>BLBF01000020.1:15963095-15999527 GCA_015471245.1 Laticauda colubrina | reverse complement strand
AATAATAATAATAATAATAATAATAATAATAATAATAATAATAATAATAGTTGCGGGGGGAGAGAGAGGCAGAGTTTCGCACCTGCGTCTTTGCCAGTTAAAAGAATGAGCTCGGAAGTTTCTCCAGGCCGGTAAAGGTAAGCAGGTCAAGATTTAGGAGAAGGTGGAATCGATGAAGTTTCAAAAGACGCCGGTCGGTTTTGAAAGATCGTGCTGGCGTTCCTTGGGTTGGCGGTGCGTGTCTGGGTGTGTTGCAAGAAGGGAAGAGAGGAGAAAAAGAAAAGTCTGTGGAAGAAAGCAACACGCCTGAATTGAGGTTTCGAGACAAAGGGGGCTTGGGTGTCAAGGGAAAGCGGCTTCAGACGACTTCGAGCTGCTCGTGGAGCCCCACTGCGCCTTTTGGGGTCCCTAACTTGCGCCCCGCGTTCTCCCCCAGTTGACACTCTCCCTCTCGCGGGCCAAGCTGAGAGGGGCTGGGCGTTAGAGTGGGCGCATTGCTGGCTGCGGCGGGGGTGGATCCGCCGGAAAAATGGGCATTGCTGCCCCTTTGGTGGTATTTGGCCGAGAACAAACAAGTGGTAACATTCAGAACTTTACCCTTTAAAATGCTTTAAAAAAAAAAAAAAAAAAGATGAAGGGCGGAAGTTATTGGGAGAGGGAAGAGCCGCAGAGAACTGCAATTTGGCTAGAGCAGCGTGAGCCTTTTTCCCCTTTTCAACCCTGAAAGATATACAGCCAACGCAATTGCTCTTGTGAATCGATTTCCCTCCGAGATAAATAGATATATATGTGTGTGTGTGTGTATATATATATATATATATATATATATATATATGTATGTATGTATGTATATGTATATGTATATGTATATGTATATGTATATGTATATGTATATGTATATATATGTATATATTTTCCAAGTAAGGGTTAGATAACTATGTTCTGTATTTCCAACGTAGGCTAAACGATGACTTTCTTTCCCCCGTTGGTCCAAACTGAAACTGTATTTAAAACCGTTCGGTGTTATCCCTTCAGAATTAAATTCTTTGACGTATTCATTGCCTGGGTATAAACATTTTCTTTTTGGGAAATAACGAAAGAAACAGGCAAGGCAAGAGACCGTAATTCAATCGAGAAAAGCGAACGGTTGATCTGCCGCCCATTTCTCTGTGCGTTTGTTTTAAAACAGCATCACAGGCGATTTTGCCTTTCAGATTCGGAAGATATTAGCAATGTTGACATATAGAATACCTCCTTCAGGATGGGAACGTCCGCAAAAATGAATCGAGGGAATGGGAGAAATAAGCATCCTTAAAAGCTGTCCAGTTTATCCCTTGCTGAAATATTGATGGAGATGGACATTTTATTGGGGAGGACTTTTTAAATGCTTCAGACGGAAAGTTTGAAACGGAAAAAGTTCAAAACAAGAGCCGTCAGAAGGGAGCGCTTCCTCCAGAAGACATGCAACAACATTTGGGATCCCTGGTTTTCTGAGGAGCAATGGGTTTGCTTGTAGTCAGGCTAAATTTACCATCCCTTGGTGGGAGCGCGGGGCAGATTTCAAACAGAGGTTTTGTTTCGCGTTTGTCTCTGAACTCAACGCGCGGGCGGTATAATTCGGAGCTCAGTGAGCGAATATGGCTTATTTAGGGGGAAGACGCGGACCGGATATGGGGTTTGGTGGACATTTTGGGAACTGCTATCCAAAATCTTTATTTATCACAAAACCTTACTGTGGCATTTGTCTGCTTTTCACATTCATTTACCTCCCGATAGGAGAAAATAGAGGGCAAGGGGGGAATTAAAAAAAATATATTAGAGTTGAATAAGCCAGTAATTTAGGTACATTTTTGGATGCAGGCGGCTGTGGAGTTCATCGTTTTGCTTGTGCCTGGGGTTATTGTGAATATAATCTTGTGGATTCACTCTGTGGGTGGTTCGTTTATTAGTTTCTTTGTTTCCCCTTTTTAGGATAGTTACTGGACACCACAGGCAGCCAAGGAAGTTTTGCTATTTATATTCAAATCTGAACCCTCATTTCCGGTACCGGAGAACTCCCGCTATTCATGCTTCCCTCCCAAATTTGGATTAACCTAGTTCTCCAGTTTATCTGCTGAAGAAAAAAAAATATGATCAATGATCTAATTTCATCCCTGGCCATTTGTGCCAACTACACAATCCCAGGTATGCTGATTCAGAACTAACATCCTTTAAATTCTCTCTCAGGTAACTGTGCACAGGATTGCAACCTAAACATGCCTGGGAAGAGAGAATTCTATAGGAGCAAATAAAGTTGCTTTCTCTATTTAAACACGTGTGTTGTGATCATCTTATGCATTCACTTGCTAACAGGAAATTATTTCTTTGAGCTTTTGCTTTCAAATTTGCACAATGCATACCATCCCATTATGAAACTTACTATGCTCCCTATGTCAAACCGAGTCCTATACACCAGAACCCCCACCAAAATAAGGATCAGTCTAACGGATGCTATTTTTTCTAAAGTAATAATTTCAAAAAATTGTTTACATTTTACAATAACAAGGAAAAAAAAGGTGCTGGAAAGGAAATCGTTTTTAACGAGAGTTCCAGGCACGTAGGGTCATATTATGTGGCTGCATCTCTTTTTAAAATGAAAGTTTTGGGAACCGCCGTCCAAATTGTTTCTGGAGAGCCGCAATTACATATTTTGCCACAAGGCGGCGACAATGGAGGCCTCTATTGTCTTCAGAAAGCTCTTGGTCAGACTAGGAGATGTACTTGTCAGTTCCCTCCACCCCACCCCCGCCGCCCAGTAGTTAAATATGTCTAGCAAAGAAAAAAAAAGTGTGCTTTTAAATCACCATTTCACAATCTTCGTGAGTTTCAGGAAAATGTAAATAGGAGGCAAATTTCTTAAAGCATATTTTAAAATCTTGATCAGAGGTATATGTCTATTAAAAAAAATCACAAAATATCGTCATGTTCCAAGAACTTCTGGACATCCAAGACAATAAACAGAATCAAAATTATTTATTCTCTTGGCTGTTGTTATTTTTTTTGGACAGCAAAAAGTGTTTGCCAGGCACTGAGTCCCATAACCGCTCTTAGAGTGTTTTTGAGTACATCCCATAGGAACAAATTGTCCAATATTCATGTTAACTAAGTTGTTGAATTCGAATTAGAATTCACAAAACCTGCCTGTGTGGACTTATTTGCCATTAGGCAAAAACTTTTTGACTCCGCTTTTTATCACCAATGGTGGCAAAAAAAAAAAAAAAAAAGATCAAGAACTTATTTTGGTTAGGATGCAACATGAATATAAATTCCTTTAAAAGATTCTGGGTGAAAGATTCTGATTTCAGTATAAATTTTATTCCAGGTGTGACATTTTAATCTTACATTAAATCAATGATGAGGACTGTTTGTATGACATTAAAGTGTCACACGTCATACAAACAGTCCTCATCATTGATTTAATGTAAGATATCCATTCAATCAGTTTTAATTCACCTTTTCTTAAGGTGTGGGGGGGGCTCCAGGATTTCTTGGCAGCATTTTTGGAAGTGGTTTGTGATTGGTCCTTCTTCTGAGAACTCAGAGTTTAAAAAAAAACAACAACACTTGAGTGTCTTGATGGAGATCCATCACATACAGGGCCAGGAATGAGTTGGTTGATTAACTCCTATTAATTTATTTCCAATAAATTCTTACCTATTATTAATTGGTAATTAATTGATTAATTAATCATTAATTTATTGGAAATAAATTAATATATGTTAATTAGTGAGATGAGGTTGGTGGGATGGCTTTTGGATTTCAACCACATAGAGCAATCGCTGCTCACTGTAACACAATGTATTCCAGATTGTGTAACCCAGTGTCTTCCATATAACTCTGTAACATTATGGAAATTATAGCCTAGCAAATTTAGAGGATACCAAGTAGGGGAAAACAGTGCGGATGTTCCTTAAATGAGCTCTTAAGATCGTTCTAGTTCTCTGATTTTACAGCCAAAGGTTTCTAACCCAAACATTTCTACAAGCTGTGGACTGGAAGGGGAGGCATGCTTTCTTTTCCTTTAGGAACAGTTCAACAGTTCAGTTTTCTCTCTGAAGGTTGCTCGTGGATAGATCACCACCAGCATCCATGCATATAATTGCTGTTCTTAGCTGTGGCTCCTTTCTTGGGACGGTTTGCTTATTAGTGCATTAAAATGAGAAGCCAATTTCGAATCCTTTGTCCGAGACGTTTTTACCAGGAAAACTCGAATTGTATGTTAGACCCAATACTTCAATGCCAGCAAAACCTAGCAGTCAGAATTTTTCCTTGTTTCTATTCTAGAAGATTTAAGAATGGAAGGAAAATCTTCTCTCCTTGCTTTGGGTCCTCTGACGGGGGTTCCTCACCAACCTTAGGTACACGACCTAATTTATCCTAATTTAGTACCGTGCAGGATTTCCCGGGGGGGAATCAGCGACATTTTTATGGTCCGATCTGCGCATAGTTTCCTTCATATTAGACCAGCAACCATTGGGGTTGTCTCTTTCCAGGCTCCCTGCTTTATTTGCCCTTTCCCCGACTTTTATCAAGGAAGTCTTCTCCCTCGGACACACAAGGGCTGATCCTACGTCGCTGAAGGGACCCTGCCAAAAGTCCATTCATCCAGGAAAGCTGAGACGGGCCCCGTCCCATTGCCTATCAGGATATTTGCTAGATTTTGCTTAGGCCGCTAAGGACAGAAGGAAGCCAGCCCTTCCCGATCTTCAAGGGAGAATTAATGTCCCTGGATATTCATACACGCCTTGATTTGGGGAATACACGGAGCTACCCAGAGCATCCGCTTACTTTGCCTAGTGGGAGCTCCTCTTCCAGTCAAGTGTGCCTAAATTTGCCTGTCTGCCTGCCCGGAAGACGAGAGGGATACTCTCCTAAGGGACGCTCCCTTCATCCCGGAACACTCTCTAACCGATTTGCTGGTCATAAAGTCTTCTCTCAGTTATCACTCCTTTTCCTGTTAGATGTCTGCCTTGATAAACAGAGGAGGCGGCAGAAAGCAGGAGGAAGAGAGAAAAGCAAAGGGAGAGCTATCTTAGCCCAACATTAATTAACAAAAAGCTAATTAAAACTGCACTTTGAGTGCTAATCAATCACTTTATTAAGCCGGGAATAGTAACTGGAACAAATTGAATGCTACCAGTTGGAGCATCGTGCTATCGAACTGTCAGGGTCGATGAAGGGATGAGGGACTGAGGTTGAACCAATCGATTCTTGTCCAATTGGTGTTGACCGAGGTCAACGAGACACTGAGGTGGAGGGAATGGCTGGTCTGCCTCTTCTCCTGCCTCCCCACCCCCTCAGCCGAAGGGGGGAGAAACAGGCCCACAGAACGTGGGAACTGAGCCAACATGGAGGGTCCTTGCCAAGCCTTTATTGCCAACTCAAAGGCCAACAAAAAGAATGGGGAGACAATGAATGGCAATTGATCCCCAGCGAAGGACAAAGCATCCCATGAGAAACTAGGACTCCAGCAGAGCTTCGCCATCAATAGTGAAGAGTAGCCACCCAGAACAGATCTTTAGGACTCTTCAAGCAGAAAGGCAGTGGGATCAGGGAATCTAGGCACCAAGACAACCATGGTGAGGGCAGTCCTTCATCCTGGCAATAGTTGGGTTGAAGTCTTCTTTCCATCACCCAATTCGGGTGGGCTATGGACATTTTTCAGAGCTGCCCAGTCCTTGGAGGAGGGTCTTTCCTAAATTCCAGAAAGGCGAAACCTGCGGTCACACCATCTCCATCAAATAGAGATAATGTGAGTTGAAGTTTGATGCATTAAAGTGGAGTTGTGGGTGGAGAGTGTTATTGCCTGTAGTTGCATTCCCTATCCATGCTTCCTCCCTACCTTCACTCAAAAGTAGGCCCCTTGAGTTCAAAAGGACCACATCCCAACGAATGATGGCTTAGATATATATACATTGTTCTTCCCATTTACTGTAGGTTGACATCATGGCCTGGGCTGTTTTTTTCCAGTTCAGATGATGAGAAGGGTCTTAACAGAATCATAGAATTGGGAGGACCTTGGCATCTTCTAATTCAACCATCTGCTCAAGCAGGAAACTCAATACCATTTCACACAAATGGTTATCCAACATCTTTTTAAAAACTTCCAGTGTTCACAACTTCTGGAGGCAAGTTGTTCCGCTGATTAAGTGTTCTAACTGTCAGGAAATTTATTCTTCGTTCTAGGTTGCTTCTCTGAGAGCAACAGTTAATTGGTTTTCCTTCCTCAGGCTTCAGCGTTGGAGGCAGGAGGCATTGCGAAGATGTTTTGTTACGATGGGAAAGGGACAAGGGACAAGGGAGAAACTCACTGCCTTTGAAAGGGAGCTTGCTCAACTTAGGGTCTTCTAAGGCTACTCTTACAAGGTCAGTAGCGAGATGTGGATTATGAATGGAGGTTGGTTGGAAAATGATGCCCTCCGCTAACCTTGTTTGGGGACCACGATCCTGTGAACCCCTCCATTGTGAAGGCACCAAATTTGGGGAAGAAGGCTCAAGGAAGCCAAAAGGTTTGGGAGAGATCCAAGTCTCTGAGAGATGAAAGCAAGATGCAAGCACACTAGTCTAGATCCTGCGAAGAGAGCGCTGACTTCTTCCAGCTTCCTTCCCCCGATAAAACATTGCTGGTGATAACAACAGTATTGCACCACTAAGAGAAGGGTCTTGGCAATAACTAGGAGTGACATCCTCCTCTAAGGAAGCAGCACTTTTAAATCCCACAATCCAGGCTGACTTCCCCTACCTTGTGGATGGATGACGGTTTATCTCCTTGACCTTACATCGGACTCCCTTGAGGTCAGCGCAAGTGGCGTTGGTCAACTGGCTCTCACATCACAGCAGGATCAGAGGGCCCCAGGTGTTGGGCATGTCATCGAAAGGACTCACCAAGCCCGACCAGGTCATCAGTTCCGCCGCGGCTACAGAGGAGCCAGCGACCAAGGAGAGGCGAGCACCTCAACGGAGACCAACCCCTGGTTTTTAAGCAGTTGCGATCATGTTGAACAGAAACGATGTCCTTTAAAGCAGGGGTGTCCAACCTTGGCTACTTTAAACCTGGTGGACTTCAACTCCAGGCTTAAAGTGACCAAGGTTGGAAACCCCTGCTTTAAGGTATCCTGGCCTTCAGTGCGCCAACAACAAAGCGATTTCGCCGAGAACTGAGAATGCGGTGGCGAGTCTCTAGATCAGAGGAGGCCTAAGCGACCCTTGCCACTTTTCTAAGACCGGCAATAAGGAACAGAGCAACCATCTTAACAGGCACCCACATAATATTTCTAATATTAGATAATATGAAATAAAGCGCCAGGGATCTCCCCGAAAGTCCCATGTTCAAGTCAAGTTGGTCGCACAGGGCACCTTTACAACCCCCGGCCAGGCTATGCCATTTTGGGACAGTTCCCGGCCTCTCTTCAATTCCGGACTGATTGCCAACGGGGTCCATTTGAAAGGACGCCGAAATCTGCCTCCGGGCTGCCCGTTCCTCCTTGTTGCAGGCCGCCACCTGGCGGGAGGGGGGGGGGGGGAAGGGGGAGAAAGCCCGAGGGGAAGAAGAAGGGGGTTCGTTTGCCCCAAGCGGCAGACAGACAGGTGGTGGGCGCGCCTTCTTTAGTCTCCATGCTTTCCGTGTGTCCCCCCACCCCCGGGGGCGAAATTCGGGTGGGATTTGAGGGAGGAAAGAGGACCCAGAAGCTGCAGCCCAAGGAAAAGGAGGTCAGGCGGTGCTGGCGGAGCGGGCGAAAGGGGGGGGGGGGAGACCGCGGGAGAAAAGCGCTTTGGCTGCCCTGAAATGTAACTCTGAACGCGCGTCCCTTTTATTAAAAGCGGCTGCTTGACATTTACACTCTGCCAACAGCTTCTTTCCGATAATCCGGCCGGTGAAAAGAGACGGGTCCGCCGAGTCACTGCCGCCTTTTCGAGAAGAGATACAGAAATGTTGCGATGAGTGGAAACAACCTAGGGAAGGGGGGAAGGCGGCGGCGGCGACGGAGGAGGAGGAGGAGGAGGAGGAGGAAGCTGAGTCCCCTCTGGGGTTCCGCAGGACGGGGGTGGGAGGTGAGACTGAGTTTACAAGCCAGGCTTTGTCCAACCACGGATCCCATCCTGAGAGGGATGGCTGGCTTTTTATTCATTTACCCACCTATTTATCTTTAACCCTCCCTCAAAATAAAGTTAGTTCTGGGTCTAACGCCCACTCCCGGGCACATTTCCAGAGGAAAAGGCCAGTGGAACAGATAAGCCTGGACAGATGCTTAGCTCTCTCTTCTTTTTTTTTTTTTTAAAGAAGGAATGGATTCTCAGCGTAGAAAATCGCTTTTACCTTTCTTGGCCCTTTTTTTTTCTACAAACCCCACCCCATCCACCCCGCGCTGCAAAAGTTAACTTTTCCTCCTACTTTTCTTCACCCAATTAAACTGAAGTCTTTGTACTCTTTCCGTGGGGCGTGGGGGGATTTTTTTTTTTTAAATGAAAAATCAGATTTTTGTATTTAATCTTGCTCCTCTCCGTTCCCCATTGCAAGTCCAGAGTACATGATCAGAAATGCTCAGGGAGCAGAAAGCACATTGATTTCAGCTTGTTCCGTCCGCAGACAGGCCCTGACAAGGTTGTTAGAACAGTTGGAGAGGTCTGTACAATCACTTAATTACCAAAACTGTCAGTCAGGCGGGCCGCTGCTGGCCGCCTTCGTGGCTGGGAGGAAGATTCCACTACTGCCTTCTCCGGCTTGATTGATTTGTGCTGATGGCATTGCAAAATAATTAGAGTGAATTTTCTGATGTGTGATTTTATCCCAAGTTCATGTTTCAGAAAGGTAATCGGAAGGATGAGGAGGGCCAATGCCATTTCAGATTACCTGAAGTCCAGGCGAAAAGATAAGCAGGGAAAAGGAATGTATATGTATATATTTATATCGAAGGAAAGAAGGATGCGTATGCGGGGGCGGCGGGTGGGGCGTGAGGATGAGAGGAGGAAGAAAAAGAAAGGGGGCCAAAAAAAAAAAAAAAAGAACGGGAAATGGGCAAAGAAAAAGTGGAGATGCGATTAAGGATTGCTGAAGGGTATTGTCAAATTCTGCAAGTGATTTCCTCCCGAGCCAGCACATGGCAGATTGATTTTGTCCACCGTAGCTTTAACCACATTTCAAGTGATCCCGTGGTTATTACAACGATTGCCTTCGAAACTGACAGGCGAAAGAAGAAGAGATCCGGTCCTACAGCGGACGGGAGTCGCCCTCTTAAACGCTGTCAGCGATAGTTAAGTAAATATTATGGGAGGGAGGGAGGGAAGGAAGGAAGGAAGGAAGGAAGGAAGGAAGGAAGGAAGGAAGGAAGGAAGGAAGGATGGATGGAAGGATGGATGGAAGGATGGAAGGAAGGTGGTGGCAGGGAGCGTTGTGCCTCAGCCTTAGGAAGGAGGCTTCCCCGTCACTTTCTCCAGCTTTCTCTTTTCTTGGCTGGGTGGGAGGGTGGGGAAGGGAGCGTGAACACTTTCCCTCATGGAGAGGGACCTTCTTTTCTAGAATGTTCCCCAGCTCCTGCTTTTGCTCAGGGGAAGGAAGGCTCAGCCCTCAGCTTTCACCCTGGGCTCAGGAGAACCCCTTAAGAACTTCTGCCTTTTAGACAAGAGAAAAGATTCTTGCAGGAACCTTGGGCTGGATGTGACTTGGGTGGACTCTGGCTTAAGCATGAGGCAGAGGTGGAAGTTGGGCAGTTCAGAAAAACCAAGAAGCCTGGTGGGTTGATTTAGTGCAGGGGTGTAAAACAGATTCTGGATCGGTTAGATCACTGTGCACTCAACGCCGGCCTTTTAATGGACTCAGGCCGAGTCATTCTTTTCTAAAACTACTTGATGTCTGGAACAAAACCTCATTTCTGAAGAGCCAGTTTCTCAGGGTGAGGGCTCTCAGGAGCACTGTGCACCACAGTCATATTGGGGCATCACAAATCTATGCAAAAGCAAGCTTCCAAGACAGCATATTTCAAGAGCAGTTTGGGCTCAATCTGTAGCATCTTCAGTAGATGGTTGGATGAAAAGTTGGATTCAACGGCAGCAGCTTCCATTTTCCTCTCTCCACCTCACCCTTTTCTCATTTTACTTTCAAAAAAACTAGACAGTTCAGTGAAGTATCACTGATTCCATCAAGCCTTTACAGGAAAAATAGTTTCCTTCCAGACTCACTTGACTTTTGACAACTTCTTGGACAGGCCCACTTCAATATCTGGATGACAGCACCAAAGTCATTTGCTTTCTTCCAGGAAAGTTCTAGTTCTTCCAGTCTAGCCAACAACCCTGGAATAGCCATTAACTTCCAGAATATGAGAGACAGAAATTCAACACTAAGATGGATGAGATGGACTTGCACAGGTTGCTATTAGGAGGAAACAGTGTGACCTTGTCTTTGAGACCAGAGTTCCCTCTCTGACCTGAAGCATCCATTATTGAAAGAAAGGAATAGTAGCAACCAGGGATGTTTCATTCTAACCCATCTCTTTCATCCTAAATGTGGCCGTCCTTCTTTTGGCCTCTAGGGAAAAAAACAAGTTAGGTGAGCCTTCAAAACATCAGAGCTAGTAAGAAACAGCATTTGGCTGTAGTGGAGATGACTTTAGCTCATTTGGGTGTTTAATAGTTATTTTCAGATACCAGGGGTGTGATGCTTGTGGCATTCATTTTTTAATTGAGTCACTTGTATGAGAAGGCAACTATAAAATTATACAAGTACAATATAAACAAACAAGCTATGTCTCATCTAAGCAAGGAGGAGGATTAACCCAGCCTTCTCCAAGTTGGGCTTTTCCACGACTGGAGAAATGGAATTTAAGTCCAACACATCTGGTGGCTTTGGACTGAAAAAGGGTTACAAGAAGACAACTACTGAAAAACCCAATCAACCAGCACAGGTGGGCTTGAAACAAGTTATATGTGATAAGCTCTACAAAAACAAAGAAAGAAATGCTGACATTGGCTGACAATAACTCCTAAGGAGACCTTTAATTCTCAGGCAGGTATTTCTGACATTATTCTCAGTGGGATTTCTTTTAACAAGGAATTAATTTTGGAATTACATTTTTAGCATTCTGATCCTTTGAATGACAGTCCATTTGGAAAATAATCAGATAATACTCAAAAGTGGCTTGCTATACCTGCTTATTACTCCTACCAATGATAAAAGAGAAATATTTCTAGTACTTCTTTTAAGCCAGAAATTGGCAGTCTGTGACTGGGAGATTCTTCTGACAATGAATGCTAGAAAGCTATGGCAGACTTTCCTGTCATAAGGATGTAAGATGTGGAAATGGACAAAAACTGTAAACCCTAAAATAGGCATATCCCATTTAAAAATCTAATACTGCACCCCACAGTCCCCTAAACATTATCTTTTCCTACATATGCTTTACCTACCTTATTGCCTTGGCCCCTTCAAAACATTAAATATGTGCTTCAGTTATTAGGTCTGTGCCTATTTTAAAGGGTTCAGTACAACTCAAGCAAATCTTTAGCATAAAACCCTACTACCATGAACAGGTTAAGTTAAAAGTTCAATATTCTCCAACAAAGAGAATATTTCTTGAAAGGAGAAACTTCCTGATGCCACTTTTTTGGTCGCATTTGTTGGTCTGGGATAGTGAGGGGCTACTTTTAAAAAGCATCAAGGCTAGAGTTTTCATCAGAGAAGCACACCAACCAATGGTTGAGAAGCTCATCTTGGTGTTTGTAGCTTCCACAGGTAAGGGCTTTGAAATGAAAAGATACTATCTTTGTTCGAAGAATGTTGACTTCTCCTATGCAACTGTCTGGTTCTGGAATGGTCCATCTGGCCACAAGTGGCTGAAACATTTCAGCTTTTTTGTCTTTCAGTGTACATGGACAGCATGAAAGAAAGTGCCCACATCCAATTTTAGGACTGAAATCCTTCCCACCCAGCTCCCTCAAGTACCAATGTCTTTTCTCCAACATGCACCGATTATTACTTGGGAAATGTTTCTCCACTGCCATGTTTCTTCCATCATCAATAATGATTGCTATTTTATTCCTTTCAGATGAAGAATCCAGGTTCTAGATTTAACTTATCAATGAAATGTTTCCTTTGCTTTGCCAGCTATTTTACTGGCCAAAAATTAATCTTTAGTCATCCCATCCATTTAGTCCTTCTCATTGTTCATAGCTGAGTTGGAATGGAAAGATTCGGACTTTATTTGGGAAAACTGCCATTCCTTTTCTCCTACAGGATCAAATGGAGGAAAATAATTTTGACACTAATGCCCCAGCTATGGTCCCAATCCAGGGAAGGAGTGAGGTCCTGGTTCACTCATCATAATTACCAACCCAGGGCTTCAGGACAATCATGCTCCCCAAATTTGCAACTTCCAGATGTTATGGACCATGACTTCACACCCATACACTAGAATGCTAATGAACCTTGTGGTCCAAATCACTAAAAAGGGATTAAGTTGGAAAAGTTTATCCAAATGAGTATTAAAGTAAGAATTTCTATGCCTGAAGCGAAACCGGGCTCCTAATTTTGGATACGTATCCAATGTGCCCAAGATTCCCTGAGATAAATGGGATGGTGGCGATCCTAATCAATTAGTGGGTACAAAGAGATGGTTCTGGGTTGGATAGGCACTTCCTTTAGCTGACAAGGCCAAGCGTCTGAGCCAAGATAATGTCTCCAGTTGGAGCCAATCCTCTGGATTTCTGCTACCACCTCCACGCTTCTAATCTCAGGATGAACCTGGATTTCTCTACCTCCCATATTCTAGAACAGGAATTGAGAAGGGTGTCTGAACATGTCAAGTGCATGCTAACTAGCACAGTTGGGAAACCATGTAGTTGATAGAGGAAGAAGGAGGAGGAGGAGGAAGAGACCACCGGGGTAGCACCCAATAACAACAGCTCAGCTATATTTGGATATAAACACAGCCAAGAGAGCCTTTAGGATCCAACAGGGCATCCCAGACAGTCACACACCGGGCAAGACAAAAGCTACAAAGTTGTGTTTTGTTGTCTTCTTTTACATCTACATCTCCTGTCCTCCTGCAAAAAAAGAAAAGGTGAGCAAGAACACACACATTGCTGCGCAAAGCCTGGCTGTATTTTTAAAGTCAAATAAGTACAATGGTATGTGGCAAATGGAGTAGGTAAACAACTTCCATCTGGTTGCTGCTCTTGAAGGAACCATCCGTTCCCATGCACAGCAAATTGAAGAAACAATGGCACTAATGAGCCTTGCAAAATGCAACTGTGAATCATGAAAGACAACATTGCATTTTGCAAGCGCCAGAATAAAAGGTGAAATAATAAGCTAGCAAAGAGGAAAAGAAAGCGAGCAATGATTAAATGATCAAAAGCTGGCAGAGTGAATTCAATGTCACTGCCAGACGCAGCCATCTCTCCCCCACAAGTGAAAGTTAGGTTTCAAGCGCGGTGTAATTATAGCCGAGGTTGTCAGTTTGACATTAATGCAGCCAGCAGAAATTTCCTAATTGGCCTCAGAGGAGAAAGTGAACCAGAAAATATATTAACATTTTAAAAAAGCATATTTTGCCTAATCCTTTCACTTTCCAACAATATTTGAAGACCAAAATGCCCCAGGCAGGAGAATTTAAATGAGCAATTTTGTTTTTGAAGGAAACGGCCAATGAGACAGAAAATAGACTAAAGGGAAATCATTAGTGGATGAGAGATACTGACAGCCCTGCCTTGCTGACTGGCCGGCCTGTCACTTGCAGTCTGTGTTCTTTAGTTCCACGCTATGAGCTAAGTTGATAACATGAAAAGACCCATAAACGTGCAGCCAGAAGTCAAAGCCTGTTATCTGGAAATTCAAATGGAGGGAGGAAGGGAAGGAGGGAGGGAGCTGGGGGCGGGAGGAGAAGAGCAGGAGAAAAAGAGGAAGAGACTTCCTTCCTTCCTTTCCTCTAAAACTGGCCATATCGAGGAGAACAATAATAGCCCCATTCTCCGACATCAGTGGACGAAGGTCCGCCAGTGTGCGTGCATGTATATCTCTATATATCTCTATATAGTCTTTCCTCTCCCTCTTCCTCTCCCCACCCTTCCTCCCCACTAGCCTATCTCCTCCCCAGTCAGCCATGAAGCTTCCAAGCGGCAGATAGCAACAAAATGCTAAAAGTTATGGCTGTAATATCACATGTGCCCCACTTGATGTGATATGACCATCGCAGGGAAAGGAAGCTAAGCGCAGTCAGGTGCTGTTAGTCCCTTGGCTTTGATGGAACAGCTGAGGCTAGCATTGCCCCTGGCAGCCACTCCAGGGTAAACCAAGACTTTTGTCCTTTTGAAATGAAAGAGGGAAGGAAGGGTTGCATCAGGCAGCCAAGCAAGCAAGGAAGAAGGGGCAGGAGGGTGAAAAGCACACCCTGGGATGTAGCCCAGGTCAGGGTGGGCAAGGGGTAGCTTGGATCCCAGAGCTAGAAAGGAGGCCCTCCCTTATCAAGGCAAAAGCAGGTGATTTCAGCATCCCTTAAGGTTCCAAGAGAGGAAGAGAGAAGAAAGAACCATGCCTGAGAAATACTTTTCCTATTTTTTTTTTTCCCCTGCTTCTCCTTGCAAGGAACTCAAAGCATTTACTCGTCTTCCTTTTTCACTCACAACAACCCCATGAGGCAGCTTTGGCTGAGACAAGGCTAAGGCCCCTCAAAATGTTTTGTTTGTCAGGCTGGTCCATGGTTAACTGGGCTTATGCTTACTCAGCTCCATTTTCAGAGCTCACAGACTAAAGCTGAACCATCAACGGATTTCACTGCCTGAATCTGCACAACAGGTTCATGATTTGGCTTAAAGTATATGAACTCGTCTTTCGTATTTTAGGATTTGTGGCTAGTTTTCCCCATCCCACCCTAGCTCTTTAACCCCATGCTTCCCTTTCAATGGAGGGCTTCCATCACCCATTGACAAAGTCTAGGTTACCCTAAAGAGACTTCAGAAATGTTGAGATGTTGATGAGGTGCAGTACATTCAAAAGCAGATATGTTCCTCAATATAAGGTCCTCCAGACTCTTGTCTAAGCATCATCTTTCAACTAATGTAATAATTAAAAACCAACAACTCTTGTTAAGACTAAATTAAAGAAGGCTGCAAATAGATTCAGAAATCAAGAGATGAAAGGTGGGACAGACAGATAATCTGATTCACTCCAGCCAAAATTAATGTCCCTTGATTTAAAAGAGGTAGTCAAACATTGTCTTAATTTGGTTCCATAAAATAAATAAAGATGAATTTGCAATTTTAAAGCCAGAGATTTAGGAGTAGATTTCACTAGACATAATCGGATTATTCTATATAGTAATTTCATGAGAGTGTTCTGAATACTCCCAGATTATTTAATATCCCTATTTTGACTGGCCTCCTTCTCCTTTCCTGACACCCTCTCCCAAAACTATGAATGGATGGAAGTTCTCCATGGGTTTACTAAAAACTAGACATTAATCTGAAAAAAAAATGTGGCAGTCTGGCAAATAAGAAAAAATTATTGCAAATGTTTTTCTGCCGTCTTTGCTGTCATTAATTCTTTACGGTTATGTTAAGGAGTATTGATTTTGAAAAATAAACAAATGCTTCCAACTCCATGCAATTTGATATACTGGCATACTCTCCACAACCAAGCTGGATTTCAGGCCTTTCAGAAAAGGACACTGTAAAGCAGTGGTCCCCAACCTTTTTTGTACCAGGGACCAGTTTCATGCAGAAACACTTTTTCAAGGAACGGCAAAATCAATTCTTCCCCAATAGTAAAGGGCTTCTTTACTATTTCTTTACTAAAAACATATTTTTTTAATATATTTTAATCACGATTATTCATTCTTTGCAGCCCAGTACAAAATGATCCATGGACCGATCCCGGTCGGTCCGGGGGCCCGGTGATTGGAGATCCCTGATGTAAAGCATCCCACCCTTGTTTCTTTAACCCGCAGACTGTTTGCCACAGGTTAAGCCTGGGTTCATAATGTGCTAAACTTAAAATGAGGGGGAGGGGGAAATCTCTCTTTAACTAAAAGCCCCTGTCCCACTGCACCAACGGATGCAAAGAGGATGTAAAACATTAAAAAACGTTGGAAAACGCTATGCATCCGTTGTGTACTCATTGCATACATGTTTCATACGCTCTATCCTTTGAGCATCCGTCCACTGAGATTTCATCCGCTCAAGAAGTTTTGAGCTGCACAAAACTTTTTGAGCGGATGAACTTTCTGCTGTGTACGATGTAAATCTGTGACATACGAGCAACAAACATTCTATGTCCGTTTATCATCCGTTAAACGTCCACTGTATCCTCTCTGCATCCTCTGGGCATCCTCGCAACTCACATCCGCTGCAGCTGAAAACGGAAAGAGGGAGGAAACAAAAGGTACACAGAACGTCCACACAGCACGGAAATAGAAAGGATGCATAGTGAACGGTTTGCATCCTATATACATCCTCTAGGCTTCCTATGGACATCCCTTTAACATCCCCGCTACATACTACCCACATCCGTTCTTTTCTTTTCCGTTCTAATTTTCACCACTTTTTGGAGCGGATGACAACAGGATGGAGCACCCCTGAAATTTTCCTTTATGCATACGTTTTGCATCCCTCGGCCAGTGGGACCTAGCCTGAAACTCTTGGGAAAGTGGACCACTCCTGTTCCCCACCATTGTGTCAAACTATAATTTCGGATTAATTAACTGCAAAGGCAGGCAAGCAGGGGGACTCACTCCTTTGACCCACAAATCCCAGTGAGAAGAAACATAAAGCCAAACAAGGGGGGGGGGGGGAACGCCAATTTAACTTTCCTAGGCACATTTACAGGGTCAAAGTTCAATAATTCTCAGGAAGGAGGGGAGCCTACCCTCAAAAGTAACCCTCAAAGCCAAAACTCATCAGCCTGCTCCAAGGTGAGCCCTGCTCTTCCTCCTAGGTCCGGGCGCGAAGGCCTCAACCCTTCCCCACCCTTAAACACTGCGGAGTTCATTCGGGGTAACGGTGCAATCAACCGCGTCAGTCAGGCGGAGCGGCCTTCGCTACCCTGGCCTGTACAGTATCAGGTAAAACGGCTTAAACGTCCTTCCTTCTTGGGAGGAATCCCGCCTCTTGGGACTTTCTCGCCGGGGGGGTGGGGGGGGGAAAAAAGAAGGGAGGAGAAGGAGCCAGAGGGGCAGGAGGTCGGGGGGTCCCTTCCCGGGGCCTCCGGGGCCCGGGAGAGAGGGTCGCGGGGGCGCGTGCCCGAGAGCGAACGAGCGGGAGCGCGCCTGCCGCCCAAATAAGGCCTCGCCTCGCCGCTCCGATCGATGAGACCCGCGCCGGAGTTTGACATCGAATTCGTGGCCCTTCACGTATCAGATTGGCGAAGGAAGCCGTTTTTCTTTAAGACGCTTCAAGCCGGTGGGAGGCGAGAGGGCTGCGGGAGGAAGGGAGGGAGGGGCTGCAGGCAAGGAGAGAAAGAAAGGTGAAGAGAAGGAGGAGAAGGCAAAATTAATAATAATAATAATAATAATAATAATAATAATAATAATAATAATAATAATAATAATAATAATAATATAAAAAAGGAGAAGTCGAAGAGGAGGAGAAGAAAAAGGGGAGAAGGCGGCGGCGACGTCAGACAGCGAGCGAGCGGGCCTCATGACGAGCTTTTCCTGGAGGGCCTCCGGAAAGCCGCCCGTTCTTCCCCTCATCCAATACAGCGGGACTCTTTGTCAGTAATTTGCAATCAGTGTATATGTGGGAGTTGGAGGGGGAGGGGAGAGCACCTTCCAGCGTGCCCTCGCCCTCCCCAGGAATCATTATTGGCTGAAGCTCCGCTGGCCCCTCTTAATTGGAAGCGTTGGGCCTCCTCAGTGGAGGATTTCCTCGCGCCTTTGACAGATACCGATACGGAAATCATTGTTCGCTTGTCAATTTAAAATACCATGAAAGCAGCCCCCCCCCTCCCCAACCGCCATCACCGCCCCACAGTCCCGGGCTCGGCTTCGGCGCGCGCGAGGCCCGGCGCGGTTTTAATTAGCACGCCCCTTCGGTTGAGGGAGGCTGGCGGAGAAGGTAAGTGGGGGGACCCGGGAAGAGATTTTTTCCCTTCCCCCCCCCCCCCCCCCCCCCCCCCCGGGGGGCAAACCCAACATTTAAAAACCTTTCTTCTGGGCAACGCCCCCCCCCCCCCCCCCCAGGGGCGGGGGGTATATCCCATTCTTGTGGGGGGGGGGGGGGGGGGGGGAACGCAAAACTTTTTTTTTTTTAATTGAATAAATTTATTGTCACTTTGAATGTCCGCTAATAGGTGGAGCAAGTGACCAGTTTTAAGTTTCTGGGTGTAACCACAAAAAAGGATCTGACCTGGGGTGCTCACATTGCAGCCCTGGTCAAAAGGGCCCAGCAGAGATTATGCTACCTGAGACTTCTCAGGAAACAACAACTGAATGTAAACTGCTGGTGACCTTCGACCGCTGCACGGTATAGAGTAGTTTAACTTACTGCACCTCTGTATGGTTTGCCAATTGCACAGTGGTAGATAGAAGCCCAGAAGATCATTGGTTGCCCTCTCCCCTCTTTGGAAGACCTTTATAGCTCCTGCTGCCTTAAAAAAGTTCAAAACATTCTCCAAGATCCATCTCATCCTGGAAACCCTTTTTTTGAACTATTACCATCTGGCAGACGGGACAGAATAATAAAAACCAGGACCAATAGGGTGAAAAACAGCTTCTATCCCAGGACAGTAGCTCTTTTGAATTCTGCTGTATAGTGCAGTGTTGGTGTGGTGTCGGCGGTTTCCAGTTCAATGTATGAAGGATGTGTGTTTGTGTTTATTTTCATGGTCATCATCATGATGTGCACTGAAGATGGTGTTTGATTTCGTTGTACGAGATGCAATGACAAAGTAAAGCAAAATGAAATTTGGTTGCATACCGCTCTCAAAGGGTCAACACCCCCAATGTGCACAACATTAAACACGACAAAGTAAATCAATAAATAGAAAATGATGCATATGTCCACATATAATCTACGGAGAAACATCACAATCTAGTTCGGGTGTATACATGTATATGGTGAGAAAAAAAATGAATCTTGCAAGTTTACCAGGCGGGTGGCATATGCCATAGGATCGGGAATGAAGCTGTTAACAGAATCCTTCTAGAAAAGAAAGTCTACCTAATTGCAGGGTCTGTCCCTTGGAAGTCAACCCTCAGAGGTGGGAAGTAATGGTCTTCTTTGGCATTGCAGCTTGTGAATAAAAGAAGACAAATAGGTGCTATAAGCGGGTTGGATGAGGAGTGCAGGTCCGCAGAGTGTGGCACTCCAGATCCCAACGGTGAGGGTTATTGATGCCTCATCTCCCCTTCCCTCTGGCTAGATGGGCCTTGAACCCTGCCATTTGCCTTGGCCTTGTCTGTGCCCACTTTGTTGTATGTATACTGAGAGCTTATGCAACAGAGACAAATTCCCTGTTTGTCTAATCACACTTGGCCAATTGAGAATTCTAATTCTTTCATCTGCTGTGCTGCCTTGGCATTTCAGTTCTGGGTAAAGCCCTTTAATAGCAACAGCAGTAGCACTTAGACTTTGTTCTGTATTCTGTAGAGTGGTAGATTTTGTCTTCTGTACAGATGCAGATAGATAAACTCAATAAAACATTCTTTATTATTTATTTATCAACAAAACACTCTTCGTTATCAACAAAGTCTTTATTATTGGTTTATCAGGTTGCCTCATAACTCACTGTCATGCGGAGCTCCATTCAAAATCCAGGAAAGAAATACTTAGACTCTTTAGTTTAGAGAAAAGACATCTTTTACTGAAAGTGAAGTGGTAACAACCAAAGAATTCTGAATCTGAGAAATTAGGCGCGCAATTCACATATACAAAGTGATGGAAATGTTCCCACCCCCAATAGTTCAGATGACACTTCCAATTAGAAGTTGTGAATATGATCATGTGGGCATCTTCAGGTGATGATGAGGCCTCTGTTGACCTTGGCATATTTTGATAACGGGTTGCAGTTGCGCAGAGAAAAGAAAGCTAAGCAAGAAATAGAAACCTAACTCTATTGTATGCTTCCCCCCCCCCCATTTACACAACAGAAGAATTTAACACCTCCAGCTCACTTCCCAGACTTTCCCTTCCTCCCCCCGTTACTTATGGCAGTCGAAAGATGCAAAGCAATAGTAGAAGATCTTGAAGGCTGACACTCACATTTGTGATGAAGTTCTTCTTAATGTCCAATCCTTTGCATGTCTGTCTTGTAGGTAAAAAGATGGTTATCTCCTTATCCCTTTCCTCCAGTCTTGTAGCAGTAGAGGTAGAGCAGCTACCATGAGTCTGTGAGTTCAGGCAAGAGTGAAGAAACCTCCCCCAACCCATCAAGGGTCAATTTAGTGACCAATCAGGATTACAGATGTCATGTGACATGGACTACATTTCCCAGGATACCTTAACTACATTTCCCATGATGCATTCCCTTAAAGGGACAGCTCACAATTACTAACTGTCCAATTCCCATACATGGGCTGGACAGCACACTCCCCTCCTGGAATTGTAAATTCCACTATTAAGAGGAGGAAAAAAAAGGAATTAACTATATACTAAGATAAGCAGTAGACCGTAATACTAACTGAACAGCAGATTGCAAACTATCCAATTCCCATACACTGGCTGGACAGCACAGACTTATATACCACTTCATAGTTTTTTACAGTATTATCTAAGCTGTTTACAGAGTCAGCTTATTGCCTCCAAGAAATCTGAGTCCTCATTTTACTGACCTGGGAAGGATAGAAGGCTGAATCAACCTTGAGTCCCATTGAGATCGATCTCCAGGTGGCAGGCAGAGTTAGCCTGCAATACTGCATTCTAACCACTGCTCTACGGTTCCTGTAAATAATACCAAAGAGTTTTTTTTTATTATTATTTATTTATTTATGTCCCACCTTTATTATTTTCACAAATTCCTGTAAATAATACCAAAGAGTTTTTTATTTATATCCCACCTTTATTATTTTCACAAATAACTAAAGGCCACAAACACACCTGAATACATTTTCTTCCTCCAGTTTTCCCCACAAAAACAACTCTGTGAGATGGGTTGGACTGAGAGTGTGTGATTGACCCAATGTCACTCAGTTGGCTTTCATGGCTGAGAAAGAACTAGAACTCACTGGTCCCAATCTATAGCCTGGGGCCTTCATCACTAGACCAACCGAGTTGTTATTGAGTAATCTTTGAAGGGGATGACATAGCTTCAAGCCAGACCTCGCCTAAATTGTATGGAGGAAATGGCTTCCTATGGGCAGGGTGAAAACAACTGACGTACAGAGAATAGGGGAGCTGGATTGAACAAGATTATAGGTAGTCCTTGACGTACAACTATAATGGACCCTGGCATTTCCATTGCTAATCAAAATACTTCTTTAGTGAGTCGTGCTCAATTTTCCAACTTTCTGTGCCACAGTTGTTAAATGAATCACTGCAGTTATGAAGTGAATTATATTCATTGTTAAGTGAATCTGGCTTCCACCACTGACCTTGCTTGTCGGAAGCCAGCTGGGAAGATTGCAAATGGTGATCATATGACCCTGGAACTGTATAACTATCATAAATACTTGTCATTTGTCAAGCGCTCAAAATTTGATCATGTGACCATGAGTCTGCTAAAATATTATGAAAACTGTAACTTTCAACAGTCACTAAACAAATGGTTGTAACCTGTAATTAATCTTTCTACAGTGTGACTGAAAAGTGATGTTACCATAACTTCACACTGTCTACTGGAGATTTGCAAGACCGCTGCCCAGTTTTTCATTAAATTATATCATCACTTCGCAATAGGACAGTTGCAGCCAGGCCTCCCAATCCCAACACCTACCTCATCTTGCCAGCCCACTTCTTCCATGGCCACTTGTCGCCACTTGCTCGTGTCACCCCTGGCCTCCATTTCACTGTTAGAGGCCTTCAGGAAAGGCTTCTGCAGCCAAGAAATGAGCTCCAGATTGATGCACGTGGCACCCTAGGGCTTATATTGAGCATGTATAAAAATCAAGCTAGGGCTTATTTTTTGAATAGGTCTTATTTTTAGGGAAACTGTGTTTTCCTAATGGGTGAGGATGAACGGGCCAGGATCTGACTTATTGGCAAGTTTCTGATGGGACAAACAACTCCTCTCTTCTTTCAGTCGCCTGCTATAATTAGTGATTGAGAAGTTGTGTGGTTGTAGAATTGATGTATCTTAACTTTCCGCACAGTGAAATGTTAGGCTGAACCATTCACTGGCCTCCTGAATGAGGCTGGGTAAAACTTGGTTAGATCAGTGCTGAGAGTGTCCAGATGTTTTGGAACTGTCCCCAAGGCACCTATTGGTACTGTCTTCACTTTTGTTGCCACAGTTGTTCTACTTTTGTTTGTAGGTCTTTATATGTTGTGATTTCCTTCAATTCTTTGTCTTCTATTCTGCTGTCTGCAGGCATTGCAATGGCAAGTATCTAGACTTTTTGTGATCAACAGTTGTTTCAGCAGTGGTTTGTGTGGCAGATGCTTGTCTGTTTGTATCATTATGTTGCTTGATTGCACAGTCAGCCAAATGTTAGGTTGGATTTGGCATTTTTAGTCACCTGCCAAGTTCTTCACAAGGACCTGAAATAGGCAGATGTTGTTTGATAGTGCTAGAAGTATTGTCAGAGGAGGTGACTTTGTCCATGCCGATGGTATTCAAGTAGTGCTCCAGATGTTTTTGAATTGTACCCAAGGCACCTATTACTGCTGGTACTATCTTTGCTTTCTTTTCCCACAGCCATACTACTTCTATTTGCAAATCTTTGTATTTTGTGATTTTCTCTACCAATTCCTCTTCTTTTCTGCTATCTCCAGGTCCTGCAACATCCACTGTCCAGACATTGTCTATCTGGCAAGGGTTTGACTGAATTCTAAAGTCCCAGAGCACTTTTGCTTTACTTTCTATTACTTTTGTCTGTTTACGATCCCACCAGTTCCTGTTTGCAGGCAAATGGTATTTCTTGCAGATATTCCAATGCACCATTGTTGCTACTTTATCATGCCATTGTTTGTAGCCAGTTTCTGTGATTTTCTTGCAACAGCTAGCTAGGTAATCCACTGTTTTGTCAGCTTCTTCATGGAGGCAGCCTTTTCTGCCTGTTGCTGTCCTCTCAGTTCTGGCTTTCTATGCATTTGTTCTTGGTATTGTGCAATCAGAATTCGCCCGTCTGTCTCTTTCTTCAACTTTCCTGCTCATTACCAGGTCTTATTGTTTTATCTGCTTTGCTTGCTAGTGTTTTTGCATACTGGCCATGCAATACTTTAACTTCCATGCCTCTTTTCTATTCTTCACTCAGTCTTTCTTGTAGACCTATTTGGTCTCACCAGTACTCAGTAAACCTTCCCAATATGATCGTTCAGTGCAACCAAGTTCCAGTGCTTCATTTTCACTATCCTTCAGATATTCTTCTAAAGTCCTTTTTTATTCTTTTTTCATTATTCTTATTACTGGCTTAGATCTAAGGAGCTGCTGACTAATGGTGGCAGTGATGGAAACTGCAACATTTAGTGCAAAGAGAGAGTGAGTTCTCTTGGTTGCTGTTTCATGGCCATCCTAAAAGACATGGTGGTGCAGTGGTTAGAATAATACTGTATTGTGGGCTAATTCTGCTAACTGCCAGCAGTTTGATTCTCACCGGCTCAAGGTTGTCTCAGCCTTCTATCCTTCCAAGGTCGGTAAAATGAGGACCCAGATTGATGGGGTCAATATGCTGATTCTGTAAACCACTTAAAGAGGGCTATAAAGCACTGAGAAGCAGCATATAAGTCTAAGTGCTATTGCTATTCATAGAACTGTCAGGACAAAACAAAATGGAGGAGGCTTCTGAACTTCTGGAGGAAAGGTAGGATATAAAGCAAATAAGGATGTTCACACAAAACTCTTATGTACTTCCAAAATCAATTTGGACAGATGATTAACCTTCCCAATCTGGCCATGTGTCAAATACATCTCTTCCTTCTCTTCCCCCAGACCCATTCCATAGGAAGGAGGAGATTAGTGGATATTTTTCCACTGGGTGGGGATGTTCGATGGAAGAGAAGGGAAACAAAACAGTGAATCCATCAATCCCTGCCCTTAGTATGATCTGTATAATATAATTAAGAACAGCCTATGGCAGGATGGAGATAATCAGCGGGAGCAACACATTTTATGCTTGTATAGTTTTCTGTTGGCTCAAGGACTAGTGGAGAGAAGTTGGACGTGAGGGAAAGCCTTTGGTGTCTTTCAGAGTCATCCAACCTTACTTGTGCTGAAATAACATAATGAGGATATAATGAGAACAAACTTTATATCAGTTCAGCAATGACTGGGAGGTACTAGAAGATGCTCTAAGGCATTAGTGACAATTTAAGTCTGCTTCACTCAAGAGATGGGGATGAGATCACCCCCATTCTGAGTAATTATTTTAAAAAATTCCTTATATTGCTTCTTGGGTTGAACCCCACAGGATTAGGCTGCTAGTCTGTAATCATGAACTGAAGGCCCATAAGTACCATTGACATCAATGAATGAGCGGGTGTCTAAAGGTGCTTATTTCTGAAGTAAAAGGGGCAATTTATGTGGGATTGTTATTTCTTCCAGGCTTCATTTAGTCGTTGGGATGTTGACAAAGTATCTACATTTTATGCTAGGAAGAACTAAAATACTTTAATCTGACCTGATAGACTATAAAACAGAAGGCAAGCTGGATGCATTTTATTGAAGTCAGAATTAAACTTATGTTTACAGTCATGATAGGACTACAGGCCTACATGACAGTATAAATACAAGGTCTTACAAATTCTACCAAATTCTGTTTTCTCTAAGATTTACACAATATTTCTTTAAAAGTAAAATCAAATTATTAGTATTATGGCAACTTGCAAATCTGCTACAATGCTAGTGACTCTCTTATATTTTCTTAATCTGGCATAAGTAGCAAAATGAATATATGTAAATAGTGTAAGATCCCAGAAGTTTCCCCAAGCCATGGAATTGCCAAAGAGTGAGACTCGAGACAAGGCTTGCAAAAATAACAACTTTTTTATTCTTTGACCAAAGCAAAAAGTCTGGGTGAATACTATGTCCAAAACATACAGACAAAATGCATGTGAGGAATAGCCACACCCTGCGAGAGTGGCTCATTATATACATTTTACGCTGATAGAAACAGTTTATCCAATCAGAGATAAAAATTCATTATTAATGTGGGCAATGTCTTGCCCATGCCCTCCCCTTCCTTATCCATGGAGCGTTCTTTGTCCGTGCTCTGTCCATACTGTGTTATTTTACACATTATCGCTTGTCCTTGTGGGTTCGTGCTCCTAGCCAGCCTCCCCCCACCCCCACCCCCCATCTATGGAGCAAAATGTTCCTGGGAATTGTCTCCAAGGGTGTGTCTAGCTCTGAAGCAAATTGCGGAGGCGAGAAACCAGATAGAAAAGGATACAATTCTCTTACAGAATGAATTCCTAACAAATGATTTCCATCCTTAGCAAAATAGCACAAGCAACTTCTTTAACAGAAGCAAAGAGCAAACATTAGATTGATTCATGTCAATATGTCTTTTCAATAGCAAATAACAATTAGACTTATATACCACCTCACAGTGTTTTACAGCCCTCTCTAAGTGGTTTTACAGAGACAGCATTGGCCCCCAGCAATCTGGGTCTTCATTTTACTGACCTCAGAAGGATGGAAGGCTTGAGATGGTGAGAATCATTTTCTATAGCATTAGCAAAAGTGAAAATTTGAAGGAGAGTAGAAAGTGAAAAGAAAGATAAAAGAAGTGCTAGAAAATGGAATAATTTTGGTGTTGTCATTGACAAAACAAATGAATTTGCTAAACTGTTGAGATAATTGTGTAACAGGCTGTTTAAATAACTGAATGTGATGCCAATGGAAGAGAATATTAGTAGCTCAGGGTTGAACTGTAGGGTCCCTTGATGCTCTCTAAGCTTGGTTGTTTTCTTGCAGATTTTTCATTACCTAATGAGGTAACATCTTCAGTGCACTATTGAACATTACTTCAGAGTAATGAAACATCTGCAGGAAAACAACCAAGCTCAGAGAGCACCAAGTACCCCGCAGCTAAATGCAAATTGTTCGTGCATGTATGCACACATGCATAAACCCATAATGCTTTTAAAAAGTCAGTTCCTTACCTTAAAAACATGGCTGGTCTCTTGAATTATTTTTCAAGCTATGATTGAAGTGGGTTTATTCAAACTTTCTGCAGCCTGATTTCACAGGACTTGAACTGTGCACTTGTATGTTTTCTGCTTCCTTCATGAACATGTGAACTTGATTTATTATTTAAGATTGTTTAAGGTGATGGGAGATATAGTAATAGAAACTGGAAATTAATTCATTTATGCAACTTTTTGTTGGGACCATCCAATGGTGCACATTTCTATGGAGGGACATAGTCTTTGAGCAACCCATTTCACTGGCTTTTGTTTTGTATAACCCCCCTTTACAGTCATAGAAGAGCCAAATCTGACTGGCAAAGAAGAAGCAAGCAAGCTTGCATACCTTATTAATGGGACATAAATATATACATACATAAATGGCAGCTTGCCTCTTCTTGGTCCATGAGGATCCCTCATTAATTGTTCTTATTTCAAACAAAATTGGCCACACAAAGCTATTTGCTTAGCTCTTCTGCCAGCCGGAATATATATAAGCTTTCTTTTCATATACTGTTTTGTTTTTAATAATTCTGGCCATTTGTAAGTAGCTGATGTTTTGTTTGGCTGCTGTTTTATTTGCTGTCAGAATGGATTTGATGCAGAAACCATTTAAGCATGTGTACAATCCGGGGAGGGATTTATTTGACCTCATTATACTGCACTAAAGAAGGAATCCAGTTTGTTAAGTATCACCAAATTGCTTGTATTTTGCAACAGATCATAGAGTTGGGTTTCAAAAGACTTTCCCAGGTTAGTGTGTCTGTTTATTATTATTATTTTTGTAAAGGAAGATGGAATGGGTTAATTTGGCTTGCCAGAAGGTATCCTGACAAACATAAGAAAGGGAGAGAAATGCAGCCCGCTCTAAGAGCAGAGACACTGCAGGAAAAAAAAAAGATTGATGCTTTTTAATTAATGGCAATTAAACCATGCCTGTTGGCTTGGCCTATGGCAATTGTTCCCTACAAAAATGGAGGCCGAGCTGGTGACAAGCATTTGAATCCGCTAAGTTCTGTCAAGGGAGCTGACTCTGCAGGCATCAAAACCAAACTAAATCAATAAAAGAATTAAACTTTTATAAATTGCATTTTGACAAGTATCAGATACCGTTAAGCTTTGATATTATGAATTCCTTGGAGGTGATGCAAACAAGAAGGGCCGCAGTTAGAGATCCAAACAATCAAAGAGGCTTGTTAACATGCACTGTCAAATGCATCAGTGCTATTAATTACTACAAATTAATGTGACTCTCTCTCTTCCTCTGGTGATTGGAATAATAATCAGATGGATTCATGGAAGGAGCACAGAGAACATATGCAATGCTGCCAAAAATAATAAGACAAGAAACCAGCAGTTTGCAATCTTTCAGCTCACCAAATTGATAACTTGCTGAATAACATTGTGGCCCACTTTAGCCAGTTGCACTGATGACTGAAGAAGGTTTTTTTTTTCCCATCTACCACAAAAATGGATTGCCTCTCCCGAAAGAGGTTGCTGTATTAGTTTACCAGTCCAGCGGCAGTCCAGACACTGGGGACAAATGGTATGAAATTCCTAAAAGGCAGATCTATAAGCAGGCTAATGGCTGCTCTTAAAAATTGAATACTGGGTAAATGGACCCTTGTTTAAAGTTGTTAGGGTATTGCATCTACCACTCAAATTATTCATACAGAGAAATGATTCTTGTTATTCTCCAGTGGTATAAATGGGCAGGAGTCAGAGAACAAAATGTCTGAAAATTTACCATAGTTCCATGCTCACTGGACAAATAAGAATGTTATCGGCAAAAGTCTATCCTTCCTTGTCAGATGAGAAGATCAGGGAAAATTAATTGGTTCATTGCATTTAAATATCCCACTTTATTCTCCATAAAACTCAAGGTGATCGACCTCTGCTTCCTATTTAAGCCCCGGTCACCAACATAGATCTGACCAGCTAGGTGGCAAACTTAGCTCATCTTGCCTAAGTTCAAAAAGCTAAGCTAACAATCTTGGTTAGACCATCAGACAACACTTACATTGGGAAGAATGCAGTACAAACAGATCTCTGTGGTTGCAAATACTATGAAGAGGTCCATCCAAAGAAGACTTTACTTACTTTATAGACCCGTTTTGCTTCAACATGCTTTTTGCAAATCAGACCAGACTGTATTTTGTATTATGTCAGACCAGCAAGCTACCATGAAAGAAATAATTTCACATACCATGTTAACGATATTTATTTTTGTTTAGAAGATTGATGTGGTAAATTGGCCAAACTTAATCGGATTGTTGCTAAATGCATCAAATGGACAATCTTTCTGGCTTCAGGGACCACAACTATTTGGAAGCTGCCTATATATATTCACAGTGTCATAGCCTCTTGCTCCCTAAACAATCTCAAAGAGACTAATAGAGAAGGAAATATAAATTCCACAATCCATTCAAGCTAAAACTGTTGTTGATTTTCTGGAAGGTTGTCTCTGTTGGGGTTCAATCCTCAGCACAGAGTAGAATTTGATGCTCAAGATTCTGTTTGGTTTAGACAGTCATTGATGGATCATAATAATGTCATGGACATGTTTTTCTGGACCAAAACCCGAGATCAGTCTCTTTAGTGTGTTAATGATATTCACAAGTTTTGATATTCCTAGGGAATCTAATAAACACCACTGCTTCAAGCAAAGTTGAGTTACCAAGCTGTAAGCATTCCCCACTATTAAAGGAAATCGAGCATTACTTACTGAAAACTCACCTATTTTCATAATACTTTGTGAGTTTGTCTAAGATTTCATACTATTTCAGGCAATAATGCTAGACAGTGGTAGGCACTGTCTAAAGTTAAGGATATCATCCTTTCAATATGTCAACATTGGCTAACCTTTTCATTTCACAATGGGATGCTTTGATTATCTGACCAAAGTATTTACTCTTACGAATACTTGAGTTTATCTCTTTTAAATGAGATTTGAATAATGTCCTCTCCTGCTCATAAGGTATTTCTTTTTAAAATTTCATTTATTTTCTCTCCTTCTCTTTCACTTCATCCCAGCCCCTACCTGCCAACAATGAACAGTGTTAGGTGCTGTGCTATTTTTTGGAAATCAGTAACTTGAAATGCCAGGCCCAGCTGCTACTCCCTTGACTTATGGAAAAATGGCTTTATTGCAAGCAGATGTCCATCCTTTTCTGTATCATCATGGATTTGGAGGGCCTGGCTTGGATTTGTCACTTATTTTTAACAATATAATTCCCTTTGGAAGGCATGAGCTTCCTAAGCATGACATATGATATTTAATCACATATTGACCACTCAGTCTTATTTTAATGGTTCCTGTCAGTTCAAGTGCAGCTAGCAGAGTTCAAACAACACTTTTGCCTGGAGTTCAGTATCTGTTTAAATCAAATTTGTCAGTTTTCAATTTAAAAAAAATATGCACCATTTTATTTTTATTAACATGCAAGTGAATAATGCCTTGTCAGGCCAAGGGCATGTTTTAATATGAACAAGTTGGATGTTAAACAAAACCGGAATCCAGATGCCTCTTTTAATATATTCCTATGTTTGATTTGGTGTCAGAATCTTAATATAAACATTCACTTGGTGGTAAAATTTTAACTGGTAAAATCTATCACAAAAGCAATGTAGAAATCAAAATAATAATCCATCCATGGACACCATCTCAGCAGCAGTTTTCATAGAATTGGCTTATATATTTTGCAGCCAAGTGGACTATAGGTCCATGATTTATTATTTATTTATTGTCTGTCTGCCTGCCCACCCGCATCTGTCTGTCTGTCTGTCTGTCTGTCTGTCTGTCTGTCTGTCTATCTATCTATCTATCTATCTATCTATCTCTAACCTTAACCCAAACCCTAACCATAACCATAACCTATCCTATCCTATCCTATCCTATCCTATAGATATATGCATGTGAAAACAGATACAGGTACTATAGTCCTCAACTTATGATCATAACGTGTCTACCCATTACATTGTAGGTTGTGACATTGATAAAGCAGGTCACCCATGTGACTGACCCAATTTTACAAGCTTCTTTGTGGCAGTCATTAAATGAATGCTATGTTTGTTAAGCAAACCAATTGTTAACTATGAGCCAGTTTTTGTCAAAAACTGGAAGTAAATAACAGGTTTTGGCAAAAATGTTTTAAAATGTGGTTATATGACTATGGGACATCTATGGAGATTCTCAGTCATAGTTGTCCCAAACGTGCTTTTTCAAGAGGCAACCGGAATTTCTGGTTTTTCTTTGAAAATGTTCTTTGAAAATGTTTCGCTTCTCATCCATGAAGCTTCTTCAGCACTTCAGCTCTTCAGAAGCTTCTTGGATGAGAAGCGAAATGTCTTCAAAGAAAAACAAGAAAGTTCAGTTGCCTCTTGAAAAAAGCACCTTTGGGATGACTACAGGATGCTTCAAACTGCCATAAAGATAGGCTGATAGCCAAGTTCCCAAAATGTCATGTGACTGTGGGACACTGAGAACTTCAGAATCAGGACATAAGTACCTCTGGCATGGTTAGTTGTAACTTCTAAGTAACTGATTGTAAGTCAAGGACTACCTGTACACACTTTTTTCATTTTTTTTCTTCCCATCCTTTTTGGAGAACAGTAACAATCATGTCTGGTGATGTCATTCACCACCCAAACTCGTACTACTTTTCCTTGTGAAGTGTTTCAGATAGACATAAAACATAATTAATTATATGTGTATTTCCTTTTACTTTTTTGATAGAAATTGCTGCTATTTTTTTTACATAAAAATATGACAATCTACTTTTGTTAAGATTTTTAAAAGCATCTAACTGCGTCTAACTTAATATATGCTGTACAATATGTAGGAAATAATAAGTAGACTCTATTCTTGGTAACACAAGAAAAAGATTTTTTACAATTGCTCTATCTTTTTCATTGCAATGAATAAAGTGGCGATTATATGTCATAAATGGCACCCATTAGATTAGAATAGCCCTTCCTCTCCTCTCCTATAATTGGCATATTTATTAACTTCATATGGATGACTCCACCATTATGTAGAGAGAGGAAGTTCCTTCAAAACATAGATGATCAATAAGAAGAAATTGAGAAAACTAAATTGCTGGATAGGAGGAAAGAAAGTTGAGAAGTCATATTTCAAAACTGCTGGAGTTCAATATGATGCATTTGGATTAAGTGCGTTAGTAAATACAAGTACCCTTTCCATGAAATTCCTTATTCTTACAAGAACAGTGAATAGTCACTCATCTTTTTCTATAGACCAACATGACTATGACTATGGCTGCATTCTTTATTTATTTATTTTTGCATGCTTATGAAATCAGTCCTTCAAAGCTCCATAGTCAATTGCCATTTGCAGGCCTGTTCTTGGGTTGCCAAATGCTTTTTCTGACTAAAATCCAAAGAAAAGCCAATAGTCATAGAAAATAAAATATTTCAGGCATAACTCTCACATGAAGCACTTCAGATTTGCCAGCGATATCAAAGAAAACAAAATTAACACACATATTGAGGTACTTAAAAGGCAAAATAATTGGGACATGGAGAAAAAGAATGCAAAAATTGCAAAAATAAATATTCTGAAAGGAATCTGGTCTCTTGAGGAGACCAGTATTGCCATACAATCATAGCTATGAAAGGGTCAACATGGATTTCTAGAAATATTGTTTATTTATTTAACTATTTATTAAATGTATATGCTGTCCATCCCTCTGTCACATAATATTGTTGTTACAAAAAGACACTACTTAGAAAAGATGTGTGAATTCAGCTTTCACTGACAGTATGTTATAAAACATGTTTCTGTTTGTATATATTTATGGGCATGTCTGCACATGTATTGTGGGATACCCATTAAACCTACAATATTTGTTTGCTTTGTATGGCTTGCCTCGAATCTCTTGAAGTGACTCTGAGTGACAAAGAAATTTTAAAAATTAAAAATAATCAAAACAATAAAACAATAAAATACATAACAGCTGAAAATAAATTGCCATCATTATGTATTATTATTAGTATCACAAAACAGGTCCCTGATCACAATCAAGGCCCTAGGCCTGGCAGAAACTTAAGAACTTATGTTATTTCCAGAAGAGAATATTCCATAAGATGAGTGCTACAGCAGAAAATGTATGTCTTCTAGGCCTCATCCATTGGCATTCCTTAGCCCAGGGGTCCCCAACCACCGAGCCCTGGACCGGTACCGGTCCGTGGATCATTTTGTACCGGGCCGCAAAGAATGAATAATCATGATTAAAATATATATTTTATATTAGCTAATGCTAAGAAGCCCTTTACTATTGGGGAAGAATTAATTTTGCCGGTCCTTAAGCCCATGTCACACTGGCCAACGGATGCAAAACGGACACAACGGACAAGCAAAATGTTCCATCCGTTGTTATCCGCTCTCAAAAGGGGCAAAAATTTGCATAACTGGAGCGGATAACACGGACGGGGGGAGGATGCAGAGCGGATGGAAAGTGGATGCGGAACGGAAGCCCAGCGGATGGAAGCGGATGGGAACGGATGGCACAACCGCAGGGCTTCCGGGGGGCCTCAGCGAAGCGGACGCAGAACGGATACAGCGGATGCAGAACGGACACCGAACAGATGAAGCGGATGGACAGCGGATGCACAATGGATGAAGCGGATGCACAGCGGAAGCCTAGCGGATGCACAGCGGAAGCGGAACGGATGCCGAGCGTTAATTGCGCATGCGGGGGGAAGTATTACGTAAGCCCCCTGGATATAAAGGGAAGCAGCTCGCACGTGGCCAGCATTCTGAGGAAAAACCTGCTGCTGGACACTTCGAGTTCCTTGCCTGCCCTGCCAGCCTGCCTTCCAGCCAGCCTTGGTACCTGCCTGCCTGCCTGCCTTCCTGCCAGGCTTGCTGCCAGCCTTCCTGCCAGCCTTGTTGCCTGCCAGCCTCCCTGCCAGCCAGCAACCCCACAACCATGGCGAAAAAAAAAAGCCTCAGCAACCTGCCGCCATCCCTGGCAAGAGGGACAGGGCCAACCTCCCGCCCCCTGTCCCTGACTCTGCTGGTGCTGGGGCTTCTGCTGAAGCTGCTCCTGGCGGTGGTGCTTCTGCTGTTGCTTACTCTGTTGAAGCTGCTCCTGGTCCTGCTTGTCCTGCTCGACCTGCTCGTGCTCCTGGACTTGCTCGTCCTGCTCGTGCTCCTGGTCTTGCTCGTCCTGCTCGTGCTCCTGGTCCTGCTCATGCTCCTGGACTTGCTGGCCCTGCTGGTGCTTACTCTACTGCTGCTGATCCTGGTCCTGGTGTTCCTGCTGCTGCTGATGATGATGATGATGATGATGATGATGATGATGGTGCTGATTATGATCCTGCTGGTGAGGATGATGATGCTGATTATGATCCTGCTGGTGAGGAAGGAGGAGGATGATGATGATGATGATGATGATGATGATGATGATGATGGTGCTGCTGGTGTGGAGGAGCAACCCCTACTACCTGGGAGCCCCTCTAATGAGGGCCCATCTGGTCCTGGCAAAGGGAGGAAGAGGCGTATGCGACAACGGGAGAGGAGGCAATACTCCATTGCAGAGACGCACGAGGATGAGGTGCTGGAGTGGCTGAGAGAGAACGACTATCTGTGGCAGAAGGGACACCGGCTGTACAGGGACACCAAGTGGCAGCAGGCTGCTTGGAGAGAGAGGGCAGAGAGTATGGGTTAACCTTCGGAGGTGCTCCTCGGCTGGTGGAAACATATGCACACCTGGTACGGGAAGCTGTACCTGAAGAAATCTGGCCAGGCCAATGTGAAGCTGACAGACAGAGAGACCTACATCATGGCCAGGTGCAGCTTCCTAGAGGGTGAGATCCGCCACCGAGTAGCACCAGCAGCCCCTCTCACTACCCTCTCTCTCAGGCAGCCTGCTGCCACCCAGTCCTCTTCCGGCCGAGAGTCAGTCCCTGTCTCCAGGCAGGTTTCTGTGGAGCGTGCCACGGCGGAGAACCCGCGGACAGGTGTGGTAAGCGTGGTGGAGTGCGTAGAGGACTCCCTGGTGCAGTGGGAGAAAGGAGACATTGAGTCCACCACAGTCCTAGCCGCATCCACCCCCCCCAGCTCCGCCTCCCCAGAAAGGCAGAGAGCCGGACAGCTGGAGGGCCAGAGCCACAATGTCCTGCTGGAGATCAGGGACACCATCCGCACCAGCATGGATCTCCTCTCTCAGCTGGTCCACACCGACTCCTCATCCTCCAACCGCAAGCCCTTCCTCACCTATGTCAACCAGACCCTCAAGGAAATGGCGGATCCACAGTACCAGCAGGTGAAGGACTGGATCACCAAGCTGCTTCACAACCCTCCAGACCCAGAGGAACCTGCTCCCACCCAGTCCAGGCCTGCTCCTCCACCCCAGGTGATGTCCCTCCCATTCCAAGGCTTCCCACAGGCCCTCACCTACCAGGGCTACGGCTACCAGGAGGTTCAGCAGCACAGGCAGCAGCCCTTCCCAGTCCAGGCACAGAGTCATTGGGCGACACCGTTGCCACCTGTTTCACTGATGCCACCATGCCAATGATGCCACCGATGACAGCGATGCCACCACGCCAATGATGCCACCCACGACAGCGATGCCACCCACGCCAGTCCTCACCCAGCTGCAGAGCAGACAGCCCCACTACACTGTTCCTTCCTCCACTCCACAGCCAAGCCCGGCCTCAGTACATCTGTCATCAGTACTGGGGCTGACACCCCATGGCATGGAGGAAGGACCTCTCAGCATCACGGGGCTGAGCCAGCTATCCGAGACCTTTCTAAACACACCGTCCCCTGTTGTCCTCTCGAGGCCAGGCACTCCAGCACCACCCACCACCACAGCACCTGGACCCTTCACCCCTGAGACTGGGCACACCTCCGAGTGACCAAGAAGAGTGCCAGAGACCAGCTAGCTGGCTACCTGTGGACTTTATTTGGACAGTTGACTTGGGTCTTTTTTTTTTTACAGCTTGTTGTTCAATAAAGTTTATCTTTGATTCACACACTTGCTTCATTTCTTTTTTTTAATAAAGTCTTGGTGGAAACTTTTAGAATTGGCTTAAGCCTTTGCATGCTTGTGGGATGGGTTAAGATAGCAGTGGGGTGGGCAGGGATACCTTTGGGATGGGCAGGGATACCTTTGGGATGGCTAATAGCTGTGGGATAGACAAACCTCCAGTGCAAGCATAGTGGGACTGTATGGTCCACCCTCCCAGGTGCCACACCTATGGCCCTTTATTATCAATAATAATGTAATCAATCATCCACACATGTCAACATAAACACAACTCTTTATTAAACGCCCTGTTTATTGTAGGCCCACCCAACATACATGGCCCAATCTCATCCATGTGATGAGACAGGCTGAAGGAAGCATCCATTAAGCATCTACCATTCTGTCTTGCCACTCCACCGCTCCAGCTGGGGAGTTGCACCAGTGTTTCAGGAGGTTGTGCTGCTTCTTCCCTTCCCGTGAGGCTCTGTTGTGGCCTTGCACATCCTGAGTGTCGATCAGGTTTCGCCCTTGCCTCCATTCCCCAGGCTCCATGTCCCCATTGTCTTGTTGACGGTCCACGAGCCTGTTCTGCAAAACTGGGTAGCGGGTGCGCATGAGATTGTGCAGGATGCAGCAAGCTTCCACGATCCTCCTCACGGTCTCTGGACGATGCTGCATGGTGGTGAGAAGTACCTGGAACCTGTTGGCCAGGACGCCAAAGGTGTTCTCCACCACCCGCCTTGCCCTGGACAGCCTGTAGTTGAAGATCCTCTCTTCACGGGTGAGGAGTCTGGAAGTGTAGGGCTTCATGAGGTAGGTTCTGAACGAGAAGGCGTCATCCCCCACGATGAAGTAGGGCACATCTTGCGTGTCGTTGGGCAGGGGGTCTGGATCTGGGAAGCCCATGATGAGGTTGCCTTCCAGCCCCTCCTTGAGGTGACTGGCGCTGTATACCTGGGCATCTGAAGATGAGCCATTGCCTGAAGCATCGATGTACATGAACTTGTAGTCAGCATCGACCATGGCGAAGAGGATGATGCTGAAGAAGCCTTTGTAGTTGAAATAAGTGGACCCCGACTTGGCTGGAGCTTTGCAGGCCACGTGCTTGCCATCGATGGCTCCAACGGTGTGTGGGAAATTCCACCTCTGATACCACTGCTCTGCAACTTTCTTCCATCCTTCTTCAGTGGAG
>BLBF01000020.1:15919131-15933095 GCA_015471245.1 Laticauda colubrina | reverse complement strand
GAGGAAAATTATGGAGGCTTTAAAAGTCCATTATAAAATAGAAGCAGGGAGTGTATTTGAATCTCCCCCACCAAGTTATGATAACTTTTCTGTCCTTCAACCCTCCGCTCCCGATGATCGTAAGTCATTACGGGAGCCTCCCTCCATCCAATCCACTTCCTTAAATGTAGAGCCCTCGTGTCCTCCACCACTCTCCCGAGGTGGGGGGGGGTGTTGTAAAAGCCATTCAACAAGCCTTTTATGAAGGAGAAATGGATGAGGACACCCTTGCAGCTGCCTCCCTTTATCCTATCATACAAACCGGCAATCCTCCAGCTCCTCAGTATACCCCAATGCCGTACAAAATAATTAAGGATTTAAAAGCAGCTTGCAAGGAAAATGGTATTCAATCTCGCTATGTACAGGGTCTTTTAGGATCAATAGCCCAACCAGGAGCTGACTTGATAAATGCTGATTGGCGTACATTATTTACCATGATCCTCACGCCTTCACAATTTTTGGTCTGGGAGTCAGAATTTCATAAGCGTACTGCAGCCGCAGCCGCTAGAGGCTTGCCGGCAAATGTCACTTTAGATATGCTTAATGGTACTGGCACCATGTTTACCGTTGCCCAGCAGATTGCCACAGACGCAGCTGCTTTCCCTATATTACAGAATTGTGCTTTGGCCGCTGCTCGAAAGGTTGATAATGCGGGATGCGTGCCCAAATCTTTCTCTAAAGTTATTCAAGGACCTTCTGAGCCTTTTTCCTCCTTTATAAATCGTCTCACAGAAGCCTTAGAGAGACAAATTGATAATGAGGAGGCTTGTAATGAATTAAAATTGAAACTTGCTTATGAAAACGCAAACGCTGATTGTCAGAAAGTTTTGCAACCATTAATTAATAAGAAAAATGTTACCTTGGCAGATTATCTTACAGCCTGCCGAATCATAGGAACCACATCCCATTCCATGTCTACTCTGGCTACAGCCATTACTGAAGGCATGTAGCAAAACATGGGCTCTCTTCTTCCCATTTCCCAACAAAATACTCACAAAATGGGCAATTGTTTTAATTGCGGCAAGCCAGGCCACTTTAAGAGCCAATGCAGAGCCCCGGGCGGGGGAGCAAATATGTCAAGAAACCAGGTAGCTCGCCCAAAGACACCATGCCCTCGATGCCAAAAGGGCTATCACTGGGCTAATCAGTGCAGAGTCCAAAAGAATGAACAGCAGAATAACCCTGCAATCATTCAAAAACCTTTTTTGAATCAGGGAAACTAGAAACGGGGCAGGCAGCCAGCCCCACAACAAAGGCTGCTGAAACTTGCAACTTTTCTTCTTTCGCTTACGATCTTGTTGCTAATGAAACTGTTACTTATCTTCCTGGTGTCACTGACTTTCTCTTTGTACGTCCTGTTCAGCCTTTTCATATGCCCCCCAATATTCCAGTGCTAGTCTTTCCTGTAAGGGATTTAGCTGAACAAGGTATTCTTGCCTCTCCTTTTCTGCATGACCCCACTGTATTGTCTGATGTCTGTCTGTCTGTACTAGCTAATACAGAAGTTACTATAAATGAGGGGGATGTTGTGGCAAAAATGATTGTGCTCTTAGACCAACAACAAGAGCAACTCTATGCAATTGAAAGACCAATCAGTCAACCAAAACCTACGGTAACATTCTTATTGAATGGTCGATCCTTTCTTGGTCTTTTAGATACTGGAGCGGATATTTCCGTCATCCGAACCACTGAGTGGCCAAACACCTGGCCTGCAGATGTGGCACCAGCGGTGAGAGGAGTGGGGGGACTCCAGGAGACTCGCATTAGCAGAAACTGGGTAAAAGCCCATTCCCCTGAGTCTCAATGTGTTGCTTATATTAAACCAGCTGTAATTCCTCTGTATACTAATTTGTGGGGAAGAGACCTTATGTCACAGTTTAATGCACAACTTACCCTCCACTAACCATGCTTCGCTTGCATTTGACTCACAATAACCCTGTGTGGATTGATCAGTGGCCTCTCCCTTCTATAAAGCTTGAAGCCTTACATTCTCTTGTTCAAGAACAATTAGATAGAGGTCATCTAGAACCTTCATTGAGTCCATATAATACCCCAGTTTTTGTTATCAAAAAGAAAAACGGCGCTTGGTGCCTCCTTCAGGATTTAAGGGCTGTGAATTCGGTCCTCCTTCCAATGGGACCCCTGCAATGTGGTCTTCCAAATCCTAACATAATTCCTCAAGAGCATGACCTTATCATTATTGATTTAAAAGACTGTTTTTTCTCCATTCCATTACACCAGTTAGATAGAAAATTATTTGCTTTTACAGTACCAACCTTAAATAATCAGAGACCTACCAAACGATATCAATGGAAAGTCTTACCGCAAGGCATGTTAAACAGTCCAACTATGTGTCAATTTTTTGTGGATTTAGCCTTGCAACCATACAGGGACAAATATCCTCATTTTTTAATCTATCATTACATGGATGATATATTGATATCTGCACTTGGCCCAAAGGGCACGGTATTAAAAACTCTGCCGTGCCCGACCTCCATTTTAGGTAAAGCAGGTCTCACAATAGCCCCAGAAAAAGTACAATCCAAACCACCCTTTTCCTATTTAGGTCACAAGTTACTTGCTTCAGCTGCTGTTCCTTCCCTTCCCCTCCCAACACTTCCCCCGAAACCCACACTTGTGATCTTACAACAGTTCCTAGGAACCTTAAATTGGGCACGTCCTTATTTGGGTTTGACCACAGCTACATTAGCTCCTCTTTTTAATGCCCTCACACAAGGTAAAGCCCCGTCTGATGTTATCATTCTAAATAAAGAGCAGTTGCAGGCATTAAAAGACGTTTCCCATTCACTGGCTACTCGATGGGTGGATCGAGCTATAGAGAATTGCCCTTTATCAATTGCTTTACTAAATACTGTTCAGAGACCAACAGCTGTTATTATGCAATCTCATCAGACACAGGTTCTGATTTTAGAATGGCTGCATTTGTCTCACACCCCATGGACCACAATCACTAGTAAAACCTCTGCATATTCCCAGTTGATCTTTAAAGGTCGACAAAGATGTAAACAACTCATGGGATGTGAGCCTGTTTCAATATTCACTCCTTGCTCACTGACCACGTGGGAAATGCTATGGTGTAATTCAGAAGAACTACAATACGCTTTAGAAGAGTGGCCAGGGCAAACTTCTTGCCATTTACCAGCGAAAAGTGCCATTCACTTTTCTTAAAACTCTCCCTTTTGAATGGCAATCCCCCCTCTCAATATCTCCATTAGTAGATGCACCTACGCTTTATGCAGATGGGGGGGAAATGTATGGTGCTTGTGCATGATACCAGGAGGGAGAGTGGAAAACTAAAATTACCCCTCCGCAATCTTCTGCTCAACAGGCAGAACTTGCTGCATCTCTTATTGCGTTTCAACAGTTTCAAAAAGCTCCTTTTAATTTAATAGTAGATTCCATATACGTTTCTCAGATTTTGAAATATATATATCAAGCCTATTTATCTCCTAGCATATCTGTTTCTTTGTTAAAATTGTTGCTTCCTCTACAACAATGTATCAACAGCCGTACGCATCCATTCTTTGTAGCACATATCAGGAGCCATCAACCTCTTCCTGGTATATTACAGGAGGGAAACAAGGTGGCAGACGCAGCTGCAGCAGCTGCATCAGGTAAATCAATTTGTAATCTGACAGCAGCCCAAAGCCATGACTATTTTCACCAAAATAAAAAGGCATTACAAAAACAATTTTCTCTAACTCAGGCAGAAGCTGCTGCCATTATTCAACAATGCCCCACATGTAGTAAGCAAGGACATTCCATTCCCATAGGAGTAAATCCTAGAGGATTAAAAGCTTGTGAAATTTGGCAAATGGATGTAACTCAGTATCCACCTTTTGCCCCTTGGAAATATTTGCACGTTTCCATCGATACATATTCAGGGTTTATTCTGGCTACTCCTCAAAGGGGAGAAATTGTAAAACATGTAATCAATCATTCAATTCGTACCTTTACCTCGCTGGGACATCCAAAAGAAATCAAAACAGACAATGGACCTGCCTATACAAGTTCTGCTTTCCAGGACTTCTGTAACAGATGGGATGTAACTCACAAGTTTGGGATTCCCTACAACAACCAGGGGCAGGCTATTGTGGAACGAGCTCACTTATCTCTGAAACGTGCTCTTGATCGATATTCGTTGCGGGAAAAACCCTCTAACCTCTCAGCATTGCAAAATTCTCTTAACATTTGTCTTTACACTTTAAATTTTCTTAATCTGACTGGCATTCCTCCCACTTCTGCTGCTTCACGTCATTTTTCCTCCCCCTCACCCCCCCCAACAGACCTCTGGTACATTATCGCAAATTGCCAGATCCCGCCTGGCAGGGTCCCGCTGAGCTTCTCACCTGGGGACGAGGCTACGCTGCGATTTTACTACCAGACAAAACCACTTGCTGGGTCCCTGGTCGGGCGGTAAGACCCTATCATGGGAATTCCTCCGCTACATCTGCATCTTAAACTCTTCCTGATATTCTTGCCTATATCCTCTTTGCAATTTCTACCTTATTCATATCCTACTTATACCTTTGTTCAACATGGTCATTGGACCACATTAGACTTTCACTTTATTAATTATGATAGTGACTGTCCTATTGTTTGTTGGCATAATAATCTTCCCATAAATCTATCTCCTTATATTCACACATACTTCAATAAAACCTATGCTTCCTGTCAAAAGATTATTCGTGTTAAAGCCACTTCATTAACAGAAGGCTATTATACTTGTTCCATGTGGGTACGTCATGAAAATGCTACCCATAGCTTTCACTCTGTCACTTCTGTTTTGTTTACAGAACACTCTATCACTCGCTCTTTTGTTCCTTCTTTACTCTTCCTATGGAAAAGAACCTTAAAATCTTTTCCTCTATTCAAGCTAGATATAGGGGGACCTAAATGTCCTTCTCTTGTATTACGGGTTCCTCCAACCCAACTAACATCCTTGATGAATGACCAAATTAATCTTCATTGTCATTATTGTAATTATTATCCTTTTTCTACTAATTGCATTCCCTTCTCATCTCGTAAATGTTCTACAACTAACTTGTTCATAGTCCTCTCTCCTACTTGTGATGCTTTTATATACCCGAACTCTGATCCTGTCAACAAACGATGCTTCAAAAGAACTGTCCATGACGATCCACAGAAGCCTCACAGAAAATATAATATTACTTGGACTATAAAAGACTTTCAAGGCATTCGTTTAAGCTCTACAACCAATTCTTCTCGCATAGAAGACTTCTACCCACCATTTCAATTCGATTTGGCAGAAATGCTTGTAGGCTCTACCGCCTACAACTCGCCCTCTCATCCAACAGAGCCTAGTCATAGAGTTATAAATAAATATAGGTTTTATGTATGCCCCGGACAGCCCGTTTCCAACACTCAGTCCCCTGCCCAACGACTTCTCGATTGCGGGGGGTCGTCGGATTACTTTTGCAAAGCCTGGTCGTGTGTTTCAACTGGACATATTTATTGGGATCCGGGCACTAAGGGTGATCTCATTACTGTCACTCGCACCACATGGGATATTCCATGCAGTGATAAAAAATTGCCCAAATGCAACCCGGTAACCATAAGGTTCACGGACCAAGGCAAGAAAAGTACCCTATGGGACACTGGCTTGAAATGGGGTAAAAGGAGTCTGGCCAGAAAAGCATTATGGAAATATTTTTTACATTCAACGTCACATTGAACTCCCTCGCTCTAACCCGGTGGGACCACATGAAAAGGTTATTAAATCCCCATTCTTGCAACCCATAACACAGGGAGTTAACCCATTGATTCCATTGATCAAAGCTTCCTATGCTCTGCTGAACTCTTCAAACTCATCAATTGCCTCCACATGTTGGCTTTGTATTTCTGCCTCTCCACCTTTTTACGAAGCCATCGCTTCCCAAGAATCCATTGCTAATTCCACATCAGACGAACGTTGCCGTTGGAGAAACTCCACTATTACTGTTTCTTCCATCACTGGGGTCGGTTGTTGCTTGGGAAATATTCCATCCAATTACTCACAATATTGTCATAATGTTTCTAATGGCTATCATTGTAATGTATATCTTCCTAAGAACCGCCTTGGCCGCACCCACACCATCGGAGGATACTCTGCAGTCTACACCACTTCAGGAGGAAATTTAACATCACGCCTGAAAGGAATGTATTTTATCCCTGGCAATAATTCTGTCTGGGCTTGTTCCACCGGTCTCACAGCATGTGTCTACAGGGATGAACTTATTAAATCCAAATCATTTTGCATTCAAGTATGGCTTGCACCAAAAATTGACGTGTATAACTCTGATGATTTTATATCCTTACAGGCACCCATGGAATACCCCCTCAGAGCAAAGCGGGAAATTATTAGTACTCTCACTCTAGGTCTACTGCTTGCTCTGGGCACCACGGGTGCAGCCACGGGCATTGCAGGACTAGCTGTCTCTGACCAAAAAATTACAGCTCTGGGTTCAGCCATTGATGATGATTTATTACGAATTGAGAAATCAATTACAGCTTTGCAAAACTCCTTGACGTCCCTCTCAGAAGGGGTCTTGCAGAATCGTAGAGGCTTAGATCTGTTATTTTTAAAGCAAGGGGGATTGTGTGCTGCGCTTAAAGAAGAATGTTGTTTTTATGCTGATAGCAGGGGGATCGTGTTGGATTCTATGAAAGAATTAGAAAAACGCTTAAAAGATAGAGAAAACGAAAGGTTAAACATGTATAATTGGTATCAAGGCTTGTTTTCTATTTCACCATGGCTTACAACCCTTTTAACTGCATTGGCAGGACCATTAATAATCATTATATTGATATGTATTATAGGACCTTGTTGTTTTAATAGAATATTGCAATTTTTGAAAAATCAATTATCCTCCATAACTGCTAATGTTAATGTGTTATTGCAAGCTCATGTTAAGTCCTTAACACCGGACGAAAAAATGTCATTGCTGAGTTACCGCTCCTTGGACAACCCTGACGCTGACGGGTCGCACTCCTGCCTAGATGACTGGGACGGTGAACATTTCAGAAAAAAGGTTCCTGTCTTCTTGGACAAGGAAGAAGAATAAAAACAGAGGAGATGTTGTAACTATGTATCATTCATGTGTTTGCAACTGTGTATCATTGCAACTATGTATCATTCAGGCATTTGCAACATTGTATCATTCACATGTAATCATTGAGCTTCTGTCTCCTCAGTGACCTTTTGCAGGGCACGTACAGGGACAAGGAGCTAAACATCTGTAGAAATAGCTTATTTACATTGTGATTAGTTCGTCTAGCATGCAGCTTTGTAAAGCAGGAATATCCTGATCGAATTATAAATCTTGCAATCCTGTCTGACCTGGTATCTTGCCTTATCTGAGCTATTGTAAATCCTGTATATCCTGTCTGACCTGGGCTTGACCTAGGCTCTGAATAAACAATCACCCCCTTTTGAATGAGCATAATAAAAGAGCGTGTACCCAGACATTCTGGGCACACTCATCCCGAGGAATTTCGTCTCCTGTCATTTCTTTCTCCTTTCGCTCCCTATCATGAGACGCCCATCTAATGCGGGATAGCAGATACCGCACCAGCTATCTCCAGATATACCTCAAGGTCCCTGGTTTTGACCCAATGGACCAAAGTATCTCCCAATACTAACAATCCCAATTTTAAAAAAGAAGCATCAGCAATCATGATATATTACCAAACAACTTGCATCATCAGATGGAAAGCAAACCAAGAAACACAGGGACTGTAAAATATACTGGGAAGTTTAAAAAAAAACTTAGAAAGTTGTTATAGCAAACTACTTCTGTCTTGTTACCACAAAATTATACTGACATATCCATGGAGTCATCAGGAGACATTGACTCAAAGGAGGTTTTTTTTTTAATTGATGGATATTTTTCTGGGCAATATTGATCAGATTTAGCAGAAGTAGAAGAATAAAAACACAGTGCCATCAAAACCTTGATAGAATTGAATTTAATATGACGCTCAGAATCAGTGAGTGAGAAATCTGCTGTTACTCTGGATTATTCAAGTGTCAGTTCTGGCATTTTGTCTGACTTTACAATAGAAACTTTACAAAGCATCCATGTAAACACTGGCAATGGGATTGTCTTATTCTAGATGTCAATGTTTTGAGATAGAAGCTCGGGCAGTGCACTTAGCTATACAATGTTTGAGTAAAATATGTTGGAAAGGAAAGCCAGTCCAAACTGGTTCTTCACTTATGTGATCCTTGGCAAACCAATCTATTTGCCCACAAGATCAATGGGATTGTAGACACTGAATTCAGCAGACAGAAGATAAAATCCCAATTGTCTTTAATCGAGTAAGATTAAAATAAGATGGGACCTCTTGTCTTGTAAAGAAGTATTGGAGTCCAGCAGGGTGGAAAATAGCTCGGGGTTTTTAAAAGACAGTATAATTAAAGCACAGCAGATAATAAACACTTGGAAGGAAAAGGGGAGACAGAAAGCTGAAAGAACATAATGATGTTAATATAGTTTCATGGGGTACTATTCAAAGATCTAAGGGTTTTTTTTCCTAATCTTATACAGAAATTAATGAAGATTGGGGGTCAAACTCAATTACAGAATCCATTATGATTCATGCAACTTCCCGAAAAGAACAAATCACTTCTGCACAAACACATTAAAAGCAAACACAAAAAAAGGATGCTGCCCTCTATACTTATATAGTAAGAAGAAAGACATAAAGACATTTTCATCTGTTGCAGTTGACTCCCAAATGGGCCAGAAATTATAAAAAGCCTTTGAAGTGAATTTTTGCTGACAACTTGGAGGTAATTAACTTGGGAAGATCAGCAAGGAGAACACATAAGGCAAATGAGCCAGAGTTAAATAACAAATGCATTTGATAAAACAAACAGGTAAATGCACAGAGTAAGTAAAGAGTAGTGAGACTAAATAAAGAGATGCCTCTTTAATTCATTAAGCAAATTAGCCAATTGGCTCAGTAACAAGAACATTCCAAAAGGTTTTGACAGCATCATATAAAAAATCACTACAATAAACAAAACAAAAGAACACATAGCAAATACATTTAAAAAAATCAGTAACTATATTGTACAGAGCCTTTTTTGCCATTTATTCAAGGAGAAATTGTGCGATAGAAATATCTCACCCACCAGTTTGTCATCTTCAAAGAGAAAGTGATTTAATTTTTTAATTATGACCAGCCTAGGAGACTTGGCAGAATCTATCATTGAAGAAATATGTTTTTAAAAATATTGGAAGGAAAATGGGAACTACATATAATTTCCAAATAAAAGCAATGCATGAAACCTTCTGCTGAAAGGGATTTCAAAAACAACTCCTTACATGACTTTTCTGAATGCAATCAAATCAAAAGATTTAGAGGTTAGGGCACAGGGTTAGAAATCAGGAGACTGTTCCAAAGGTGTTTTTTTCTGAAAGGCAACTGGACTTTCTTGTTTTTTATCTGAAGACGTTTCACTTCTCATCCAAGAAGCTCCTTCAGCTCTGACAGGATCGTGGGGAATGGAAGGATTTATATTCCTTTACAGACAGCCGGTCATTTGCATCATTTTAGAGAGTTGTTGAGGCAGTTTGGAGGTTTGTGTCTGTCTTCAGGGTCACCTGAGCAGTGCTCCTGGTTCCTTTAGTCTGCATATTTTTTCCTCTGGAAATCCATTTGTACTCCCACACCATTCCAAGGGTATTCATCCCAAAAAGCACCTTTGGGATAACTATGACTTTGGATGACTGAGAATTTCTACAGACTTTTAGCTATGCAATTTGAGATGCACACCCTTGGAATGCTGTGGGAATGGAAATGGATTTTTTTGGGGGGGAATTGCAGACTACAGGAATCAGGAGCACTGCTTAGGTAATGCTGAGGACAAAAATAAACCTCCAAGTGCTTCAAGTAGCCTCTGAAAAGGATGCAAATGATCAGCTGTCTGCAAGGAGTATAAATCCTTCCATTCCCCAATATCCTGTCAGAACTGAAGAAGCTTCTTGGATGAGAAGTGAAATGTCTTCAAAGAAAAAACAAGAAAGTCCATTTGCCTCCTGAAAAAACACCTTTGGGACAGCCATAACCTGGATGACTGAGAATCTCTACAAACCAGGAAACTGTGAGTTCTGGTCTTGCCTTAGGCATGAAAATCAATTGGATGGCTTTGGGCCAGTCACTGTCTCAGCCCAACTCACCTCACAGGGTTGTTAATTGAGGAGAAAATAGAGGAAGGGTATTAGATGTGTTTGCTACTTGGAGTTGTTATAAAAACAATAAGGGCAGGAGAAAGGTAGAAGGCACTTAGTGGTATGGGGAGGGATCAAGATAAATCAGACTGATGCCCTTTGTCTGCTGATTTTGTGATGTCATATGAATGCTCCATGGTGTCATATGGAGTTTGTGGTACAATACCACACAATTGCCCTCATCATTCTGACTACATTAAAAAAAAAATACATCAGCAGCCTTAATACCTATCCTAAAAAAATCCCAGATCAAAAGTTATCACATACTCCAACCCAATCCATTTGGCCTCTTCCTTATCCAGCAATTTATTCTCTGTCCAACTTATTTCAGAAATATATGTATTGGTGTTCTTATTTCAATGCAATTCTCATGAAAATAATACACATATAATGGATTCCGTATGGAAGGCACATCAGACAACTGGAGAAATTTTACACACAGGCTCTCCACGCCATCCTTGGCATTTGTTGACCAAGACCCGTGTCTCCAGTCTGGAGGTCTTGGATAATGCAACGTCCACCATGCAGAGTCCAGCATTGAATGAATCTCTGATTATCTCAGCCCAGATGAGATGGGTGAGACACATCATCAGAATAGATGATCTCTGTGTACCTCAACAGTTGCTCTATAGCAGCGATTGCCAACTGGTGGGCCACCAGCGGGCAATGAGAAAATTTTGGTGGGCTGCAGAGAAATCTCACCCCCAGAATACCCCCACAAAGCAATTAATCCAGGCTGTGCAGAAATACAAGGCTGCTCAGCCCACATGGCCCGCGGGAACCCTCCCCACGCACTCACTCCTTCCCAGTAAACTTGTCTGCTAAGTTGCTATTTTTACTTTTCCGACCGTCATCTGTTCTTCTGTGCCGAGAGATTTAGATTAGCTACGAAGCAGGAAATGGTTGGATTTCTTGCTTTCAAGCTAAGCACAGCCAAACCTCCCTTAGGACTGAAGGTTTGCTTGTAAGAAAATTCAGTGAAGACTCAAGGCAAGCAAATTTGATAGACTGAGCTAGCCAATAGTAGATAGATAGATAGATCACTCAATGATTCTGTGAGAAACTCAATCTGCCTGCTTTGCCTAATTTTGGATAAAAGTTGCTTTTTTATATATATAAAAATAAATATTTACATACATGATGTGTATGTATTTTTATGAGTTTGCTTGCATTAATTTTATGAGTTTGCTTGCAAGCAAATTTTGTGTGACAGACTGAGCTAGCCAATGGCAGATAGATAGATTTCTGAATGAATCTGTGATTCTGTGAGCAGCTCAATCTGCCTGCTTTGCCTGATTTTGGGCAAAAGTTACTCTCTTTTTCACAAAGCATTCAATATTTATATAAATATTTATAATATTCACATACAAGCCATGCCCAGCCAGTCACATGACCATCAAGGCACACCCACAAATTAGGCCACACCCACAGAACCAGTTAGTGGTCCCTGGGATCTAAAATTATGAGTTTGGTGGTCCCTGAGGTTCAAAAGGTTGGTGACCCCTGCTCTGTAGTGTTTTGAGGTCTGAGATGAGACTAGTGCTACAAAGCTAGTACTTTGAGGTTACAGCGCTACAAAGTACTACAAAGACGTGGTGAAAGAAACCCTATCCTACTATGACATACATCCAAAGAAATCAGAAGCTGCAGTTGATGGCACAACCTGAGGGCAAGGCCTGCACTATGCAGCCATCACCAGCTTTGAAGCCAAGCCCTGCCAAAAACTAATAGAAAACCATGAGCAGCATCACAGAATAACACCCACAGTTATTACAACAATGGACTTCCGGGACCTCCATTGTACTAGACTCTGCCTTCCAGATGGAGACTGCAGGCCCACTCTGTATCCACCGATGAGCTGCTCAACAGAGTGCCCTCTTCTTTGAACCTGAAGGACTACCTTATCTATCAGAACAAGATAATTTAACAGACTTTGGCACAGCTTTCATGGGAAATGCTGCTTTTAACCTCCTGGGAAAGATCATTCCAAAATGTCAGTTTCTCCTAACAACTGAATATATCCATTCAAGGTAAGTTAAAATGAGCTGATCATATTGCTACTAATAGTGTTATTATTCCTACAGGGAGAATGGAAGCAAAATCATTCATAAGCCTTTGTTCTGTGGTCCTGGATTGAGTCAAAGACGATGCCGAAGACCTGGCTTCCTTTCCAATGTTCATCAGCCGGCAAGCTGCACCCTTTCTCTTCCTAGGCATCCTATTGTAGAGTGCATTACGGCAATCATTCCTCAGAATTTCAAAAACATAGATAATCGTATTTGACAACTGTTAACACACCAGTTAACATGGGGTTGCCCTTGAAAAGTATTTGTAAGCTGCAGCTGGGTCAAATGTGGCAGCCTGAGCAGTGATGAGTGTTTGCAGTTACACTCCAATAACCTCTCTGCTCTGGCGTTCCATTGACTACTGGTTGACTTCTGGGTACAGTTCAAGGTACTGGTTGTCACCTTTTGAGGCCCAATTTGGCTCCAGATCTGCTTATCTGTAGGACTGTCTTCTCATCCAATCATTTTGAGCAGGGTCAACCTCCTCCAGGTCCCATCTATCCACAAATCCAAGATAGTATTTGACAGACCTTCTGGGTTTCAGGAGAGCAATTAAGACCTACCGGTTCCATGAGGAATATTGGGGTACATTGGTGGACACAGGCCTGCATATGTTGTTCTCTGGCATTGAGATGACGATTTCAGTGGGTTTATTCGGTGTTTATGGAGAGCTTCTTGCTTGATGCTTCTGTTTGTTAGCCAGTCAGGACCTTGCATGAGCAGCATATAAATATATTAAATAAGTCAATGAACCAAGCGCTGTCTGGAAACCAGATTCATTCATTCAGATGCAGTGGTGTGTGTGTGTGTGTGTGTGAGAGAGAGAGAGAGAGACAGAGACAGAGAGAGAAACAGAGACAGACAGAGAAGGGATGGAGATAGATAGAAAAATTGAAAGACTGAGAGAGAAAAGAATATCTATGTACAAAGAGGATCTATCTAAGTTTTACACATATACCACATATAATCATCATTCTAGACATTGTCTATCCACTGCAGGATGAAGGCTTCTTCTGCATGTTTGCAACCCATACAGTCTTGAACTGTCCTTTGCCAGTTGGGTCTGCAATACTTGCTGATATCATCACTCCATCTTCTTTTAGATCTCTTTTATGGACATATACACAATAATTTTCTATGAAGTAAAAAAATCATTTGCTTATGAGGCTTTGCTTAACAATTATGAGACTTATCTCCATTTCAATACTGCCTTCAAAGGCACATCTCTTTATTTCTCTTTGCATGAAAAATGACAGCCTTTTCTACTTATTTAGTTATTGTTTCTGGTAGTTCTACAGTGGCTATTTTTGGTGGGAGGCGAATGAAAGGGATGTGTCATGCCACAGGTGATCCACATATGTCTCTTCCTTGGAAAGAGCTCTGGTCTGCCATTCAATATTGCAACATCATCTTGAAAACATAAAGTTCTTCCCATAAATCTCCTTAGATACATGAATACGCTTTCCCAAAAAGATACCAGATGACCACAGGACCACATCACGAGGATCAGTTATATGTATGTATGTATGTATATATGTATGTATATATGTATGTATATATATATATATATATATATATATATATATATATATATATATAT
>BLBF01000020.1:15896577-15912917 GCA_015471245.1 Laticauda colubrina | reverse complement strand
AGGAAGGAAGGAAGGAAGGAAGGAAGGAAGGAAGGAAGGAAGGAAGGAAGGAAGGAAGGAAGGAAGGAAGGAAGGGCCAATATAATTGAATTTTCAAACAACATTTATATAAATGTATAATGCATATTATATGCATTTTTAGTTCTGTTGTTGTCACCTTGTTTGTTGAATTCTAACAGAAATGAAAGGATATTTGTGATGAAGGTGCCACCAACATGCCTTAACAACACATTTATTAACTGAGTTGCAATATCATCCAGGAACTATCAATCAAATTGGTACAGTAGCTTCCCTGATAAAATATTGCAAGCTCCGTATTAAGAAAGAGGGTGAATACAGATTTGTGCATGGCATTTCAAATATTGGATTAAAACAATAACGGCAACACTAATAACAAAGATCAACGAAGTCTGTTTTTCTTTGTCTATACAATTATAGAAAAATCTGACTATTTTTTTGGCTAAGCCTCAAATCTCAAGTTTTAAATCTCAAGTTTTAAATGAAGTATGGGTATGCAAATTGCATGTAAATCTGCATTGGCAAACTATGTTGATTTCACTGCATTTGGTTAAAAAAAAAAGCAATTATCTGGGTCCAATTCCCATTGTCCACTCAATTTGAATAAATAAGGCATCTTAGCCTATGGTTGCTATAAGCCTGCTTGCACACAGGGTGGCAGCCCTTTTAACAAGCAATAAGAGTACACTGCAATTGAATTTTTTTAAAAAATGAACACTTGAAAAGTCTAACCAGAGAGTCTGACAAAGCTTCTTCTTCCATCATATGGTCCATAAAAGCAACATTCAGAAAACACACAAAAGGATTAAATGTACTAGATGTTTATCATGTGTTTCTGTAGATCCAAAGGATTGTTATATGAAATCCAATCAGCTGCATGCAATCAGTTTGCATTACATAGACTGCTGTTGTTCTTGCCCAAAATAATTTGCACTGTCAACACGGCTGTGGGTGCAATGTAGCACATTACAATGATATTCTGAATTACAGTTTTTATCCTATGATTATTTTTCAGGCTAGAGGAAGATGTTTGGTTGGCAATCCTATAAATCCAACACAAAAACAGTAACCTTTCTGAATATCCTTCAGCTGCAAATTTAAACTTTGCAGGTTTACTGGATTCTTCTTGTCCTATTTATTAATATCCCAATAAGTGTCCTGAAACATGAGGAATAGTAATTGGATAGCAACCGAAGAATTTGTTTGACTTTTATTGGCATACAGTAATTATGCACAGTCAAAACTAACCTACCCATTGAGAAAATAAGGACGCTATAAAAATGATAGAAATTAGACAGCATACATAATATACATGCTGGTTATTGCCATGCATTTCTCCCATTTGATCTTCTTGTTTGCTGAAAATATTCATTGTTGTTCATCCCAATAGGTGCAATAAAATGGGAACAAGATATCTAATTCCTATGTTATGATCCTACTCTTTATTTCAGATTTTAAAAAAATGTAGCAATTTTTTATGTATACTCTTTGTTTTAATACATGTAACGTACGCATCCTTTACATCTTTTGGCTTTTCATATTTTTAAACTGTGACCACACTAAAGATTTGATCGACAAAACAAGGCAGATATGGTTCAAACAAGACAGGAAAAGATTCCAATCTTAAGTTTAACTGAAGTGCAAAATGTAGAAAATATAAATTAGAAATAAACTGCCTTGGTGCTAAGCAAGTTACAATTCTGGCATCTATCCCAAAAGGTGAAATCCAAGGGGGAAAAACAGCAAAAGAAAGAATTTCCAAAACATTTCTAAGATAATCCCTAATATCCTATTTTGGGGAGTCAAACTCAAGGCCTGGGGGCCAGATCTGGCCCGTGGGGTGCTGAGATCTGCCCCATGGGGCCACCCTGGAAACAGTGAAGGACCGGCCCACAGTGCCTCTGACAGCTTGGGAGGGTTGCGTGTGTCCTTCCTGAGCTTCGTTTTTGCTGTCAGAGGGTTGCAGGAGGCCATCACAGCCAAAAACGGAGCTTGCGGGGGCTGCAGGGGACAATCCCATGCTGTTTTCACTGGCGGAGGGTCGCGGGAGGCTGTCACAGGGAGAACAGAGCTTAGGAGCCTGTTTTCACTGCCAGAATATTTGGGCCATACAGGCGCTGACATGAATGACATCAAGCTGGCCACATTCACCTGGCCATGCCCATCCCGTCCCCCCAAGATCAAACAAAATCCTGATGCGGCCCTCAATGAAATCGAGTTTGACATCCCTGTCCTATTTCCTAAGATCTGTAGCTATCACTGACCTTGCTTAACTGCTTTAGAAAGCCACCTTTTTAGATGAAGGAACCACACTCAAAACATCATCCAGTATAATGAAATACAGTCCAGATTTTCTCCAGGGTCAGCCTTTGTTGAATGTTTCCTCATCTCTTAGTTGTTTCTAATTTGAATAATGTTTGTTCTGCAGCTATTGTGAAAGAATCATAACAATGATAAAAATAATAACAATTATGTTCTGCCCTTTGTATCTGTATGTTTTTTTTTTCTTGTGCTGGATTGACATTTCTAAAAATCAGTGGTTAGCCTGAAAAGTTAGTAGATATACAAGCTTAGATCATAAAAGATCAGAGCTAGCTTTATTAATGGGGAAAAAATACTGGACATGGGTGAAACTAGCAAATAAGCATTGCAATGGAAAAAGCACCTTCAAAGGATCAGAAAATGTCATACAATCATAAAACTGAAGGGGACCATAAATATGGTTATTCTATTCAAATGATATGACAGCATGATAGGTGACTGAGGATTCCCAAGAATCCACATCAAGTATAGCATCATTTTTTCCCCATCCTCTCTACCGACTTTCAATAAGGCCCTTTAGGACTTAACTCACATTGGAAGGGTGAGCTTCAGTTTGGATGGCAGAACTTCAAATTTCAAGTGTTGACCAATATAGAATTGAAAATTATTGGTGTAATTAGAGGGGGAAACTCTTTAAATTACAGCAAACACAAAGCGCTAACATATCAGAATCGTCAACCAACCGAGTATTACATATTATAGCAGGGCTGTCAAACTTGCAGCTCATGGGCCAGATGCATCACACGCTGGCCACACCCTTGCCTGGTTTAGCAAAGGGGGGGGGGGAATCACAATATATCACATGACACCACTGTGACAATGTGAATTTGACATCCCTGTATTATAGGCTTTCTTGATTAGAACTGCAATGAAAGGGGGCGTTGAGGATAAAAGTCACCATTACACTAATTAGTGGAACTTTAGCTAACTGATAAAAGTTATTCTCCTAAAGTATATACTGATCTGTGGTATCTTCATAAGCAATCCTACATCTCCTCAGAGGTGGTATTCAGCAGGTTCTGACCAGTTCTGGAGAACCGGTAGTGGAAATTTTGAGTTGTTCGGAGAACCGACAAATACCACCTCTGACTGGAGATTTTACAGTATCCTTCCCCTGCCACGCCCATCAAGCCATGCCCACAGAACCGGTAGTAAAAAAATATTGAATCCCACCATTGCATCTGCTCATCCTAAGTTTCAATGAAGTTCTTGGGACTGATTTTTGATTAGGCATTATAGGGCTGGACCAGGGGTTCTATTGGTTCTGTCCAGTTCTATAGAACCTCTTGTTAACTTGCTAAGTAGTTCAAAGAACCAATAGTTAGAAGCAATCTCCTTTTGTTTTTTTCCACTCTTATTACATTCTTGCCAGTACGCCTAGACTTCCTGTCTCCGGAGCTTCTGGGACTTGATTTACTTAAAGGGGAAGGGTTGTTTTAAGATTTTTACACTGCTGTTGGAAGGAAATAATTTCCTGGACAATCAGCATTTTGAAGAAATAATTGAATAATGAAGCAAAGCTTTTAGTGACAAGCAACCAAGATGAATGACATTCAGCAAGGCTTCTTGGCTAGCTAGAAAGATTGACATTCAAATATGAGTTTTACATACCCTTTCTGAGTTTTGGTCTAAAACTGGTTTTTGGTGAAGTTTAATTCTGTGCTTGGTGACATTTAATCCTGGGTTTATAAGTGGGATAATTTTCTCTATTCAGCTTCAACAAGCAACAATTACTGTTATGATTTAATTATTTGTATTGTGTTTGAATTTTTTCCTGCCTCATGGTTTCTTTTTCTATCTGGAGAGGGGGTGTTCCTTCACTGCTTTAGTATCATCTGGCACTGTCCTTTTGGGGTATATTTCCAAGAGACAGGATGCAAGCTTGGCACTGATTTTTTTTTTTTTACTGCCTTTCTGGGGGGCATGTGACCTTTCCTTAAATCTGGATGATTTCCTTCGGATATCTTGTGAGTTGAGTGAGACCAGCTGGTATCTTTAAGTGGTGTAAATGAATCTAAGGATTGCTTCTCTGGTTGTACTTTTTCTGGTGAGCTTAAATGACCTCTCTGCTAAACTCTTTATGAGCAAGAGTTGACTGCTTGATCGTTATCACTGCATTTTAACTATTTTCATTCCTCAAGGTGCTCTGGCACCCTGCCTGATTTGTAACTCAGGCTTGCTGATATTTTTCAATCTAATGATTGGTATTTAGGACAACTTTTTGCAAGCAAAGAAGCTTTTTGTATTTTTATATAGGTAATACTTGACTTACAACAGTTCATTTAGTGACCATTCAAAGTTACAATGGCACTGAAAAAAGTGACTTATGACCATTTTTCACACTTATGACTGTTGCAGCATCCCCACTGTCATGAGAGGCCAGGCAAGGAGAAACACCCCTTGACATGAGAAATGTTGAGTTGGCCACGCCCACCCAGTCACAAGTCCACCAAGCCACACCCATCAACTAAGCCACACCCACAGAACTGGTTGTTAAAAAAACTGAGGTCCACCCCTAGGCTGGACTGTTGACCTGTATTTCCCAAGGAGGATAATACTATAACTACAATCTGTGACATGGGAATATCAAAATTGAATCCATGTGCATGCAAAGAATCCTTTTAAAAAAAGATCTAAATATATTGAACGATGCTTCTTCTATTGCCAAATAATTCTTTGAGAATCCAACAAGACAGGCATAACTCCAACTCTCATGACTTTTTCAACAAATGGTATTCGGGATCATGTTATATCTTGTTCTGAAAGTCATAGAGAACCGTAATAATAAACAAACAAGTAACTTTATTCTCCGTACTTTTGATTTCCTTTCAATTGAAAAAGGACTACTGAAATTTAAGGCCATCATTATCTATCAGAATAGTGTCTTACATAGTTTAATTACTTGTCATGTTATTTATTTGTATTTATCCTGTATCTCTTAGCACTTTCATTATCTAGATTGTCATATTAAGGCAAAGAAAAAACCTTCTCACCATTTCTTCCTTAGAAATTTTATGTATCTTTTTAAAATTTTATGTCTTTGCTTGTTCTTTTTTAAGAAAAACTTAACCAAAACATCTCAAGTCCTGCTGCTTTCCCTTTAGTGGATTTGCTATCTTAATCATTTTTATATTTCATTTCAATTTTAACATATTTTGAATTACTGGGGACACCTGTGCATAGTATAGATATGAATACAGAGAAGCATTGTACGCAGATGTTTCAATCCCAAGAGTAACATTTTCAACTCCTTTCCTGATGATCCACTTCAGCTGTCCACCACAACCTGAAGATCTTTTCTCAGACCTCAGAAACATATACAGTTTGTAAAGTTAGGACTAGTCTTCATATGTATCACTTGATATTTCCTTATTTTGAGCCACTGTTGTCATTTTTGAGTTCAGGGGCCTTTTGGAGACCTGTTTTATTCATTTTGACCATCTCAACAATTTCAGCACTGTTCACACCAATCAGATAACAGATAACAGATAATCAGAGTTGGAAGGGACCTTTTAAGTCATCTAGTCCAACTCCCCACCCAAGCAGGAGACCCTACACCATTTCTGATAGATGGGAGTCCAATCTCTTCTTGAAAGTATCAAATGATGGCGCTCCCACAACTTTTGAGGGCAAGCTCTTCCATTGGTTGATTGTTCTCACTGTCAGAAAGTTTCTCCTTATTTCCAGGTTAAATTTCTCCTTGTTCAGTTTCCATCCATTATTCCTTGTCTGGCTTTTGGGTGCTTTAAAAAATAGCTTGACCCCTTCCTTTCTGTGGCAGCCCCTCAAATATTGGAAGACTGCTATCATGTCTTCCTTGGTCCTTCTCTTTACTAGATTAGACACGCCCAGTTCCTGCAACCGTTCTTCATAAGTTTTAGTCTCCAGTCCCCTAATCATCCTGGTTACTCTTCTCTGTACTTTTTCTAGAGTCTCAATATCTTTTTTGTAATGTGGTGAACAATCATTTGACGGCAAATTACAAAACCAAGGTAATTTAGAGATGAGATTAGTAAAAACTCTAGTCTTGAAAGAACCCATACCATACAGATTGAGCTTGACTCTTTCCTTTGTTCTCATCGCACCCAAACCTACAGTAGTATTGTTTCTTCCTCTACGTTTTAACCCATTGATGGTGCATTAAGTGGGATGCAACTGGGAAAAGCAAAATATCCCTTGGAATTATATTTTATTTTTATTTTTTTCCTTTTTAAAAAACAAAAAAGGTGGGTGGGAGGGAGATATTATTATATTTTAAGTGATGAGTGTGACTTCCTATTTTGAAAGGGAGCCATCTAATTGGTTATTTGAAACTCTGTGTCATGCCCTTGTTAGAGTCAGACTCTGAGGGAGAGGAGGAAGAACCAACAGGGAGTGGAAGTGTGGCTCTGGAGGTTGTGGAGGAGGCTGGGGAGGGGCAGAGGCCAGCTGGGCAGTCAGAGGAATAATCAGCCCCATCCCTTTTGCATCCTGGGACACGCAGGGAGGAGCAGCCATGATCCCTCTCATTGGTTGCAGCTGAGGAGAATAGTATATAAAGGCTAGGTCCCACTGGCCAACGGACGCAAAACGTATGAATAAAGGACACAGAGGACGAGCAAAATTTCGGGGGTGGCTCCATCCATTGTCATCCACTCCAAAAAGTGGTGCAAATTTGCATAAACAGAATGGAAAAGAACGGACGTGGGTAGTATGTAGCGGGGATGTTAAATGGATGTTCATAGGAAGGCTAGCGGATGAAAGCATATGGAAGTGAATGACACCTCTGAAGGGGTTCCAGGGGAGAATTTTGAAGCGGACTCAAAGCGAAGGGGTGGATGCATAGCATGTGTTATTTTGGGATGAAGTTATCTTGGTTGGCATCCTTCCAATGGACTGTGCCTTGTTATCTCCTTGAAGTTGGTAATTACTTATCCTGGTCTGTTGTGGAAATTCCTTCATTGTAGTTTGTTTTAGTTTTTTATTTCACCTCTATCTGCTCATTAAGTTTGGACTGTATTGCTTTCTTTTGAAGACTATTTTTGAATACGTTTTATCTCCAACTGAGAATTATTGAACAGTGGGACCAAGTTCGAGGCATTAAAGGACATTTATTTAAGTTTTGGATTTTGTTACATTAGTATTACACACCGGGTCATCACACTCTGTCTGATCCCTATTTTGCCCTGGATCCTTTCTATCTTGGACAGTTCTCCCTTTGTCCTAAAGACTCTAGTAGTTTCTCACCATTCAAGCACTGCTTCTTCCACATTCCTTGAGAGATGAGCTGATGCTTCCAGATGAGCTGGGCTATTTCTTCCTAAGAAGGAAAAGCAGCAAGGCAAATGGAAGCTAAACATGTAACAATAAAAGCAGATTATACTGTATGGTACTTGCTGGGGAAAAAAAAGAAAATACACTTTACATCCCCGCGTACTCAAGGGGGTAAGCTTAATGAGCACAAAATATTCATCCCTAATAAGAACATACTGTCATAATCAACTTCTACACGTGATAAATAGATTACCAGGGAGCTGCGGGCTTTTCTTCCCTTTTTCCCCCCCTTTCCTACCTCCCACTTTATATTAAGCTAATACTTTAGCCACAACGATAATTTAGTCAATTCTGTAAAAGCAAATCACAAGTTTTCAAGATCCAAAGGAGGGGTTGTTTTGAATCTTGGTTTAGAACCAATTTTATCTAAATAAACTCTCCCCATCTTTTATTTTATTTTATTATTATTATTTGGTAAAGCTGCCACCAACAATTTTGTTGTTCATTATAATCAGCCTCCCAGTTGGCCAACTTCTTGTGGAAACTGTCTTCCTCTTTCATAGGAAAAAGAATTTATCATCCCTGAGCTAAGGCAGAAAACGTGTGAATGTCTAAAGCTTATGCAAATTAAGAGGCTATGCACACTGGGCCTAAAAATAGTAAATAATTACAGCATTTCTTCACCATCTTATAATTACAGGCCCCCTGTCAACTTTTCCTTCTTCTCTATAAGGTCACACTAGTACTATACAAAATTTACAGTACATTTACATTTAAAAATTCATACAATAATTAGCAGTTGCATCTTCAGCACCATGTACACACACTCATACACACACCTAATGATCTTCTTCAATTATGTGGACACTGCATACTTTAAATTTAATCATTAATTCAGGCTTCCAATAAGCAATATTCTCTGACTATTATAATGCTATTTGCCAAGCCACACTGCACCCTTGGGCTGAATTTATTCTTAATGAAAAGACAAGGAAACACCTCCTTTGCAGTCAAACCAATGATACATCTCTTAAAAACCTACTCTTTTAAACTCAGTAATTCCATCTGAGAAACTGGAAGGAAGGCTAATGGGCTTTTTTTTTTTTTAGTCATTATAATGGTATCTGTGCTTTCTGTTTAAAATATTTAAATTCTCAAAAATGGGTAAAGCTGGGAGATTATCAATTAAAGTATTTCTATTTTTTCAGCTGAAGTTGCACCATCCCAACTTCCCTATATCCAGTATGTCTACTGAAACTTATCCCAAAGTCCTAAGAGCCTGGAAAGTAAGAATAAGAAACAGAATGCTATTCCGTCAATATGGATTTATTGAAACCTGTGTATAATGGTTCTTCAAATAATAATTTTATCTTTGTGATGAAATGTGTCCTTTACATTTGTGTCATTTAAATGCTTCCCCTTGGGTGAGACTAATCCCAAGGGTGGGATTCCACCAGTTCGGACCTATTCGCTAGAACTGGTTGTTAACATTCTAAGCAGTTTGGAGAACTGGTTGTTAGAAGAAATTACTGGTCTAATCCTGTAAGGAAGGCAGGAAGGAAACATTCTGGTGTTGCTTACAGAAACTGCCTCTCCGTTAACCCTTATTACATTCTTGGCAGGACTAAAGTTCCTGTCTCTGGAGTTTTTTTTCCTTCCTTTGCTGGTACTTTGCTTGTGTGGAGTAACCATTCAAAGTTACAATGGCACTGAAAAAAGTGACATAATCATTTTTCACACTTATGTCTGTTGCAACATCCCCACAGTCATGAGAGGCCAGGCGAGGAGATACATGCCTTGATGTGAGTGATATTGAGTTGGCCACGCCCAGCCAATAACATGACCACCAAGTCATGTCCACCCAGTCACATGACAACCAAGCCAGGCCCACCACCTAAGCCACGCTCACAGAACCGGTTATTAAAAAATTTGAATCCCATCCCTGACTAATCCCCCTGAAAATACTTTTATCTGACCCAGTGTCACACTTAAGTCATGTAATGATCTTTGAACTTAATGATCATATGCCCTCCCACCTTGAAATAGTAATATGTATGATTTTACTTCCTTTAAAAAGTGATCAACCAACCCAACGTGAGGATTGTTCAGTCGTTTTAGATAGCAATATGGACAACAGATAAATTTAATACATAAATATTAATAAATTCCATGATTTGGGAACTCTGGATCTTTACACCAAAGTTACCTGATACTTGTGATCAGGATTAGATGCTCTTAAAAATATTAATCCAGTGTTTTTTCTATTTTATGGCTACACTTCATTTTTACAGAAAATAAATAACAAAGGTGAATTTTTTTCCCAATCTTGCACTTTCTAAATACAGATTTGATGTTATAAGTGAAAATGATCTTATTGAACTTCTTGAAATGTTTCTGAACTCTAAAATGCAAGTTAGCCATCATGTTTTTATTATGTGTGTGTTGCATGGAAACACATTCACAAATTACAAAGACTGCTGAATGACTCATAAACACACACACACATACACACACACACACACAAACACATTACCAACAGCCCTTTATAATTTAATATACCAAACAGCAGCAGGAAAACTTAGCGCACATTTGATTTCATTTTTGAAAGATGACTAATGTCCATAACAAATAAAAGTAGTTAGTAAAGGCTAGGTCCCACTGGCCAACGGATGAAAAACGTATGCAAAACACAGCAGATGAGCAAAATTTCAGGGGTGGCTCCATCCATTGTCATCCGCTCTCAAAAGTGGCGAAAATTTGCATAAACAGAACGGAAAAGAACCGAAAGGAACGGACGGGGGTAGTACGTAGCGAGGATGTTAAGCGGATGGAAGCGGATGACACATCCGAAGGGCTTCCGGGGGAGAATTGCAAAGCGGACGCATAGCGGAAGGGGCGGATGCATAGCGGATGACGCGGATGCATCACGGACGCCTAGAGGAAGCAAAGCAGATGCATTGTGGATGTATATCGGATGCAAAGTGTTCACTACGCATGTGGGGAGGATGGATTGTGTCAGGTCCGTGGATATAAAACGATGTAGCTCGCACGCAGTCAGCATTCAGAGGAAAGACATGTTTCCCCAGACATCTAGCAGGAACACCATGGTTCCTCAGTCAGGCAAGAAGAGGAAGCCTGTGCCTACTCCTGCCAGCCCTGGCAAGAAGGACAAAACCACCATCCCACCCCCTGGCACTGACTCTGAAGCTGCTGCTACTGCTACTGCTGCTGGTGCTGCTGAAGTTGCTGGTGCTTCTCCTTCTGGTGCTGCTGGTGTTGCTGCTGCTGGTGCTTCTCCTGCTGCTGGTGGTGGTGCTGCTGATATTGCTACTGCTATTGCTGCTGCTGTGGTGGACCAGCCCCAAGGCCCTCAAAGTCCTGCTGCTCAAGCCCCTGAAGGCCCTGCTGCTGAAGGCCCTGCCAGAGGGAGGAAGAGGCAAGGGAAGGAGAAGGGAGAGAGGAAACAGTACAACCTTTCCGAGGAGCATGAGGAGGAGGTGCTGAAATGGCTGAGGGAGAACGAGTACCTCTGGAGAAAGGGCCACAGATGCTATCGCGACACCAAGAGGAATCAGGCAGCTTGGAGAGACAAGGCAGAAAGCCTGGGCGAAACTTCAGAACTACTCCTGGGATGGTGGAAGCACATGCACACCTGGTATGGCAAGCTACACCTGAAGAAATCTGGCCAGACTGCTGTCAAGCTCACTGACCGGGAGATGTACGTCATGGCCAAGTGCAGCTTCCTGGAGGGTGAGGTCCGCCACCAAGGAGCAGCCCCTCTGACAACCCACTCCCTCAGACAGCCCACAAACAGCCAGTCCTCTTCCAGACAGGAGACAGCTACCGTGTCCAGGCAGGTGTCTTCGGAGGGCCCCATGGCAGAGACCCCCCTGACAGCTGCACTCCCCATGCCAGAGGATGTGGAGGATCCCCTGTCACAAATGGAGGAAGAAGCGGCAGCCACCAGAGACCAACCCACACCCACACCCAGCTCCACCTCCACAGAAAGCAGGCAGAGAGGCAGACTGGAGGACCAGAGCCACACTGTCCTGCTGGAGATCAGGGACACCATCAAAACCAGCAAGATCTTCTCTCTCAGCTGGTCCACAGCGACATACCATCTTCAAACCGGAAGCCCTTCATCACCTACGTGAGCCAGACCCTCAGGGATCTGCCCAAGGCCCAGTACCAGGTGATGAAGCAGAAGATAACAGCACTTCTGCACAACCCTCCAAGTCCAGCTGAACCTGCTCCGACCCAGTCCAGGTCTGCTCCTCCACCCCAGGCGATGTCACAGCCCTTCCACGGCTTTCAACAGCCCCTCACCTACCAAAGCTACGACTACCAGGACTTCCCACAGCAGAGGCAGACCTTTCCAGTCCAAGCCCAGGTTCATCGCACGCCACAGACGCCTCACCTCGCCCAGCTGCAGACTAGACAGCCCACTATACCCCTCCTTCCTCCACCCCACAGCCAAGCCCATCAACGGACAATCTGTCATCAGTCTTGGGCCTGACATCCCAGGTCCTTGATGAAGGGCCTCTCAACATCATGGGACTGAGTCAGCTCTCCGAGAGCTTCCTGAACACACCATCCCCTATTGTACTCTCGGGGCCAAGCACCCCAATGGCGCCTCAGACCAGCACTCCAGCCACAGCCACCTCCACAGTGCCTGCCTGCTTAACAGCTGAGACCATGGACATGCCCCAGAGTGACTGAGAATAATGCCAGAGAATGAGTTGTTACTTTTTCACTTTATCTTTGCTTAAGACACTTTACTTGGTTCATTTTGCTTTTTTAATAAAGTCATACAGTGTACTTAAGACAGTTATTAACAAAGGTTATCTTTGCTTTCACACTCTGGGTTCATCTTTTTTACTTAATAAAGTATTGTTGAAAACTTTGAAAAAATGGTTAAGCCTTTGCATGCTTGTGGGATGGGTAAGGATAGTTGTGAGATGGGTAAGGATAGTTGTGGGATGGGTAAGGATAGTTGTGGGATAGGTAAGGATAGCTGTGGGATAGATAAACCTCCAGTGCAAGCATAGTGGGACTGTATGGTCCACCCTCCCAGCTGCCACACATATGGCCCTTTTTTATCAATAACAATTTATTCATTGATCAACACATTTCAAAATAAACAAAGCTCTTTATTAATGCCCTATTGATTGTAGGACCATTCAACATACATGGCACAATCTCATCAGTGTTGTGATACAGGCTTAAGGAAGCATCCATTAACCATCTATCATCCTGTCTTGCCACTCCACTGCTCCAGCTGGGGACTTGCACCAGTGTCTCAGGAGGTTGCGCTGCTTCTTCCCTTCACGTGAAGCTCTGTTGTGGCCTTGTACATCCACAGTGTCTATCAGGTTTTGTCCTTGCCTCCATTCACCAGGCTCCATGTCCCCATTCCCTTGTTGACGGTCCACAAGCCTGTTCTGCAACACTGGGTAAGCGGGTGTGCATGAGATTGTGCAGGATGCAGCAAGCTTCCACGATGCTCCTCACAGTCTCTGGGCGATGCTGCATGGTGGTGAGAAGTACCTGGAACCTGTTGGCCAGGATGCCAAGGGCGTTCTCCACCACCCGTCTTGCCCTGGACAGCCTGTAGTTGAAGATCCTCTCTTCATGGGTGAGGTATCTTGAAGTGTAGGGCTTCATGAGGTAGGTTCTGAGGGAGAACGCGTCATCACCCCCGATGAAGTAGGGCACATCTTGTGTGTCATTGGGTAGGGGGTCTGGATCTGGAAAACCCATGATGAGGTTGCGTTCCAGCCCATCCTTGAGGTCACTGGCATTGTATATTTGGCCATCTGAAGCTGACCCGTTGCCTGAAGCATTGATGTACATGAACTTGTAGTCAGCATCAACCATGGCAAAGAGATGATACTGAAGAAGCCCTTGTAGTTGCAATAAGAGGACCCTGAGTTGGCTGGAGCTTTGCAGGCCACATGCTTCCCATCTATGGTTCCAACGGTGTGGGGAAAGTTCCACTTCTGATACCACTGTTCTGCAACTTTCCTCCAGCCTTCTTCAGTGGTGGGACACTGGAGGAGCTCCTCCTCATATTCTTCAATGATGGCCTGCACCACTTCTCTGACCACTTTGCTGATGCTGTTGTGTGGCACCCTCCATGCATACTGCATGTTTCTGTATGTGGTTCCAGAGGCCAGGTGCCGCAGAGTCAGTGCCACCTTCAGTCCAGGGTCCAGGTTGGGACAGAAGTTGGTGCTTGGCTTGGTCAACCTGGGTCTCAGATGCTCTACAATTTCATCAAACATGGCTGGTGGCATCCTCATGAAGTGCTGGAATGCACGAGGGTCTTCATTCCTCAGCTCCACCATCAGCTTGTCATAGAGTTCAAACTCCACTCTTCTCCCGATCCATCCTCGGACCCACACAGCTCTTGAACGTCTCCTTCTTCTCCTTGCGTAGAAAAGGTGAAACAGTCTGAACAGGGCTTGGTTCTGGTGTTGAATGATCGCAGATACCATAAGGACTGTGTTATGATCCATGGTGGAGATCAATGGATGATGTGGAAGAGCAAGACCAAGGGTGAAGAGGTCTGTACACCACGGCTGCTGGACTCATACTGAGATCCAGGTGATTTCCTCCTCCTTTTTATAGAAAATATCAGTTTTCCACTAGGTGTCCTTCCACATACTCTAGGCATACTCCAGACATCCTAAATATCTGAGATACATCCCATATACAAACATTTTGTCCGTTTTAATGCTTTATATACGAGATGCATCCGCTAACATCCTTTCTATTTCCATGCTACTAACCCTGTATGGACGTTCCATGTACCTTTCGCTTCCTCCCTCTTTCCGTTTTCAGCTGCAGCGGATGTGAGTTGCGAGGATGTCCAGAGGATGCCGAGAGGATACAGCGGACGTTTAATGGATGACAACGGACATAGAATGTTTGTTGCCCGTATGTGTCGTGGATGTACATCGTACGCAGCAGAAAATTCATCTGTTCAAAAAGTTTTGTGCAGCTCAAAACTTCTTGCGCGGATGAAATCTCAGTGGACAGATGCTCGACGGGTAGAGTGTATGAAACACGTATGCAGTGAGTACACAACGGATGCATCGCATTTTCCAACGGATGGCAAGCTTTTTTGTCTGTTTTACATCCTCTTTGCATCCGTTGGTGCAGTGGGACATGGGTTTAAAGTCTTAACTAATAAGGCCACCACCTCAACTGTAATAAAATACCAAAAACCAGGTCAATTTTTTCCTGGCCTAGATCCTATTCAAATATATTAACTTCATTTCCCAGAATTCCCAGAACTGGTGTAGGAAGTGCGCATTCACCCCTCTCCTAGAAAAATGAAATATCCTGGCAAATATTAAAAAGACAGAATATTTCCTCTAAAAAGAGTAGAAACTCAGAAGCAGAAACTCACCTCAGAAGTAGAAGTTCACCCCCTCCCACCTTTGTTAATGGGCAGGGCCATTAAGGCCTGGGCCAGAATACTTTACATAACAAAGATCTCCAGGTAAAGCTATAGCAATTGCTCAAAAGCCCTTTCAGTGCATCATCATCCAGCAAGGCTCAACCAAGCCTGAAACTCAGGACAGCCTACAGAGTTGCCCCTCCATGGCCTCATGGGAGTCTGACAACCAATTAGAAACAAGCTTCAATTCAAATCCCAACAAAGGTTATAAAATCCGGGCACTCTCAGCATATCAGCCCTTCTTGATCTCTTCCGTCGCCTTGAAGCATGTGATCATCCTTCCTTTTCAACTCTGGAGCTCCAGGCCATGTGGTCCTGTCCACCATGAAACCTTCCAAACAGCCTCCATGTTTCCAGTGTCTTTTTCCCCACTTGGAACTGAATCCAGAAGGATATTTCTTCCAACACTGGTCATTGAGGAATTCTGGGAGTTAAAAACAACACATTTTATCAAATGCTTATTTATGTGGAAACAACAAAAATGTGCCATACACTTTATGCCATCCTATTGGTAGAGAGACATTGAAGATCCAGGGCCTGGTTATACCATTGTAAAACCAGGCTTTCCTTTCTACCTGTGTCATTTTTGCAGTTTGATCGCTGTGCCCTGTTATACAAGCCTAATTTTTCCTTACTTTACATCCTCCATGCCCTCCCGGAGCAATATAAATTGGCTTCATAGTGAAGGAGAGCAAGCAGCCCAAACTGTGCCAACAGCAATATTTTCTTAAAGTGAACCCTTTCTGACAGGGCATTGTTTGAGAATGTTTTCAGATGAGTTTGCCTCTGTGTCAGCTGCTCACCGGTGATCTTTCCTTCAACACCCTTCCCCAAGTGTATTGCATAAATAAACAGAGTCTATTTGAACAAGACCAATGACAGCAAAATTATTTGCTTGTCTCCAAAAAGACTCTAATAATGTGCACCAAGGGAGAAGACCTGTGGTTTGACAGACCTTCCCTTATTCCCTTCCTCATTCTGAAACATTAAAGAAATATATCGGTTTTGATAGGCAAGAGAAAGCACAGTCCATATTTAAGCACATCCAAAAGACACATAGTAAAATAACCTTTAGAACAAATAGACCAGCAATCCGCAATCCCCAATCCCAGATCTTTCAGGTACAAGTGACTGTTGGACCGATCGCTTCTAGCTGCCATTGTGACAATGGGGAAAGACACCAGGTAGTATTACTAAAATATCAGAAAGTGAAGTTTTTTTGGAAACAACTTTTTCAGAAAGGGGAATATTCAACCATTTCTTGATATTATTATTGTGAGCA
>BLBF01000020.1:15880036-15894298 GCA_015471245.1 Laticauda colubrina | reverse complement strand
ACAGGATTCTGATTGGCTAAAAAACCTAAATGGGGATTGGTTCAATAGGAAACAATCCACGAAGCTGCTCAAAAAGCGACAAAACTAAATACCTGTCATTGGCTACAAGCCGGCAGGCAAACCCCTATAAAAAGGCTGCCGCGGCTTGAGCCAATGTTCCGTTTTTCAACTGCTGTAAATAATAAAGACTTTGTTGTTGGAACCCGGTCTACCTTGTGTTTTTCCGGTTGGAACAAAAGCTTTCTCCTTTTTTTCCTTTACCAATAACAATGTGAAGACTACAACTGATTGTTACTGGATAAGGCACCGTTTTACTTTGGATTCTTCCTATTGTTCTTTATTGCTAGACATGACCATTAACCCCATATTATGGTTTTATATATCTCCCTTGTGATTGTGCTGAAAATGTCATTACTGCTAGTTCATTTTATAAACTTTCTGAATGTTAGTTGGCAACCAAAAAGTTCATTGTTTATGTCATGAGGATATTTATTTATGAAATGGGTTACCTATTCTATATTTCAACCTTAGAAATCCCAAATGTATACCTCTCCTATCCTGAGTGATTCATTTTAACAGCTTTCATTTTTTCCTTATAGGAGTGATTTCAATATTTGATGTAGAAAACACAATTTGTGCAACATGGTCCATCCTACTTTTGATCCTTGAAAGAGCCCGTGGTAGAGAGGGATGATTTTTAGAGAGAAGAGACTGGACTTTGGAGAATACCATTCAGAGACAATCCAGAGTCTATCCATCTGTCTGTCTGTTCTGTCTATCCATCTATCTATATCTATATATCTATATCTATGTCTATGTCTATATCTGCATCTATCTATCTGTCTATCCATCTATCCATCTATTTATCTGATTCCAAAATATCATAAACTAAAAGGAAATAAAGTGAACTTGGTAAAACTTTCAAAATATTAAAACAATGGGTTTTGAATAACGCTCTCATTCCAGAGATCATCCCATCTGATTTTTAATTATGAGAACTAAGACTCTTGATCCCTACTCCTCACTTTGTTTAATTTAATCTATTTATTTAATATAGCCACGAGGCAACTCCAAATTGACTCTGGGTATTGTACAATAAAATAAATAGGATATAAATCATAGTGCAATAATCCTAAATGAAATAAATTAATGTTTATTTTAATATTTATGGCTAACCACACCCATGACCTCAAACAATCCAACAAGGACTCCAACCACCTTAATCCAAGCTGAAGGATTACTATGGAGTGGGGTAAAAATAACCCAGAGTCCAGAATTCCATTGCTTTTCCAAGAAATTGACAATAGAATTAATAACTTCTTGCATTTCCTCACTGATTCTAGTCAGCTACACAGTATTAATGAAATATTTACCAAATTGTTGCTGTCCATTGTAATGACATCAGATAAATGCTTCCTTGTTCCTTTGCAACTCCCTGTTTATTGGGAAAATATCAAAGGCAGCAGAATAGTAGGTGTCCCAAAATGTCTTAATTCAGAGAATTAGTGTTAACTGAGTCTGATTAGCTCCATTTATCTCTAATTAATTACCTTTACCTAATTAGACACCCTGTTTCCAGTAGACATGGAGTCAAGTAGACTAGATTATTAGTGCAGTCATTGTGTCTTTACAAAATCCTGAAATTAATGAAACGTGCAAAAGAATCTGCAGTTTTAATTGCACAGGTGTTGCCTTATGGCAAAGCTTTATCATCTGATTACACCAAGGGATTATTAGTGACTTTTTATATAGAGGATGAGCCTGTGAAATGTACCTTAGCAACAGCTCATTAGTTTATGGATGTTATTGTATTATTTATTATATTCAGCCTTTCACGTTATCCAGATTGATTCATGAACCTATGCATTTCTTTGCCTCTGCATGGTGCAGAGTCGAAGGAGAGAGAATCACCCTAACTGTCGCCAGTCCAGCTACAATGGCAAAGTATCAGACTCAAAATTAACTATTTCTTCCTTCTATAGCAAAGTAACTAATTGGAGCAGTTGCGATAGACTAGAGAGAGGTAAAATTAAAGGAAGTGATAGAGACAGAGGGGGTAGGAGATCCCTCTTATATATGAAATACTGTTCAAATGTTTATCTTCCAAATCTCTTGTTTCTCTTACAGGTGCACTCAAAGGAAATGATTGCATTATTTTAATGGGTGGGGTTCTTATTTTACTATTCTTGGGCCAGGTATAAACTCCTACAAGGAGCCATTGATAGTTTCTATATTTAGAAGTATTCAACATTTCCATCGTCATGCCACCTCTAACAAAAGTTAGTGGATATTATAGGTTAGAAAGGGATGACCCTACATTAACCAGAAAGCACTTTTTTGACCTCATACTTTCCAGGCAAAGCAGCTGTGGCCACTACGAATTGAGTAGGGCTGTAGCCTCGCACTAAATAGAAAAGGCATTTATTGATAAATCAATAAACCCTTTAACTAGACTGTAAACAAAAGGAGGGTAGTCATCTAAATTCTACAGTGCATTTTCTCTTGGGTTCTCAGGGCTTCCAAGCACACGATCCAAAAGTCTGTTGTTTTTAAAAAATCTATTAATAATGTTAACCACAAGATGCAATATGCCTCTGTCCTGTTACAGCTGAATTTAAAACAGCGGAAAAGGGCAGGTGCCTCTTGCATTCTGACAACTAGTGTGAAGGCTAATTGTGATTTTTTAATGATACTCTTTTTCAGTCATGATGGCATCACTACGCAAGTGTGTGCGTGTATCATGAAGCCTATACACTTTATTCTGTAAACTGCAGTTGTAATTAAGTAGATTGATAACTCAGCATAGATCATTAGAATATGTACATGCATAAATACGGGATTCTTGGTGGATGCAATCTGTACTTGAGCAATTTGTCAAACTGGAAGGATCTCTTCTCAGGAAAAAGGAAGAAGACGTGAGTTCAACACACTGCTGATTTTAAACTACCATGTGGGAAGAGTATGTGCATGTGTACAAAATCATGCTGAAGGTTTACTGTTTGCTACAAGGTGATGTTGGTCTTTCAGAAACTCTGAGGTAGAAAATGTAATTTGCAAAACATCATTTAAGCAGTTTTTATCTGCCCATGTGAAATATGGGTGCCAGATCAGGGCTGCAAAGCTTCAGAGTGCCCCTAGATGGCCATAGAGAGTTCTTTGTCTCTTTGTTGCCATCTAGAGTCATTCTAGTTTTGCCAGGTCAGATCTAGTGGCCCCTACATGTCAACCAAACGAAGTCTGAATTTAGATTGACATTCTGCTGTTTGATGCATTCCTATTAACAAGACAAGCGCCCCACTTTAAACTGGGACCCATACTTTATAGAATTTCTTTCCAGTGTATTGAGAAGGAGTAGGGTGCTCTTCAAAGCTTACTCTTTCTCTCTCGACCTTTATGCATCACGTTCAAACTTTTAAAAGATTCTTAATAGAGAGGTTCCAGATAAGTAATACTTCTTGTACTGTTTCTGAAATTTCATTGATGGAATCCTCTTGCCTATTTCTTCACAAGTGGCTTCTGCTGATGAAAGGAGAGGGGCTGAGTCTGCCTCGCACGTCTCATAATCTGTTTCTCGCCCTTCTGTATCAGCTTTTGATAAGACAACCACTTTCCTCTTTGTCCTCCCCTCCCTACAGCAGAATAGAAATTCTACAGCAACTGGGTGTTAATGACTCCAGGAAATTGTATGGCACTTCTAGGCTGAAAAGAATATCACTGCTGTTGCATCTTTACCTGACAGCATGCACACACCTTGCACTCTTGCCTGGGTAATATCACACATGACTAGACAAAACATGCCAACAGGAAAAAAAAAAAAAAGTCAGACATGTGAACTAGGCAAAACTCCCTTAATGTATACATGTACTTAATTTGAATACAGATTGTGGAATTCAATTTTCTTTGACCAAGAAATTAAATTTTCTTTTTCGGTGCAGAGAATACCAGATGGTTTAATAATAACAAGCCTTAAAGCAGCCTTCCCAAAGTGGGATTCCTGGGATTTTTGTACTTCAGTGCCCAACGTTTATTTGGCCATGTTAGCTAGGAAATGTGAAAGAATAGTTCAAGACATCTTAAGGGCTTCAATTTGCAATCAAAAGCCTGCCTTAGGTGTCTCAATCTCAACCTTTTAAAACACTTTTCTAATGAAAAAAAATCACTTATTTTTAAGAGATACCCATGCATATTGTTTCCAATAGCATCGAGGCTTAAGATCCTTGGGGGAAATCTTGTGATCACACTGAAAGGCTGAAGTTTGGTGTTTTTTTTAAAGATGGCAGCTATCTATTTTCAACAACAACAGTTCTAAATAGGATCAAGCTTATTTGATACCTGGATAAGAGACTAATAGAAAAGTTTAAGCTAGATTGGAAAAAAAAAATCAAAAAGTATCTCAGAAGAAGGTAGTGGTCAACTTGTTCTGCATGGTTGCCAGGATATATTTATGAAATAACCAGGAACTGAGTTCAACTCAAAGGGAGCTTCACCATTTTGTAGCTTTTTATATACCTCAAATGCCTTGCCCTTACAATTCCAGTTTGGTTTAGTAAAAAAGAGTTGAACCGGGAATGGAGAAGGTGGAGTTCTTGTCCTTAGATGCCAAAGGCAACAAGGCAACCTTGGCCTGGTAATTTCCTTTCAGCCTTAGGAAAAAGGCAAACCACTTCTTAAAATGTTGCCAGGAAAACCAGATGGACTGACTCAATGGCATGCACACCTGCATATTTGCATGTACATTCATGCATGTGCACACACACACACACACACATACACACACACACACTCACACAAAGTTGCAAGTTCATTGCCTAAGCCCCAGGATTACATGTAGCTCTTCAAAGTTTTGGATACAATTCCCAGATATCTCCAAAATGGGCTGCTTGAATCCTATGTTTTAATGTGATCGAACAAGAAAGGTATTGCCAAAAAAATAGCAGTAATCATATTAAATGTGTTGACTTAACTGAAGTTGGTTTTGTCTTGGCTCCATCCATTTCTATATCCCAGTTGCATTTGGAGATGCAATCCTTCACACCCCACTCAAAGGCCATAGTTTGGAAAAGATCAAGCATTCCTAAAATATATGTGTGTCAACTTCGAACTGAACTTGGCCATTGCCATGTTTCTGTTCCTCAGAAGGAGAAGGGAGAAGGGGGGTAAGGAGGTTGGAATGCATTACTAGACACAACAAAGAACTTTCTCCTGAGAACCAAGGTCATCTGTACTGGCAATAGATAAGGTTGGGGAAGGAGTGCATGAAGAGCCCACCAATTAACCCACTTGGCCAATGTGACCTGTGACACTTCAGGATGGGGTTATTTCCTAGTTTAATTATACTGAAACCTCAGGAAAGATTCAGATTTGGTTTTCCATTGAAGCTGTACCGATATGATGTGCTCATTAAAGAAGACCTTTGAGAAACAGCCAAGTGTCCGAGTTCTGATTTGTTTGGGTTCATTAGTTAGATCCTTAACAATATGTATCATTCTGTTCAGTGATTGCTTTTTCAATCTCCTCACTTGATTTATAGAATTGCCAAATATTTTCTCTTTACTGGGTGTGGGCAGGGAGAAAAGAGATGGTTTGATGTGGCGGTCCTTCCTAAGGGCAAGGATAGGACTAAGAAGGAAATGACTGTTCACACGCTCAAAATGTAATGTTTCTCTTTAAAATGTCTTCAAAGGCAGGCTTTCCAACTTTGCTGAATTCTGCCCCTCCCTGGGCACAAATATCCTCACTTCAAAGATCAAATTCAATTTCTTTACTGAGGTCACTACTTCAACCCAATCACCCACCTTTAAACTGATTGCCCTAGTTTTGAACGGGTGGAGAAAGTCCCATTTTCTGTATAGATCTGATTCATCACATTCCACTATGAGTCTGGCTGGAACAGACCTTTCAGAAGTTAAAAGAATCTTCCTTTTAGAAGGTGATAGTTTTCTTATGGAAGGGAGAGAAAAATAAGGGCATGGCGGGTTATCCTACAAAAAAAAGTTCTTTGAACGTGGAAATCCTTTGATCTCCAGAAGTATTTTTTACAGGTTGGGCTCACAAACTTACAGGTCTGGAGGAAGACTGGTCAAGGAATTATATCCTAGAGCAAACCAAAAGTGTGACCTGGATAACTTTCCCATATTGGATTCACAAGATATTAAAAATTTTGAAAGATTTAGTGAGAAAGGGGCAGGAAAATATGACAGGAAATCAAATTTCAAGACATTATTTGAAAAGACTAAAGATCTAGATTGTTAAAAATAAAAGGAATGAATATAAAGTTGGTTTATTTGATTATTGCTAAAATAGTTACGTGTCTCTGGTAACCCTTAATAGGCTGAAATGATAAGAATTTATGGATTTGTTTATAAATAAGAGATGGGATACAGGAAGAAGAGATCATTTGTTGTATTTTAAAAGGTAGTAAATTACAAAAAATGTTTATGTTTGTAGTGATGAAAAGGGAAATAATTTCTTTATATTTTTTCTTTTTCTTTACATTCTTTATATTATTTTTATTTTTTATTTCTTTTCTTCCCCTTTTCTTTTTAGCATGTATTAATTTTTATTGTTGTAATTTAAAAAAAGAAAAGAAAAGCCATTCACCTGACTTAAACCTGTTAAATCTATCCTTGTCTTCTAGCATTACAGTATTTGCTGTCTTTAGTGAACCATCTTCCAAAATAAGTGTGCCCAGTTCCTTCAATCTACTCTGGCTTTTCTTCTGAACTCCTTCCTCATCAGCATCCTGTTCCAACTTACCTACATATCCTTCTTAAACAGAGGTCAGCAGTCTACAGCTTAAGCCCCATATCATCCAGCCCAAAGTTCCCAAAAGAAATATATCATCTGTGCCAATTGTAGTCTTAAACAATAATTCATTCAAGTTTGTCAATCTATTTCAGACTTGATGCAGAGTTTCACTATTTTAATGCATTGTGATAATCTAAACCATGTTATATATATATAATTATAAATATACATGTGTTTATAAGTAAATAAACAACTAAAATAGAATTTTTTTAAAAAGCACGTTGAATTTTTATCTTAGAAGATTTGTGCTTCTATACACTTTTTCATGATTCTTTTAGATACACCATGTCCAACCCGCAGCCCATGGACTGTCAGTGGCTCTGAACAGCTGGTAAAGCAGACCTACAAGCTCATACTAAAAAAAATAAAAAAAACAAAGGAAGTTTGTTTTTTTTATCCCTTAACGATATGTTTTATATGTGGCCCAAGACAATTCCTCTTCACCCAATGAGGCCCAGGCAAGCCAAAATAGAGCAAGGGTTTCAAGCAGTAAATAGCATCAAATCTCACATCTTTTGTTCTTAGGATATAAGACCACTTAAATAAAATGGACATAATTCATCATGTATTGTTTTATGTTTTAGTATTACTTTCATTTATTAGCTATAAAAATAAATGTGGCAGGTTAAGCCCAAGGACAATGAAGACCAATTTAGACAGAGTTCAGATCTTTATTTACTTACATGTAACAGACAGAATCTTTCCGGGTTAAACTCTTACTACTGTCACCCTAATGGATATACCCTGGGAAATTAGCCCTGGATGGCTACTCCTTCCTCTCGTTCCCTGTCTGCTAGCAATTCTGGACTGTGTTGCCTCTTGTCTGTCCCCTTCCCTTCTTTCTGGAAAGTGATCCCTCCTTCCTGGAAAATTGCCAGTTCACCCATGGTCCATCACATCAGCTTCCTCTCTCTGGGCATCATCTCTCACATCTGTGGCCTGTCATCCACTCAGAGAGAAGCCTATCGCCCCTATGAGAAAGAAGGTTGCCAACCTCTGCTGGAGAATAAAGTGGAAGCATTACTTTTCAACACGTAAAGGCTAGAGCTGCTAGAGTGCTTCAAGACAAAAGGTGCTTTGGAATTGGCAGGAATGGTCATGTAACATTGATCTGTAACCCCATACATCAAATGCATCTTTTACTAGAATCACACACACTACAGTTTTGTTAAGATGATGACAACAACGATCGTGATGATATCATATTGATAATACATGAGCCTTCAGATCTTTTTCACACAGGCTGCTGCTGAGTTAGACATCATCCCTAACTTGCCTTAGCATTTGATTTCTCCCTTTGCAGTGCATTCAGACCTTCCATTTTTCTGTTGAAATTCCTTTGTTTTGAGCAGTGCAGTTTGTCTTTTATCAGACTGATTCTGAATTTTACCAATCTTCTGGCTTACCAGCTATGCTCCCTTCGATAAATCATTTCTAAATTTAATAAGGTTTCTCTTCTCCACCATTTAAGTCACTAATTGAAAAAAAATCAAGACCACAGAAAGAGACCCCTGTCATTTTCCTCACCCATTTAAAGCTCCAGTTTGATGACAGATCATCAATGAACATATCTCAAATTCACTTTTCCCTCCAGCTGCAAATTCACTTGACAGTATTATTATCTAGCCTTCATTCGACCAATTTAGTGGTCGTGGAGTTTTGTCAAAACTGAAATCAAAGCAAGTTATACACAAAGCATTTTTATAAATCTTTATGGTAGGAAGCAACCAACAACAACAGAAAGACCAAAATTAGTCTAAGTATTCATTATTAACAATTTCATGTGGGTTTCTACATTGTTCTGAAGATTAACAGATTGAAGATTACATTGTTCTGGAATCATTAACACCCAGTTACAGCCTACCACCTTAAGACTCATGCCTGAGTATTAATGGGAAATTCTGCTTCAGTTACAGAATGATAGTCCCTTAGTTGCCTGATCTCCTCAAATGTCAGTATAGGTAACCATTCACAGCTTTGATGCCAGTGTAAGAGTAATATTGCAATCAGTCCTCATATTTACGACCTTTACAGATCTGTTTTTTTAAAAAAGGAAATAGAATGTAAAATTGTAAAATGTGATGTTTCAGTTAGCAACCACTTTGTTTTACAACAGAGTTGCCAGTCCCAATTTTAGTCACCAAACAATCATTACCAGCTATTTTTAACATGGGAAAAATATGTTCTCAAGAGACACATGAGATGCTGTCATAATCATCTACATTGTCTTCATTCCTAAATTACCAGCAAGTTGCCTTTTTTTTTTTTTTTTTGCTTGTCTCTTTATTAATAAAACTGGGGTCATATTTTTATCATCTTGTTTCTGACACTGCTGACAACAGCTTTTTGATGAGTTGGCTTGCCTAGTTGCTATACCTCCTTATGAGGTCAAATGCTTGCTATCTGGGTGTGCCAGGCACCATGTTGGATAGCTGGCTGATGGATATGTCCTCTGTAAGCTAACAATGTTGTCCAACTTCCTTTACTTATCCCACTAGTGATCATTAGATAGAAAAAACATGGCTTCTCCTTGTTGGAAAGATTTGGTATCAGGATAGTTCAGAGGTCCCCAAACTTGGCAACTTGAAGACTTGTGGACTTCAACTCCCAGAATTCTCCAACCAGCTATGTCCGCAAGTCTTAAAGTTGCCAAGTTTGGAGACCTCTGGTCTAGTTCAATGAGATGTAAAGATGACATGGGACAATATCTACCACACCATTGTTTAACCTCCAGATCAGAGACAATGTCTTTGTGATCCCTCTCTAATATTTTAGTATTTTGTTTTGTGTTATCATATGTATTGCAAACCCTAGCATTTGCTCCGAAACAGCCAGATTCTTTGTGGATGCCAGCACCATTTTTGGTGAATGGTCAACTAAGATAAGAATTAGATCTCTAAAGAGCTTTCTTATTTAAAGAAATGCCTTAAGCTATGTTTTGACACAGGTGCTGAATCTGTAATTAGTGACATCACTCATTCCATAATGATGTGGCTTCAATGGCTTATTTTAGTTGAAGAAAACATATAAATCACAATATGATCCGTGCTTTTTCTGCAGGCATGGCATGCATTTTTTTTTTTTAAATTGCTCCAACTCATTCTTCTAAACTAATGTTTCTTGTTCAAATGTCATAATTCTCACACAAAACTGAAGAACTTGATTCATAGAAGCACTATGCCTTAACCTGATTCTGCTGAAGGGAAAATCATTGTAAGGCAATACATTCACCATTGGATCATGTGTGACATTTATAAATGTTCAAATGATGGCTGCAAGCCACATCACTGAGCGTGGTGTGGAACTGAAGTGAATGAACGTCATTGCTCCTTCACCTTCATGGAGCACTTGGGAAATGCATATACAAATACAGAAATGGCTTTCTTTGTATAATTCCACAATTATTTTCATATTTTAACAAGGAGAAGGTATAAAATCAAGACTTGAAAACTGAGAAGTACTGAGTTACTAACGTGGCAGGCCATATATAAAAGTTAGTGACAAAACTGCCATTCATATTTCATGGTTAATGTACAGATCTGGCTAAATAAAACCTATATATTTCAAAACCTCTGCATAAAGGAAGCCAAACCTGTGAAATGAATTCATCAGCCTGGGCTTTGGGACTGTCCCAAAGTTTCCAAGATAATCCCCTAAAAGATAACTTTTCAAATAGAATCATTTACAAAACCTTTTTTTTTTTTTACAGTTTCAATATACAGGGTGAACTCTAGCTAGATTTTATACTGTGGCCTAAAGTGCTTGTGAGAATTTTGGTGGCTATTCATAGTAGTCCAACCATACCAACCTGGCTTTTTAATCAGTCCTGTTTCTTTGCAATGTATTTGCTCTACATTTTCTGGTGGAATTGGTCTCATCATCAAAAGTTACTTTCAAACCTCTCCTCTTGGAGAAAATTTTTCATTTAACCTTTATTTTATGCTCTCTTTAATCATCTCCTGCACCTGCAAACTAGATTGGTTTTAATGATAAACAGATCTGCAGACTCCTCATATTTGAGAAGGAAGCCCAGGTGGACAGGTAAGTACAGAAACACATGGCAACAAAGACAGTGTTCCTGTGGTCCAAAAAGCTACGGCATGAAATAAACAAATAGTGCAAACTATTTGGAAAAGGTGATCCTTGCTAGAGTGAAGTAAACAGCAAAGGACTCAATGCTCTAATGGCAAAAGGTCATTATAATAAATTATAGGACATATACAAAAATATTCAACATGTAAAAAGTATTTTAGCACTAAATTTACGAGTCAAGTATATGCTGTCCTTTGCCATATGTATGTGTGTGTGTGTAGATAGGTAGGTAGGTAGATAGATATTCTCCACTCATTAACCAGAGTTCCTCTCAAATTCTTAGTTAATCTCAGTTTTATTGTCTTTTTAATATTTTTACACTCTTAGTAAACTTTAGAAAGAACTCTTTTGAAGAGCTCTTTTAGTGAATAGGCCAAAAATCAAGAAAACAGTTTAAACAGTCAATAAACTATGGCTTACTATTGTTTCAATATTTGAGATTTTGGTCCTTGGTCTCACCCAGAGGCACCTGTGCTTCCATTTCCAATCCATGTAAAATACATGCTATTATATCAGAGACTAACAGTACTCAGAACATTTAGAAAAGTTTTTCCAACAAGTCACATTGTTTAAGAAAGGAACTTCCAACTTTAAGGCAGAACCTTTCAATTAACACAGGAAGATCATCAGCTAGGATAAATGACTATCACATGGAATCAACTAGGATAAATTCACTTATTGATTTGTTTTTATCACCAGTGATAAAAACAGGCCAGCAAGGGTGTCTTTGCTATGCGCACCACTTAATCTATTCCAATACTTTGCATAGCAAATGAAATAACGCTTGGGATCTAGACAGACACTACTGTGGGTGTCTCAACCTTTGCTTCTGCCTTCAAGGACAGAAAAGCAGGAGGAAAAGCTTGTGCATGAGTTAGAGATGCAGTCCTGCAACAGTCACACTCCTTGCTTTTCCAAGTTGTTGGTAAAAGTACCTCCTCTCCCTTCCTGACACTTCCACAGGCAGCAGTGCTGTCCTCAGCAGCTCTGTAGGGTGGTGGTTAATTGCCCCCGTAAATCACTGTGCAGCAGCACGCAACTCCGTTTATTTTTCTGACAGTAATTTAGTGCCTGCTCTTTTCCACACTTGTCATTGCGTATTTTTCCTCACATTAGAAGCCTATAGAAAAAGGACAGTAATTAACAGTGTGGTACACCCTCGCGGAAACTCTTTCATCATATTGTGATAATTGTACCTCTTGTCTGTCAAGGTAACCCTTTTCCTCTGCCTTCCCAAGCATTCTTCACAATACTATTTGTCAACTAAAAAATGGAGACAGGCCTTTTTGTTTTCCTTTCCTTTAAAAAAACACACACACCACAGCTGACAACTGTGCAGAAGCTTTCCCTACTTTATCCTCTCCAAACAGTTTTTTTTTTTTTTTAAATTTGTCCGAACAGGAGGTCATTTGTATTTTAGGAGATGTGTCAACAATTTTTTTTGCCCAATCTGCACTGTTCAATTCATTGTGAAATGTACACCTGGGTTTTTGTTTCATGGTAGAGGCATGATTCCCTAGTCTTGGCCTTTTATTAAAAAAAGCAAAAGTCATCCATATTTTGCAGGTTTTTCAAGATGAAATGTAGCCCTTGTCATGTGGTAGCAGGGTCATATCGCAAATGCCTTTTATTTTTGTACAGCAAAATAATACTTATACCAATTGATAGTACATGAATTGAAAATAAAAGAAGGCAATACAAACTGGTGTAATAAGAAGCTTGACGGATGGATTTAGTTGTGTATCTGCTGCTAAGTTTTTGAAGAATAAAGTGGCTTTCACCAAGAAAACTTAAAAGGACTTTCTTGGGGAAAGATGAATCCTCCTCCTTGTATTTTACTTATTTTCATTTCTGTGTTATGTATACCTCAGGATATGGTGTGCCAATTTACTTTTGTCCAATTTAACTTCATGTGCAACATCTTATTTTCATGGTTTCTTTAGCCTGCCAAAGAGCTATCTTAAAAAGCTTAAAAGCTTTAGAAGAAACCAGACCTGTGAAGGAAACAAAATCCTACATATCATTTATTTCAATTATTTTGTTGTTCTACCTTGAGCATTTTAACTGAAGTGAGAGGGGGAACAACCAAAACAGCCAAATCAGAAAGTTGGTAGGAATATTTCCCAGTATTTGACATAATAATGGTTTTGTATTATTGTATAGTAAATAAGGCATATTTAGTATAAGTAATATTGCAGGAAATCATGTTTAAAAGAGAGAAAATTTTTAGTGTTGTCACTAAAACTCAACCTTCTGCTTAAAATATTACAGGCTTCAAACTGAGAAAAAAAATCAAGGATAACTGCACATTTGGCTATTAAAAAGTGTTAATATCCAGAGATGAAACATATCCTACGAAGCAAATAGACACTGAGATTATCCAAAATGAATATTAAAAAAAATCAAGAAGATGACTTTAAAAGTCAGGTATCCACAACTGAAGTAAACATTGATCTGAATCTTTTGTGACTGAAACCAAACTGTCAGAGAAAACAACCTGATTGGGGAAAAAAAACCACTGGTTTTTCCAATAAGAATAAAATATTCTTGTGAGTCAAAAACACACCGATGTCAGAAACAAAAGCTTCTGCTGGACAAGCTTGCCCAAATTACCTCAAATGAATGAAGGCACACCTCCATTGCCCCTAAAGTTATTATGCATACACATTTCTAGGATTCCAGTACTAGTTAGACAAAGGTCCTTTACTAACTAGCACTGGGGTTCATCATTTGCCTTAGAAAAGGACAATTAAGGGCTGAATGCTACCTTTTCCTGAGTAATAAATGCCCAGTCTGTTTTTCCAGGAGTTTCAGTTCCATATGTAAAAGGGGAAGAGGTGATCAAATGGAAACACACATCCTGCTAATTTTCAAATGCTCCATCCAAAAAACCTCACCAACAACTTCTTTGTCAGGAAGTTAATTTAACAGTAGCAGATTTGGGGGGGGGGGGGGGGGGAAGGACACTTTTGAAGAGGCTCTTTTTTCTCTTTGGTTCTTTTGACTGATTTCCACCATTCATTCTTTCCCCCCCCCCTTTCCTCTTCCCTCTCCCTGTTTTAGTCTCTTTCTTCCATTGTCACCGACAGAGGCTAATGGGATGTACGGTCAAGATTTTGGGGGATCCATCACTGCCTTTCTCTCGGCAAGAAATTAGCATGGCCCCGATGCAGCAGCAGCTGCCAAAACTGTCAGGCCCTCTTCTTCTCATCTTCATTAGAGCTTCCTGGTGCCCTGCTACCTGTCTTCCTCAGCTGCTCCTGGAGGCCTGGCAGACCTGACAAAAGGGGCTGCCACGCCCTTCAGATGTCAATGGTGGGGGAGGCAGGGAGGAGGAGGAGGAGGAGGAGGAGGAGGAGGAGG
>BLBF01000020.1:15864000-15878294 GCA_015471245.1 Laticauda colubrina | reverse complement strand
AAGGAAGGAAGGCAAGGAAGAGAAGGAAGGAAAGAAAGGATGGAAGGAAGAGAAGGAAGGAAGGGAAGGAAAAGGAAGGAAGGAAGGAAAGGAAGGATTGAAGGAAGGAAGGAAAGAGAGAAGGAAGGAAAGGAAGGAAGGAAGGCAAGGAAGAGAAGAAAGGAAGGGAAGGTAGAGAAGGAAGGAAATGAAGGGCTGAAGGAAGAGAAGGAAGGATTGAAGGAAAGAAGGCAAGGAAGAGAAGGAAGGGAAGGAAGAGAAGGAAGGATTGAAGGAAGAGGAGGAAGGAAAGAAAGGATTGAAGGAAGGGAAGGATTGAAGGAAGTCAAGGAAGGAAAAAGAAGGAAAGGGGGAGGGAAATCTTTCTCATATTTCCCTTCCTGCCCCCTGCGCCTGATTTGTCTTTTTAATGGAGGCAATAAATATCTGGGAGAAATTTAGCCGAACTCCTTCGCAGCCTCTTCTACAGTTGGCGCTTTCGCTCTCTCTCCCTCTCCTTTCCCTCCCTCCCTCCTCCTCCTCTTCTCCTTTTTTTTTTTTTTTTTTTTTTCCTCAGGCCGCGGTTTTTTTTTAAAAGGTTTTTTCCCCCTTTGGGGGGGGGGGGGCGGGGGGGGGGGGGGGGGGGGGGGAGAGAGAGAGCTCCCGGTGTCGCTATCTGCCTCTTATTTGACAATTTCTGTCACCAATTAGCAGCTAAATCAACATCAGCACAAACAAAAAAATAAAAAAATAATAACAATAAAATAAAAAAAAATAAAAAAAGCCAGCCGCGGCGCCCGGCCGTGCGCGTCGCCTCTTTCCCGCCTCTGCCTGTCTCTATATATTAACACGGCGTGTGTATGTTTTTCCCATTGCCCCATTAGGGAAGCATCATATTGCTATCAATTCACTGCAGCCCTCAGCAATAGATCAATGTAGTTCTTTCCCTACTGCAAGCAAAGGATTGATGGGCCGGATTGAATTGTCTCGGTTGCCTTCCTCTTCTCTCTCTCCCCCTCCCCCTCCTTCTCCTCCCGCCAAAACCTTCCCTTCCCTCCCTCCTCACGGAAACTTTTGTCAGGTAATCTGCTAGCTGCGGCCTGGAATTTACAAGCCGCCGACAACAACCTAATGAGGCAGGCAAGCTGTTAGGCGAGCTGCTCGCTCCATGATGAGATGCTAAATGAAAAGCTGGTGCGACACACGCAGTTTGTTATCATTCAATCTGCTTGAAACCGCAAACTGGTCATTATCCAGCCATTATTTTCGTTGATTTACAATCGCGGTGGAGGAAGCAATTGCTGTGGCTTGTTCCCAGTCCCCTGGCGGGGAGATGGGAACCAGCTTGTAATTTGCATTTACACGATCTGACTGAGCAGCTTATTAGATCTGGATATTTATTTTCCACTTAACCGATGTTTGATTACACTTTAATAAAGTACAAGAAAACTGTCTGGCTGCCTGCGACTGATTGATCCTGCCGGGTGGCTTCAACTGGGATTTTTTGGATAATGAAACGAGAGCAAGAGACCAGCCAAGGATTGCCGCTTCTTAAGACAAAGTGACAATAAAAGAAAATGAAGGGCCGCGCGTGGAGAGAAAAATAATAATAATAGTAATAATTCTCGAGAAGGAGCTCCAGAGAGGTGAGAAAGGCCAAGTGTCAATCAGAACAACAACTTGCCCCTCCAATCGGCACCGAGGCTGCCGCCGAAACGAGAGAAAAGCAGCTCGGTAAATTAAAATAAATTGTTGACTGAACTTTTCATTGCCCGTCATTGATTTGGGAAGGGCACCAGCAGGGGGCGCGCTGCAAATGCGACGCCAACGGCCTGAGAGGAGAGTTGCCAATTTTTCCAGGTCTAATCCTCGCCAGCCTTAATCTGCACAGGACTATTATTTTCAGGCCCTCTTTCCTCTTGGGGGTTTTGTTGTTCATGGAACTGTATAAACAGAAGGTGGAGGAGAGCTCAGGAGTCCAGCCAAGTTTTGCCTCCCCCAATTCTCTCATCTTGCAAAATGTAACTTTAAGTATCTTGAATTTCTGTCCTCTTTTATGGAGGTAGAAATATTGGTAAAAGCCCATGTCACACTGAACCAACGGATGCAAAGAGGATGTAAAACGGACAAAAAAACTTGCCATCCGTTCGAAAACGCGATGTACTCACTGCCTCCGTTTGGCTTCCTCTCTATCCGTCCAGCATCCGTTTATGGACGTTTCATCCGCTCCAAAAGTTTTGGGCTGCCCAAAACTTTTGCGCAGAAAATGTATCCAGTTCGTCCGTTCTGCATCCGCTAGGCATCCGCTAGGCATCCGTTACGCATCCGTTACACATCCGCTATATCCGCTAGGCATCCGCTGCGCATCCGCGCCACTCGCATCCGCCCGGACGCAGGGAGGAAGCGGAACGGATGCAGAACGGATGCCTAGCGGATGCAGCACGGAAACAAAGTGTTTAAAATGGAAAAAACGTTCTCAGGGGACCTATCTCGGATATTAAGGATGTCTAGAGGATGCCTAGAGGATTCCTAGAGGATGCCTAGCAGAAAACCTATACTCCCTATAAAAAGGGGGAGCAACTCGCCTGCATCTCACTTTCAGAACAGCAGCCCAGCGGTGCAGACCTCTGCAGCCTTCATCTGGCTGTTCCTCTTCCACAGCATCCAGTCATGTCCACCGTGGATTGTAACAAAGTCCTTTCGGCAGCCACCATTGTTCTGCATAAGTGCGAAGCCATCTGCAGGCTCTGTGAACTCTACTGCAAGAAGAAAAGGAGCCACCGAAAAAGAGTCTGGATCCGAAGATGGTTCGCCAAAAGAGCAGAGGACGGACTGTACAACAAGCTGATGGTGGAGCTCAGGAACGAAGACACTTGTGCATTCCAGAACTTCATGAGGATGCCTCCAGCCATGTTTGACGAAGTTGTGCAGCACCCGACACCCAGGTTGACCAAGGCAAACACCAGCTTCCGGCCCAGTCTGGAACCTGGGCTCAAGGTGGCACTCACTCTGCGCCACCTGGCCTCAGGGACCTCCTACTGGAGCATGCAGTACGGCTGGAGGGTGCCATCCAGCACCATCAGCATTGTGGTCAGAGAAGTGGTGCAGGCCATCATCGAAGAATACCTGGAGGAGCTCCTCCAGTGCCCCTCCACTGAAGAAGGATGGAAGAAAGTTGCAGAGCAGTGGTATCAGAAGTGGAACTTCCCACACACCGTTGGAGCCATAGATGGCAAGCACGTGGCCTGCAAAGCGCCAGTCAAGTCGGGGTCCACTTATTTCAACTCCAAGGGCTTCTTCAGCATCATCCTCTTTGCCATGGTCGATGCTGACTACAAGTTAATGTACATCGATGCTTCAGGCAATGGCTCATCTTCAGATGCCCAGGTATACAACGCCAGTCACCTCAAGGAGGAGCTGGAAGGCAACCTCATCGTGGGCTTCCCAGATCCAGAACCCCTGCCCAACGACACACAAGATGTGCCCTACTTCATCGTGGGGGATGACGCCTTCTCCCTCACAACCTACCTCATGAAGCCCTACACCTCCAGACTCCTCACCTGTGAAGAGAGGATCTTCAACTACAGGCTGTCCAGGGCAAGGCGGGTGGTGGAGAACGCCTTTGGCATCCTGGCCAACAGGTTCCAGGTACTTCTCACCACCATGCAGCATTGCCCAGAGACCGTGAGGAGGATCATGGAAGATTGCTGCATCCTGCACAATCTCATGCGCACCTGCTACCCAGTGTTGCAGAACAGGCTTGTGGACCTCCAGCAAGGCAATGGGGACATGGAGCCTGGGGAATGGAGGCAAGGGCGAAACCTGATCGACACTGAGGATGTGCAGGGCCCCAACAGAGCCTCACATGAAGCGAAGAAGCAGCGCAACCTCCTGAGACACTGGTGCAACTCCCCAGCTGGAGCAGTGGAGTGGCAAGACAGAATGGTAGATGCTTAATGGATGCTTCCTTCAGACTGTCTCATGACACGGATGAGATTGGGCCATGTATGTTTGGTTGGCCTACAATAAACAGGGCGTTTAATAAAGAGTTGTGTTTATATTGACATGTGTGGATAATTATTACATTATTATTGATAATAAAGGGCCATAGGTGTGGCACCTGGGAGGGTGGACCATACAGTCCCACTATGCTTGCACTGGAGGTTTATCTATCCCACAGCTATTACCCATCCCAAAGGTATCCCTGCCCATCCCACTGCTATCTTAACCCATCCCACAAGCATGCAAAGGCTTAAACCATTTCTAAAAGTTTCCAGCAAGACTTTATTAAAAAAAAGAAATGAAGCAAGTGTGTGAATCAAAACTAGACTTTATTAACAACAAGCTATAAAACAAAAATGAGTCTCTGGCACTCCTCTTGGTCGCTCAGTCTCAGGGGTGAAGGGTCCAGGTGCTGTGGAGGTGGCTGGTGCTGGAGTGCTTGTCATCAGCTCCTCCAGAAGCAGAAGCAGCAGAAGCGCCAGCCCCAGAAGATCGAGCCCGTGCTGCAGAAGCCCCAGCAGAACCAGAGTGAGGGCCAGGGGGCGGGATGGTAGCCCTGTCCCTCTTGCTAGGGCTGGCAGCAGATGGCTGAAGCTTGCTGTGCGTCTGCATGGTTGTGGGGTTGCTGGCTGGCAGGGAGGCTGGTAGCAAGGCTGGCAGCAAGGCTGGCAGGCAGACATGCAGGCAGGGCAGGCAAGGCAGCCAATCCGTCCGGCAGCAGGTCTTTCCTCTGAATGGCGACCTGCTTCCGAGCTGCTTCCGTTATATCCGTGGGGCTGACGCAATGCATCCTCCCCGCATGCGCAATTAACGCCAGGCATCCACTAGGCTTCCGCTGTGCATCCGCTGTGCATCCGCTTCATCCGCTCTGCGTCTGTTCTGTATCTGCTCTTTCCCTTCCGCGTCCGCTTTGCTGAGACCCTCCCCGGAAGCCGTGCGGATGTGCCATCCACTCCCATCCGCTTCCATCCACTAGGCTTCCTTTCCGCATCCGCTTTGTATCCGCCCTGCGTCCTCCCTGCGTCTGTGTTATCCGCTCCGGTTATGAAAATTTTAGCCCCTTTTGAGAGCGGATAACAACGGATGGAACATTTTTCTCGTCCGCTGTGTCCTTTTTGCATCCGTTGGGCAGTGTGACATGGGCTTTAGTTTCAGCAGCCTTGAGGAGAGTCTGGGAGCAACATGAAACTATTAGCTTTTGAGAGAGCCTAATTTGAAGGTTTAAAGGCTTTCCCCCCCACAGTTAATCTTCAAACTGTCACTAAATACAAACTCTTAGACCTCAGTATGTTTTTTTCCCCTCATCGCATCAGTTGGCTTGCCTGAGAAAGAATTTGAATGCTTGCATATTTTTTGATGATCCTAAACTATATATGTATAGTATATAATAAGGCATGTCCTTATTTGCATGTGTTTCTATATATCCCTCAAGTCCACTGCAGTATGAATACTGCTTGCATATTTTTATGATCCTGAATTTCCTTAATGCAAATCATTCCTTAATATAGATTTCTGGATTTATTAATCTGTAGCTGCATCTTTTTATGATCCTGAATTTCCTTAATGCAAATCATTCCTTAATATAGATTTCTGGATTTCTTAATCTGTAGCTGCATCGGGTCCAATCAAGATGCACTTGGTTACCTCCTATAAAACCCTTCGAAGCATAGGGCTTAGTTCTCTGCCTTTTTGCCATTATTTATGCTCATTCGGTAAGATCGACAGGATGGATGGATGTAACACCCTATCAGTTAAATAGTGGCATCTGATGGGTCCTTGGAAATGTGCCTTCTTTGTCACCACTTGCCCTTTGGAATAAAACCTCCCCTCAAAACTTTCAGCTCACCCCAACCCTGTAAACCTTTGGATTTCCTTAAAATTTTGGTTTCTGGATAAGTTGTTATGTCTTGTTTGTTCTAACTGTGGTGGATGTTTCTCCCTGTTGAATGAAGTTTCTTTTTTTAAGCTATCGATGTTTTGAATTGGGACAGCCTTATACATTGAAACAATAAATAAACAAAACTGACCATCATCTTCAAAGATTCTGGGTTGGCTCCTGAGCCTTTTAGAAGTACCTGGCTGTCATATTTATATGGCATAAATGATATGATAGGGAAAGCTCTATACAGCTGTTGAATTTGGGTTATATGTTTGTTCATGAGATCTCAGAATAATCCTAGCATTTTCAAGATCTAGTAAGAGGAGGCCAATCATATCTGGACTGCAAAAGTCCAGGCAACCACTAGAGGGCAGTAAGAGATAAAACTGCAGGCCAGATCCAGTTGCTCTAGCCAAGAAACTGAGAAATGAGTGTTGTCTGTAGATCAGAGGCGGCATTCAGCAGGTTCTGGCCAGTTCTGGAGAACCGGTAGCGGAAATTTTGAGTCGTTTGGAGAACCGGCAAATCCCACCTCTGACTGGAGATTTTACAGTATCCATCCCCTGCCATGCCCACCAAGCCACACCCACACAACCGGTAGTAAAAAAAAAATTGAATCCCACCATTGCTGTAGATCATTCAAAATCCATGTATTGCTCATGAGAATTAATTGCCTGGAAGAAACCGGGGTTGGACTGGTGATATGTGAGTATTGTTTCTGATCATAAGTGCTATGCAACATTGTCATATCCACAGTTGCTTGTTATGGACTTCTATGGGTGATAAAAGCATCAACTCTTTCCATTGCCATCTTTTGTCTTTTTAATTAGTTGGTCTATTTTTAGATTCTTACCATTGCTAGCATTTTCCAGATCCTTTATTTTATCACTCAAAAGGAAGTACCACCCACTTTCCTTCCTTAGCGATATCTTAGCCTATTATGGACTTTTACTCCTACTTTTCCTATTATTTCCGAAAATAAAATTTAACTGGTTTCATGTTTCTAATCCTCCCAATGACTGTGGTTCTCTTGGTGGATGATAATATTACTTAAAAAAGAGCCAGAATAAAATGTATTAACAAAATAGCTCCTTGGTCAAGTATTTTCTCCTTTCTATGTTGTGGTCCAATATTTTTTCCTTTAAAAGAATGAGTTAATGAGTCTCATTCCTTTCATCCTTTGTTAAATATGTAGATGGCAATGCTCCATTAGCAAATATGAAGAAAATAGAGAACCATGCACCTATTAAATTATCTTGCTTGTATCATAAAATGTCCCTCCTTTCTGTGGTCTTGTCCAAGTGGAAAAGAGAAATCACAATCCAAGGACTGTGGGAGAGCTGCACTAAATAAAAGACAATGGACTTGGGGCAATCAAGTTACAGTAGTCTGAAAAGGTTTCACAAATAATAATTCATTACACTATTAATTTGGTGCTGCTCCTCCCAATTTAACTTCTTACTCTTATCTTGATGTTCTATTTATCCTCAAATCATAACACCCTCATCCTGCATCATCCGTCCAGCTACAAAACAAAGGGAAGAGCAAAAGAAATCAGGACAGTTCATTATTATGATTCGTTAACAAGAACCCTCATAAGAAAAGACTCATAGTTTATCAATATTTTCCTTCCAAAAGACGTCTTTTTAAAGAACTGGTAGAAAGCCAGCATAAGTTTCCCACATATGCACCTCTTTGTTCCAAATGCCCTTTCTTGTTGCATCTCCAAACCAGAAAAAAAATTCAAAAATAGATGCCCCAAAGTACAGAATTGAATTTTATTTTAAGTTGTAGTTGATAAATAAAGTTCATTTTTTAATGGTAATACTGAGTAACCACACTTATAATTTACTTGGGAGTAAGCCCAAAGGATTTCAAGAGAACTGATTTTAATATACATGTATTTAAAATTACATTCTTCAGGCAGGGGAGAGAATATGTGCCACGTAACCAATTAGGACATGATTTCTGAAAAATGACAAAACAGCAATAATTAAATGCAAAGCTTAAGATGTCTATATTCTGATATTATGTAAATGAACTGCAAGCCGTCATAAGGAAAGTGAAGGAACTTGGTAACAAGATGGGACCAAGATTAAATACAAGAAAGACCAAACTAATGAGAACAGCTGCAACAACCAGCCTTCAACTGACAATGAAGATGTTGAAGTGGTTGGTAACAGCTCCTTTTCAGGATTGAATAGTAAAGGAATAAGCAATTAGGAAATAAACTGCAAGTAACACTTGGTAAACTAGGAATGGAGGCATTGGGAAAAATATTCAGGTGCCATGATGTGTCAATCACAACCATTCAGGCAATGGTTTTCCTTATGGAAGCAAAAGTTAGTTTAAAAAAAAAATCCAAGATAAAAACAGTATTGGCATTTTTTAAATTATTTGGGACTGGAAAAGTTCCTGGGAGTATCACAGATAGCCAAGAGAATAAACAAATGGATCACAGATCAAATAAATTAGAGTTCTCACTTGAGGCAGAAAATTACTAAACTCAAAGTATCCTATTTTAGGTGCGTTATGCAAAGACCCAGCTCCCCTGAGAAGTCTGTAATGCTGGAAATAGTGAAAGGGATGAAAACCAGCAAGATGGATGGACTTGTTTACAGCGGAGATAGGTGCACCACTGGAAGGCCTAGATCAGGAATGTCAAACTCGCATTGGCATGTTGTCGTCACGTGATGCATTGCAACTTTTCCCCCGTCGCTAAAATGGGTGGGTATGGCCAGTGCGTGACTCATCCGGGACTTGAGCCATGAGTTTGACACCCCTGGCCTAGAAGAATAGACTGGAAACAGATCATCCCAGATAGGCTGTATTTATGTTGTCGCTAAGAGTCAACATTGTCTTGATGGTACTCAAGGTACTTGAACTGCATTCTCAAAGAAAATCAAACTGGTGGGAGATATTTATCATGTGTGGAAATTCAGCTCTAAGATACCCTGAAAAGTAAAAACAACAATGGAAGAAAAATTTCTTTGAGTATTGTGCAGTGTCTAAAGCCCATGTCACACTGAACCAACGGATGCAAAGAGGATGTAAAACGGACAAAAAAGCTTGCCATCCGTTGGTTAACGCGATGTATCCATTCTGTACTCACTGCCTCCGTTTTGCTTCCTCTCTATCGGTCCAGCATCTGTTTATGGACGTTTCATCCGCTCCAAAAGTTTTGGGCTGCCTAAAACTTTTGCGCAGAAAATGTATCCAGTTCGTCCATTCTGCATCCGCTACGCATCCGCTACGCATCCGTTATGCATCCGTTATGCATCCGCTATATCCGCTAGGCATCCGTTCCGCATCTGCGCAACTCCATCCGCTCCAGCGGTAAACGGACGCAGGGAGGAAGCGGAATGGACGCAGAACGGATGCAGAATGGATGCCTAGCGGATGCAGCATGGAAACAAAGTGTTTAAAATAGAAAAAATGTTCGCAGAGGGGACCTATCTTGGATATTAAGGATGTCGAGAGGATGCCTAGAGGATGCCTAGAGGATGCCTAGCGGAAAACCTATACTGCCTATAAAAAGGGGGAGCAACTCGTCTGCATCGCACTTTCAGAACAGCAGCCCAGTGGTGCAGTCCTCTGCAGCCTTCATCTGGCTCTTCCTCTTCCACAGCATCCAGTCATGTCCACCGTGGATTGTAACAAAGTCCTTTCGGCAGCCACCATTGTTCTGCAACAGTGCGAAGCCATCTGCAGGCTCTGTGAACACTACTGCGAGAAGAAACGAAGCCACCCAAAAAGAGTCTGGATCCAAAGATGGTTCGCAAGTAGAGTGGAGGACGGACTGTACAACAAGCTGATGGTGGAGCTCAGGAGCGAAGACACTCGGGCGTTCCAGAACTTCATGAGGATGCCTCCAGCCATGTTGGACGAAGTTGTGCAGCGGCTGACATGCAGGTTGACCAAGGCAAACACCAGCTTCCAGCCCAGCCTGGAACCTGGGCTCAAGGTGGCACTCACTCTGCGCCACCTGGCTTCAGGGACCTCCTACAGGAGCATGCAGTACGGCTGGAGGGTGCCATCCAACACCATCAGCATTGTGGTCAGAGAAGTGGTGCAGGCCATCATCGAATAATATAAGGAGGAGCTCCTCCAGTACTCCTCCACTGAAGAAGGATGGAAGAAAGTTGCAGAGCAGTGGTATCAGAAGTGGAACTTACCACACACCGTTGGAGCCATAGATGGCAAGCACGTGGCCTGCAAATCTTCATCCAAGTCGGGGTCCACGTATTTCAACTCCAAGGGCTTCTTCAGCATCATCCTCTTTGCCATGGTCAATGCTGACTACAAGTTCATGTGCATCGATGGTTCAGGCAACGGCTCATTTTCGGATGCCCAGGTATACAACGCCAGTCACCTCAAGGAGGAGCTGAAACGCAACCTCATCGTGGGCTTCCCAGATCCAGAACCCCTGCCCAATGACACGCAAGATGTGCCCTACTTCATCATGGGGGATGACACCTTCTCCCTCACAACCTACCTCATGAAGCCCTACACCTCCAGACTCCTCACCCGTGAAGAGAGGATCTTCAACTACAGGCTGTTCAGGGCAAGGCGGGTGGTGGAGAACGCCTTTGGCATCCTGGCCAACAGGTTCCAGGTACTTCTCACCACCATGCAGTATTGCCCAGAGACCGTGAGGAGGATCATGGAAGCTTGCTGCTTCCTGCACAATCTCATGCGCACCCGCTACCCAGTCTTGCAGAACAGGCTCGTGGACCTCCAACAAGCCAATGGGGTCATGGAGCCTGGGGAATGGAGGCAAGGGTGAAACCTGTTCGACACTGAGGATGTGCAAGGCCCCAACAGAGCCTCAAATGAAGCGAAGAAGCAGCGCAATCTCCTGAGACAATGGTGCAACTCCCCAGCTGGAGCAATGGAGTGGCAAGACAGGATGGTAGATGCTTAATGGATGCTTCCTTCAGACTGTCTCATCACACAGATGAGATTGGGCCATGTATGTTTGGTTGGCCTACAATAAACAGGGCGTTTAATAAAGAGTTGTGTTTATATTGACATGTGTGGATAATTATTACATTATTATTGATAAAAAAGGGCCGTAGGTGTGGCACCTGGGAGGGTGAACCATACAGTCCCACTATGCTTGCACTGGAGGTTTATCTATCCCACTGCTATCCTAACCCATCCCACAGCTATTACCCATCCCACAGCTATCCTAACCCATCCCAAAGCTATCCTTACCCATCCCACAAGCATGCAAAGGCTTAAACCATTTCTAACATTTTCCAGCAAGACTTTATTAAAAAAAAGAAATGAAGCAAGTGTGTGAATCAAAAATAGACTTTATTAACAACAAGCTATAAGACAAACATGAGTCTCTGGCACTCCACTTGGTCGCTCAGTCCCAGGGGTGAAGGGTGCAGGTGCTCTGGAGGTGGCTGGTGCTGGCGTGCTTGTCATCAGCTCCTCCAGAAGCAGAAGCAGAAGCAGAAGCAGCAGAAGCGCCAGCCCCAGAAGAGCGAGCCCGTGCTGCAGAAGCCCCAGCAGAACCAGAGTGAGGGCCAGGGGGCAGGATGGTAGCCCTGTCCCTCTTGCCAGGGCTGGCAGTAGATGGCTGAGGCTTGCTGTGCTTCCGCATGGTTGTGGGGTTGCTGGCTGGCAGGGAGGCTTGCAGGAACCAAGGCTGGCAGAAAGGCTGGCAGGGAGGCAGGCACCAAGGCAGGCAGGCAGGCTGGCAGGCAGACATGAACCAAGGCTGGCAGGAAGGCTAGCAGGCAGACATGAACCAAGGCTGGCAGGAAGGCAGGCAGCAAGGCTTGCAGGCAGACATGCAGGCAGGGCAGGCAAGGCAGTCGATGTGTCTGGCAGAAGGTCTTTCCTCTGAATGGCGTGCTGCTTCCGAGCTGCTTCCATTATATCCGCGGGGCTGACGCAATGCATCCTCCCCGCAAGCGCAGTGAATGCCAGGAATCCGTTTGGCTTCCGCTGTGCATCCGCTAGGCTTCCGCTCTGCATCCGCTTCATCCGTTCGGCGTCTGCTTTGCTTCTGCTCTTTCCGTTCCGCGTCCGCTTCGCTGAGGCCCCCCGGAAACTTTGCGGATGTGCCACCCACTCCCATCCGCTCCCATCCGCTTCCATCCGCTGGGCTTCTGTTCCGCATCCGCTTTGCATCCGCCCTGCGTCCTCCCTGCGTCCGTGTTATCCGCTCTGGTTATGCAAATTTTTGCCCCTTTTGAGAGCGGATAACAACGGATGAAACATTTTTGCTCGTCCGCTGTGTCCTTTTTGCATCCGTTGGCCAGTGTGACATGGGCTTAACTCAGAGGCCTAAAGTGCTCCCAATTCCTAATGAAGTCCAGGCTAAACAAAGTCTTGTATTGCTACTAAGGGATTATAATCATTGTTATTTATGATATTTCCCCAAAGAGAGTCATCTAGCTCAAGCTTAATGTTGCCGAACCATAGGGAAGAAACAATATAATAAACCCCAGATTCACTGAACTCAAAGACACACAATTTAGTGAAAATAGGATGTTTTCCTACCCATACATCAAAATGATAAAATAGACCTAAATAATACAAAACAAATGCAAGATAATCAGGACAGCTCAGCTTTGTTCAGGTATTTTCCCATGTCATTATAATTGTGCTTTTAAAATAACGGCATGGGAAAACACTCGAACAAAGCTGAATACCATACATATAAATACCTGCAAAACTTAAGAAAACATATGTGTGTGTATGCATGTATACACACACACACACACACACACACACACACACACACACACACACACACACACACATATATATATATATATATATATATATATATATATATATATATATATATATATTAGGCTTTCGCGGGTACTTACATGTGTGCTGTTTAGCTTCCCTCGGGTATTATCCCACGTCATTGTAGTTCTGTTAAAGTTGAAGCAAATTGAAAGAGCCCCTATGGGATCACCACTGTCACCCGTCATTGCAAACCTGTTCATGGAAGAATTCGAATCCAGAGCCCTGGCTCATGCCACCCACAAACCCAAACTATGGCTAAGACCCATAGTCAGCTCCATAGGAGCACCATTACAAAACCTAGCTAAATACTTAGCAAAACAACTACAGCCCCATGCTGAAACCGCAGCTTCTTACCACTTTTCATACCACTTCTTAGAAATGATCAAAGATCTACACGTAGAACAAGAAGATCTGCTTGTAAGTTTCGACGTGGTTTCACTATTCACTCAAGTCCCAATAAAAGAAACTCTTGAAATCATCAAAAATAAATACCAACCAACCAAAGACCTCATGGAACTGACAGAACACTGCCTAACCAACACATATTTCATATACAAAGGACAAAGATACAAGCAAATTGAAGGAGCCCCTATGGGATCACCACTGTCACCCGTCATTGCAAACCTGTTCATGGAAGAATTCGAATCCAGAGCCCTGGCTAATGCCACCCACAAACCCAAACTATGGCTAAGATACATCGATGACACATTTGTGATTTGGCCCCATGGAAAAGAAAACCTAAACAATTTCCTAACACACCTAAACAACACACACCCCAAAATCAAGTTCACCATGGAAACGGAAATAAACAAACAACTACCATTCCTAGATGTACTAATCTACAAAAGAACAGATGGCACACTGGGACACACCATATACCAAAAGAAAACACACACCAACCGCTACCTCAATGCCCAATCCCACCACCACCCAGCACAGATAAATTCTGTAGCGAAAACCCTAATTACCAGAACCAAATGCCTGGCAGACAAGACACATATAAAGACTGAACTATGCACCCTGACTGAAGTATTGACAGCCAATGGCTTCCACAAAAACAAAATCACCAACTTGATCCACAAAAACACACCAAGACATAACAGAGACCTAGAAGATCAACAGATCCATGGAACAGCTGTCCTGCCCTACATAAGAGGTACCACAGATAAAATCAGTAAGATACTACACAGGCATCACATCAAGACTGCCTTCAAAACAGACAAAAAAATAGCAGCCATCCTGAGGAACCCCAAAGACAAAATTGAACTGGAAAACCAAGGCATATACGAAATTCCCTGTACATCATGCCCGGCCACATACATTGGACAGACCAACAGAAGAATAAGTACCCGCCTAGAGGAACACAAAAATGCAGTAAAAAAGCTGGAACACACCTCCTCACTAGTCCAACACATGAACACCACAGGTCACAACATCAACTTCAATGACACTAAAACCCTGGCCACTATAGAAAACCCCAACCACAGAATCATCAGAGAAGCCATAGAGATTGAAAAAAGACCTGACAGCATGAATAGAAGAGATGATTCCACCAGACTGTCAATCATTTGGAAGCCTGCACTCTCAAATAGAAAGATCTCCATGCCACAAGCCAATCAAAGCCACAAAACAGACAGAAGAAACCAGAAACACCAAT
>BLBF01000020.1:15834854-15863102 GCA_015471245.1 Laticauda colubrina | reverse complement strand
CTCTGATAGCTCCAACCTAACCCCCCCCACCAGGCATCCAGGTGAAACCCAGCTTGCTAATGAATAGCAGCTTGCTAATGAAGAGCAGCCGTCCCTTCACACGGAGCCAAGCTGCACTAAAAGCCTCCAACACAAGAACAGACTGTTGCCAGCCAATCAAAGCCACAAAACAGACAGAAGAAACCAGGAACACCAATCAATCAAACTCCAAGTCCAATGAACACAGGTCCAGGCTCCCAGCCAATCAGAATGGACCAGCCTCAAATTTAAAACCAGGAGCTGTAAGACCCATATCCATACAGAAGCCTGAAGATGGCAGATGAGATTCTGCTGAAACGTTGCTACAACTTTAACAGAACTATAATGACGTGGGATAATACCCGAAGGAAGCTAAACAGCACACACACACACACACACACACACACACACACACATACATATATATATATATATATATATATATATATATATATATATCCTTATTTGTATCTGTTCCTATATATCTATCCCTCAAGAAGTCCACTGCAGTATGAATACTACTAAAAAGGAGTAAAGAAAATGAGTCATTTTGAGTCATTTTGGAAGTATAGAGCAAAGGATGCTAACTCTTTTAAAAAATTGATTTGATTTGATTTGAATTCTTTATTGCCGTAGGTTTATACTACAGTATACATAAAATGAAATTCACATAACACCCAGAGACCAGACTCTACATGCACACACATGACAATCCCCAAACACCTCCCCACCCGCCAAAATTCCCTGCCTCCTAAAAACACACAAACATCCACACAACAGACCAAGTAATACTGTCCAACAGCTCACTGGTGGTGGTCCTTAAGTTCATTAAGATAAGTGCAATTATAGCTTTGGGATCAAAACTATTCAGAGCTTTGGGATCAAAACTATTCAATGTGGTCCAAGTCTTAATTGTTCTGTATCTTCTGCCAGAATGCAACAGTTCATAAAGATTGTAAGCAGGATGGGAAGAGTCTCAAACAAGCTGCAGTTGAAGTCCAAAGAAAAAGGCAACATCATTTCTATGTGTTATATGATTTCTCAGCCTTCTGGCTTCCTGAGTAAGAGAGAAAGCAGTAAAAATGCTAGAGAAGCAGACAAAGATGGCCTCAGCATGCCTTAGTCAAGTCAATGAACCTTTATACTGCTATCATATCCAGCCACAGGCCCAGCTGTCTATGAAACCTCTGTAGAGGTACAGGTTAGCCATCAAACTTACAAAACACTTGAGCAGGGTTGTGATGTACCACAACTTTTCTCCCTATTGCTAAACCAGGCATGGGCATGGCCAGCACGTGTGTTCTGACCCAACTCCCCAAACATGGTAAACCCTCTGACGTGAACTCAAAAGATTCCTTTTATCAAGTGGATATGTACTTTCCCTTACAAATATAGCACATAGCTGTAATTCTTTGAAAATGCTGGCTTAAATAATGAAACATTTGTGAGAATTACTTCAGCAATTGTCCCAGAGATATCAGTTGTGAGGACTGAGTCTTTGATACAGGAAGATCTATCCTGTGTACAATTTTTATTTATTCTGTGTTTGCTTCTACTTAGCATTAAAGATTATTGCAGTCAACATTAAAGATGATTGCCTTGATTCATCGTTGGCTGAGCTCTGTTGCATACCAATAACCTCAGAAGAAGCTGTACAACTCCAGATGCATCTGTCACATTCACGAGATATGATTTGGATAGTGCCTTTTGACCAGGATGTATGGCTTTTAAAAACTGAAATACAATTCTGCAGGCATGATTAAATTAGTCATATAGGGTACTTTTTGCTTTCTTATAGGGCAATGCCTTTACATAAAGCTGACCTTGTAATTCATACATTACAGTCATTACAAGAATGCAAGAAAGGACGTTAGCCAAGCTTAATCAATATAATTTTGATCCTGGAAAAAAAAGGATCTGTGTTCATTTCCAGGATCAATTCAGTACTGATAGTGACTGATAAAACACTAAACAGTTTTGGACTAGTTTATATCCCTATATCTAAGCCTGCCCTTGTTTTTATGATCTGAGGCACAAGGGAGTATTTTAGGTATCTTATTGTGAGTATGTGTAGATATATAGATATATGTGGCAACATGTGATGCAACCATAGCTGTAGGCATCTTTCAAATGTAGAGTGCTATCATCTAGGTAAAATTACAGGTATCAATTCTGCTCACTTTTGGCAAAAGGAATAAAAACAAGTCATCCCACTAGTAATTTGTGGTGCCCGTTGTAAAAAGTGGAGAGTTGGTTTAGTAGTAGTTTTAAACAAGTAATTGCTTCTTTCACAAAAATGTGTACTGCTGCAGTAACGGAAGTTGTAAAATTTATAATAATTGTAAATAGAAATGTTGATTGCTTTATTTCAGAGTTCCCCAACATTTCCATGTTTGTGGACTGGCGGTGGGAGAGAGGGGATGGTTTTGCATGAGTGGCACTTGCGCACTTGCGTCCACCCCCCATTTCCACAGCCCAGTTGCAAACACTCATGGCCCTTAGGCTGGGGACCCCTGCTCTATGTTGTGTTTATTTACACCAGGGGTCCCCAAACTTGGCAAGACTTGTGGACTTCAACTCCCAGAATATTATTCTGAAAGGATGGGGTACAAATAATAGAAAACAATTTCACGAATGTTTACATTATGATCAAGCTATATTTAATCAATATAGATTGATCATACACTTGCTGGTGTATGTATATTCAATTTACAAACAAAGCATGTGTGTGTGTATGTTTGTGTGCGTGCACACACACACACACACACACACACATATATATGGGGTAAACAGGGTGATAAATTATATATATATATATAATTTATCACCCTGTTTACCCCTTTTACTCCATTTAACACCCAGAAATTTAAGACTTGCCTACAATTAGCAATTCCTCGCCTCTTCTCCCTCTAGATTTCTGCAAACCAAACTCTTAATAAAGCCAATATTGTGTGTTGATTGTGGACAAGGTTTTAAGTTCTGGGTGATAAATAGGCGACAAGCTTTCATTAGGAAAGCTTAATTACAGCAGCTTCTTAGTAGCGGGGGGGGGGGGGGGGGGGGGAAGCTCTGTGGGCTAATATTTCTTAGGCAACTTCTCAGCCGAAAGGTGTTCTTTTATAGTTGCCAGCACGGACAAAAATAAATATCCTCCCCTCTTTCTTTTTAAAAAGGAGAAGTAGGTTTCTTTGTGAAGCCTCTTAATATAGATTTAGTAATGAAGTGAGTGGAAGTTAAGCAGTGATTGGATTGGGCCAGGAAACTGAGGAAAAAAACAATTTTCACACTTTCACACATTTGCTGATTATTTCTTTGCATCCAGAGAGCCAGAATAGTTTTATTTATATCATGTCATTCCTGGCATAGATGTAAGGCCTGATCCAGCACTGGGGGGGGGGGGGGACAATAGATCAAAGACATTGTTTCAAAAAAATTTCTTTTAGCAGGAAGAATTGTTCTCATTTAATGCTGAATCCAACTGTTTGAATCCATTCAGAAGTAGAGAAATCTCTGTTCGCTCTTGTTTACACATAGGCCTACGTTATGTGCTCTGTTATATGTACCTTTGTGGCCTGGTGGGTGTGGGATCAGAGTCCACATAAAAAAAAATGTTTCATATAATCTGATTCAACACTCTTATTCATGACACAAGCAAATCAACCCTTGACCTTGCATTGTTAAGTGATTAATATCTGCATGTGAATCAGCTAGGGTTATCTGTGAACAATTTGAATTTCCTAGTTAGTACACAAGCTTCAACTCGTTTATTTTACGCTGAGTTTTACTACTTATATAGGAAATAATTCTAGGACTGGGGCCTGGATTTCTGCAAGTTTAACACCTGCTTTATTTGTTTATTTGTTTGTTAAATTTATTTGCTGCTTATCTTGCCTTGGGGCTATTCTTGGTGGCTTGGCAAGATTACTAATCAGGAGAAATTCACACCAATTCACTGCAACATAGTCCCAAGCATTAAGATTGCAATTAATTGTTCATATAAAAGGTGGCATTCCCATCTGACTATTAATTAAACCATTGTCACAGTATATGGATACTGTAATAGGGTATTTTATTTAATCTCTGTTATTTTCTATATCACACACTAAAATTGTTTCTTTAGTTATGTTGTATTTGCTGGGATAACTTACAAACTACATCAAGAGGGTGGGGGAAATACATTATCTGAAAACATGTTCATTTATATACAGGTATCCCAGGTATATTTATTCATGCCATATTTGTATGTTATTACTGCATTATGATATTATTGAACATTATTATTTTAGATGCAGTGGATTCTGCATAGATTTCAACTTACCTGAGGGAGCTACGTTTTTTCAATGCTTCTCATTAAATCTGATCGCCCTAGGTATTACAAAAATGGGTCTGTGTGATTCTCTTCCCTCTTGGTCTCAAAAGGCATCACCAACAACTTCTGGCCAAGGTAGTCCCTAGCTAATTTGTTTTCTTGCCTACCATCTTGAACTGTCGCCCATCTAAACATACAGCTATTCACTCTATGGTGAAAATGGATGCTTTTGAAGATCATTCTAGTGGAGATAAGATACACAATGTTGACTTTTACTCAAATCTTCTGTTGAAGTTGGAGGAGTTGTTTGTACGGTGCTCTATTCCAGAAACCTTAAACTGTGTACTGCTATCCATAAGCGAGTTGACATTTCAACCCGGACTTCTTGAAGCATTCTTATTCTCCCTCAGAAATCTGTCCCTAAAGGCTAGGTCCCACTGGCCAATGGATGCAAAACGTATGCAAAAAGGACACAGCGGACGAGCAAAATTTCGGGGGTGGCTCTATCTGTTGTCATCCGCTCCAAAAAGTGGTGAAAATTTGCATAAACAGAACGGAAAAGAACGTGGGTAGTATGTAGCGGGGATGTTAAACAGATGTTCATAGGAAGCCTAGCAGATGTATATCGGATACAAACCGTTCACTGCGCATCCTTTCTATTTCCGTGCTACTAACGCTGTGTAGACGTTCCGTGTACCTTTTGTTTCCTCCCTCTTTCCATTTTCAGCTGCAACGGATGTGAGTTGTGAGGATGCCCAGAGGATGCAGAGAGGATACAGCGGACGTTTAACGGATGATAAATGGACATAGAACGTTTGTTGCCCGTATGAAGCGCGGATGTACATCGTACACGGCGGAAAGTTCATCCGTTCACAATTTTTGTGCAGCTCAAAACTTCTCGCGTGGATGAAATCTCAGTGGACAGATGCTCGAGGGATAGAGTGTATGAAACACGTATGCAGTGAGTACACAATGGATGCATCGCGTTTTCCAACGGAAAGCAAGCTTTTTTTAACGTTTTACATCCTCTTTGCATCCGTTGGTGCAGTGGGACATGGGCTTAAGCTTGGAGTGAGAACATTCACTTATTTTGGAAAAAGGCCCAAAGTTCAGTAGTGGAACACTTATTTCATACTGGTGACTTATGACAAACCTCCCCAAATGCTACTTAAAACCCAGATTTGAAATTCCAATGGCCAACCATGGTCAGGGGATTGCATTTTGGACACTCCAGCAAGTAGCCCACCTTTAATGGCCATTTGCAGTGTCTCGCTATCACATGATCACAATTTATGATTTTTAAAAAATTGGACACTGGTATTTACTTCCCATTTCTGGCAACAAAAAAAAAAAAGCCTATTGCAGACAATGTGGATTTGCTTAACAACCGTGGCTTTCACTTAACAACTGCAGTGATTCACTTAATATATGCTGCAAAGATGGTTGCAACATCTGGCATGGTCAATAATGAACCATTTAACAACCGGCACGATTTAAGACTGCATTTCCGGGCTCAATTACAGTTGTATATTGAGGTCTATCTGTAGGCACTAAAAGCCAGATTTGATCCTTGAAGTATTCTGTTTGAGAATGGATCTCTTATCTAGTTGAGATTCTAGAGAGCTTCTGCCCTCTAAAATAGACAATAACAGACTACAGGTTGGAAAGCAGCTTCCTATATTTTGATTGATACGAAAACGCAGAGCCTACTGTGATGGCCTTTGCAGCAGCATGATGTAGCCTACTATTATACCCTTTCCAACAACACAATCCATAGAATAGAAGTAAGGCTAGAGACACAATAACATAATCAGCATCCCACACTTTTGGTGGGTCTCAAAAAAACTAAACAGAAATTGGCCTCTTTTAATTGGAGGTTAACAGAAAAGCTAAAGAGAGTGGTTACCCTGCGAAGGTATCTTGTTTTAAATCCCAGGAAAAAATAGTGGTCTATTTTTGTCAAGAAAACTACATGGCCATATCATAACCAGGAACTGAGTTCAACTCAAGGGAATCTTTATATTTTATATACCTCCGGTTAGAAGTAAAATCCACTGGTTTCATTTGGACTTACTGTCTCAGAAAGGATCTCATAAAACGTTGCCCTTGAATATCATAGGTTTCAGGCTGTCTTCCTGCAGTCTTGTGACATTTTGGTGGAAAAATAAACCTATCCTGTTCTTCACCTTTATATCATACAACCAGGATCAGGAGGAAAAAAAATTAAAATCTTAATGTATGTGTTGTTATTACTGTCTTTGGCAATTCTTGAGGCTGGTTATCATAGCTACGGCTGCCGTAGAAGTATTTCATAATTAGCTTGAATTATTCAAAAACCAATTATCTGACATAGCTATTAGGAATAGGAAAAAAGAGTCTTCCACTTTTGTGAGAACCCTGATCTTTGACAGTTTATCTGAAATATTAAAAGTCTTAAGTTCACATGAGGGAGCAACTCTTTCATTCAAATTATGGGCAAGAAGCATCGTAAAGCAGTATCTTGAGAAGACCTGAGTGGTCATCATTTTTGTTTTTAATCAGTGCACATTTGGTGAAAATTTGATGCCTGTAGTAAATATTGGACTGTAAATTCATGCAATATATTTGGCTAGTAACTAGACAACCATGAGTTCTAGTTTAGCCTTAGACAAGAAACCCAGCTGGGTGACATTGAGGAAGTCATTTTTCCTGACCCCATGACATCAAGTTTGAGTGACAAGCTGGTCCAGTCAATTCCTGTTACAACCAATGGATCAACAATCGGTGGAATGCAACCCCCCCCCCAAAAAAAAACAACAACAACCAGATCCTTTACTTGCAGGAAAAACCATTATGAAGAAGAAAAAAAAGATCCATAATAATAAATTAATAGCAAACATTAATCAATTAATAGTACTAATATGCAATTAATTTTAATGAGTTATTTTTAATATCAATTGATGTAATATTTGTTAATATTAATAATACATTAATAACAAAAATACAAATCCTCAAAATCAAGTTGTAGAAACAAGCAGAAGCAACGGTAGACAATATCCTTAGTTCACCCAAGAAGATCGCACAAACTGATTAAAATAAATAAATAAACAACTACATAGCACCGTCACCAAAATAACTCACTGGAACTTCAGCAGCCATCAGCTTCTTACTGTATTCATTAAACACTTTGCAGTCTTTTCATCCTGCCCCTATCAATAATAAGTGCTTTTTGATAAGCTATGATTTTCAGTTAAATCTCCCACTTTAATTTTCAGTGCACTATCAGAAAGCAACACCGATGCCGTATTAAATGGGAAATGTAATTTATTTAGGCTTGTTACCATATTTTGTTTTGGTCCCAAGCCCATGTTTGCAAATCATGACTTATATCTAAGGATGATGGGTGAACCCAGTCAATTACTATTGAGTTATTGCACCGCAGTTGAACAAACTCTGCTTTAGCATGTGCAAACATAGTAATTAAGAAATCAGGACAGAAAAAATATCACATGAGTGTGAACTACAACTTAAGAGCTGCAGTGCAAAGACCCATGGTAGGATCAAGGTTAAGGACTATAATAGCTACAGTAAACATATTTTAATATGATGATTCTGTCTTTAAAATTATGCTTTCATCAGAAAGTACCGAACAATGGCGGCATCTTGGAGTTATTCTTTACAGAGGTCTTTCTTCGGATGCTTTTTTTCCTTTGCTGCAGGGGAGCTGAGATCTCCCCTGCTAATGCCTCTAGATCTGGTTGTGTAGTTGTAGCTGTTTACAGAGTCTTTGGAATGAACCGTCCCTTTTGTTTATGATCTGGCAAACAAGCCTTGCTAATCCTTATATTTTATTTCCCTAACATATGGAAAAGCTATTTATTCCAGCCAATCACAATAAAGTGAAAGAAAAAAAACCCCATTTTATGGAAAGGTATATATCACAAGTTTGTTCATCATTAAAGATATGATTACCAGGGAAAAGCCTCTAAAAGTGGCACATTTATGATGCTGCGAACAGATGGGGACATCCATTTTCCTTGCAAATACTTTGGAAATTGCTCTACTGGTAGCCATATAAAAATGATATACAGATGCAGCAGCCACGGGACGGGACAAGAGGTCCAGATTTACACAGTAAAACCTTCCCAGGCACCCTGTCAGCTTTGATTGATCTGTCCTCTACAACAGAGAAACTTGTTGAGGTGGGGGAGAAAGCTGGCAAATAATTCAAGGCAAGAAGCTTTGCATGCCTCACCAGATTGGGCTCCTGGCTACAAATCTTTCCTTGCAAAAGGGAATGGCTAATTTTTCTCTGACAAGAAGGTCAGGGTTCACATTCTAAGAAAAAAAGGATGATGTGGGACATGGTGCTCTCTGATATAGTAGGTGGAGTTGTTAGTGATGAAAATTGAAACTCGAGTCAGGTGCTCTGAGCAGCTTCAGTCCAAGATATTTGGCCACCTAGTGAAGACACAACTATCAGACACAAGAGATTTCTGGACTTCAGATAGAAATGTATTTCAATACAAGCCAGCATAATCTATTACTTTCTGTGAACTTGTTGGATGGAGAACAGATCTAAGGGTACTTCCAGCTCCTTCTCCCCAGAGGTGGTATCCAGCAGGTTCTGACCAGTTCTGGAGAAGCGGTAGCAGAAATTCCGAGTAGTTCGGAGAACCGGCAAATACCACTTCTGATTGGCCCCGCCCTCATCTATTCTCTGCCTTCCAAGTCCCGACTGATTGGCTGGGTCTTCTTTTGTTGCCCTGCACAGGAGAACGGAGCTGGAAAGCAGGTTAGTGGGTGGGGAGGGAATGGGGATTTTGCAGTATCCTTCTCCTCCCATGCCCACCAAGCTACACCACGCCCAACAAGTCACACTCAAAGAACCGGTAATAAAAAAAAAATTGAATGCCATCACTGTTTCTCACCCATAAGTCCCTCAGAAGCTCTCATGATCTGCCGTAATCACTCTCAGAACCTCCTTTTCCCTTTCGTGAAGGAGTTAGTCGCCTTAAAAACAAGCAAATCAAATCATAGGGATAGGCCAGCCTAGAAAATCTGATGGCCTTTGTTACGTTTTGATAACAAAGGTATGCGAGACCGGTGTTCCAACAAACAGCTCTTTATTTAAACAATTTAGTGACTTGTAGCGGAACATTTGCAGATAATAATAGTATACAATCCTTTTCAATGGACAGTTCACTCTGCTGGGTGCGAAAAGGTTTAAAAGTTTCACCTCTATCCTCATCCGGCCAGCCCTTACCTACCCAATGCAGAATCCGAGCTGTCAGCAGGTCTTTCGCGGTAGTTTTAGTGACATCTGCTGCGGTTAGTGGCAGGTTCGGCCATGTCTCGATCTGAAGGGTGGAAATGGGTGATGGTTTTTCCTGGGCGATGGATGAGTGTATGGATGATTGTATGCAGTGAGGAATTCTGACCATCTCGTCATTCTTGCCTGCTTCAGTGGCGGTGGCTTCTGCGATGGCCTCAGCCACTGTGATATTCGGTCTGTTTAGTAGCTTGCTTTGGAGTGTAGCATCCCTCAATCTGAGGACCACACGGTCTCTCATGGCTTTGTCCATGTTGAGAAATTCGCAGGCTCCTCCGATATTTCTTAGGGCTGCTACGAAATCTCTGATGCTCTTGCCTTCTCGTTGGTCTCACTTATAGAATTCGTGCCTTTTAATAAGATTGGAGACCACAGGCACGTAATGGGCTTGTAGCATTTGGTTTAATTCTGGCCATGCCATTTGTTTTATGTCCCACGGTTTGGCTAACGCCTTGGTCATTTTGAAAACGGCAGGGCCACAGTGCGTGAGGAATACGGCTCTCTTCCTCTGATCAGTTATTTCTTGTAGCTCGTTGCTTTCTAAGAACATCAGAAAGCAGTCAATGTATGACTCCCAGTCTTCGGCTGGGTTGAACGGTGCGGGCGGTGCATTGGTACCGACCATTTTGGTTGCTCGGTTCTTGTTGCCACGTGCTTCAGTCTCGCTCTTCTAAGACGATCCCATCCTCGTCGCCAGTGTTCTGTTTTGATAATAAAGGTACACGAGACCGGTGTTCCAACAAACAGCTCTTTATTTAAACAATTTAGTGACTTGTAGCAGAACATTTGTCGAAGCCGCGGCAGCACTTTTTATAGCAGCTGCTCGTGGCTTGCGGCCAATGACAGTTCTTTGAAAATTCCCGCCATTAGGCGGGCCAATCGCAATGGTGCTTTATTGACCAATCCTAGTGCAGCCTGCTTGGCCAATCAGATTTAGTTATTTGGAGTCTTCTAATTTCTATACATAACAGTCTTATTATTCCTTGAATTCCTGGGCAGGTTTGACTTTGGCTGGCTTGTAGACCTGAGTCTTGAGGGAAAGGATTCTGGGAGTCAAGAAAAAACATAGTTAATTTAATATTGTTAAAACAAAAACCTGGGCAACTTTTAGATTGCCATCCAGGAGCTAAAGCTTTGGAAACTTACTAATCATCTAGATATTTGCAGTCAAAATCAGGTGCTCTAGTTTAGGGACATGCACAAAATGTAGTTTAGTGCATAGAGAAAACCACGGATGGCTTGGACATTTGGGTGGATTGTTCTGATAGTGTTCAGTGTTATCTGGATTGTCCAGGTTGATCTGAGCTTCAGTCTTAATGGCAATAATGGTTTTCCTTTCTCCTCTCTCCCTTCCTATCCAAAGTGATCTATATGCCAACCTGATGGCTAATCTGTTTTCCTTTTTTCCATGCTACTTTTGGGCACCTACTTCACACCATCTTGACTGCATCTTTCTTTGCCTTTACCACTGTTGCTTATTCATTTATGCACCCACTCACTTTCCCACCAACCTATTACACTTTTTTGCCACATTAACAGATAACAGATCATCAGAGTTGGAAGGGACCTTGTAGGTCATCGAGTCTAACCGCCTGCCCAAGCGGGAGACCCTACACAATTTCTGACAAATGGCAGTTCAATCTCTTCTTAAAAATCTCAACTGATGGTGCTCCCATCAACTTCTGAGGGCAAGCTGTTCCACTGGTTGATTGTTCTCACTGTCAGAACGTTTCTCCTTGTTTCCAGGTTGAATCTCTCCTTGTTCAGTTTCCATCCATTATTCCTTGTCTGGCCTTCAGGTGCTTTAGAAAATAGCTTGACCCCTTCCTCTCTGTGACAGCCCCTCAAATATTGGAAGGCCACTATCATGTCTCCCGTGGTCCTTCTCTTCACTAGACTAGCCATGCCCAGTTCCTGTAACCGTTCTTCATATGTTTTAGCCTCCAGTCCCCTAATCATCCTGGTTGCTCTTCTCTGTACTTTTTCTAGAGTCTCAACATCTTTTTTATAATGTAGTGAACATTATATTATGAATATTATGCAGTACTCTAGGTGTGGTCTTACTAAGGCTTTATAGAGTGGTATTAATACCTCCCTTGATCTTGATTGTATCCCTCTGTTAATACAACTTAGGATTGCATTAGCTTTTTTGGCTGCTGCTGCACACTGCTGACTCATGTTTAGCTGGTTGTCCAATAAGACTCCAAGATCCCTCTCATATTGATGATGACTCCTTCCTTCCTTGCAACCCACATCCAATTGATGCATCCATTTGACCTCCCGTTCCTGCCTTTCCACCACTCACGACTTCGAGCACCTCTCATTCAGTCTGTTTTAGTGCTGCTACACACAACTGGCTTTCTGTCTTCCCTTCTGCTTTCCATCCCAGAACACGCTCGCTCCAAATACCATACATAGATTCGTCATATATAACCTGGATCTCAGCTCCAAAGGATTCCACATGCTTTGGTTTGGGTGCAGATTATCTGATACTTTATTGAATTGATACAACTGAATTGAAGCTTAGGATCCTGTAGGCATAGAACATTTCGTGCATTTGTAACCTAAATCAAATGTTGGTGCTCGTCTTCAGCCCTTGGTTCCTCCCCTCCATGCAGACATATAGTTTCCATAGGTGTTATTTGATTGAAAATGAAATGCTGATGAGGTTGATTGATTTGATTTGATTTGATTTATTATATCTTCCAAGCCTCAACAAGACCTATCAAAAAGATGCCATTGAGGAAGATCCATGATAACTGAGGAAGGCTGGGAGCTGGGACAGAATATTTCTCTCTTTTTGCATAAAATAAAAACTAAGGGGTTCTTAGTAGGAACAATAAATACTAGCCCCTGTACCTGTTTCGCTTCAGCTCTCCTTTTCTCCCCCCTGCCGCCTTTCTAGGTAAACATAGATACAGATAGCTCTAACCCCCCAATTGCTATTATCATATTGATGAAGTTCATCCGAGTGCAGTTTTGAGTTTAACACAGACAGATTGGGGAACGGGAGCAGGGAATGATCTAAGAAGAGCACTGCATTCTTACCAGAGGGATGTTTCCCTGTTCCAGTTCATTGATGGAGTTGATTAAGTTTAAATGAAGCAGACACTGGATAAAAGTAAGGGTATTGACCAGTGGTGCAATGCCGGGCTGTGCTTGAAAAGGCCTGATACATGCAGAAAAGCAAGATTTGCTAAATGCTCTAATCTTCAATCAAATCTTACATCAATACAGACAAAGTTTGGTAATGAGAGATTCAATGAAGCATGCGGGAGAAAGAATTAATCCTCTTGGTCTAAACTGGGTTCAACTTTGAAGCCTGCTCCAAAAAGCAAGGCAGTTATCTAAATGCTAAATAAGAAACTTATTGTACTTTTCAGGGCAGCCTAATCTTTTGTCTATTTCATCTCCATGATTTGTATGCTCATAGATGGCAAGTTGTCATGGTGATTATATCAAGGTACTCTGCAGCTCAGGGGCCTTTAAAAAAAAAAAGGCAACTGAAGCACAGGAGGGAACAAGAGCATCCCATCTGGCTAGTCTCTCAAGATCAGCTGTGGTGTGTATACTGTGAGGATGGCATTGGGGAGATTGGAGAGGGGGGTGGAGAAGCGCTGTGTAGTAATACTACATAAGTCCCTCTTGTTCCCCATGCTGCCTCAAGAAGGGCAATGTGCTAGAAGGGACCATCCTACCAAGATCCTACTTCTCAACAGCTTTTCATCTTCCCTGAATCTAGTAAATGACAGAGGATAATAAATCTTGGCTCAGGATGCAGCTGGTTTCTAAGGATTCCAAGGGCTGGTCTCTTTGACTTAAAGGTGTTGGGAAGCTAGCAACCCAGCCAAGCAAAGGGAAAGGATCAAGTGGGAAGCTAGCATTGAGTCTTTGCAAAGCCGCGAGAGACTTTGACCTCTCAACTTCATAGGATCTTACCTGTTTGTTCCCAAGAGAAGTCAAGCAGTCTTGGGAGATTCTTGTACTAGAGGCAGAAAAACATGAAAGTAGTCTGCTTGAACCCTTTACACATGGTTCTGGTTGTTTGTGGCTGACAAAAGGTCTGGGTAGCTAACCTAAGATTGAGGGACATAGGAAAGTATGCAATGTGTGAATATGTAGATGGTAACTGTTGTTGGTAAGCGATGACCATGCTGCCTGCTTCTTCTTGAACCCCTATGTCTAATGATGGGCAGGTCAGGAGACAGTGCTACTCTTTGAGAACAAGTGTAACTCTGTTCAAAGGTTCACATCCAGCTTTCCCATTAGGCACCGCAAGGCATCTGATTCAAAGCCTGTAATTTCTTTGTTCCTTAATGATCACTCTATTTTTTTTTTACTGTCACCGAGGGAAAAATGTCCTTGTGATATCTGATGCCTTGGGTGCTAAAATAATTCAGCTGATTTTAGGTACAGTGTACCCTGACTGGGGTTAGGGAAATAGGTTGGTTCTCCATATTTGGGCACCAAGAAATTCTGGGCAACGTTTTAATAGTGAAAGTATTAAATCCATAGCTCATCCCACACTCAAGAATCAGATATGAAAGCACAAGTTATTTTCATGTATTTTCATTTGGACCTGAATAACAAAGGAAAGGATTCTCCACTGAGTAAATGTTTTTAGATTTTTTTTTTAAATCTTGATTTTATTTTAATGAATAACTCAAGGCAGCGTTCATACGTAATGCTCCTTCTTCCTCCTACTTTTTCTCACAACAACCCTGTGAGGTGGGTTGGGCTGAGAGCAACTGACTGGTCCAGCTTGTTCATCTACTCAATGTATCACCAATTAGAGACTTGAATGCAGCATAAGAACTTGTTAGCGAAGGTATTCCTAGGCATGTGAAGAGTGTTAACAGAACACCGAATAACTAAGCAAGTCCCATTTAAAAAGTATAAAATACTCATGTTGTTTTGGGTACAGAATGTGCACTTAGCTATTAATTAATTCTAGCAGACATTCATTATATTTGAAGTTAGATTTGTTAGGAAATATGTCAGATAGAAAACCCTCAATTTTGCCTGTGCTACATTTTGAAGAGAGGAAAATCCAAGAAAGATGAAGGGTAGATTCTCACTGCTCACTCCAGGAGTTCAATTCTGACCGGCTCAAGTCTGACTCAGGCCTTCCATCCTTCCAAGGTCAGTTAAATGAAGACCCAGATTGTTGGGAGCAATATGTCGACTCTGTAAATCGCTTAGAGAGGGCTATAAAGCACTGTGAAGCAGTATAGAAGTCTATTGTTATTGTCTAAACCAACAATAGATCAGACACAGAGACTCTTAAAACTCTTTGCCTTTTGCCCTCATGGTCAAAACAGGTCCTAGGTACAAAAATATCATGCAATCCCCCAGGGGTGGGATTCTACTGGTTCGGACTGGTTTGGGTGAACCGGATGTTAAGTTTTCATCTGGTTCGCCAAACTGATATTTCAACTGACCGGCTTCCCCCACCCACCCTGCCCCTCCCCTCCCAGGAGTCTCCACGCGATGCAGGTAAGTGCAGATAAGGAGGCTCTGGGAGGGGGAAAAACGGGCTTTCTAGAAGTCTGGAAACTGGCCTGTTTCCGGCTTCCGGTGGGCTTCCAGAGCCCAGGGGAGGCTGTTTTCACCCTTCCAGAGGCCTGGGGGAAGCCTCAGGACCCTTGGGAGGGTCAAAAATGTCCCTACCAGAAGTTCTGGTAGGCCACGCCCACCGTGGTCATGCCCATCCAGCAAACGGGCAGCAAACCGGTTGCTTGGATTTTGGAATCCCACCCCTGCAATCCCTCAATCACAGGCATTTCTGACAAGTAGTTTTTCTCAAGATTGGCATCTCTTGGACCACTCCATCTGAGGACAGAGATGTGTCTAAATATCACTGGAGGAAATGGCCACAACAAATAGAAGGATAGCTCAAAGGCAAGGATACAAGTTGGAGTGAGAAAGCTCCTGAAATTAACTTCTACACCAACTTAAGACTGTTTATGAACCACATCCAGAAAAGCCACATAGCAAGGATTCTAAGAATGTAAATAAGACTCCTAAACTCCACCTATGTTTCTTCATCTTAATATGAACCATGTTTTTAGCTGTATTTTTTGATCCGCCAACAATCATGTTGGTATCTAATCCACCATCAACTTTAATCAAAGCTGTCTGCCTTACAACATCTCAAACAGAAAGTGTGGTTTTTGCATGCTTTACAACCAGATTTAAGGGAAGGGGGCCAGAAAACCAGCCATGCTGAATACACAGTCTTCAACTATTTCCTTGAGAGAAACGGAAGGAAAGATGGTGCAAGAAGACTGCAGAAGGGACATTGGCATCACCGAAGAAAGGCTGTCCTTTTAGTGGTATCACATTTGATCAAATTTCAGATGCCACATCTTCCCTGACTTTGTACCCTGAAACTAGAATCATAATCCAGAGTTGTTTTAGACAAGGGGTCTCCAACCTTAGCAAATTTAAGACTTGTGGACTTCAACTCCCAGAATTCCTCAGCCAGCAAAGCTGAAGTCTGCACGTCTTAAAATTGCTAAGGTTGGAGACCCCCGTCTTAGATTAAAACTCTGAGGGTGGCTGGGTACTCTAGAATTGATACTCCAATCTGTTCTTGTGATGTGGACCGACCGGGGAAACCTAGAAGTCGCAACCAGAGCAGTGCATTGGGGAGGGACATTTTCCCTCTGTTTTGCTGAGGTCAGCCTAGGATTCCTTTGGGATCTGATCTGCTCACAGAGATTCCACCATGGAATCTGCTGCTCATGGAAATCTCTAGAAAGTAAATGAAATTCCCCACATTCAAAGAAAAAGAGCTGGCCAGAGAGTAAGTAAGAACTTGTGGGATGTGGAGTTCCATCTTGTGAGTCTTCTGGGCTCAGATGGAGTCATCTGAGCACACAAAAGTTGTGCCAAAGCTTTTATGTGTTTTACAAAAGTTGTTAAATTAAGGTGGGATTAAGGCTCCCTTCATCCAGGCTTTGGGAAAGGCATTGCTTTTAGACAGAGGCATGGATCTGAAAGCCTTGAGAGAAGTTAATCAAAGGGGTGGGGGGCAGAAAGAAAGTAACATGTATAACTCTTTATTAAAAGAGCAGCTTGTAAGGAGGCCCATAGCTGTGAACTTGAATAACAGGTTGAACTTTAATTTGTTCATTAACAGGATTTGCCCCTCACTGAGAATGTTATTAGTTCCTTTAAAAGTCCCAGGGACAAAATGCAAAGCCATGGTGAAAGCGTCTGGCAAAAAGTTAAATGCCTCCTAATTCTGCTCATGGTCTTGTGAACAAGTAAAAGAGACTGATGTGGGGGGGAGGCAGAGGGGACAGGATCCGGGGTAAAAGCTCACCTCCCTGTTGACATCTCATCCTGTTCAAACATTGCCCAAAAAGACTCATGTCGAATGAACCAGGCTCCTCCCAAAACAGGTGAGCTCCTTCCGGCTTCAGACAGACATCCCACTATTAGACTTAGAATAACTTTATTGTCACTTTGAACCTCCACTAATAGGCATACATTCACATGATATTTCATTGAATACAGCTCTCAAAGGGTCACCACCTCCAATACACACTACATAAACATGACTAAATAAATAAATAAATATGCATGTACCCACATAGCCATGTATATTATATAACACAAAGATACAACACAGTCTATGTGATGACCGTAGTCTCTCAAAATAACCCAAAACCCAAAACATATATTAAAGTCCGGTAAAGCCTTCAACTTAACTTCACTGTTTTATTAGGCACAGTTTAAAGTCACAAAAATAATTAAGGAGGCAAACAGAAAATCAAAACAAACAGCATTGATGAGAGTTCTGAAGCAAGCCGAGATAACTAATTATAAACTCTAGGAAAATAGCCGAGAAGTCCATGGGAAGAACGCCAGCAAAGATAAGCCTCTTTCAAGGTGAACACTAATTGACTTCAGCAATTCTAACTGCGCAGTTGGGAACTTATATACATAGCTCCCACCTGCAAGCCATGAGGAGGATCATGGGAATCTCCTCTTGAGTAGACCTCGCTTTTCCCTGATCCTCTCCTCCCTACGTGACCTAGGAAGAGTAAGGGAATGGGCCTGGATCCTCCTCTGACTGCTCAGCCGGCCTCTGCCCTTCCCCAGCCTCCTCCACCACCTCTGGAGCCACACTCCCACTCCCTGTTGGCTGTTCCTCCTCTTCCTCAGAGTCAGTCTCCACCAGGGGCATGACATCTAGTCTAGTCTAGATGTGTACATGTACATGGTGAGAAAAATGGATCTAGCGAGTTTTACCAGATGGATGGCATAGGGCAGGGCTGTTAAATTCCCGGCCCGCAGGTCACGCACTGACCACGCCCGCACCTGGTTTAGAGAAGGGGAAAATAGTCAGGTGATACGTCACGTGACAACATGAGTGACAACATGAGTTTGACATAGGGAACAAAGTTGTTACAGAATCTGGTAGCCCTGGTAGAGATACTTCAAAACCTCCTCCCAGAGGGGAGCAACTGAAACAGACCGTAAAGTGAGTATGTGGGGTCTCTAGCAATGCTTTGAGCTCTAAGCCCATAGCGCTTATAAGCAGTATCCTGAATAATGGAAAGCGAGCTTCCTATTTCCTTCTCCACTGTCCTCATCACCCTCTGTATGGACCTTTTATCAGAGGCACTGCTGCCACCACACCAAAGAGTGATGTAGTTTGTTAAAATGCTCTCAGTCATACCTCTGTAAAAAGTGGCCAGGACAGAAGGAAATGCAATGCAAGAAAAGCAAATGCTGGTTTGCATGCTTCACTAAGGATGACGTGTGGAGAGACCAGTTCAAACTGTTAGTTCTCTGCACCCCCAGATACTTAATACTGTTGACCATCTCTACAGCTGCATCCTCGATGCTGAGTATATGTAAGTAAATGAACAAGCTCTGATGCAGGAATGTAGCTCCTTCTTTTGATAGTGGTAGGTAGACTCTACAGAGAAATATGAAATGTTCCTGCTCCAAACATTCCTTTCAGATCCCCCATCTTATAGCCATTTCATAGACACAAAATGTTTTGGGGTGTGCCCTTTAATTTACCCCCCACCCTGCTCAGTAAACATTTCAATCCTCTTCAAAAATTGAGATTCCCTCAAGGCAACAAGAGTTTTCATCTTAACATGAATGATGTCATTTTCATTAAAACAGCGTTTCAAATCCTGAATATCAGAAGGAAGAGAAATGACATAGCTTATGCTTGCAGATTGTGTATTTTGTCACACACACCGTACAATTGTATCTCTTTGTGATACACAAGAATGGCGAATAGTAGATTTTTTACAATTGAGGTATGCATATTTCTCACTATAAAGAGAAGATACAGAGACCAAATATGGCTGTTGTTAGAGAATATATTTTGGGAATGAAGATATTTTGGAAGCATTGGGATATTTTCCTTTCTGGAGTAGCTTTTAGGGGTCATTAATTAAGGCTGTAATTGGGAGTAGAATATTGTATTAAATTTTTTTGCTTGGGGAAGGGGCTTACTGTATTTTAATGCTATATTTTACACTTTTAATTACTCTTAACTGCCTCATGCCTTCAAGATGGAGTGCACAATAAAATCAGTGCAATGCCATAACTCTACTAACTTTAGCTATTATTTATTATTTATTACAGAAATATCTATACTGCTCTTCCGCAGGAATTCCCAAGGCAGCTTGTATTTACCACCACCAAAAAAAAAAAAAAAAAAGAATGCAAACACACACTACAAATCAAACAACCAATATATATCTGACCCATCAGAAATTTTAAAAGCCAAAAAATAAAACAAAAATAAAGAATCCCGAAAGCTAAAAGGCATGGAGAAATTAAAATAAAATAATGTGCTTTATCCTATACTGGGAAAGCCACAAAGAAGGAGACCCAAGCAGACTTTCCCAAGGATAGAATTGTACTTATCAGAAGGAGGACGTAGAGTGAGCAAAGGGTCCCTTTTCACTAACTCCCCCCCCCCCCCCAGAATCGACAGTGGAAGATCATTGCCATATCACTTGGCCGAGTTTTCTGGCAATGATCTTCCACTGTGGATTTTGTTAAAAGAACAGAGCCAGGGTTCCTAACTATGTATGTGTGCGTTGTGTGACCAATGAGGTTGTGCAGGATTTGCATCTAATATTTTTTAAATGAGATGTGGGTAGGTGGATCATCAAATCTGCAAAAGATGCTCAAGGATCCTTCCTTCTCATTTGGGGGAGGGGGGAATAGGAAGCTGCATGACGCGGCGTTGATCCTACTAGCAACGTGATTGAGTGATTGAAAAGATCACGTTGCACTCTCTCTCTCTCTCTCTCTCTCTCTCTTTAAAAAAAAAAAAGAATAAATGACATCATCTTTTCTCCTTTTTGTTTTCTTTTTTTCTTTTTTCTTTTTCCACAGCAGGAGAGGCCCTGTCTTATTCTTCCCTTTAAAGTCCTGAGCGAAACATGGGTGTCAGATCTCTGATCTCATCTGCATGTTTGCATCGTAAACTGGGCCACTTTAAACTCTTCTTACTTTGTCCCTCTCCTGTGCCACATCACACAAACAGTCAATAAAACACGGGAGGTGCAAAAAACAAAACAAACTCCACAGAAAGCAGGTGACTTTGTACTGATATGTTTGCCTGTGAACTCAGAACCAGCTGTATTCAGTTATTATTCCCTTCTTGATGTGTGTAGAGGTGTGTATGTGTGTGTATATATCTGTCTTGTCATCTGCACCCTCCCTGAACGGGAACACACACGCAAGCAGGTCACAATTAAATATACACATTTGGGTGTTGTTAGCAAGATGTCACCCTTGCATTCTATTCAGAGGGCAGCTGAAGGGGTGGATGATCAAGTCCTTCATACTTCATTGAGCTTAAAGGAGAATTCAAACACACACACCCCTTTGATATTCAATTGCTTTTTTTGAGGCAGCTGTCCTTTTGCTATGGTCTTCTTTTGCAACGCGTTACACTTTATTTTCGTCTTCCGTTTCTTACTCGTCACATATAAAAACAGTCGTTCAACTTCCTGGGAGTCTTTCCTTTCTTTGTAAATAATGTTTTTTTTCTTTTCTTTTCAAACTGAGAAGGGAGGGACACCTAGAAGTGCACACAGATGGGAGGAAAGACAACAGGATTCAGCGGTAGTCCTGGCTATCACTATTTTTAACCAAAGCGTACAACTTTGAAAGCAACTGACAAATATTAAAGAGATATAAAATCAGTTAATATCTAGAACTGGGCAAAAGAAAGCAACATTTTTTTTAAACTGGCTTGCTACCAAATTCTTACCTAAGTGGAACTAAGGCAGGGATGGTATTCAGCAGGTTCTGACCAGTTCTGGAGAACCAGTAGCGGAAATTTTGAGTAGTTCAGAGAACTAAAATACCACCTCAACAGCAAATACCACCTCTGACTGACCACACCCCCATCTATTATCTGCCTTCCGAGTCCAGGCTGATTGGCTGGGTCTTCTTTAGTTGCCCTGCACAGGAGAACAGAGCTGGAAAGCAGGTTAGTGGGGTGGGGAGGGAATGGGGATTTTGCAGTAACCTTCCCTTATGCCTACCAAGCCATGCTCACAGATCCGGTCGTAAAAAAAACCTTGAATCCCACCACTGAACTAAATGCAACATACAATTTTTGGTAAAAGAGTACCATCCGTTGCTTCAGAAGATGGTGGGCGAGATTTGCCCCTTGTGTTGATTTTCCATATTGCATGAGTTCTTAAGTTTGCAAAGCCCTTGGTGGTTCTGCTGGCATTTCCATGACTTGTTTTAGCACAGGCACATTTCAGGTTCAATGTTGTTTTTTGCACTCCACTGGTAGGATGAATCCTGATTCTCCCTTGCCCTGCTGAGCCAGAACCACTTCCTGACCTGGGAAAAATCCCTCTTGGTCTGGGTTGAATGCAACCACCTGTTACAGAGGAGGAACGCCCCGAGTTAGGCAACCATGCTGTAGTGCAGAGGTATCCAACCTCGGAACTTTTAATACTTGTGGACTTCATCTCCCAGAATTCCTCAGCCAGCCCCAGGGAATTCTGGGAATTGAAGTCCACAGGTCTTAAAGTTTCCAAGGTTGGACACTCCTGCTGTTGAACATAACCAAGACATTAAAAGAGAGAAGGGGCTCTTTGTTGGGAAAACTGGAAGTGCAGGAGGAATTCTGGGCCAGATCAAGATGTCTTCCCATCCGGATACTGACTCCATGGTGTGTCAGCATGTGAATCTTATCTTGTCATTGGCAGCCAAACTCCTCCTCTTCTGGAGACCATGCTCTGCAGGGTGGGGGTGAGTGGTGGGAGGGAGGGAGAGTGGAGAAGCATCCGGATGATCCTTGAATATGGAAGCCGGAGGGGAATTTACATATGCAAGAGATCAGAGAGTAGAGTGAGGAGAAAGGCTGAATTATTTATTTAGAAGAGCCTGAATCATCTCCCCATCTTCATCCAAAGGGAGGAGAAATGAAATTGCTCACTCACAATGTAAAAAGCACTTTAAAAAAAGAAAAAAAAAAGAAGAGGAATTACAGAAAGGAATTTTCATACAGCAGCATCCAATTAAATCAATTAACTCCCATCAACGGCGTTTTCTTACATTTGAGCTTCCCAAGCAAATTTCAGAAAGAAGTTGCCATACTGTTGGTTGGCTTTAAACAACTTTCCATGGACCTTGGGTAACACCAGCCATCCCTGTGGATGAGATGGAAAGGAAGACAAAATGACAGGGAGAGCCTATTTTTCCTTTCTATGTACAGCTGATACTGCAAGGCAGAGAGGCATACTTTTTATCCTACGCTTTGCTTCCCGAGTACTGGAACAATAAGCCAAATTCTAAAAACTGTACATGAATAAACATTTTTGAATCGAATGTTTCATTTCTGCTGCTGATAAAGAGGAACCAGAGGCTATAATCAGCACTAAAACTCTAAACTAGCAAAACAGGCGGTAATATTAACAGGTATAGCCTTTGGGTTTTCATTGTTAGATCTTTAGGAATCTATTTTAAAAAGCTCGGATAATTTGGGTGCTAAATGTAATTACAGTTCCAACTGTATGGAGAGAAGAAAAAAACACCATACATTTTTTATACATTTTGAAATATATTTTAAAATGTTAATAATGCACTGCCAGCTACTAAACAGAAGACCAAGGTATTGTTTTTTAATGATCTTTTTTTTTTTAAAAAAAATGTTAAGTTTAGTTCTAGCAAGTCCTTGGAGGAATGTAATGTTAAGTGCATCTGCACTAGCAATTTAAATGATAGTTTTCATTGTCATGGTTTCCTTGGAGGAAACAAGGAGTTGCAGTTTTTCAAGAAGGCTGAGAATTATTTGTTAAAACCCTTAGCAGATGTAGAGACCTTGTTTCCCAGGACGATATAGTAGCATCTCCTTTACATATCATGTCAGTGTGACATCTTATAATTATGGCATATCCAAATTATCTGAATTTCAGATGGTTAATTTTTTTTTCAGATGTACCCGAAACCCTCTACAGAGTTCTCTGTAATATTTTTTTAACAAAAGCAAGACAGAAGAGAGGTAAGGAACTTTAAAGCCTCCCAAATTAAATAAAATTCTATTTAATTCCATTTCTTTTCTTGAGAGGCAGAAAAATGTAAGACCCAAAAGCTATGCTTTAAAATTCCAGTGGATGGGTTTTGTATTAAACATGGAGAAGATCTTTTTAACCACATCTATATTCAGTCATGCAACAAAAGTGTAGAAAGAAGAGAGAAGATTTAGAAAAAGAGGAAAAATAATATTCATTTTTAAGGGACAAATTTGGGCATATGGCTGCCTTCCCCTGTTTAACTCACTCTGAATACAGTAAGATTGCAAATCCCATCATTCCCAGATAACATTGTCTTTGGTACAAGGTTGGTAAAGGCAGCTACAGATATGCCTAGGGATGTCATAACTGGATGAACAAAATCCTATAAGTGTTGATAAGTCCAAGGCCATGTGAATTTGAGCAGTAGATATTTCCTCAAGAGATTTTTCTGAGGAAAATTAAAAAGTATTATCTCCCTGTCGCTCCTTTCCTGGAAAACAGGTCTTTCTTGTGCAGGCTAGCTAATTATAAGAGTAGGGTTACATTTGATTTTTGTGGGGGTATACAGAGAGCTAGCCTAGCTCTTAATATTAGGGAGGGAGGGAGGGAGGGAGGGAGGGAGGGAGGAAGGAAGGAAGGAAGGAAGGAAGGAAGGAAGGAAGGAAGGAAGGATGAACCAGTGTTGACAAATTTCTCTTTCTATATCCCCAACAGCATTTAAGAAATATCCAGTTTTGTTAATTTTACTCACTAAATGTATATTTCCACCAATTAATGTAATAAGAGAAAATAAGCATACCCTCCGCTCTTTCATGTATTCACGTATGCACATATGCCAAGTTTGCAGATACTTTACCTGTATTATCACTTAGATGCAAGCAGGTAATATAAAACTATGCCAATATAAAATGTCAGTGAATTAGTTTGAAGATGAAATTGAGACAAGATATATTTCATGTGATGTGTGTGTCGTGCAATGAACCTTTAAAGTATACATCTGTGTTTACTCCAACAGTGGTGTTTTTTTCCCTCTTCTTCTGGCAGAGGGAACTTCAGAAACTTCACTCAGATGTCCTGGTTTTCCTTTCTTCAAATACATTTCATTATGCCTGTACAAAAATAGCGCAACAAGGTTTGCATTTCACTGTGGTAGTTTTTATGAGCGCAGAATTCTAGCTAGACTGTATATATAGTTTCTTTAACCTTAAGGACATTTTCCTAAGAAGGAGGAGGAGGAGAGAAAAAAATCCTGAAATCAATGCCCTGGAGTTCTTGCATTTTAGAGAAGGATAATTTCTCATTAGCACAGCATGAATAATCAGAAGTGGAATTATGTGTTTTGGCAATTCATACTCATAACAGCAGTCTTTTGACTGAAGTAAATGTTAACACTAATTCAACAAGAGTTTGCCTGAATAAAAAATGAAGATAAGTGCCAATTTTATGCTATGAATTTTCTTTACCAGTTCAGGCATTCTCATATTTAATGGGGTAAATTCTGATTTAGTCATGTTTAGATGCCTATGGAGATTCTCCGTGATCCGGGTCATGGTGGCCCCAAAGTGCTTTTTCAAATGGCAATTAGATTCTATTTTTCCTTGAAGAAACTTGAAGCTTCTTGGATGAGAAGCAAAACATCTTCAAGGAAAAACAAAGTCCATTTGCCCTTTGAAAAAGCATCTTTGGGACAATGTTTAGAATACCTCCACTGAAAACAGCATGGAATTAGGTTAATTACGAATATCTTGCTATTCCAATTTTAGTCAGACCAGCCTGTCCCATGCATGAAGTCTTTCTTTGGTGATAACAGATTACCCAAGGCTAGATTGATAAAATACTATAATGGCGAACTATGTTTTGTTCAATAAGCCACAATTGATTGAATCTATCCATAAACCAGGTTTATAATCCACAATGGTTTGACTCATGCTTTTTGGTATGAAACATAATCCAATTTGTTTGATTTTAGATTAGTAAACTGTGTAAGCCCTACCATTTTCTCGTAAGTGACCTTCACAACAGATTTGATTAGGTATATTGTGAAAGAAAGAGGTACAAGCTCAAATAAAAAGCAAAGAAGTACTAATTAAGAAAAGCTGTTATATGTTTCAACAATGATAACTTATATCTGATTTCTACAGGAAGTTCCTGCATGCATATTCTTTTTTTTGCTATAATACAAGACTACCCTGTTTCTCTAACAATACGGCCTCCCCCAATAGGAAATCCCAGCATGTTTTATAGGCATGAAATGAAATTAAGCCCCTCCCCTCAAATTAAGGCCTATATTAAAACATGTGAAATGTGGGGGAATGGTGGGGGGGCTTGCCGGTAGGAAGTACTTTTGTTGAACACCTGGATATGGTGCTGCCTGCGTTGACTTCAATACAAAGTGCCCCACCAACGCTGAGATCAACATCCAAGCCGTCGCCGCCCTCCTGAAGATGCAAGGGGGGAGAATTAAGTCACCCCTGAAAAGACAGCCTAGCAATTTTTGAGGGGCTCAAAAAAAAAAAAAGACCCGGCCTTATTATATGAGAAACACGATATTATCCTTTCAGCTCTTTGCAAGACTGCCCCAACAAATACCTGAAAGATTTATTTAATTCACTTTGAACTTTCAAACACTTCGGTCATTCTTTGTCAGCCAAAACTTTGTAAAGCCAAACGCATCTGGCATATTCCTCTACTATAAGCATGGTGAATTAAGTTTACCTGAAAATTTGTGGACAACTTATGCACAAGTATATAGTTACATATAGATATTATGCACAGGTATATTCCCTGTGAATTTGTGTATAACTTGAAGCAATATACTATGTGTTGTATCTTTTTATTTAAGAAAATCATTGGTTTCTCATCAAGTCTTTGGAGATTAAAAAAATAGTGCATTCTGTATTAATAGCATACCCCAAATATATTAGTTTACATACAGTCAAAATATTGTTTACTTTATATGATGGAAGAATTAATTTCAGATGAAGTACATCTCTTGACTTTTCATTTTACTACATGCATGGGTTTTATTAAATTGTTTGTCTTTGATATGAACTAGCATCCTTAGGTATACTTTTAAAAATATTACTTATAAAGAAATAAGATCTGGACAGAAACCAAAACAATTTCTTTCTAATTGTTTAAAGGGGCTTATTAACCCACAATTAACTGCCCGTTTGTTTTTGTTTTTCATCATTAAAAAAAAGGACAACTTAAAAATTGAAGAGTGGTGTTAGCGGAAGAAATCTCATTAGAATTTTTCTCTTGCTCGTTTGCAATAGTCACTATCTCGTACAATCCTGGCAGTTTATAAACAATCCAGAATATTTCTAAATCAGAGTTTCAGCCTTACCGGTGCAGTTAACTGGCAAACCTAAATCCCGTGCTTGCAAAAGGATGCAAATAGAGCGCCCTCCTGTGGCCTTCGTCTGTAGCTGATGTTTGCTTAACGGTTGCCCATCCAGTAACAGCCACGCGGTTGATTTTAACAAAAGACGAGCAAGAAAAGACACAGCCAGCATTCCACAAGAATGAACTGTGATATCCTTTTGATGGCTGTAATTTATTCTGCATAGTCCCTGGACTGAAACGATCAATTAGCAGCCTGAAATGCACTGTGAAGTAAATTGTCACACTCTCTATTACAGGATGGTTATCATATATTTATAAGGTGCATTTTCTGCAATCAGAGCCAACAAGGTGTTGAGTGATAAAAGCAGTTCTTGGGGAAAAGAGGGGGGGGGGGCAGCAGATGGGAGAATCCTGGCATTGTAGAGGAAGATGAAATGTTTATGACAGTCTGATGTTGCACCTTCTTTCTATGGATGTTACATTTTATATTTAGGATTCAAAAGGAAAGTTACAATGGCAGCCTAACTTCTTGCCAGGTAGAAATTTTAAGATATTTCAGGTGAAATTCTTGGTGAAGAAATCTGATTTTTGCTTGAGAAATTATGTACCTTGAGAAAAAAAAATGTGATCAATCTAATCTTTTCAAACTTGTGTTGGCTACACATGATAGGCTTTATAGTCCAATGTACCTGAAGGATATCAGTATGGAGAGCTGGGAAGTTACTGCATTTTTTAAAAAATGTTGGCTTTTTTCCAACTTATCATACATGAACATCGACAAGTCAGTTAAACCAGTCAAGTGTTGGGTCAAATTGCAAAGCAATCCTTTATTTGAACAAAGCTGAGCAATACTAATGCTGATTCGAATAGCAACAATTTTCTGAAAGGTTCTGTTGCTCAGTTCTTTCTAAAAGAATGCCAGAGCAGCAGGCAAAAATTATAGAAGCCCTTCCTTCTCCATAAAAAGAGCAACACATTTAAATTCCTTTCAGGTTGCCCATGTTTTTTTATTCCAGAATTGTTGATTCCACAATTGTTATTTTAAGTTTGATTCTTGTTTCAAGTTGGGTTTAATATGGCCTCGAATTCAGAGACTCATATTGCAGAGGGCTTAATTTGTGGCCTGGAAACCAATGTTTGAAATAGAAGCTTTGGTCAAACCAATTGTATTTAAATATAGGAATGTGGTCTGGAATTCAACGAAAACATTTACAAATTTCACTACATCCAAACTGGGGGAATCTGTGTCCGTCCTGATGTTGGCACATTGTACTTCCACAACTTTCACAAATAGAGAAAGATGCTTGGTTATTCTTCAGCTGGTTGTCAGGAGACGCAAGTTCCCCACCTCTGTGTTAATTAGTCTATTTAAATTCATGGTGGGTGCATAAATGTATGTGCTGTTTGTAAGGAAACCAAACATGGCCATTTGTTTGTCCAAATGGTCAAATCCTATCATGGCCAGGGAAAGTGACCAAACTGAAAACTGAAACATCTCCCTTAAAACAAGGTACACTTTTGTTTCAGGTGGAAAGCAAACAAAAAGTGATTCTAGATTCTCTCAAAGAGAAACATAAGTGGCAGTTTGTTTATCTATTAATCAACTATCCATATCTATGCATGAAGGGTCCCTGAGTATGGTTGTATTCTTGCAGACATTTCATTACCCAAATAATACTAGTCCTATCTATCTATCTATCTATCTATCTATCTATCTATCTATCTATCTA
>BLBF01000020.1:15739910-15833709 GCA_015471245.1 Laticauda colubrina | reverse complement strand
CTATCTATCTATCTATCTATCTATCTATCTATCTATCTATCTATCTATCTATCAACCTATTATCTACCTATCTCCCTCCCCCTCCCCCCCTCCCCTCTTTCCCCTCCCCCCCTCATCTATCTACCCATCTATCAACCCATCATCTACCTCCTCCCCTCTCTCGTCTACTTACCTACCTGCCTTAGGGAACAAGATCTAGTCGTAATTATTCAGATAAATAACTTTGTTGTTCTTTCTACTATGTTCCATCTGCCACAGGGGCAATCCTAAATTTTCTCTGACCATAAAAGCCATCAAATCTTCTGTATTTGGGGGAAAAGTATTTGTTTTGAGGTTGATATTTTACACTGCTGCCAGTGATTAAGGTGGCATTTTATACATTGGTGCCAGCTTCAGTCACCAATATGTTTTGCCATGGTTTTCTCCTACCCACTCAAAGTGCTTTGCTTGTGTGTCATGGCACCCTATTTGTATGCTTTTAGTAACAGCTTGCAGAAGAAAATTAGTTTGCAGCTATTTGCAGCTCCCTCAAGCTTCCATTCCCTTTGCACATTATGGATATTTTGAGATGTTTTCTTTAAAATAATTATATTATACTTTATTAACAGATTTTTATTGGCCTGGGGAGGAGAGACATCTCCCACTTTTGAAGTCTTTATGTTTCTACAGCTATTTTTTTTTTAATAAAAACCTAGAGATCTAGGTCCCTTTGCTTGGAAGTATTAAATGCTTTTGTGGGATCACTTACTGAAACAGTTATTGATCATGTTGGCTGGACATTTTGATAGTGTAACTCTAACATAGCTAGAAATTACCAAGCCAAGGAAAAAAGGATTAAAGGATGTCTCAATTATATGTGCCGTAACTTGTAGAGGTATCATACAATAAACTAAATTTCTGAAGGATTAACTTGTATGTACTTCTTAATCACTTGACAACTATATTGTACCATTTACACATGTGGATGAAATATTGAAAATTGTAGATTGCAAATGGAATTTCTGTATCTTTCCAACAGTTTTTTCACAGCTGGCCTTATCCATGCAACCAAGACAACTAATATTTACTATAGACATGCATATCAAAACTGCCTTAGGAGAGATGAACAAGGAATCCATTGCTAGATATATGAGAACTTCTGTGAAGATTCGCTGTGGTCTCAGTCATAGTTGTCTCAATGGTGCTTTTTTTCAAAGGGGAACTGGACTGGGGTCCTTCCCCCCTCCCCACCCCCCATGAAGCTTCTTGGATGAGAAGTGAAACAAGTTCTTCAAGAAAAAGAGAGGAAAAAAACCCAGTCCAGTTGCCTTTTGAAAAAAAGCATCTTTGAGACAACATTGGAAAACATTTTGAGACTGGTACCTTGTTGAACACCACTGTGGGAGGGAAATTATATCTACAACCACAATAAAATAAAAATTAAATTAAAAAAATCTGATCTACTCTAACATAACCTAAGGACACTTTTATTCTTTTTCATCAACATCATCATCTCCTCCTCCTCATTCTTGCATCACTAATATTTAGGGTGAACTGCCTCAAAATATGTAAGTTCCATATAGCTATTTAATTGTAAAACTATCCTTGATGAACTAAATTAATGGTCATCACTGTATCTTTTGATAGTTAATTCCAAACTGTATTTTATATCTGTCTACTATATATTGCAAACTAATTTCTCCAGAGGATCTCAAGTTATATGTAGGATAAATATATGCATTTATATTTATTCTGTTCTTATCAAAAACTATCTCAGCCAGTCTTTTCATAAAATAAAGAAGTCTTCAACATCTTTGTTTCATCTCAAACTTCTGATTGTTTTGGTTGTCCTTTTCTCTAACTTTTCTATCTGTGTGATAACTATTTTTGGAGCTGGGGGGAACCTAAGCCAATTCCCAAATCAGTTACATTGCATACAATCATCAGAAGATTGGTTTTATTTTCTTTCTCTATTGAAGTAATCCCGACCAAACTGCTCCTACTGCTAATATTTTCCAGCGAGCTCACCACTTGAATTTAAGATGTGTTTCCTGAATTAGCACCAATTCCATTTCATATGTTTTTTGGTTTGTCACAATAAGCAAAGTTTGTGCTCCCTGATCAACCTGATAGAAAACTGAGGTAAAGATAGTTCTTTCACTCCCAAATGCTTAATATGTCCATATGGCAGGTAGACATGTCCACATTTACATAAAATGCAAATCTCATATGCCAGCAAACTGTTATTAAATTATTGGGTTTTTATATTATACCTTGAGAATATCATCACTGTCAGTTGTTGAATGGGCAGAAGAAAAAGATGTGCTCTTCAGTTTACAGGAACTCTGGTTATTTTTAATTAATTAGATACTTGTATTCAGTCTATCCATCAGCAGCTCAGGGAAGCATTGAAGATGGCATTTCCTGGGAGACTTCCGGTTTGCAGGGCTTCGGCAGCACACAGGAATCCGCGATCGTGCACGGTTTCTGCCTGGGCTCGCCGCTGGAGCGCCCCGAGCCAGCTGGCTTTGGGGCTAAGCCACCCCGTAGAGGTGGCGAAGATGGGGGAACCCCAGCAGAGTTGAGGGAGCCGCATCTCTCCTCCTCAGCTGGCTAAATTCCCTTTCCCAAAGGCAGTAAGAGCGGCAGTCAGAAATGGCCGCCTCAAAGAAGCACTCAGCCGGAAAAGAAAGTGCAGGAGGAAGTTAAGAAGTGAAAGTTTTGGCTGACAGGGACAACAAGTAACAATCAAGGTATCCTGGAATTTAAATTTTATAAAAGATACATGGCTCCCAAAGAAGAGTCTGAAGCAGAGAATGAAAGTGAAAATGGAAAGTGGTTTTTTTTTCTTCACTCTCCTTCCCTACATAGACAGCAAAGAAAGCTGAATGAGAAATCGGAAAAATCCACTTTGGCACCAATAGGTAACTAAACTGGAAATATAATTAACTGCCAAGGGGATAAGAAAGATTTCTGAACACTAAATAATTCTTTTTTTTGTTACAAGAGGGAAAGGAGAGGAAAAGAATAAGGGCAGGATTTGGAAGGAGGAGTCTGCCTGGAACTGAAAAGAACTAAAAGTTGAATTTAAATAAGACTTCTAAAAGATACATTTTAACTGGAACTCTGCAACTAAACATTAACCCCAGGAAGAGAAAGTGAAAAAAGAAGAAAGAGTTGAAAGAAACAGCTTGTGTGTATTTAGACTGTTTGGTGACATTGTAATCTTTGGAAATTATATTTGAATGACTAAAAACAATTTGGGTGGTTGTTTAAGAAAACTCTACAATGGCATCACTTCTGGATGAACTGAAAATGGAATCTTCAAAATATAAATAATAGGCACAAGAAGGAAGGACTCCTTTGGCTCTGTTTTTCGATTTTTAGAAATGGCGATCTGCATCTATGAGAAACAACAAGAAAGGATTGCACAATTAAAAGAGTGGGACAAAGAAGGAGCCATCTTTAATGAACAAGTAACTCTATCTGGGGAAGAAAGAGGAAAGGGGGGGAAAAGAGAATGGAGAATTTAAGACTTAAAAAAACAGCCAAAAAAGGGAAAAATAATGTAAAAAGTGGATATAATGTTGGAAAGCAACAGAAAAGGGGAACACAGAAGAGGGAAATGGAGGTGGAGAGACAAGGGGGTAAAAAGGGGAGAGAAAAGAAGGAAGGGAAGAGAAGTTATAAAGGTTTGGAGCAAGATGTAAAGAAACAGGACTTACTCAGAGATAATGGGTGAAAATTTAACTGAAAAAGGGATTCTGTAAAGGTACATAAGATTGTATTGTTATATTTGAAATAATGTTAGAAAATTGGAAATAACATATGATTAAAAAGTGGGTTAAAATGGTCAGTGTAATTCAGTGAAACTTTTGTGAATTAAAAAAAAGGAAATGAAATAAATGAGAGAATTGAATTAGGAAGGAACGGGAACATTTTAACTATTCAATGTTTTATAAAATATAAGTGAAGTGGGCGGGAAGCAACTATGGAAAGTTTATAAGTGTTCTCATAGAAGTATGATATCTAATTGAAAAGTAATGTGTAAAATGTCTAAGATTTAAATGAATATTATTATTAATGATAGAGTTGAATTGATCTGGATTGTTGTTTTAATTATATTATATATTTATCATTTTTTCTTTTTTAAAAAATGTACTGTATACTTTTAGAATGTACCAAGCAGAATCTGAACCAAAGTTATGTATTATATTAAGTGTTATAACTTTAGGGAAAAGATATAAAGGCGTGATACTCGAATTAGTGATTACAGGAGAAATTTTGTTTAATGAGAGAAGATAATAGACAGTTGAAACAGGACAGACAAGAATATAAGTACAATGATTTGAATTGAGATTAAATAAATAAAATAAAATTAAGAAAATTAAAAGAGGAGAGAAGCTAGATAGAAAATGTGGAATGGTAACAAGATATGGAATGGTATATAAAAATGAGCATGAACTTGAATTTGTGTCTGTACGAAGAGATGTAACCCGAAATCAGGCTGCTTTCAAAAAACATGTTTTAGGTTTTTATGTTCTATGTTTTGTTTATGTTTGTTTTTAAAAATCAATAAAATTTTCAAAAAAAAAAAAAAAAGATGGCATTTTCCCATTTCTCCCCAGAACCACCAGCTGACAAACTGGGCTGAGAACGATTGGCCCAAAGTCATGCAGAGAGCTTCAGTGACTATAGATAGTTGAATCTCCCTCCTCTTGTTGTTGGTATCAACCTTCTTGAATCAAGTGTATTTTTATAACAATAACTTCTGAATAGAAGAGGACGTCAAAACCAATTCAGTGAAAATAGAGCATGCTAATGGACCACATAAGGGCCAAGGAGTAGACTGGCAAATAGTGCAACATTTGGTCGCTCTTCTGCAACATCCACTTGCCCACATTTCCATTTCTTGGTCCCCCTAAGTATCTTATTATTTCATTTTTAAAAATCATATATCCTTCACCTGCTGTCTAAATGTTTTGAGGCCTACCAGTCATAGAAAGCTTAGTGTGAAAATGAGTAAGTGGCAGGGAGGGTGGGGGAGGGTAGTAGGGCAAATACCACTTTCCTAATAATGTCTCAAAGCATGCAGTGATATCATCAAGACTCTGGGAAAGGAGCTCTTAAAGGAATATCAATTAACATATTCATGGATGCTGAAGGAACACGGAGAGGCTGTAAAACGATGGCATTGTTTGTAGTAGGTATGGGTGTTCTTCAGGCAGTTGACCTGGGCATTCGAAAGGCATTCCTGCAAAGCTGGCTCAACCTCCAGCCTCTTTGAATGCTCACACCAAATTGCCCATTTTCCTAAATATTCCTCTAATGGACTCATCAAGAGACACTGCCTTGCTCCTCCTGCCAACCACTCCCCCAGAGCGATCCTCCCCCCAACTCATTTTTCTCAACTCTGTAATCAAGAGCCCAATTTTGTCATTTGGAAGTACTAATTATCTAATCACGCCATGCTGCTGAAAAGCACTTGTCTGCCCAATTAGCTAGGACAATTATTAAAATTCAGAGGCCTAATTATGTCTCTATTTAATGCTGGCAAACCCTGCGCTGCAGCAGTAATTAAAATCCCTCTCTTTTGCCTCTGCCTTAAGGGCAGTGGCTGATTAGGAACCTGTCAGAGGCGGTGCTCAAGCAAAGCAGCCGAGCATACGGTGCAACCTGACCCCACGTTGTTACGCGTGTCAACATATTAACCTGAATTCCCTTCAGCCCAAAGACTCACATGGGAGAGGAGGGGGAGGGGGAGACAAAGGGAGGATAAACTATGTATTGTTTTATTTTAAAAAGTTCTTTTTGATTAATACTTTAAGAAACCTGAGATGAGGTTTGAACCACGGAAGGAAGTCAGAGGACTACTTCTCATTATAACTTATGAGCAGAGTGCTTTATAGCTCTAGATTTCCATTTTTATTTTCTTCTCCCTCCCCCAATTTCTCTTTTTTTCTTTCCTTTCTCCTTTCTTTCTCTTTGATGAGAAATTTCATTATTTCGTTCTCTCTCCATTTTTTTCCTTCTTTCCTTTTTCTCCCTCCCTCCCTCTTCTACTGTTAATTGCTGAGAGAAAGCCAATGGCACCTGAATGGTGGAAGACCCAGAACTGGAGTCATAAATGTGAAAATATGGATGTAACATTTTAAGGACTTTATTAAAAGTTTAAATCTCATATTAGGATAATTCCCTTCCTTTTATAGCAGCTGATTAACTTGAAAGTCATTATTAGACAAGGAGTCAGTCTGAATTAGATGGCAAACCTGTCAGCTCTTCAGCCAATGTTTGATCTTGACGGAAGTTCCCTCAGGGCCTATTTTAAGTCAGGATTTTTGAAAGGAATCACATCTCTGGGATGTCACAATGTACCTGATCAGAAGAGAAAATACCAAGAGAACAGCCTTCAGGTGTGTGAGGCATGTATCAGATTCAGGTAATTCCAGAGTTGCCCTGGTACATGCCCTACATCTTGTCAATGGCCTTACTCTCCGGCTCTTTTGATGAATCTGCCTTCTGACTTGCTCTGTTGGTGTTATCCTGTGAACATGTTTTCTTCTTGTCAGCAGCAATTGACTGGTTAGGTTCACCCTTGGACGGTAATTGTAACAGCTCATTGACAGGCTAGTGACCCAGCCAGACCCGATAATGGAAAACTATTGATTTTTATGGGACTCAGCAGATCCGGAATGCATGGCCCATGCAATGCCATCAATTGCCTTGGAGTCTGATGGACAGAGGATCAAAAATCTTCTTTTTGGCCTGACAGTTTGCTGGTGAAAAACACAAACTGGACTTTGTAAGCTTGCCTCGGAAATTAACAATAAGTTCTCAGTTAAACAATAAAGATAAAGAAACACATTATTTTTTGCAAAGAGAAAGCAATGAAGTGGAAGGTTTCTCCTGTGTTACTTTGGGCAAAACGTGAATATTTGTCAACAATATTTGGAACAATCAATCTAGCAGAGACATGGTATTGAAATTGACTAGAAGTGGTACACTGGATTAATTTGAACAGAAACACTTGGAAAGACAAAATTTACAGCCTATGAAGTTCCTTTTAACCGTAACAAATGGGCCAGTGCTGAAACTTGCCTGATATTTATTGGAAATAACAATTACAATTCATTGGACATAACAATGGGCTTGATCCTACCCCAGATAGGGCTGTTATTGTAGAGAAAATAGGACAAGGATGGAATCTTATGTACGTTTGCTGTCTTGCACTGCTTACAAAATAATAATGGTGGGATAAACATCAAATAAATAAATCACCTTGTTCACAAATCATTCTAAACAGAAACAAAACTTTCATATAAAGGTTGTTATTGTAATTATTGTTGTTATCTTAAAGTAACTATTTGAGTGAACATCTATGTATACTATACTAAAAAAATATGGAAATTGTTAGGGTCAACTCTATTGCCTCTTAATAATGTGCATTGTCTACAGACAACATTACCATCTTTCTCCTGATTTTTTTCAGGGAAACATGAGCAGTTTATTGCAGTAGGGAATATCAGATGTTCTTCTCATCTAGAATACACTCTGTAGACTAGAATAAACATGTTTTTGACCTTTGTGACCCTTAGATCTCCATTAAGACAAAAATAATTGTGGCAGTGAACTTCCATTAGATAGACTTGGGTGACGTTTCTCCTCCAAATAACCACAGAGGAATTACAAGTTGTTGTAAGTTGATAATTTGTTTAGAAAATAACAATAGCAATAACATTTAAGACATATAAAATGCCCTACAGTGCTTTACAGCATTCTCTGGGCAGATTACAACACCAGCACATTGCCCTAACAATCTGGGTCCTCATTTTACCGACCTTGGAAGGATGGTAGGCTGAGTCAACCTTGAGTCTGTCAGGACTGAATTCCAGCCTGTGGGCAGAGCTAGCCTGCAATATAAGTGTATCATCTGCACCTCTATAACTCTCTGGTTTGGTTCTGCAACCCAACAGAACAGACATAGACTTCAGAGGATAATTAGGACTGCAGAAAAAACTACTACCCACCTGACTTCCAATGAGGACCTGTATACTGTACGAGTCAAAAAGAGGCCTGTGAAAATATCTACAGACCCCTCACATGCTGGACATAAACTGTTTCAACTCCTTCCCTTAAAACGACGCTATAGAGCACTGCACACTAGAACTACTAGACACAAGGACAGTTTTTTCCCAAAAGCCATCACTCTGCTAAACAAATAATTCCCTCAACACTGTTCAACTATTACAAAATCTGCACTACTGTTACTATTAATCTGTTACTATTAATCTGTTACTATTAATCACTCCTTATCACCCATCTCACTTGTGACTGTATGACTAACTTTGTCGCTTGTATCCTTTTGATTTATATTGACTGTTTCCGAGAATGATTTGATTGCTTATTGTACTCTGTGACTATCATTAAGTATTGTATGTTATGATTCTTAACAAATGTATCTTTTCTTTTATGTATACTGAGAGTATTTACACCAAGACAAATTCCTTGTGTGTGTCCAGTCACACTTGGTCAATAAAGTATTCTATTCTATTCTATTCTATTCTATTCTATTCTATTCTATTCTATTTCTATTTCTATTTTTATTTCTATTCTGTTCTATATTGCATTCTGACCCCTGTGCCACCAGGGCTCATATAAAATAAAGAAAATAAGCTTCCAAATGTGGTCTCATTTACTCATTCAGATTGTTTTTATGTGTAACTAGGACTCACTCAGAGTGAGTAAGCTCTGATAACATTTAGTCGCAAAAAACCTATAGCTTTTCCTTTAAAAACAGAAAACTTTTCTCTAAAACAGCAGCCTTCAACTCTTTTCCCAAGATCCAGAACTTCCAGGAGACTGACTCTGCTCATGCAACTCAGAGAGGAATTTCAGGATGCAGCTATCTGTACACTCTTCAGCATTACAAACCATTATGAGACAACCTGGGTATTTACAGTCTTAACCGAGGGGAGGCTTTTCCTTGCTAGATTCACGTAGTGCAAATGGAACTATGCAAAGAGTATCTCCTCACATCTGGCACAAAACCATTGTTGTTGGATCTGAAAAATGTCAACTAAAATAGAGGGCGAGAAACTCGTAGCCCCAAATCCTCTTTTTCATCATCAAAGCTTCCAAAAATGATGCTCGTGAGGTTTGGCAGCATTTTGATTTTCAGAAGGATGATTGTGCAGGTTAAGAAAACAAAAAGTTAAATTTCTGGTTGGCTTTACAAATAAATAATGTATTTTGCTTTAAAACCTCTACTAAAAGCATTTTAAAAAGGCAAAATAAAATAGACTAAAATGTAATGACAGAGTTTCTGGTGATGTCACTGCCATGCCCTCTGCAATCCTCAGAGGCTTAAAATAGGCTGGCAATAAGGACAAGCTCCTGATGGAGGAAATATGTTCATTTGTGTCTTAAAAGATGGCCTATGTATTCATCTTTAACAGTGTTGACTGCTTATATCGGGGGATGAATTTCAGTCTTTCATGACGCTATTTACTTTTATAGTAGTGCTAGGTAAAGATAAAGGTTCCCCTCACACATACGTGCTAGTTGTTTCAGTTCTAGTGGGCAGTGCTCATCTCTGTTACAAAGCTAAAGAGCCTGGGCTGTCTGAAGACATCTCCATGGTTATGTGGCCAGCATGACTAAACGCCGAAGGTGCCGGAAAGCTGTTACCTTCCCACCAAAGTGATCCCTGTTCTTCTACTTACATTTTTACATGCTTTCAAACTGCTAGGTTGGCAGAAGCTGGGATAAGTAACAGGAGCTCACTCCATTATGCAGTGCTAGGGATTCAAACCGCCCAACTGCCGACATTTCTGATCGACAAGCTTAGTGTCTTAGCCATTGAGCCACCGATGAATGGGCTGCTCCTACATATGACTTTTCATAAATACATCATGGTGAAAAGTGGAAATGCAAAAGATTTGATCCTCAAAAGTGCAATGCTTTAGAATTCAAAAATAATGTCAGGATGAAAATTTGTGATAACAGCTATTTGTGAAGCTTGAGGCAATGCACATGTAGCAGCAGAAGGGTTATTCAGAGGACAGATAGACCAGGCTTAAGTTTAACCCATTTTTGGGATCTGTTTTCTTGTTTTTTTTAATATGGCTGTAATTTTATTTTAGTAACTGCCAAGATTTCAAAGTGTATTAGATTGACATCACAGTGTTCATACTCTATTTTATAAAACAACACCTTGAGCAAGTGGAATTGTAAAGCCAGCATTTTTTTTTCCACCCCTAATTAAATCATTTGCCATCTGCTCCATATTGCAAAGAAATTATGTTAGCCTGTAGGTATCTTAATTTGTTTGCTTCTGGTGGTGATAGTATGAGCTTATCTGGCGTATTTCCAGGGGAAAAAAATCAGAAATTGCCTTGAATTTTTAATGAATATTTTGGTGATGTCTAAAACATTCATTATTAAGCTGGTTTTTTAATTTAAGTTTTCCCAGTAAGGATGGGATTAGAGGACAATGTCTAGCCTAGTAGGAATCAAAACTTGTCCATGGCAAGGCAGCGGGAAGTAATATTTTACTTCCTTGGGTTCTTCCTTGTTTAGCCATGTCAACTATTAATTCAGCTGTGCCAGCAAAGAACAACAAGAGAGTCTTGCATGCAAACACATATAAATATCAATATGCAAGAAATGCTGGCCATTCAATATTAAAGTTGCAGTGCAGTTTTTTTATTGCTAATAGTGTTTCCAGCCAATATTTTCTAATAACTTTCAGTTGTCTTAAATTTCAAGAATATAGTTGTGAAGTTTATGATCTATATAGCTGCTAAACTGGGGGATGAGCAGCAAATAAATACAGTAACAAGGCAGACAGTGAACTTGGTTTTTGTTGTTCCCGTTTTTGCTACTCAATATTTAATTGTGTTTCTCACAGCATCTGCAACGAAGTAGTTAGCTCTACATTTTATATATTATTGGCTTCTTCATGCAAAAAGGCATAAGAAAAGGGGTTAGAGTCAGTGGTGTTACTCTACTGGCACAATCAGTTTAATAATTCTGGCACAATCAGTTTAATTTTATCAGTTCATATCTTATCAGTCTTTCCATTTCACATTCCAATCAGAATGAGCAGAAATGAAAATTGTAGGGTTTTTTCCTAGTATAAATAGAAGTCTAAACAAGCTGTATTGGGTTGAACATCAGAGAACATAATAATTTGTTTTTGTTAATTAAGAGATACAGCACCAATACAGTAACAGATAATTAAGAGGTACAGTTACAAGGGCAGTTACTTTAAATGTCTCAAAATTGTGCTTTTAACAAAACTCTACAAAAACAATTCTCTCAAAATATATTTTTTAACATTTTGTTTCTCCAATGAAATATCTTGCAGATATCTTGTTAGATATCTATTAGCTTTCTTTTATTTTAAAGCTTTTGAGTATCAGATATAAATGATCCAGATCCTGTGAATGGCATCTCAGTAGTAATAGTATTCTCTCCTTCTTTCTTTCTCACACGGAAAGCATGATGCATGATCTATGATCTGCAAGAAGATTCCATACAATAATGGCAATACTACTTAGACTTATATACTGCTTTTTAGTGCTTTACAGCCCTCTCTAAGCAGTTTACAGAGTCAGCATATTGACCCCAACAATCTAGGTCCTCATTTTACCAACCTCAGAAGGATAAAAGGCTGAGTCAACCTTGAGTCAGTCAGGATGCTGGCAATCAGCAGAATTAGCCTGCAATACGACATTCTAACCACTGTGCCTTCAATAGAAAGTTTTGTGTCCTATATTAGAAATATTTATAATGCTGCAAAATGGGCATTAGCTGTCTACTCAAGCAAGCCACATATCACATAATTTAATTCAACTGTGCCACATATAAATGATAATTATTAACATTGGGTTATATTGTACAAACAGGTTCAGTAACTGGGGTCACTTGCTACATTTTATAAACTAAATTCTTTTTCTAGTGAATAAGCAAATGCCAAAAATTTGTTTTTACTTCTCAAAGCAGGCTGGAAGTGCAATAATGACAATTAGATGAAAGAGAGCAAGGTTTCTGACAAGAACTCCAAGGGAAAAGTACAGAACATATTAGAAAATATGAACAATAGGGACACTGAGAAATAAGGCTGGTAAGAAAGATCTAGCTTTTGGAAGGAGTTAGAATTTAAATCCTTTCAGGTGACATCATCATTATATGATATCAGCTCCAATCCCTATTGGTAATCCAATAATATACTTCTAGATGCATATGTATGCAAAGAACTAGCCATTGCATTCATTATCATTTCATTTAAAAAAGCATTAATTCTGTCCTTTTTCCATCTGAACAGCTAATCAGTACTATGTCGTTACTTCCCTTGGCTGCTACAGAAGTCTCTCCATCTGAATGTGAGTTTCCTGACACCAAATCCATAAAAGGTGACAATAACTGCAAATGTGTGATTGCTTAAATTAATTGACTTTCTGCACTGGCAATTGGATTTCAACCAGATCTAAGAACTATGTTTAGTTTATATCCTACAGCGCTATATCAGATCTAAGAACTATGTTTAGTTTATATCCTACAGCGCTATATCAAAAGATAAGATTTTCCCCCTACAGTAAAACTGATAAAACATTATATATTTATATGGCTAGTTATGTTTTAAGAGAGCCAATTTGATATAATGGTTAAGGCATCAGGATAGAAACCAAGAAATAGTGAGCTCTAGCCTTTGGGCCAGCCATTCTCCCCCAGCCCTGACAAGCAGACAATGGGAAGCCACTTCTGAAATCTTGCCAGAAAACTGCAAGGACATATTCAATCAGTCACAAGGAATTATTCACACATGTACACTCACCAACATACACACATTTTAACATCAATTACACATTTCTAATGTCTAATTTTCTAATGCCTTAATTTCAATTACAACATTTCTCTTAAACAAAATGAGCTTTGTGTAAGTTAAGAATAAACTGGCATTTAATTATAAAAGGGCACTAGACTTACCTGTTCTATTCTCTAAAACAATGGATCCAACAGGAAAGAGCAATTCTTCTAGTTAGAAGGCAGGACTTAAATATTCTATGGAAATAGCCCTGCTCAATTCAGTGGCCTATTAACTTCATCTACAAGAATAACAATTTAAACAATTATATATTAGCCAGTAACACTGAAGTACAATGAAGAAAATGAGTTTTAAGAATTGCACATTTATATTGCATACAGTAGACAATTCTACATGCTCTAGCACAGTGGTCCAACCAGTGGTCTGTGAGAAAATTTTGGTGGACCACAGAGAAATGCCCCCTCCAAAGCAATTAATCCAGGCTGTGCGGGAACACAAGGCTGCACCACCCACATGGCCAGACCACCCGCTGGCCCCCACCCTTCGGCCGAGTGCAAACCTGCAAAAAGCAGGGCAGCCCTTGCCGGCCAGGATAAGGTAACAGTGACGTTGCAGCAAAAGGGGCTGGCAGCACAGGCAGGCTGAAGCAGTGATGGAGATGGCCGGAAGGTGCAGGAATGCAGCACTACTTGCATTTGCACAGTGCTCCCACACCTTCCAGTTTGCCTCTCCTGGCCTGGGCTCTTCCTCGATGGTGGCAGGCTATAGGGACTGCCTGGGGCAGGAAAAATACCGGCTGGTGGTGGTGGGAGGGGGCAGAGTCGGCAAGTCTGTGCTCACCATCCAGTTCAGAGGTCCGGAATGGGGCATCAGCCAGGTGCCCAGAGCCCCTTTCTCTTCCTCTGACCTGGGCTTGCTGCTCGTGGGTGGGGGTCTCCTCGGGAGATGCCCTTGCCAAGTGGGGAGAGCCCAGCACATGCGTGCTCCAGGGAGAGTCTACAAGTCTTAAGTTGCCAACTTTGGAGACCTCTGCTTTATAACAACTACGGTACACCATGTATCCAAAGGAATCTTTCATGGAGGCAAATGCTTCATAAAGGTTCATGTCCCATGCCAAATTATTGCTCGGTTGCCAACACCATGGAAGTTGCAACTCATTTTGAGACCATTCTCAGGGTGGCCCCCAAAAGACAAATGTGTCTTCTCTCATGATTTCTGGCATCACTCTTTTGTTCTGTTAAGGTTTCACCTTGGGTATCATCTATCCTTACTGACCTTAGACCACTTTCCAAAATGAAAAAAAAAAAAAACACGATTGGAAGTTCTGATCGTCACAAACCAGGACACCCACATGCCTGTCGCAATTTTATAACCTGTTTTGTGGTGGTCATTAAGCAAACCCTGTGATTGTTAAGCAAACCAATTATTCGTCATGAGCTGGTTTTGCTATAAATTGGAAGGAAATGGCTATGTTATCATAAGCTCCTGAAATGTGGTCATGTGGCCACAGGGGGGTTGAACATCAGAAAAGGTGTATATGTACCCACTTGAAGTTTTGTCATAACTCTGAAAAGTTGCTAAGTGAATAGTCATAAGTCAAGGACTACCTGTACAGTGTTGATGGAAAATTCACCAGAACCATTCAAAATTTAACCTCCCCTTTACACTGTAACTTGTGTCTACTTGTAGGTAAGCTGAGAATTTTAGGTGCCAAAATACACCCCCAAAATTGGGTTTAAATTATCTGCAAATGAGCTTATCCAAAAGTATATACAACCAACTTTCCCCTTGGTTTTGTTAAAATCCCCTATATATTGGCACATAGGCCCATCTGTAGATAAGCAGGCCCTCTTAATTTTTAACCACAATACCATGAAAAAGGGCGTCAGTACTTACCTGATACGCCCATTCTCTGTGAGCTGTGAAGAGCATCCAGAAGTGGATGCTGGAAAGGCTGGGCTTAAAACTCCGGGACGCTCCTCCTCCTCCATGGGACACCTCCTCAGCATCCCCCAGTTTTGCAAAGACTGAGTGCCAAGTCCGGAACTCATCACCTAATCTAGATCCCTGACTGGAACGGAACTCCACCAGATGGAAAGAAATGGGTGGGGCTGGATGCTCTTCACAGCTCACAGAGAACAGGTGTATCAGGTAAGTACCAACGCCCTTTCTCCCATTAGCTGTTCAGAGCACCCAGAAGTGGGACATACCAAAACTTGGCCTGTCCTTAGAGAGGGACTCCGTCTGGATCGGAATACACTCCTAAACTCTGTGGACCCTCTGCAGGACTCTTCTGCCAAATGAAGCGTCCGCTGAGGCATAGACATCAATTTTATAATTTTTGACAAAGGGAGATGGTGAAGCCCAAGCTGCCGCTCTGCAAATTTCGTCTATGGAAGCTCTTGTGGACCATGCTGCTGATGTTGCCGCACTCCTTGTTGAGTGGACTGTGATGCCCTTAGGAACTGAGATGGACTGGCATTCGTAACTTTTAGCTATGGTGGCTCTCAACCATCTACTGATGGTTGTGGACGACGCCTTTTGCCCTAAAGTGGATGGGTTGAAGGATAGGAAAAGAGTCTGATTTTCAAAATGCCGCTGTGCGGTCTAGACAGATGCTTAAGGCCTTTCGAACGTCAAGTCGATGCGATTGATGCTCCAGTCGATGAGATGGTTTCAGACAAAAATTTGGAAGGACCAACTCCTGCGCTCTGTGAAAGGCTGAATTTACTTTAGGAGTGAACGATGGATCCAATCTGAGAACCACTCTGTCCGCATGAAACACACACAGATCCTTTCTCATTGACAATGCCGCCAATTCGGAAATTCTCCTAGCTGATGTGATTGCATTTAGGAAGGCCACTTTATATGTCAGGAATTTAAGACTAGTGGATCTTAAAGGCTCGAATGGGCCAGTTGTAAGTGCGGTTAACACCTTGTTGAGATCCCAGGTGGGATAGTGCTGAATTACAGGTCATAAGTTTGCGGCACCCTTAAGAAAGCTGCAGACATGTGGATGGTGTGCTATGGAACAGAGGTCACCCCAGGTTATCACCGAGGCTAAAGCTGCCACCTGTCTACATAAAGTATTTAGAGATAGGCCCCTGGTCAACCCCTCCTGTAAAAAGTCCAATAATTGTCCTATTGATTGGGTCATTTTTGACCCCTGGCACCAGCAACAGGTGGACTACGTGGCCTCGTATATATGTTTTGTTGAGGACCATCTGGATGCTTGAATGGTGGCAATAGCATCCTCTGAAATCTGTTGGGCCCTTAAACGGCTCTGCTCAACCTCCATATGGCTCGACTGAGCCATTGTGGGTTTGGGTGAAGTATTGGCCCTTGGGAGAGGGAAACCTTCGACGGTGAAATTTTCCAAGGTTGTTCTCTCGATAGGTTCGGCAAATCTGCGAACCACATTCGCCTGGGCCAGTAAGGGGCGACCAATATCAATTCCGCTTGTTCCTCCAATAACTTCTGGATCAACCTGGGTATTACCGGGAGTGGAGGAAACGTATATAAAAGCCCGGGAGGCCACTGACATCGCAGGGCATTGACAGCCTCCGCCCCCTGAGTTGGGTACCTTGAGATATAACGGGGCAATTGGGCATTGAGAGGAGAGGCAAACAGATCGATCATGGGTTGCCCAAACCTCCGCACTGATTCCTGAAAGGCAGCCGGGTGTATATGCCACTCTGCCTGATCTATCGTGGTCCTGCTGAGCCAGTCCGCTGGTGTGCTGAAGGCCCCTGCTATGTGTTCTGCCTTGAGGGAAAGCAGATTGGCCTCAGCCCACTTGAACAACTTGGCCGTCTCCAACATCAGAAGTTTGGAATGGGTACCGTCTGTTTACGTGGGCCTTGGTTGTCATATTGTCTGTCAAGAGCAGAATGTGGCGTGATTGGAAAAGGGATAGAAAGTTGCGTAATGCCAGGTGAACTGCTCATAGCTCCAACAGGTTGATGCTGTGTGATTGTTCAGAAATAGTCCAAATTCCCTGTGCAGTGTGGGATTCGAAATGAGCTCCCCATCCTACCAGGCTGGCGTCAGTTGTGATTGTTGCCCTGCAAGGTTCCTTGAAATGACACCCCTTGTTTATCGCTTTTTCCGACCACCAGAGGAATGATCGGAGAACATTGTGCAGTACCTTTATCCGGACATTGGAAGTGGCTCTTCCGGATCGCTGGAAGGGTAGCAGAAACCATTGCAGCTCTCGAGAATGGAATCGAGCCCAAGGCACAATGGAAATATGAGAAATCAGTTTCCCTGAGACAGCAATGCCAGGGAAACCCTCTTTAATGCTCTGATCTCTTTGGCCAAAGTCTGGATACTATTTAATCTGTCCTGAGAGAGAAAGACCTTGCCCTCCATGGTATCTATTATTGCCCCAAAGTGAACTAACCTAGTTGAGGGAATCAATTTTATCCCAATTTATGGAAAAACCATGACCCTGAAGGGTCTCCAGAGTGATCTTGGTGTCCAATTTTGCTTGATGTCTGGAAGATGACAAAATTAAAATATCATCCAGATAGCATTGTAAACAAACAGATTTGATCCTGAGTGAGGCAGCCAAAGCCAGGAGGACCTTGGTAAAAGTCCTAGGGGCTGAAGCCAAACCAAATGGCAGGGCGATATATTCGTAGTGCCTATCACAACAGCAGAATCTAAGATATCTGTAGTGAGCAGGTCTAATTGGTATATGTAGATAAGCCTCTGTGAGATCTATAGAGGTCATGACATCGTTCTCTCTGATGCTGAGCAGAATGGACTGGAGAGTAGTCATCTTGAATTTTCGATAAATCAATGATTTGTTCAGCCGTTTGAGGTCCAGAATTGCCCTCCAGCCCCCCGAACTCTTTGGAACCACAAACAATAGACAGTAACGACCTTGACCCCGCTGTTCAGATGGGACCTAATGGCGCAAATATGCAGATGATTGATAGCCTCCTGCATCAACGCCCTCTTAATGGGGTCTGTGGACCTAGGGCTCCTCATGAAAAAGCTTGGAGGGGAAGATTGAAACTCTAGCGCCAAACCAAACCTTATAGTGTCCCTGACCCATGCATCAGAGGTGGAACTGTCCTATTGATCAGCAAACAATTTCAGTCGCCCACCAATGGGAACAGCTGCCCAGGACTCACTTGGGAAGACGAAAAAATCAGCCTCCAGTGCCTCTGGTGTTTCTTCTATTTTGGCCTCTCCGCTGACCTCTATCGGAGGATTCAGACCTATTCTGTCTAAAACTGGGCCTGTAGCCTGATGTTCTCTGAGATCTGGGAACGTAGGGGCCCTGATAGTATGGTCGAAAGGAACCCCTTTGAAACAACTGGAGCGTTCTATTTTCAGACCTCCGAAAGAAAGGGGGAAGCACTTTTTTCTTGTTTCTGTTCTCTATAAGGAGGGGCTCCAAGACACTGCCAAATAATTTATCCCCCGATATTGGCTGATGCCAATTTGCATTTATGCTTGGTATCTGCCTGCCAATGTCTGAGCCATAGCAGTCTCCGTGCTGTTATGTGAGATGCTATGGCCCTAGAGAATTTGACTGCATTAAATGTGGCGTCGGCGGAGAATTCTGCAGCTGCAATGATTTTAGCTATGTCCTGGTGGGCTCTGACATTTGACACCGGTAATATATCCCTCAAGTGGAAGAGCCATTGGAGGGAGGTCCGTGCAAAAAAGGATGCAGCTGTAGCTGCCCTAATGGCCCAGGCATCAGAAACGTGCGCCCTACAGAGTGCTAACTCTGCTCTCTTTTCTTCCGGTCTCAGGGCTTCCTCGGCCTCATTGGGAAAGGTTGAAGAGGCCAGTGCCACAATGGGCTCATCAACCTCCGGTGTTTTGAGAAAATTTGCAAACTCTGGTGTCAAATTAAAATATAACTTATCGTACCCTGTTGGGGCTGGGTATAGTGCTGCTGATGCCCATTGACTTTGTACTAATTCAGCAAACATACAAGGGAGAGGGATAGTTTCCGCCTCATTAGCCAGTTGTGAGAACATAAGGTCCTCAGATTCGTCCTGAGACCCTGTTGGCAATGGACGAGGTTCTAATGTGCCTAGCTTAGCAGTGTTCTTTGCCTTGAATAGTAAGGATTTAAACAGGTGCAGGCGAAAAAGGCCAGAAAAAGCAGGTTGGCCTGGAATGAGGCCTTCGTCATCCGACATTCCCCGTTCTAGTGGGTCAGCCTATGACAGCCCCAAGTCCATCTGATGGATTGACCCCCCCTTCCATGGAGACCTTCTGGTCCTCAAAATCCACTTCCTCCTGAAGGCCCTGGGCTGATAAGTTAGGAATATTGGGGAATACCTGAGATTAATGTTGTTGGGTATACTCAAAGGATTGATCGGCCAGGGATCCCGCATCTGAAGCGGTCGTGAATTGTCTGGTCCGGATGGATTACTGAAGTCCAGTCGCAATGCCCCTTTGAATCATCATCTCCATCCATTGCCTCATTTCAGTGGGGATAGTCTCAGGTAATCCCTCTTCCTGTCTTAGGCTGGCAGTCATAGGTGTGAAGGTTGCTTCTGGAATTGGACGGGCAGTACTCAATGGGGGAGATGTGACTATGGGGGGTTGTCCAGAAACAGCCTGTCTGGGTTGGGTAGATAAGTCCAAGGGCCCCATCAATGGATTTGGGTTCGGATCAAATTGCTGTGTCATAACCATCTTGTCTGCCTCCCTGGCTCATTTTTGCAATTGCCTTTCCAAAGCTAGGTGCCGTCTTCAGGCATCCTTATCTGCCGCCTTAGAGACCTTTTGGGGGCCCACTGGCTTGTCTCGGGACTTACTGGGTCTTGAGCGGAAAGTGTTGTCACGTTCCATTGTGTATGGATTGTCTGCCTCTGAATTTAAATTTCATTATTGTTTTTTTTAATTATTGTTATTGTGGTTATTTGAATATCTATAGGTAGAACAGTCTACAAGGTGAACAGTATCTAAAGGTAGAACAGTCTACAAGGTGAACAGTATTTAAAGGTCCCTAGCAAGGGAAACCCCCAAGTGCAGGAAAAAGTCCGGATCTCTGGTCCCCAGCAAGGGAAACCAGCTATTACAGGCTCTGATATGCCTCCTTGCCTGTCAGAAATAAACATTCTGCAATATAAATGTCACTCGCCCTTTCCATCTGAGTAAAAGATCCAAAGGCAAATGCAGAGAAATGCCTGATTAATGAGCAGCTGGTTAGTAAAGCCAGAGGAATAGCTAAACCCAGGGAAGGCACAATGGAAAGTTAATATCTCGGTCCCCAGCAAGGGAAACCAACGAGAAAAAAAGGCTGTGGCAATTAGGCGCAAAATTGAGGCAGCCGTTGAAAAGGGCGGGAAGCGGAATCACCGGATCTAATCCCAAGCCGTCTGACGAGCCGTTGCTGCTGCTGTTTTAACTCGCAATCTGAAAGCTGCTGTCAGAAGAAACAGCAAGGCAAAGAAAGCCGCGGCTGGGAGAATTCCGTTCCGATTGCAGAGCAAACGATCGGACAGCTAGATAAGGCAGTTTCCTGAGGCAGTAGCCTCAAGCTGCCTGCAGAGTGACAGGCTCCGCTATCTACAAGGAAAACCAATTTTATTCTAATTGATATTCTTGTTTACTGAAACGATCTAGGGGAAAGCCTAATTAGATGGGGAAGGGTTTTAAAGAGCAAACCTGAGTTAGACAAGAGCCATTCAGTCAGGGAGTGCACAACCTCTTACCACGAAGGCTGAGCTAAAACTGGGGGACGCTGAGGTGTCCTGTGGAGGAGGAGTGTCCAGGAGTTTTAAGCCCAGCCTTTCCAGAAGAGACGGAAGCACCTCCCACTTCTGGATGCTCTGAACAGCTCATGGGAGAAATGGGCCACCCATAGATATGTCAATTGTGAAAATTAAAACATAAAAATGTTGCACACACACACACACACACACAAAATGCATTTTACTGTTGATAACAGAACCTTTGTAATCTGTTTAGACAGTTTCAGAATGTCCAAATACAATGTAAATTAGAGTTAGGCTTTAGAAATGCTATTACAATAAACTGATTTAAAAAAGAAAACATATATTCCTTTCCTTTTATGAAATTGAACTAGAAAGGAAATAGGTGTTTTTAATGAGCCTGGAATAAGGCATGCACGCCTGCATTGGATGAGGGCATTTATAATTGAGCATCCATTCATTTATGGATATTATCAGTTCATTATAGATCTAGTCGCATGGGAACATTCTGCACAGCACAATCCTTCAGCACTAGAAGAACAAAGTCTATTCCTCGAGATGATGCAGAATTATATTTCCTAGCATCTCTCATCAATGACCATACCCGTTGAAGGCTGTTGACAATTATATTTCTACAATATCTGGAGGATAAGATTCCTCATTCCTACCACACATCACCAAAGCCATTTAATGAATTGTACACTTAACATTAACCAAGAGCACAGGTCAGGAATTAAAATGTGGCCAGAATTCTACATTTTATAAACTCAGCAATACCAGTCATTTGATTAAAATAAATAAATTTTCTATCAACCTGTTAGATATTGCCACCTCGAGAATACAGATAGAAAATATATTTACTCAAAATCTACCAGTTACAAAGGGTTTTTTTTAGAGTACAAGTATATATTTAGCTATATAGCTAATTATTTTGTATTACTAAGTATTTTTACAGGAATGCATACTCCACCTTTCAATATGCTGAGAGTACTTCAGAGATACAGATGAAGGAGGTTAGAATTTTGGAAGTACCAATTTGTTGTTATTTTGAATGGCCTAATAGACTGGAAAGAATGAATCCCTACAGACAAAATGGGATTGTGATTATGTTGCAAAGATAAAACTGGATACTACCTATGCTCCTTTGGGAGAGTTAAAATACAATTGTAAAAATCAAGTCACTTGAAAAATGTTGCTAAATTCCTCTGAAATGCTAGTGTATTCACACACAAACACCCAGCCAAATTAGAACGAGAAAAACTCTAATATCCGTAGTAAAAATCTTGAATGGGAAATCTATAGATTTGCATGCATTGAATAATTATGAAATCTAATCACCATCAATTAAACTTGTATGCTGCCAAACTCTAAATAGTTTGGCTCATAAGAAACAAAGAAATTAGAATAAAACATTAAAAAGGAGGGGAAAAAAAGACAAATAAAATGAAGTATATGCCACCAGTTTGGACTACAGATAGTCCTCGATTTACAACCATAATTGTGCCAAAAAAATTTGTTGCTAAGTGATACATTTGTTAAGTGAGTTTTGTCCCATTTTATGATCTTCCTTGCCACAGCTGTTAAGTAAATCACTGCAGTTGATAAGTTAGTAACTTGGTTAACAGTTTTGGGTTTCCTCATTGACTTTGCTTATCAGAAGGTTTCAAAAGGGGATGACATAATCCTGAGACACAGCAATGGTCATAAGAATGAACCAGTTGCCAAGCATCTGAATTTTGATCTCATGATCATGGGGATGCTGCAAAGATGTAACTGCAAAAAATGGTCATAAGTCACTTTTTTCAGTGCCATTGTAACATTGAACTGTTGCAGCTTGAGGACTACCTGTAGTTCAGGGCTGTCAAACTCCTGGCCCATAGGCCAGGTGCATCATGCACTGGCCATACCCATGCCCTGTTTAGTGAAGGGGGGAAAGTCCCAATAAGTCACTTGACGTTGCAGTGGCAACGTGAGTTTGATACCCCTACTGTAGTTGAACTTTATAGGTAATCTTCAAGAGCAGTCCCATGCAAAGCATTGTAGTTGTCAAGCCACAAGTTGATTAGTTTATGAAAAGAGCCCTGTGATCTAGGAAAGGGCATAACCACTGCATCAGATGGGAGTTGTGCAAAGGCCTTCCTAGCCACAGCTAACATCTGCTCTTCAAGCAGAAGCTGCAAGTTCAAGAAGACCCCCAAGTTTCATACCAACCTTGAAGAGAGAAATGCAACCCCATCCAAGATAAAAGATGGTGTATCTCCACATCTGGGCAATTCAGACACTTACAGCCACTCAGTCTGGCAGGATTACATCAGAGATGGTTCTTCCCCATTCAACTTCCATGCACAAGGGGAGACCTGACAGCTTCACTTATGGGGCCTGGGGTAAAAGACAGGATAGGGTATCATCAGCATTCTGATGATACCAAATCCCCAAACGATGCATAACGTCACTCAGTGATTTCATATAGATGTTGGAAAAGAGAGGTGTGTGTGTAGAACCATGTGTAACCATCTCACACAGGAGAGGCTAAGAGGGTGATCTCTCCCTGACAACCACCACTGATTGGAACTGGAGAAAGGAAGAGGACCATCATAAAATGGAGACTCCAATCTCCAATGCATGGAGCTGGCTCAGAATAATGTTAGACAGAAATAAAGGCACAACTGGACCAGAGCAAAAGTTACCTAGGTCCAGCCAAAAAAAAAAAAAAAAACCCATGCCAATATCCACATACTGAAATTTTTAGAAACTGATATAGTGATACAAAGGAACCAGTTGATTAGTTGTTAGTTCTAGGTTTTGATCAGAATTGGAAAGCTGCCCGAACTTACCAGTTCAAAGCTGTAGTAACATAACAAAATCTCTGAATAGACCATGCAGCATATAGTGATTGATAATATAGAGAAGCACATATGTTGCCATTAAATGTATTTGCTATTTCTGTAATGTAAGGGAGAAAAAATAAAATGTTCTTCCATTTAAAATTTAATTTGCTAAAGCACTGGGTCACCTGTAACTCTCGCAATTTTCTGCCTTGTAGTTTATACAATGGACAATGAAGAACTTTGTAGTTGTCCCACCCACTTCTCTCTTGTCCATATATATGATTTGTCTACACTGTGATTTTTCATGCCTCAGTCATGTGAAGCACTTTCCCTCTTATCTTCATTGCCTGGTCTTAAAACCATTATCAAATTAAAAAAAACGATTTGATTAAAATACACGATATTCATTTTGATAGGTCCATGACAATTATTCCCCAACCTGGATTTCTTCTAGATGTGAACTTCGGCATGGCTGTTGTTGAGGATTCTGGGAGCTGATGTCTACCCAGCTGAAAACTGTCCAGGGTGGAAGGGATGATTTATTCTAATTATTGCAAGAAATCAAATCAAATCGAGCAGTATCTATTCTTCCTGCCATCTTAACGGCACTGCATTGCTGGAGTTTTATTCCTGTGGTTTCAAAACTCTTCTGGAAAAGTGGAATTTTTGGTGACAATTCTGTAGAAGAATATGGGGAAAAGCAATTTATACAACACTAGATTCTGTACAGATATTAGTTCCCATATGAATGATATATTTTGAACATATTTCATGTTAAAACTTTCTACAGTATGCATTTAGAAGAGATTAAATAACTTTAGTTCCTTTATGTAATGCAGAACAAGAATTACTTCACATTACAGACAAATATCACATTTTCTTTTAACCTTTTATTTAGAGAGATATAGTCTTGGTATGGAGATATACCATGAGGAACGTAATTTCACTGGCTGTGAGGTATATATATTCTCCACCAAAATACTCCTCACATCTCAACTGTTTTATAATTTTATTTACACGCAAAACAATATCAATGCATTTCCTTGTCTTAACTACAGTATTAATCACCCTACATGAATAAAAGGAAACATTACTTGCATTACAGAACCAGTTTTCAAAGAGGAATTTGCTTATCTGCTGAAAAGTGACATTTTTGTCAACAGCCAATATTAATTGTGATCAAGACACTTGCACCATATTTTTCTATCCTCACAGCACATTTATTTTAATAATTCTGTAAATAGGTCCTTAGCATGAGCATAGTGTTACAGTTTTCATACATATAATTACACCCAAAACAAATTCTAAAATTCAAATTGTAAACATTCTCTTCATATGTGGAAACTTTTCTATTTGTGTCCAATGATATTATGATTTATTTAAAAACAACTGCAAAAAGGCTAGTTTAACCTAAGCCATGTAGTGAGCAATGCTTTTAATACATTTCTATATTATTAAATAAAAGGCAACAAAATGACTTGTATAAGCAACATACTTTTAAGCAAAGCATAAAGAAACAATGTCATTAGCATGTTCTACAATAAAGAAAACCATGAGTAAGTATGTGATGCAACAAATGGAAAGGGTAAATACCATTACTGCTGACAAAGTTGGAGGTAGCATGGATGCACCATTTTATTGTCAGTGAGAAATGCAAGTGAAGTAAAGAATTTTTCCTTACCACAAATAATTTCCAGTATTATGTACATAGGTTTTAGAAATTTGTTTTAACAAGTTTCCCTCCACTTTTAGTAAAAAAGTCTTATGTGATTAAAAAACACATACACAGCTAAATAGTACTAATTGCCCTATTTGAATGGAACAGTCTCCTGATCTATGAAGTACATGATTTTTAATGCCCTAAATTTAATAAATTGCATTAGCATTTCTTGGTATTGTACAAAACACTACATACATACAAACAAAATAAAATATTTTACTAAGCAAGTTTTTTTTTAAACAAAGCATTGATTCTGGTAACACTGTAAAGAATGCTTTCATTTCATAAAATGTATCTTAAGATCCCATGTGCAACAATTTAAAAACATCTTCTTATGTGTGATGGGTTTGTATCAATAGTGAACACAGTAATTGACCCAAAAACATAGTAAACTTTAAAAATACATCTTCCACCCTATATAAAATATAAAGACTACTTACGGTAACTGTATTAAGTACTCAATCGTTTGGATGTTAACTGTCATTCTCCTCCCACTCCCATTTTCTTGCTTCAAATTTTATAAACAGATAATTTAACTTTAAAAAAACTAACAAAAGGATTTCAAATGTACATCCAATGCTATATGAAGTGTTTCCATATTCTATGAAGCTGCTTCAGCCATCAGGAAAGAAAATGAAGTTTCAGTGATTGAGGCAGGTTTTTTAAGCAGTGATGTCACTTCCACCATGCCAGCCCCAGTCCGAGGAAGATTTGCGTTGACAATGTGGCGTTGAAGATGCTTTATCCAATCTTCTTGAACAGATAAGGGTCCTCGAAATACTAGACCACAAAACCTATATGGTTTTTAAATGATCCAAACAGAGTACATTAACATTTTTAAGCAGCTCTGTATTTAGTATAGTGATTGCACAAAGTAACATAGGAAGATTTGCTTTAGCACACAGATTGTCCAAATATGGATTGTATGTATATTAATACAGTGAATTTTTATTCTGTATTTAAAGTGTACTTGATGTACAAATTGCTATAACTTTATATCCAAATTTTATCTCATTAAATATGGTTAATGGCTCATTAGCAATGGTAAACTTTCTTCCCTAAGAATTTCATTTTTGGATACATCAAAAACATGATAGATCTAGGTAAACTGTGAAACAAGGCAAAATACCCGTAAGTGAAGATTCTGTCATACTGGAGTATGGGTAATGTACATTAAAATGACCAAAGTGCAGCTATACCCATGAATCAATTACTTTCCTTAAGATCAACAAAAATATCATATTTAGCAGAATATTGGGCATTTCTACTAACCAGCTAAAAAAATAACCAGTGGACAAAGTTAAACCACATTTAATGCAACATAGTACCTTCTTCACCATCTATTCTTTGTCTCTAGTGACAAATCACTTAGTATAACCTTTCCCAAGATAACACACTTCATTCGTTCGTTTGATTTATATCACTGTCCATCTTAATAAAAGCAATTTTGAGTGGCCATAACATAAACATTCCAAATACAGAATAAAGAATATAAAAGTTGAATAGCAACCAAGAACAAAAACAAGGATAACATCTCATGTGTTCAAATAATCTCCTTAACCCCTTGTGTGAGAAAACATCCAGGTCATTAAAGCTTTCCCAAAAGGCACCAGAGTCAATGCCAATCTAAACTTGAGGTTTTCAAAGGACAGACATTGTGGCACAAAAAGCCCATGTCAGAAATTCCTGTTTTCCCAATGAGAAAGTCCAACATACATACCTATTGTCATTGACAATGTAACAAATAAAAAGCTTTTAAAAGTAAATCTTTTGAGAGAAACTAAAGGGTTTATCTTATGTTGGATAAACACTCACGGTTGATGGAAGAGAAAGTGAGCAATAGAGTGCAATAACCTGAGGTATTATAAAGTGGTAATGTTTCCTGAAGTATGATAAATTCAGAAGTAGGACTTGATATAATTAATAACTAGCATTTGAATTTGAATTTGAAAATGATTTTAGTTGATTTGTTGGAAAATTTTGTTTTGACATGAACCAGATACATTGTATCTCTCTGCAAGAGCAGAGTTCAAAGCATCCTGTTTTCACCCAGTACAAGAACAGTACTGCTCCATCCAATAAAGTTAAATAATAGTGCAGAAAACTTATACAAAATTACTAAAATTTTGGAAGATTCTGGCAGATATGATGGCGTTTAACTACTGTACTTGCTCATAGCATTATTAATTCTTTATACCCTCTTTGGCTCTCATCAATGTATTAACTGAAAATGGCAAAACTTCAGGTTTGCTGATTTTACATAAATGTGAGGTTTTTTTCAATGACATGTCTATACCATGTCAATATGCTGCAGACTCAAAAAATATTCCTATCTTCTTTTGCTAAGGTTATATGTGTATTATTAAAATAGTTAAAGTCATTTAGTTAATATTCTTATTCATCTCAGGTACATACTCAGAATATAGAGCTACTTCAATAAAAACTCTAATAAACTATTATTTTGATTTAACTTATATGTCTATATATACCTGCACCGGAGTATGTAAACTTCATCAGCACCATGAGGTAATGGTAGAATTTTTTTCTTGCTTCCAGATCTTGATCTTGATTTTTTTTGCTTACAATCTATGGCTATTGAGAGAGAAAAAGTCCATATATAGATATAAGTATATATATTGTTCTTGACAAACCTATTTCCCCTGATAGTACATTTAAGATTTTCTGGAACTTTCTATTATTTTACAAAGCTGTAGAAAATATGCATATTACAGTTCTTCATAATGCTGCAGTATGTTTTCTAGCTTCATGCACAACTAAATATATATGTTTGACCTTGTTATTAAACTTTCATGTCTCAACATACATAATTCTAAAAAGCACTTATACTTTTAAGCTATTATAACTGGTCACACAAACATCATGCTTTGCTTGTGAATAGGGCAATTTTGAAATGTTATTTACTGTACTGGAAATGTTATAACTTGTTCTCAGCATGCAATCATAATGCAAAAGGATCAATGATTAAATGCAAAGTATGTTCTGAGAAAATTCATAACTAGAATTTTTGTATATATTAGTTTGAAGTGTTTTCTGTTCTTCATGCTAAAAGGAGTCTCATATATTGGCTATAGCTCAAAAGCTTGGAAGTTGTCGAAGACTTCAGCCAACATCTATAGTCATTGCTCAATATTTCTTAAATCAGGTGACCCAAAATAATGCAGATTATTGCCTCACATGGAGGAGAGAAGAAAAAGAGAAGGAGGAAGAAGAACCCACAGGAAATTCTGGTTTGGCAAAAATAAACTGTTAGCTATATACTGTATTTAAATATCAAATGCATAATATATCTCCTAAGTTCCTTTCTCTCCAAATGATTTGCCTATTCTCTTCTCTCTTTTTTCCCTATCTTCAACTCCACCCCAGGTGTCAACATCTAAAATGATGTAAACAAAGCAAGAATACTACTTGCTAATTTCTACATATATGTGCAAACCTTCAGGAAAAATGTCAACAGGTACAAAAACTGGTCTTAACACAAGACAGTATAATTTTTCTGCCAAAGCACTTAAAAGAATCTATGAGTAATTTGTAATTTCAAACTAAAATCGGTACTTACTACTACAGACTAACTTTCAGACATTTTGTCAGATTAGTACATTTGATAGAATCAAGTGTGTCAAAAATACTGTATCTGAAAATCTTAAGGACAAATATCTTCCATGACTTAAGAAAAGTTAAGAAAAAAGAAAAAGGAATGTGAATGCTGACTGATAGTATCATAACAAGTCTTTTCTACTACTTCTAGGCTATTGAAAAAAATAAATATAAAAAATCAGAAATGTATTGGCCTGTACAGATATATATGAACATGCAGATTTTCTTGTCAAATTGAAATATGAATTATATTAATTTGTAGGGACAACATATGCAAATTATATTTTTGGACATTACTAAAAAGACAGATATTGACAAAAAAAGTAAAAAATATGTGTATTTTGTCTCAGGGATGACAATGGTAAAACATTAAAACTAGGCTAAAGTATCATTTAAAATGCTATTTGAAAAACACAGAGGCACATCCCACTACTGTGCACTGATTTATTCCTTACCTTTTCTTAAACTTGATTTCCCAAGATACCCAGCTTCCAAAGCAAATTTTCCACCCTGCTTCCCAACTCTCACCAAATGATTAGATTTCTGCCAAAGCAAATACTCTAGGGATTTAAGATTACACTAGTTATCTGTTCTAATGCTATCTTCTTTTACACAGATTACTGAGAGCTAAAATAGTTCTGGGACTCTGATGTGAAGCATTCTCCTGAAGGCAAAAACGTAGGTTTCCATAGGCCTTACAAGAAAGGGAACCATGAATTGGAATGATTCTCAATACTTGGTCGATGCAGGGCTTAAATACAAAACACTAGAATCTGATTTCAAATTCATATTATCAAGTGGTATTGACATCTGATCAGGAATTATAACAAATTCGCATCTGCATCTGATCAGCAAAGCTTATAAATATGAATCTAATACATTGTATTTACAAAACAAAGATGCTAACTGCCATTTATCTACCTTTCATATCACAGGCCACTCAGCTGTCTTATATTTTCTGTAGCAATGCCTGCCCTCTGGAATGAGGGTCCCCCCACAAAATCCAGATGGATTCCACTCTGTTGGTATTTAGAAGTCCCACAAAAGTCTTCACCCAGACCTTCAGTGAGGGAGAGCCTGTCACTTCATTGTACTTGCAGAGTTGTTGAGATATTATTTTCACTTGGTGAGTCATTAATAACTGGTGATATTCTGCTCAAACTTTACTAACATAAATTATGCAAGATAAGCTAGAATAAAATAATATATTAGATATTCATTGAAGAATAAATGTAAATATTTGACAAATGGGCTGAAACATCATTACACAATTTAGAAATTTAGTTTAGAAAAGCCAGCATAATGGGAACTGAATACAGCCATGTTGCAGTAACCAAGAGTTCACATGAACTTTGCTAATAGGACTCTGCTATTGGAAGTGGATTCTTTTCCACCATTAAATAAGCATATTCTATAGAGTTTTGACTTTATTGTTAATTCATGAATTAACTTAAATTATCCCCAGGTCTGTTACTATAAAAACTGCTATATTGATTTCTATTTTGTTTCTTGCTTGCCAAAGAATCGATGTATTTGTCATTGGACAGAAACAGCAAGCTATGAGAAATTCAGTATCTGAAGGCTATCTCTCAATGCATCTAAAGAAGATACTCTGTATAGATTCAAAGATTCCTCATATTTAAATCTGAGTTGAATATTTCTAGCTGATGACAAAATTTAAGGAATCTGAAAACACGAAGCTCTGATAATATTTCAATCAAGTATTTCCTTTGTGGATTTGAGGGTTTTCTTAAGGCCCACATAACCTCTGTCAACTCATAAAACATTTCTATGCCTGTTTTTGAGTTGCTATGAAGGGGGAGGGGATTTGGAGGAGCCGCACAGCAGTTTAAAAACAAAAGTGCATTCCATTCTTATCCTGCAAAGATTGTAACTAAGCTACCAGAATTTCTGCCATGAAAATTCATAATTGGAGAATGTGATTGATGACTCTCAGCTGTGAACATGTTTCCTTGGAGAATATAAATTATGATACACCCAGAAGAGTGAAAGGAAAACAGAGTCATAGGTGATAGTGAATTACATGTCTCAGAATCAGCTTCATACAGGTTATGCCGACATGTTTGCTCCTAATAAATCCTTTGAAGTTTTTGAAGCTTGGCTCGAGGCTCATGATTTAATTAGGGCAACTGCTGGAATCCTGACATTCTCTTTGCTTTATATATTTTTATAAAATAAAGGTAGTCTTCCACTTATGACTGTAATTAAGCCTAAAATTATGGATTTAAATCATGCCAGTCATTGGTCAATTTTAAAACTTGATTTTATTTTTTTGCAGCACTCATTGAGCAATCACCATGGTTGTTAAGTGAATCTGGTCATTAAGTGAATCCATTATGCATAATGGATATTTTTAGTGGAAACTGTAGATAAATGCTGATTTCCAGCAAAAAAGCTGAGACAGGAGGGCAATGGCTAGAAGATCTTCAAATCTGGGTCATAAGTATCTTTTTCAGAATCCATCATATCTCTGAATGGTCACTAAGCAACTGGTTGTAAGTCAAGGACTACCTGTATGTGAAAATATGAATACATTTTTGCAGTAAAAAAAGTGCAAGAGATCTCTGCCACAGAAGATATTTCCATCTGTAAATTTCCCCAAGGTAATTCTAGTTGAAAAGTTATATTAACTTCCTTTAAACATAAATGAAGATAAACATTTTTAAACATCATTATCAAATCTGCAAGATCATTCAACCCCATAACTCTGAACAGTGTACAGTATCAAAACTAGATGGAAACAAGCACACAACAAATAAAAATTGGTGAACATCCATAAAAGAACAAAACAAATACTTTTTCAAGCATAATAGCATTCTCACAAGCCCAATCAAATGAACCCAAGGAAAAACTGGTTTTAAATGAGTGAATGAGGGGCAATATGAATTTCTGGTGAGACACTGTTCCAGAGAATAGGCACTACAAGCCAGCAATTTAATTGACTGACCCCCAAAGCATGCTAATTATGTCATATCTAACGGAACAGGCAGACACTACAGCTGAGATAGGAAGTCCCTCATATACTCAAGTCCTGTGCCACCAAAGGTTTTGTATGTGATAATGAGCAACTTCAGTGGTATCTGAAACACTACTAGTAGTGTAACTCCTGGAACAGAGATACTATATGGACAAACCATGACATGCTTGTAACTGTCCATTCTGCCGGATTCTGGACTAGATACAATTAAAAATATTTTTCCTTAATATAATTACTTGCTAGAGATATGATTCTTTCAGTCAAGTTCAACCCTTACTGATCACAGATATCTCTACAAGAGAATTTTCGGCGTCTGTACTATAAGGGGTTCTCAATGGTTTCTTGTGGGATGTTATTTTTGACTTTACAATTTAGTAGCCCCAATCCAAATCTGATCCTTCTTAGCTTTTTAAATTAACTAAGGACAGATAGGTGCTGCCATCTGCTATAGACATTTAGTAACTACAATGAATTATTAATATATTAATGTTTATTTGTGAAAAATAATTATTGCAAATTAATTTTTTCTTCTACACCAGAATAGAAATCTTTTGTTAGGCAGTAAGAATGCATAAATATATTTTAAAATAAGCCATATAACATTCTCTTGGGTAACTGAGAATTCTAGCCACAAGTTTCAGTGGGCACCATTTGCACGAGTGGTGTATGCAAATGGAGCTCTATGCATGTGTGTTTGCCCACCACCACACAGGACCATCCCCTCCCCACCACCCCTTGCATGGTTCACAAAACAGGAAACATTGGGGAATATTGCACTAGAATGATTATGAAAAAAAATCTACCAACAAATGCAGGCGTTGGAATGAATATCTACTATTCAGAACAATACCTCACAAAGAGGTTGAAGCAGACGAAGCTTACATCTTATTAACATGTTTTTTTTTTAATTAGAAGTACTAGTTTGATTATTTGTAATGATAATTTAACAATTTCCTGATTTGGATCTCTCCTTATTCTGAAATAAAGATTGATTTTAGACATTTGGACTTACAAAAAACCTAAGTAAAACCTATTTTGTCACAAGAGCTTTTGTGTGTGTGTGTGTGTGTGTGTGTGTGTGTATTCTATGCTCTTGCTGGATAGGACAATGTCAGACATGAACAATCCACACTTGTAAAGGTCAAAGTATTACTTTATTGTTTTAAGCCGATTTAACAGGAAACTCCCAAACTAGCAATTTTGATTGGGAAAGACTAGATATGGCTCAGGGTACCAATAAAGGAGAATATTTGCAGCTCAGGGTTCAAATGATGTTTTCTGAACTTGGTTAGTTAGTTTGGGTAATGAAATGTCTGCAAGAAAATAATCAAGCTCAGAGAGCACCAAGGACCACTCAAGGCTCAAGGTGTTTGAGAGAGGAATGGGACAAAAATTAATTTCAGTGATGATATAATGAAACAGTTGCAAGAAGACATGCAAAGTAAGCTATAGGAATTCTAGAAATATGTAAAGCTTTCTGATTTGCAAATATTTCCTGGATAAATTTTTAATATGGGTAATAATTATATCCATTGTGAAACATTTTAGACAAAATATTTCTGAACAGGATTATTCTGGAAGTGTTCTGACATTTCTGGATTCTCCAGAACAGGCTATTTCAGCGTCAGAATAATCCAAAATGACAGAACATTTGGCCACATTTAATGGGCAAAGCATGTTAAGCTCCTACTGAAACACTGACAATCCCTAAATCTCTAGGGATTTAGAGGCCAGAAATCGGAGAGCCAATCAAAATGCTATAAGTATTTAAGGAATGAGAAGCCTTGGGATTCAACAGATCCTCACTTCTGCCTTGGCCACAGTCCACCATATCTTTGTTTTGGAGCTGTTTGTGGTCAGAGTTTTCAATCTTGGAAACTCTGATCACTCTGGAGGCTTATGAAATATCAGAAAGAAAAAAACCAAACCTATTTATCAATCAAAGATCAGAAACCTCCCCAGCAATCTGTACAATCTATCCCTATGACTCCTAGAATCATAGTGCCAAGAATTATGTCCTAAAACACAAATGACATTAATTGATATCAATGAAGAATATCTCTCTGTACCTGTACTTAATATATTTCAATTCTAGTTTAAAATGCTTCAGAATTATCAAACCTTTTCACATATAACCTTCAACATAACATTAATGATTCTCTAAATAAACAATGAATATTATACCCTTATATAATTTAGGGGATACGTAGTATAGATATAATCATCCTATACAAATAATAAAATGAACTGGGAAAAGTACAAAGCATCACTAATGTTATCCCACTTTCCAAAGCTGATGAAATTTGGAGACAGATTGTGACATGTTAATGTTAGAAATACAACTATGATGAAATAGAAATATCTGATACCAAGTGCTCCAAAATCCACCAAATGAAACTTTTTGTAGAATCATGTTATTTTGGAATTCAATATCCTGCTGTGTATAGAAAATAGTAGAAAATAGAAGTAGATATTATTTTATGAACAATTGTGATGAAAAATAACATGATATCATTTAGCATTTGTGATTAATTGCCAGCTACTGGTCTTTAGTAGCAAATCATAAGTACAACTGCACTGTATTTTGTTCAAAAAATCCCCCACTTACTTTTTAAAAAAGAAATGTAAGCTTGATCAAATTCTTCAATGGGCCTCGAGTTCCACTTTTATCTTTTTTATTTATCTTACACTCAAAATAATATAAAGTAGCTTACTTCACTTGAAATCTATAAGAGTCAGCACAAATTAAGAAAATCAGGGTACTCGTTCATATGGTACCAGGCTGAAATGATCAGCAAAAGAGCAAGAAATTTCAGCTCTGCTAGTTCTCTCAATATCAAGCGAGCAAAACCGATGTCATCGGGACTGGAGAGGCCAATTCTCTAAGCAGCTGGCCAGGGACAGTGCAATGTTTGAGGCTGACACTGACAACCCTTATTTTAAAAGCTCATCCAACTGTAGCATCTCTATCTGCTACTGGTGTACTACCCATTAAGAAAAAAGGGGTATACTGATATTCTTAACAAGCCACAAAACAGACAGACTGACGTAAAAAAAAAAAAAGTCAGTGTCTTGCCAGAAGCAATTGTAGCCCTGGGAAGACATTCCATTCAGCATCAATGACTTTGATAGTTGATAGCTCTTCTTCTGTTGAAACACAAAATATAAAAAGCTCCTATAGCAACTGTCAAACAAAAAATAAAGGTAATTTATGCATACAAATATTTAACTGGGGCACAAAGTCACAAAATGCTCAATTTATGGCCATGGTATTTTCTCTAAAAATGTGCAAAGAAATCAAAAAGTAGTACAAAAATTGAAGAAATTATAAAAGGCAGAAAACCCAGTATGACCTTTGATGCAGAAAGCATTATATTTTCATCACAATCTATTTAATTTTTTTCCCTTTAAATTGCAACTGAATTTGCAGATCACACTGAAAGTATAAAATAGTCTCAAAATATATTGATGCTGGAGGAAGGATAGCTCTGCTATCAGCGGAACTGATGTCCACAGCAACAGAGGACCTGGCAAACAGATTGGTGCCTCATAATTCTTCTCTGGCGAGGAGTTGGGAGCGCACACATACTCCATACAAGGCTTCCCTTGGCAGATTTTACAGTTCTGGGAGCAGAGGGGAAGATAGCTTTGTCCAAGCTGCAGTTCAGAGCTTTCAACAGACACCAGGTTCATTTACTTTTTTTCTTAATCACTTTTGGAAGTTGCTAGTTAACTATTTTTTGCATATTAAGAACCTTCAGGGTGACAAGTTTCCTTACACTGGGTCCTGAGCAAAGTTTAAGGACTTAAGAAATAAAACAGCAAAAGGTATTCTTGGAATATTGATTTTGGAAAGTTAAAAATGGACTAAGGAGCGAGGTGGATTGGAAACAAGATTCTGAAATTAATTATAAGAATCCTTCCAGGATTGTTTAAAATCCTATTAAAATATATAAAGATTTTGAATCTAAGTATAAGAAATTGATTAGAGAAAAACACTACAAAAGGACCTTGAAGGTTGGACTCTAAAGGCAACCAGAAAAAACTAAAGATTATAATTAAAGAAGAGACTGACTAATAGTGAATGGAGAAAAGTATTTAACTTTGAAAGAAGCCAGTTAACAGCTGTTTTACCCTGCTCTAGAAAGGGGTTTTTGCTCAAGTATTTCAGTGAAATAAAGTCCCTCCCCAAGATGTGCATCATTTGTCTTTAAATCCTACTCTTCAATGCTAGTACCATCAATGTTCAAAATTTACCAATTATAAATATATCAATTAATTTAATATATGTCTGTGTCATCTCACATAAACAAATAATACACTTAAATACTTTACATGAGCTATATTCATAAAAAGATAGGAAAAGAAAAATTTAAAACAGCAATCCTCTTCATCCATATATGGTATTTATCACTGATATGACCCCGAGTTTCTGTTGAAAAAGTTAACTCTACAAGCTCTCTAAAATGATGTACATATTCCTGCTATAGTTATATCCCATTTTAAACGAAGAATCCCTACTAGTTCTCACAATCAAGGTAACACCTATGTGTATTTCCACATTGTTACAGTTCTTCAATTGATTAGCTGAGCTTTATTACTTATATAAATTTGTATATATAATATATAAATATAAAATCATATATATAATACATATGTAAATATTACGTATATATTAGTTATACACCCCATAATTTATTTTAGACAGCAGTTCAGAATATGCATAGCCTCTTCCAACTCTGACGTTACAGAGCTGAATGTCACTAGTATATTAAAAACATCTTGCCTCCTCTCAAATTGTCATTTGCCCTCAAGAACTTCAATTAAATATTAAACTGCAATAGTAGCAAAATATAAGTATCTACTTCAAAACTTCCAGTATCCTGCAAGCAGGAATTATATTAGTGACTTCATCCTTCAATTTAGAAAATAATCCATAATACTGTTATCAACAAAATCAAAAGCATCTAAAGCATCACAACAGCATTCTAAGACTTTCCCAGAGAAGATCATCAATTGATAAGGTTAAGGTTAACTATGTTCAAGTCTGAAAAGGGCTAAGAGAATGACTGTCAAGAACTTCAGCAGTTATAGACACCTTACTCCTGAAGTAGTATCTATGACTTCCCAAGTGTCAGCTAATCCTCCAAGGACAGAGACAGGAACTAGTAGCAGTTTTTAAACTTTATGTTCCTTGCCAAACAATTTAGTTCCTGTTAATAAACATAATAATTTCTACATGGCTCTGCTGGCACTCTTAAGGAAAAAAGTGTTCATATACTACACACCTGCTTATTCCAATACAGACAGTCCTTCACTTACAACCAATTGTTCAGAAACTGCTTGAAATTATGACAGTACTAAATGAAGGCACTTATGACCTGTACTTGAAGCTATGGCAATGTCCCTACAATCATGTGATCAAAAGGGGCGTTGGTCTTACCTGATATGCTCCTTCTCAGTGTGCTGAGCAGATAATCCAAAGAATGTGTTAACTCTGACTTCCTGCCCAAAGACTCAGTCCTTTTAAATTTTGTAACCATGACGCTCCTGACTATGTCCCAGTTTTGACTCAGTCTTAGCCCAAGAGAGACGTGTTTAACAGGAGCTCCTCAGAGAAAAAAGGCAGAGCTGAATTCTTTGGATTCTCACACAAGATGGCTGGAAACAGCACAGTTTTTTGGGCAAGTGACATAGCCGCCAGCAAATCAGCTGTTTTTCGGAGAACAGCACAGCTTTTGGGTGAACAATAAAGCTGTTGCAGACAATTCGTTGTTTTTCAGCGAATGAGCCTCATGACTCTGCTGGCTTCCTCAGTCTGACTGGCATAGCCACCACAAAGACTAAGACTGGCTTCCTGCTTTATCAGCACAGCCGCCATTACAATTAAACTCCAAATGGCATAGCCACTAGAGTAACATGGCTGGCGTCTTTTAATCCGCCCAGCTTGCCATTTGCAAACCCATCTGCACTTACAATCATATGGGTGTCGCAACTCCCACCATCTGCTTATCTGCCCTATCTATGCTCTTTTGGTCACCTGCTGCCCTGCATTCTCTTGTCTCAACTCACCTTCGCCATCTTCTTGCTCCTATTGCTAATGAGGCGCATCCAGCCTGGGGCTGGTTTTACACTGCGAAAAAGCAGGGAAGAGACAAAAGCATCCCTTGAGCCATAGCATCCCTTTGCAAAGAGATCGAGGGATCTGGCTTCATTCTGTGAAAAAAGGTCTAAAAGGCTGCATTGGGCTCTCTCCCCTCCATTTAGGGAAAAGCAACTTCCCCACCCAGGAATCTCTGAAAGGAATGTTTCTTTGCAAACAGCTCCTGGATGGGCTGAGACTCCAAGAGGGGAGTGAGCTGAAAGCAGTTTTTTCCCCCCCCCTTTTTCACAACAGGAGGCCAGTCCCAGTCCATCGAGGAGGTCTTGGCAAAGAAACTGCCTCATGTAAAGGCCACTGGATGGGGGTGGGGTTTGGCTTTGTGTGAGAAAAAGGAAAGAAAAGCTGAAGGCAACTTCTCCCCCAACCCCCTTTTTATAGTGTGAAGCCAGACCCAGGCCTCATCATCAGCAGGAGCAAGAAGATGGTAAAAGTGAGGAGAAGCAGTAAAACACAAGATGGCAGGTGTCTCAAAATGCAGGGCGGCAAGGATGACAAAAACTGAGCTGGGGTGGCTGCAGTTTCCAGGCTGTGGCAAGCAGCCATGGGGCCATGTGTTTCTGGGATTGCTTACCATCTTGCAAGATGAAGGGCAGGGCAGCCAAAAGAGCAGAGATGGGGTGGAGACAGATGGTTGGGTGTGGTACGGGAAGGGGAGTTGGAAGCAAGCCCTTACCTTATTGAGGCTTGGGGCTGGCATGGACCAAGCTCATAATGGCTTGAATTGGGATGAGTCTTTGGCTAATGACTGGTAAAATTTGCTTAATGATGGCTACAAGGATTACTGGACTGTGGTCAGTAAGGGATGCAGTCGCATGACATCCAGTGTTATGACTTTATAGCTCAGTAACCAAACTTCTGGTCTCATTGAGATCATAAGTTGAGGACTATCTGTACTTGATGAATTTTGTTTGCTTTTATTGTAGCAGTCTAATAGTTGGGTTCACAGGAAATGCCACTACATTTAAAATTCAACACATAGTACGAAGTATTAAAACAAATAAATACACCAGATATCACTGTGTTGTTACTCTTACCTGCCTGTCCAACAGATTTAAATATATACATAACAAATATGAGAAAGTAATGGAGTTTTGATTGAACATGATGTACTGACAATTGTAGAAACCACATAAATGCCTGTGTTTACTTTGATATTAATTTATTTAAAGAATGAGTTGCAATAGTTGGTAAAGATTCTTGATCAAAACTTCGCAAGTTTAATTAAAAATTCAGCTCCTTTTGCATTTAGCCAGAAAACAGAGCATTCACTCCTGAACTGTTCATATACATGAAAATGCTTGATAAAAAAATAAAACGATTCATGAAAAAATGGGATAGCAACATACGTTTATACGTTGCTATAATTCTAATTCAATTTCTTCAGAGAATTTTAAATGTCAACTGAATTATATGGATTTTTCAAGTCTGATGAGGAAAATGTAGATAGACAGACCTGAATTTACATCTGCAACAAACATACCTGTCCCAGTCAAAAGTCCAGCACTCTTCTTTCGTGCATAAGCGCGTAAGTGGTTGGACAGGCTAACAGCACTTGTAAACGCCGTATTGCAATGCACACACGTTCTAAGCTTCACAGGCATACCTATCATTCAAAAGAAAACTATAATCCAGTTCTCTCTTTAAAAATGAAACTCTCAACTCGTTTTGAAAAACCCTGAATTTAAAGTTGTTTTAAGTATGTCCAGTGCATCAGTGCAATTGTTTCATAAGGAAGGATCTAGGTTATGGTTATTATTTTCTTATCTGGCACAAAACATCCTTTTGGGTAAGAAAAATGAAATGCATGATTTGAATCCCTAAGCTTTGCTGAATTTAACAACTATTATCACTTTGCTGCTGATTTTCACATTACAGATTTCTTTCCTAACCCAAAATACAATTCTGCAATTTGAATAGCACAGTTCTGTTAAGAAGTTTGAAAGCTTGCAATGTTCCCAATAAAGAGAATTAGAAAGTCTGGTTGACAAAGTGGTAATTAAAGTGTTTTACCCACAAGACTGTAAAAGGCTCAATACTAAATTAGGTTGCTGATGAGGGCTTGGAGAAAAAGGTGGTAAAACACACCACTGCACAGCTGTTAGATAAAACATTTCATTCCGTGCATTTTATCTTCATTACTCTGAATGCGCAATCAATAATGAAAGTTAATGATTTGTAGTTTTTGCTAAAAATCTTTGTGCTAAATAAATGATCAACAAACATCTTAGTTATCACAGAAAAGAACACATAGTGAAGCAATTCCAAACTACATCAGAAAAAAATAATACTGCCAATGGTTTCTTAACTGTATTTTCATGCACATATAAAAGTTTAGTCTTGGACAATGCTATAACAATTTTTTTCACATTATTCACATTTCAGTAGGTTAGAAAAAATGGGTGCTTGTAAGATATCATTTTTAGATATATGCAACACAAAAACCAATTTTCATGTATTTTAAACATTACTGCTCAGAAGCAAGGTTACAAAAGTTTTAATAACTAAGTAGCACAATAAATTAACAACCAAATCCTACATTAATTGGAATTAAAGATTACATTAGTAACAGTTGGTATTATACAATTTCTTTTTATTATTTTTGATTGAAGCCTAGAGGATAGAGCTAATCAGTATTAGGCAACATAACACAAATTTCAAATATTTATTTTTAGCCAACTATTGTTATTGAGCTACCTCCTGTTTTAAAGCAATTCATTGCATTATTCATGTATTAACTTATCTTTTTAGCCCCTTGTAGTTAGTTAATAGAGGTTTTCCTGTAAAGCTAGGTTATCTACCTAGGTGAAAGTAAAAAGCATAATCAGCAGTCTCATGTACTATACCAGGTGACTGGTATATATATAATTTATAACTTATATATAATTTCAGATTGCAAGTAGAGAATCAAACACTTGAATGCTTTCCCATTTAAGACATCATTTTAATCACAACAGATTTTATATGATGCATTCAATCCATATAAACATTCGACATAAGCAGATCTTTCAACAGGAGTCTTCATGTCACTCATCCAACATACTCTCTTGGATCCAGAATATGACAGAACCCACATGTGACAGAGTGTCAAGCTGCTAACTTCAGCCTTTGAGCAATGCAGCTTTTCATAATTTCATGCCACAAATCCAGAGAGACAGTTTGTTCACTGAAAGATCTGCACAGGCCTAATAAACATTTGATTTCACTACCTGCAATTTGTAGTGGTACAACAAGCAAATCACATGACTCTACTGATCATGTAATGTCTTCCAGTGACAGTCTGACTGCTGCATCATACTGCACTATTGAAAGACCCATAAAACAACACCCTGCATTTTCACCGCAATTACAAAATAATTACTCAAACTAGAGTGATATTATAGTAGCTGGAATACACATTATGCAGAGATCTTGGCAAAGTACTCCAGCATAATCTCTGACGACTATGATTGAAAGACATATTTAAGAAGAGCATTCTAAAACTATACTAAGAACTCTGAAATAAAGACTGAAATTACTGACTAAATTTCTAGAGAATCTTCATTCAAAAAAAGTCTGAGATTCTGTACCAGAACCCTGATGGAAACAGAGCTATGGCTACCAAAGACACATTCCTAGGACACATATGACCTAACTATAGCTCACATATAACCATACATCATCCATTTCACCAGTCAGGCATATATTAATTTAAGGGAATGCTGACATTTTTTACCACAGATAAAGGAACAACGTCTCAGCTCTTTTTGGTTATTTGATTGTCAATACATTTTATCAAATATTAATTATCATATATTCTCTTTCTATCAAACATAACAATAAACATAAACCATAAAGAATTAAGGAGATGTATCACATGTATCTATTTCAATTACCCTTCAATAACTACAAAGCAAAATTGTTTTCTATTCAGAACTTGGCCTGCACATTCAAAACATAGGTAATTTTAGGTAAGAATTCCCCCGCCCCATAAGAACTTTGCAAAGAAAAAAGTTTCAGTAAGAATTGATTTTAGAATAAAGAAATACAGATAGACACAAACAAATGTATCAATAGATTTCAATTATAATCTAATAGAATAGCAGTTATAAAAACTGCTTACCTGACTGTACAGTCAAATCCATTTTTTGTGGTTGATACATCAAAGGACCATCTTCATCTAATGGAAGAACACATTTTTGAACAAACCTCTTTCTTGCGGTTTGATTATGAATCTTTTGAGGGGAAATATCAAAATTTCTTTCTTCTCCCATCCTTTTATTTTTCAAGAGTTCTATCAGTGTAAGTGACTGGGTTTTTTTTTCATCATGCAATAATGATTTTGCTTCATCACATTCATTGAGGCAATTCAGCCTTTCTTCCTCTGATGCAGACACCGATACATCTTCAGTCTTTAGGCCATTGCGGTATGCTTCAAGAGGTATAACATTTTGAGACAAAAAGTCATCATCTGATGAAAGTTTCTGAGCAACAAATGGTCTGGGAATAACACGACGACTGTTCAATGCCTTAAGGATTTTTTCATATTTTTCTTCATTTTGCATCATTTCATTTAGAACACAGATTGGAGATTTATGCGCATCCCATTTGGTTTTACCAAGCCTTTTTAGGTGTCCTCGCACATGATTAGATAATCCAATTTTAGTGTCAAACCAACCTCCACAGAGCTGGCATGTGTGTTCTGTAGAACTTTCAGATTTCTCAATTGCTACAAAGAAAAATGAGTGATTTATCTATTTGCCAGATATTATGATGCAGCTTACTTAAAACATACATATTAAAACATTCAACCAAAAGAACAAACAAATAACTGGTCAGGATATTATAAAATAAGTTAATATTCATGTTAACACATTTCTTATATGCTGAAAACCTGCTGAAGAAAAAGCTTACCTTTTCTAACTCGTTTCACTGGGGTTCCCGTCACAGTTCTTTTGAAATGCTGCATTTTGTCACTTGTAGCTATCTGCTCAGGTGAGACAACATGGCGTGCCTCATAACTTAATCCAGCTCTGTGAAGATGCCCACGGACATGATTAGACAATCCAACACCAGTTTCAAAAGTTGCTGGACAGTATGGACAATTTTTTTTCTCAAGTGATAAATCAGTCCAGTGAAAAACTGAATTATGCTTTGGCAATGTTGTACCTATGTTTTCCAAATGATGATGATCTTGGAAATCATGCAGATAATTGTTACCTTCGCCATCTTCATAATATTCAAAATAAAATCCATCATTTTGTTCATATCTAAGAGACGATTTACCACCACCTTCTTCTTCCATTTTACCTTTAAATAAAGGGAACAGGTTTACATGGTCCTGATTAATATCACTGTAAGAGCCATCCTCCATAGACCGTGTAGTGTAATCACACAGTTCAACATTATCCCATGAACTTTCATCGTCCGTTTCATAGCTGTCTTTTTTCCCAGCAAGTTTCTGCAAAACAACAACAGTCATTTTATGTAGAATGCCTGGAAAATTGTCCAAATCATCTCCTGCTACAGATCCTCCCCTTTTGGGTCTTTTAATCAATTTTTTTTACAGTTACATGCTTACTTTTTATAGACTCTGGGTCTTTTTTCATCACAGTTAAGAGAATCCACAATAAACCTTACTATGAGAATTATTTGAAGACAATAAAGGCAACAACCTGACAGATCTTGTTGCATCCCCTTTTAAGTGTAAAAAAAATGACTGCTAGATTTCACAATCCTATATATGCTTATGTGTGCTGTATGTATGTATATATACACAAACACATACATGGATAATTTTTAGATTTCCTGCATGATATAAATCTTTAGGATTTAGATCAGTGCTATTTCTATTCAAAATAAACCTGTCTGCAGAGCTTTGACTATACACACTTACAGCTGACTGTGCAACACTTTTCCGAGCCTTCTGTATCCTGGAGGGTCTCTTGTGGAGTTTTGCAAAGTGACTTGTCTGGAATGCAGAGCCAAATGGTCGTTTCAGATCTTGTTTTAAAACAGAAGTCTTTGGAAAGGCAGATGCTTGCTTGATTAAATGTTTAGTCCTGCTACCAAAATTTAAAGCTTCTTCTATACTGAGCCTTTTTCTTTTATCTAGTCTAAGGCGACTGCCAAAGGGATCTATGCAAGCTGACGGATGCAAATATTCCACATGTTTTTTTAGAATGCTTCGGGCTGATGTAGTAAAAGGACACATTTTACACATATAGTCAACTGCCTTTTTTGAGGATTCCATATAGGGATCTTTCACTAATGTCTTTTTGTGTGTTTTTCTCTGGGTAATGTCTGTAGTAATCATTGCACATTTCACTACTGCCCCATGAGCAAGCCCTCGATGGCATTCAAGTTCATTCTCTGTCACAGCCATAAAGTTACATTCTTCACAGCAGTAGTATCTTTTATCTTTTTCATGGGTTTTAGCATGCTGCACAAAGGTTTTGGGACAATTGGTACCAAACACACATTGTGGACACTGTAACCGTGCACTCCTACCCTCATCCTGAAGTTCTTTTAATTCGCGAATTTCCTCCATCAATTTCTGTCTTCTTTCCTGATGAATTATCATATGTTTAAGAAGGGAATTGCGATCCCTAAAGGTCCGTCCACATTCCCTACATGCATAAGGCCTCGAAACATTTAAATGACGAAAGTGCCTATTGCCATCCAAGTGATACATCATGTGCCTGTGCAGATGCTTTTTTTCCCTAAAATTCACATTGCACTTTGTACAGGGATAAAACGATGGCTCATCAGAAATGAAATTAGATGGTGATTCCAAGTCATCTTGTTCACATTTGTTCAATAAAGTATTAGAAAGAAAAGTGCTACTGTGAACAGGGGAAATATCATCTGCACACTTATTACTTGGATTATAAATCAGTTGCTGGATGGCATCCACAACTTCGAATTCCTCATCTGTAGATTCAGGCTTTATTCTTGTTAATGAATATTTTTGTGATTCTATTACTTGTACATTCTCACTCTGCTCCAAAAATTCAAAATCTACTGATTCAGAATTGTCAGGATTATAATTGGATTCATTAAAACAGTCCTCAGTATAACGAGTTATTTTGCTAACATCCATCTTTCTTTTTCTCCTTTTCTGTATGCCAACTTTAGGTTGAACTGGTGACTCTTTTACGGTTTCTTCATTTGTCATAAGGAATTCTATGTACTCTTTCTGTGGGTCCCAGCTTACATCACTTTCTGATCTGAAGTCACCTGCAGCTGAGGAAATCCCTGTTAGTGATTTGCTACCATTATCTTTTCCTAATGAATTTCTGCTATCCTCACACACATCTACATGGCTTACTAAAGTGCTATCTGATTTTATGCTTTTTCCTATTGATGGCTCTACATCACAAGCAACTGAAGCAGAGGGAGGTAGATTTTTCATGGAATGTGATAGGTTCTTAGCATGTGCTGCTTCAGGTAACAAGAACAAAACTGGACTTGAATTTTGGGTTGATGGTTTTGTGGGAAGTTGAAAATCAGGTACCACTGTGACAGATGAAGGAGAATCTGTTTGATGGCCCACAGCTTGTGCATTAGTTAATGAAATGCTGCCTTGTTTCATAATGGAAATCTTAGTTAAACCGGAGTGTGGAACTGTTCCATTAACAGAAGTTTCTGCAGGCAGAATAATTTTTTCACTAGAAACAGCAGGAGCCCCAGTATGTATAAATATAGGTGCTTGGCCCCCGCTTAAGGCGTTTTCAGATTTGTCTGTTGATAGATCTTCAGGCAAAGTCAATGTATTATTCTGAAATGATGTTTCACTCTCTTCTAATTTGGGAATGCCACTCTTCTCAGAGATGAAATTTCTGTCATCTAGCAGTCCTTTAGCACCAATGATATCAGTGTTGATTTCTGCCTCATCCATACTGCTGACATTCTCTGTCCATTAAGCACTTTTCCTCTAAAGTAAAAATAAAAAAATCCATATTAGAATGCATATTAGCATAACAATAGTTTTAAGATTAAACTTGATTGTTTAAAAATATTATTGTGTCACAAGAATATCACACGTAGAAAAACATACTATTAATGAAGAGATTAATAATTTCAGAAGTGTACCTAGTTCTAAAATTCAAATTCAATATAGAATTATAGAGCAGAGATGCACAAATAATTCAAAAGAGATACACTGAGATGTACACAAAGCTTCATGTACTATATATGCACTCTGTATGGAAGTATTTCTTCAGATGGATTTCACTCTTATTACAAACATTCCACACATTAAAATCAAGGAAGATTTTATGTTTATCAAAACACCATATTATAATATACATAGTAGCAAAGCATCATTCATTTTATATACTGAATGCACCACACATTTTCATCAAAAAAATACTTTTAACAAGCTGTGAAAAAAGATAAAAATAAAAATTACAAATAAAGATGAAGTTTGATAAACACTTCTCTATAAGATGATCATTTCTAGTCAACAGTCTACCTTATCTTATATTCATCCCAGTACTCATGTAATCACATTTGTAATTTCCATTATGTCAATATGAGATTAGACTTTTTTTTAAAAAAACTGTAAAATCAGCTAAGTGCTGACCACTTCTAAAAGTTCCCCCACAAGCAACAGTATATGAAAAATATCTTGTTGAAATGTCTGCATGTAAAAAAAAGAGCTGAGATTTTAAATGCTAAGTTGTTGAATCTTAAATTATAATTGCCACTGCATATGTAGTAAGTTAAGAAATCTTTTCCAGTTTAATACTTGTACGCCCAAAGAACACTTTGGGAAAAACAGGAGATAAGAAACTTAAAAGGAACATGAAGAATTTTCACAGTATCTCCTATCAAGGCTACATTATGGATTTATACTGCCATTCAGAGCTACTTTACACATGTAAAAAAAAGTTAATTACTAATACAGAGTCTTCTTCTTCTCGAGTCACTACACAAGTCCTGTCCAGTGCAGAGCGCAGGATCTAATACTAATACTAATACTAATACAGAGTGAAAAACCTGCAACCTTTCAGATATTGCTGCATTGTTAATGTACCAAGGACAAATGTTCATAAGTTTATTGAGAAAAAAAAATACTATTATTCAACAGTGTCTAGAGGATTATCAAATTCAATTTAAAATTATATTTGGAAAACAGAGAATTGTTGATTTGCAATCATTCACTGAAAAACAGTTCAAAGTTATGATGGTCCTGAACAAAATGATTTATGACTGGTTCTCACCCTTACAACCACTGCAACGTCCCAGTGGGCAACTGACCTAAGTTTGGATACTTGGTAATTTACCAGTTGCAACATTCTAGGATCTCGTGATTGCCACTTATAAGGTCCTCTTAGATTGTGGTGTCAAACCCGATCCCTTCGCAGGCCACATTAGGAGTTTGTTTGCCCTTGCGGGGGCTTGGTCTAATCATCGCAGCCAATTGAGGTGTGTGGCAGGTCCCAGAGTGATAGGGGCCTATACCTTGCCATCTCCAGACCAACCCTACAGGCCAACTCTGCGGCCTATTGCAGGCCAGCCTGCTTGTTTAACATGTCTGTCTTAGAGGGACTTTGTTTCAACAATTAACATGAAAACTGCATAATCTGGCAAGAGAAAGGATGAGTTACTAGATGTTATACAGGTAGTCTTCAGTTGGCAATCACTCATTTAGTGTCTTTCTGAAGTCCCTACAGTGCTGAAAGAGACATACAGTTGACTCTTGAGCATGTGGCTGTTGCAGCGCCTCTGCATCCAATTCAATCACAATTCATGCACTTGACAACTGTTGCTGTTACTATGCAGTCACATGATTGCCTTTTGCAACTTTCTCTGTGGCTTCTGATAAGCAAAGACAATGGGGAAGCTGGCAAGAAGTTGCAAATCAGTCATGTGACATCATACTTAATGACCACACAATTCGCTTAACAATTACAATTGGAATTGCCATCCCAAGTCAATCAATTTTGCCTGTACCCATTCATGCCCTCCTCCTCATGCAGATACCTTAACACCAATAATTTTCCCTTCCTGTATGGTAGGCTCAATCCTGCCTGAAGAAGCTTGCTGTTTCAGCTTATCTGACAATATAATAGTCTGCGATTTAATTTGAAAATATTTTAGAAGATTAAAAAAAAAATACAGGAGAGGTTGTAAATAGATTTTAAATCTAGTATGTTAACAGTACATAAGCAATAGCTATGCCAGAACTATGCTTTAAATCTACTAAAAAGCTTGAATTTACCGATTTCCATATAAAATAAAGTAATACATATGCCAGGATAAAATATCAATTCGATGAACGGATATGATGGCTCCATTAGATAAAATTGCTTAATACTTTCACTTTTAAAATTTCCTGCAATTTCATAAGTCTACAAAAGAATAATTCCTAAAAAAAATATGTAGTGTGTAATCAGTATAAAAATGACAATGCAGCATCCCAACTAGTAGATCATATGCGTAGAAATTAAAAAATGAGAACAAGCTCAAGCAGCAGAAAAAAATTCAAAATAAAATAAAAATGAAATCTAAAGCATCACATTTCTCTTCTTCACAATTCAAGTAGAGATATTATTTTAATTTCTAGAATATTTGTGCTGTAAAAATATTTGTATTTTCTCCAGCTCATGACATTCACAGACCTAGACAAATATATGCTCAGTCAATTTGAGAAACTATATTAGCTTTTCTCAACAGGAAGCAACGTTGTTAACGAAGTGGTAAATTCAGTGTTAATGAGTGGCTTCACTGTTGTCACCTCTGAGGTAAAACCTTTCATGTTCCATGTTCCACCCATCTGTTCTGGTGTTAGAGGTTCAAAAAAAGAACAGACGCTTCCCATTTAAAACAATTTTATTGGTGCCCCCTGAACAGCAGGGTGACAAACTAAGATTATATTAGCTTCAAAAATACAATTATTATTTTCAGAATTAGGTCAAGAAAACTTTCTTAACTCTGCACGAAGATACCAAGCTGCACTACTAATTCTGATTCAATTGCTTTGAGTGCAAAATTGAAAAAAAACCAATATTTTTTTGATAATTATTCAATTATATTCTGTAAATGTTATGTAAAATTTTGTTTACACGCAAGGCTTATTCATTTGACATTTAACTGGATAAAGTGTTCTGAAGATCAAACAATTGGATAAAATAGTCAGAAAAAACATCAAGTTAAGAAAATAACTATACATCACTTTTTCTAGGATCAGTTAATTAATGTATCAAATTCGCTGTCTATATATCAAACTATTTTAAGTTGTAGTTTTCTTATATAAATTATTTTTAATTTATACAGAGAATGTATTCATTTCAAATTGTTGATTTCAACAATTTAATCCCTCTTAAGGATATTTCCAACACTTTTGATTGTGCTCGGAAATACCTTGGAAAATTGGGGTTCAGATTCTGACAATTAAAAATTCTAATTTTGTTTATTCCATAGTAAATTTAGATTAAAGTTTCTAAGATTAACCATAGAAGAGATTACAATGCATTGTGTACTTTTCAGTTCAATGCTAACAGGAACACAAACCAATGAACTCATTCGACTCGTTTATGTATAAAACCCGCATGTTTTCAACATTTAAATCAGTTTAAATTACAATTTAAAATCTGAATACAAAAAGTGCTATATTTAAGAAATTTAACAAATGCCATAAGATTTTATTATATAATGAAAGCATTTAAATTAGTTCCATCTTAATCTGATGCTTTGATTCAAATGTGATCAGTTAATGTGGGGGACGGGATCCAGCCGGCAAGGTGCTTAGATCAGGCCTGTGGGACCACCCTGTAAACAGCAAAGAATTGACCCGCACTATTTCTTCCAGTGAAAAAAGACCCCAGGAAGGCTGCATGTGGCCCTCCCAAGCTCTGTTTTCACTGGCAGAGGACTGGAGGCTATTGCAGCCGAAACTGAAGCTCGGGAGCCCTCAGGCCTCCATAGGTGCACTCGATATGAGTGATGTTGATCTGGCCATGCCCTGGTTCTCCAAGGTCAAACACAACCCTGATTCGGTCCTCAATGAAATGGAGTTTGACACCCCTGGGTTAATGGGTAGATTAAATAAATATAAAAACCTTTGAGTTGAATCTTCACATTTAATATTTGAATAATCATTTTATACAGGTATAGCATTAAGGAAATCAAGTTTTGCAGATATGATATAAAATAATCTAACTACCTCTTTGAAGTTTTATAAACTGTAAAAATCAAATCCTTCTATGCCTACACTGAAAGTACTTTTCCTTCCCGTATTTAAAAAATTAAATTAGCAAAACTCTGATGACAAATGATAAAGCATTACATGACAAATAAGTACATCAAAACAAATTATTTACTTCCCTTTCGTTAATGCATTTTGAAATGCATTTCTCTTTATATACATCTAAAATGATACAAATATTTAAAATTCATTTAAGTATAGTCTCTTTTTAGTCACTGAATTATAAATTATACATTCAAATCCAGTTATGACATCATATATGCATATTGATATAATACTTTCTTCACATTCTAAATATGCAATACCACCGACATATAGCTGGCTTATTAAGATTATTTTTTGAAATTAGTTTTGTATCTATTTCAAAATAAGTCACATTGTTTTCAATACAAGGTTGCTTCCAGGTAAGGGGCCAAGAGTTCTTAAAACATTTTGCCATCATATCACCTTTTTGTGCAATTTTAATGTACAGCCCTAACCTAAAAATCCAAATACCAAAGTGAACATTAATTAACAATGAAAATAATACCATGAAACTTTGAGAAATGTGTACTTACTGCAACAAGAGAATTAAAGGGTTATTCGTGCCTCCTCTGGACTCTGTTTCTACTCTATGAAGGTATCTCTCTATGTTTGGGAAACTCTATTATAGATAAAGTTGCACTGAGTCAAGCTCAACTCCTGGTAACTGTATTGATAAATCAATTTTGTTTTCTTGGCAACAATATAGGATAGCAATGGGTTGCCACTGTCTTTTTCTGAACTTTTTTCAGTTTAGCTTACACATCTGGTAGTCCCTGGTGATCTCCCATTCATATATTAATGTCTGGCTCTCTTTAAGTTCTAAGTCCAGACAAGGCCAGTCAGTGTCATATCTTTACATTAAGCCCTTGATATGTAACAGACAAATATTTCATTCAAACTTTTTAAATTGAGAGTTTGCCCATTAAGATTTTTCTGCAAATAATCTTATTTTGAAGAACCACATACTGAAACAAATAACATAAAATCAGATTTAACAGACATTTGCGATAAGGGACATCCTCTTTTCCCAAATGATATATTCAATCTTCATTTACTGATAGCTATTGAACTGCAGCCCAAATTAGTTCAAATAGACAGCTCTATAAAGAATCATCTTGAGATATTCTTTCTTTTTCCCTTCAAAACTGAAAATAAACTTTTTAGGTGTTTCTTTTAAAAATATTTTATTTTTATAGAAAATCTTAATGAGTTCTGCCGTTAGAGCTGCCTGTAGTCATATCATGTAAGCTTTAAGAAATGAAGCACAAAGGTCAGATCCATCTTCAGGATGACAGATTATCATTTAAATGCCCCAGGCTAGTCTTATTGTCTGGGAACTCACAAACATCACTATTTTTGCAAACTATCAGCACTTGCTGTAACACCCTTACTACACTACATCTTGAAGTTACTACAAAAGAAATGAGGTGATAATTGCATATTAACATAATTATTCGGTAATCCCCTCTGAGCAAACTTCCTAGGTCATTCTATAATTCAGGTTAGATTCAACCTTCCTGTCATATCATGCTGCCCACTTTCTTTTGATGAAGATTTTTTTTAAATAAAATGCACATCATTTTTCTTCTATGTACATTATTAATTGTATTTATTACAAGTAGGTTAATATTCACTGAATACTTCCTGTGTAGTGACAACCTTTTCTAAGGTATTATTATTACACACGCTATAACGGTGTCCTCATTCAAATGCTAGCTCATTTAACCATATAACCAAATTAAATGCTATGCTGATGCCCATTAATACAGGTAAAGTTAAAAGATTTGTCAGATTCAATTAGAAATTATCATAAATTGGATTTTAAGAGCCATGAACAGAGGGAAAATAAATACTAGCATTGTTTGGTATGAAATAACTGATAACCAGTGATAGTACATATATACATATTCACATAGTCATGCAAGATACCTACTTCTTATATTTCCAAACAAAACTGGAACCCTAAATAGATTCTTGTTTTCTCCCCATTTTCTTACACAATACTTGTTTGGGGAGTGGGGTGTCATTTCAGGTTAAAAGGGCACGAACAGATTCTATCTTATGCTTTATAACTTTAATATATGTATTATACATAAGAAGATATAGCAGTTGTTCATTAGGAATGATAATGGAGAGAACAAGTCAGTTATGGCTAAGTGGATCTAAGTAGAAGTCATGATATGAGGAACCAATACTAGATAATAAACTTCAATCAACAAATTTCAATAAGAATCATATAAAAAGCAGATGTTCACTGGGAAGATGGTATGGAAGGGAACACACCTAGCTTTAAATGTAATTACATATAGTGTGAGGGTGTCTAATGGACAAACCAATGATTGGCAGACTAACCCCCAAGATTAAGAATGGAAAAGAGAGCTTGGCTAAGGATATCATCCACATAACTCCCTTCTTCTGAAATATTTTTTTCTCATTTCAGACAAGTGGAAGGTTGGCTCAAACAAAATAAAACATTAACAAGAATCATCAGGCTCCTGCTGTAGCCTCTATCACACTCAAGAACAAGATTTAGTTCTAAAGAAAGAAAAAATAGGAAAATGGTACACCTTTGGAAAACATGATGATCAAGGTTGATATCTTTTGATATCATTCGCCCAATTTCCTTTTCTTTATCTGAAATCATTCAGATGAAGTTCCCCAGCAATTCAATCAAAAGAAATAGATATCCCCTCTGATTCTCGTAACTGCAAAAATCCTCTAGACAAAATAGTAAGGCTGACTGCTGAATTCTCCAGGCTCATATATCTCACTGTTCTTTCACAAACCTCTCTCCCTTATTTCCATTATATTTGGGAGAGCTTTATAAAACTTTGTTCATGAAGAAGAATGTTTATGTAAGGAAGCAGACAGAATGAAATAAGGTTACCAGCAGTTTCACTGTATTTAAAAAATAAACAGCTGCTCCATCTATTAATGTGTAGAAGCCTGCATACTTCAACTGAAGACAAAAGGAATTTAAGGAATAACAGATCCATCATCAAATCATTGTGATCCTTGCAACCATTTTTAATTTCTGATTAAAGAACAAGAACACAGAAGTGCAGAAAATTCAATATACATTCACCATCATTGCAATACCATTTCTCTATTACAATAATAAATCTGAATCTTTTGGATAAAGAGGGTTGTTTTCTTCCCTGAATTCTCATCTTTCCCTCCTATAAATCACTAGGTACTTTCTTATTGTCAATTTCTACTTTTTCTAAATTGTATGAACAACTATTAATAAACATATAATTTTGTGCCTGTCCTCTCCCTGTCTGTTTCAATTTAAGCAATATCCCCAATTCCAGCTTTGGGTCACAATTCAGGCCTGTTAATAATTGTCTTATTTAGGAACTGTGATGGCGCAGTGACTAGAATGCAATATTGCAGACTAACTCTGCCCACTGACACGAGTTTGATACTGACCGTTCAAAGTTGACTCAGTCTTCTTTCCTTCTGAGGTTGATAAAATAAGGACCCAGATTGTTGGGGGCACTATGCTGACTGTAAACCGGTTACCGAGGGCTATAAAGCACTGTGAAGCAGTATATAAGTCTAAGCTCTGTTGCTATTATTTAGGTAGTGTCTTCAAAAGTATTACGGATGGAAAGGAATGGAAATCTGTTGAATTGCACCGAGCAAAGGAGTACTACTTGATTTTTCATGATCGGTAAAATTGGCTAAGTGCTGTCACCTTTAAAAAGATAAAGCCTCTTGAACTGAGCTTTTGGTGCCTTCACTATAGACACAACATTGTAGTTTTCTGATGAACAATACAGAAGTACAGTGGTTGTGAACGCTCCTGTTTGCAACCAAATCGGGTGGCAAACAAAAAATCCACCCAATTTTTGGATCAGGTCACGATTCAAAAACCAGGTGGTGAACAAAATTGGTGCGAAAAGATTCCCTTTCCATGCCAATTTCCCTTTTGGCGCCATTTTTTTTACTGTGCACATGCGCAGTCGGTTGTGCTTCCGAACACGACCAGGCCGTGACCAGAATCCGGAAATGGATTATGGCTGCAACCCAAGGCACCACTGTAATGTGCCACTTCTTTCTACTTTTCTCCAAATGTTTCTCACAATCCAAATCTGATATTCTAAAATGTACTGGTCTCCTATACAAGTACTGTCCTGACACTAACTAAACTAAATTAGACGTTGCCATATCTGCATCCCAATAAATAACCAGAACATTTAATCAATTTAAAGTGGGTTATTCTCTTTGAACATTAATAACACACATTATGTTCTATTAACAAACTTTACTTATCTGAAAAGGGTAAAACAATTACCTGAAATAAATTGATATCATGGACTTCTCAATTTAGAATAGTGAAATGTTACTGTTTTGTGCACTAAGAATTTGCATAGCTTGTACCTTTGTCACATGACTATCTTTATAATGAGTATCTTTTCAGTGGTAAATAACTAGCAGTTTCCTCTAGCTGCGATTCAACACTCATTAAAGCTGCTAACAAGTTTTTGCTTATTACATACGCAATTTTTGTTTCACTTGCGATTGCTGAGAGATCCGTTTAGTATAAATTTCAATAATTTAAGACCATGCCCCATAGATGTTGCTCTAACAACCATTATTTATGTTAATCAGAAAATACCTAGAACATAAACTACATTTTTATACTGGTAGTTATGTTAATACAGAAGATTTATACACCGTTCATACAATGCACCCTAAAATTGACTTACTCCTCTTTAATTGGATTTGATGAAATCCTATGCTGAAAGACGAAAAATAGATAAAATTTGTTATTTATAAATCACTATCGTGAGTTTTTTCAATGGCGATCCTTCTTTATATAATCCAATATTTTGTTCAAATATCTTGATCAATATTTTGTTTAGTAAGATAGGTAGGTCGTGAAGTATGTTATTTTTGAGACAGCACTGACTCTCAGAGACTGCCCAGACAAGTCCCTGCAGTTTTGTTGGCAAGGTTTTTCAGAAATGATTTGTCCTTGTTTTCTTCCTAAGGCTAAGAGAAAGAAATTGTCATCCAGCTGGCTTTGAATCTAAGGTACAACTAGAACTCAGAATTCCCTGTTCCTAAACTGATGCTTTAATCACATCATCAAACTGGCTCTAAGCTTAATGTTTTTGGATATAGATCTATTTCTGCTTCAGTCATAATCATAACACTGAAGCACTTAGCCAACCCATTTAAACATTTTCCCTTCCAACATAAAATATTTTAAAAGCATCTCCATGTTTATACACAATTTGCATTTAATGATTCAAAAATGTATGAATTGGCCCTTTCAGCCCACCTCACAATGTTGTTATTAAAAAGTGTTGTTACCATGTATGAAAACTGGAGATAAATAATACATTTTCAAATCATCATCTAATATTATAACTATCAAATAATACCTGAAGTTTATCTTCCATTTTAGACAAACATGAAGGATTTCAAAATAAAATAAATTTTCTCCCATTAAAACATTAAACCTAAGCCCTTTTAAAAAGTCCTACCATTTCCAAGTCTTGATGTTTCTTTTTAAAAGTCTTATCATATGCACAATAAATTTATCTTAAAAAACCGGTACAACAAATGTACAGTAAATTTGAAATATAGAATTTCAGTTAAAACAACTTATAATAATTCAATATCTAGAGATTTTTTTAAAAAAAAGATGAGAGTACAAGAGTCAAGGATTAGCATTTGGGCAAATTATGTTTTAAATTCAGTTTCTCAGAGATACTTAAATGTTCCCTTTATTTCAAGAAACTGGGATAACAAAAACCTGTGTAGGGATACAGATAGTCAAAATGGTGTGGACTCTATTTTCCCCTATTAAAACCAAGATAAGAATGTCAAGTCTTCTGGGAGTAGGAACCTACTGATTCCCGTGACAACTTCATCTAAGGAACTGGGACATCTCAATTAATTCAAAAGTTATACTGAGTTGCCTAGAAGAGATAAATGACTAAAGCAGCAGACTCTAAAAGTCTGCACATCAAATTATATGTAAAACTGATGGATGCACATCCAAGAAAGAATGCAAGAAAAGTGCAACTTAACCTTTTAATTCAGATTAGACATATTTTTATTTTGCATCAGCTCTAGTGATTCTTCTTGTATAATGTTCAGTTTCCAGAACCAAAACACTGCTTGCTTTACTTGAAACCAGGTAGTGCCACCAAGTGGTAGTCCTAGTCTGTGTTTCACAGACAATACAATCTACCACTTAAAAAAACCTTTCTACAGATTGGAAATGTTTCACTATTAATCATGAAGCTCAATCTAGTATTAGCAAGTATTATCAGGAATGCAAATACTTAAAAAGTAGGTGGATAAGATTCAAAAATTACAAAAATCCTATTTAATTCAATATTATTTTTTAACGTCCTTAAACTAGTGTGGGTATTATTTCATCCCACCGCTATTTATAATGCTAAAATAAATGATCTAGCAATTTTCATTGAAAATGGATTTGAAACAAAAAAAAATGTAGGTTGTACTGGATGGAATAATGTTTGCTTTGACGGTTGATAAGAAAGATGCCAGAACTCTTCCGGGGTTTGCACAGTAACTGTGCAATCTCAGAAAAATACATGGTTGAATTAAAAAGCTACCACAATGACCTTGTGGTAATGACATGGCACAATTTGTTTGTGGAATTTTGATGGTTTCTTAACACAAACAAGTGTTTTTCTTGCATACAGCAACTGCTGTGCATAAACTGGGTAAAACTGAAACTTCATTAAAGAGGCTTGACAGATACAATGATCATGTTCACATTCCCTTTGAAGCATCTTTTCATATCTGGATTCAAACAGTCTTAAAATAGTAGAACCATTCAATAAGCAATAATAGTAAAATAACAGGCTCATGAAAGCCAGTTTGTGTGGTGGTTAAGATACCAAGTTACAAACTATATTGAGACCCACCTTAAGCACAAAGCCAGCTGGGTCACTCTCTCTAAACCTTAGGAAGGAGGCAATGGCAAACCACTTCCAAAATCTTGCCAAGAAAATCACAGGGACTTGTTGAGGCAATTTCTAGGAGTCAACACTGATTGGAAGGCACTGAAAAAAGAACTACCACCCCTCAAAATTGTATTATATTGTTGTGGCCTGCCGGTGGCTAATGGAGCTGGCAGCAGAGTCGGACAGTGAGGAGTTTGGGGAGGAACATGGGCCAGTCCTGGAGGCTGAGAAGGCTCTGACGAGGGCTCTGACTTGGAGGCAGAGATGGGGCCAGGGCTGTCTGGCAGTTGTCAGCTGCCTTCTGAGTCAGACAGCAGTGAGGCGGGGGAACAGCTGGAGCCGGTTCCCAGCTTGGACATGTGCAGAGCTGCCAAAAGAAAAGAACAATTACAAACTAAGGGTTGACGTGGGAGTAAAGCCACAAGTGAGACGGTGAATGGCCCCTCCCATAGGGATTAAAAGAAGAGCAAAAGGGAAGGGGACTTTTGCAGGAAACAATTTGTTCGTTGAAGCAGTGTGAACATCTGTCTGTGCATCTCAGACTCTGTGCCAAGCCCTTCCTTGTCAGTGCTGCATTTGAAAATATTTGACAGCTCTCAAGCTAGATAAGGTCTGTGTTCCTAATTACACTCTTGAAACACTGTTTGTCAGGCATTTGGCTGAATGTGCATGCAAGAAATTCACCTTCATTTAATAAAAGGGGTTTTGCTGGGACAGAGTCTGTTTAGTGCTTTTTGGGGAAGCCCAAGTCAGAACATATATGGTATCTGGAACTACTCCTTTTAGTCACAGCAGTTTTTCAGCATTTTAATCATTCAACAATCTAATCTCACACAAATAAGGCAATTTTTAGCAACAATGCCCACCTTTACAAAACATTCTCATTCTCAAAATCTGGTTATGCTTGTTTGGATGGCTCCACTACTGAGGTGGATATGATCATTCTCTACTTGGGATTTATATATATATATTAGCTTTAATTAATCTCTATTTTAATGTTGATTTTTATTTTTTTAAACTAAATTTAATTATTGATTATTGTATGCTACTCCGAATCATTTTCATGACATGGGTAACTATGTAAATTTGATTAATAAATAAACTAGCTATGTCCCAGCATTAAGATACTCAAATTCATTCTCGCATGGAGAAATCAACATTTTCTTTGCCATGTGGCTTAATTAAAACTATAGTTCACATGATAACAACACGCAGAGAAAGTGCGGGATAGGAAAATGTTTTTCATTTACCCTTAAGCGTAGTAGGAGGTAAAGTTATGTTTGAAGAAATAAAGCCACACTGTAGAAAGTAGAACACATTTTTTATTTAAATGAAATCAAAGCCAATCATAAACATGCAATAAATAGCACTTCAAAGCCAGATACCATTTCTAAAAAGTAATGTGACAACAATGCATGTAAAGGAGACAGGACTTGCATTGTGTTGCAGATCCTATCTATTTTCATGAATTTTATCTCCTCCCCAAATTACATGCCACATGGGCCTTTCAGTAAGAAGTTTCTTTACTGGAAAATGTTAAGACCTAAACAGGCTGGTATGAGAATAAAACACTTTTATTTTCAATATTCATTTGGAAGGAGAGCAATTATAGAGTTGCATAAAATCAATAACTGCATAACACTCAAGCTAAAATAGATATTTAAATATTAGGTATTTAGTGAACTTTTCTTTACTCACCAATGCTTGTTTTGTTCGTTTTTAAGCTTCAAGTCTGGATTCAAAACTCAGACAAGCCTATAACAGTAAATTAACATTATCCATATTTTTTCAAAGCCATTATACCATATTCATTATTGAGCGACAAACTACACCAGGAGACAATTACCATTTTTTTCTTGTAACAAATATATAGTAAGTATGTCATGTTAATACCCATACCTAAATTTTACTGACTTATTATTATCATAATAATCATATTATTATTATTAATCATAATAATAATAATTATTATGATTTATTAATGATTCAATTTACTTTCAAGTTTTCTGATGTGTTCCTTCTTTAAATTTTAAAGAGAAATGCTACCGTTATTTATTAACCTTCTAGGATTTTTTGTTGCTATTCTGTCTCTTACTGTTGAAATAAACCTACCATTAAAATTACAGACTTATCATTGCCCAGTCAGTGGGCAAATGTACAAAATCAGCAGGGGATCAAATATTCCCCTCCCCACTGAACACATGAAGAACGAGAATAAAGCTATTACTCTGACTTAACTACTATTCTGACTTCCAGAAGCTAGGTAAAATCACATAAAATACCCATTCAATTAGATGTCTCGCCCAAGGGCTGTTTTGCTTTCGATTACAGGTAGTCCTCAACTTACGACAATTGAATCCAAAAATTTTGTTAAGTGAAACATTTAAGTAGTTTTGCCCCATTCTACAACCTTTCTTGCCACAATTGTTAAGTGAATCACAGCAGTTGATAAGTGAATAACCCGGTTGTTAAGTGAATTTGGCTTTCCCAATGATTTTGCTTATCAGAAGGTTGCAAATGTGATCACATGATCTTGGGAAACAGAAGCCACTATAGCTATGAACCAGTTGCCAAGCATCTGAATTTTGATCACATGATTATGAGGATGCTGCAAAGGCTGGAACTGTGAAAACCAGTCCTAAGCCACTTTTTTTTAGTGCTGTTGTAATTCTGAACACTAAACAAACTGTTATTAAGTTGAGGACTATCTGTACTCTTTTCTCTATATACCAATGACTGCATCTCAAAGAATTGTTTGGTTAAAATACCAAAGTTTTGAAATGATAAAACAGTCGCTGGTCTCATATGAGATGGTGATGAGTCTGCATACAGACTGGAGGTGGAACTGGCAGAACTTTGATGCAGCCAGAACTATCTGGAGCTGAACATTCTCCTCGATGCTGCTGCAAGAGCCCAGGATAGGTTAGACTCCTCTTGATGATGTCACTAAGCTGAGTCTGTCTCGTATAAGAGGACAGCCTGTGGGAGTTACCCCAGCTTTGACTCTAGTTTCCTGCATCTGTAAGCTAGTGTCTCTCAAAGCAGCGTGTTAATCGCGTTTACTCCTAATTTTAACAACAGTAGGAAGCCGATCGAGCTTCAGGCACTGTTCCTGGGGCTCCAGTGAAGCGGTGCCTTCAGGAGAGCAGGGCTCTGCTCTCTTGCAACGCAGAGGATTCAACGTTGCCAGCAAGGAGAGGCAAAAACATAATCGGGAGGGCTGTAAGTAGCAAAGTGTCATCCAGCCCCCCCCCATGGCCTCTCCCCGATGGATTCAGCTGGCCACGATCGTAAAGATCGGGTCAGAGATAAAGCGCCAAGCCAGCTGATTGCCTGATTCAGGCTGACTTTTTTTTTTGGCCGCAACTGCCGCTCAGGGCTTGCAGCAGCCTAAAGAGAGGCTCCAATCTTTCAGCCACTTGGGGACTACAGCAGCCTAAGAAGAGGCTTTATTTTAACCAGACACAGCAGCAGGTGCGAACGGCCATCTTGGGACAGCAATTCCCTATCGCACGTGGCAAGCAGCCATTTTAAGTGGCCTCACAATCTAAATGTCAGCCCTAGAGCAGCTATCCTTCATATTTCAGAAGCAAGGCCCCTCTAATAGGCAGCACATATTGAGGGTTGCTTCTAGCACCTCTTGTGCTTGACCTATTTTTCACTATGGATCTAGATAGGAGCCAGGCAGAATTTTCTGGCCCAGAAGCCCAAGGCCTCCAACCAACCAGAAGAAAGAGACACAGACAGCGCACTCAATCCATCCAAAGGGAAGTGGCAGCTAAAATAAGAGCAAAGGCAATGGCCCTCAAAAATACACCCCAGGCCCAACTCAAGCCGAAAAATGTAGACATGCTGCCTTAAGAGAGGCAGTTAAACAAAACTATAGAACAGATGAGGGGGCAACTTAAACAGGCCTCTCAGCCAAGTGATCCCCAGGGTAGCCATAGAGGCCCTTCGGGGGAGAGACGGTATCAGAAATCCCAGATTCCCTTGGCCATCTAAAATCTTGGTCCCCAGAGAGGCTTGAGAAACAGTCAGGACCTCAAGATCTAAGCAGGTCAGGGCCTAATTTTCAACAAGCTACTTGGAGCTTCCCCCCTCTTCCCTCCATTATCCAAGGTACCTCACGGCCTAGACCTGAGGCTATCTTCACCCCCTCTGCTGCGGGCCTTTGTCCTTCTGACCCTTCCTTGACCACCAGGCCCAGTGAGATTCAGGACGTGGTCTCCATTGCCATCAGACGGGGCTTGGCAGAAGGATTTCAACAAATCCTGAGACCTGTAGAAAGGGCACACTCCCTATTCCCGGCCTACTCCCAGGTACCTTTTCCTTAACAAGCAGGCTCTCTTCCTCAGGAGCAAAAGGCTTATTCCACCCACTCTGAGTGGGACGACTACAGGGAAGGTGACTGCACAATTATAAATAAATGCAGTCACTCAGCAGGGTTGGATCGGGAAGAAGGGGAGATCTGGGACCCGAACCTTTCAGAGGAGGAAGATCTGCACCCAGATCAACCACCCTCGGCCACTGTCTTTAAACCAACTTTATTTAAGACTCTCCTTAACAAGGCCCTGGTTACAGCTCAACTGTCCCCTGAGGAGGTGGCACCTGAACCACAAACAGAACCTTGTAGGCATGGAGATTCCCTCCTTTCCAAACCCATAGTTTTTACGGAAGTTCTCCCCCTCACCTCACCTATTGCTGGACTTAGTCAAGGAATAGTGTGCCTCCCCTGCAGCTGCTCCTCACCCCTCAACAGGCATTTTTACAATGTGGGTCCTTCCCTGGCTAATGCTCTGGCTGTCCCCTCTGTGGACACTCCTGTCGTTTCCTTCTCCTCTGGTGTTCCCACCAAGCTAGAGGACATTCTCAAGGCTGATGATAAGCATGCTGAACAGACCCTTAAACACAAACATCAAGCAGCTGCGTGGGCTGTCCAGGCTTTGACTGCTGCATCGTTTTTCACCCGGTCCTCAAGCCATTGGATGCGCCAGCTACAAGACCACATACCAGCATCCGATTTCAGGTCACACCAGTACCTAAACAAGATTATAGTGGCAGCGTAATTTATGGCAGACGTTACCCTTAACTCTGCCAAATCTGCTTCCAGGGCCATGGCCTCCTTGGTGGCAGCGAGAAGGCTCCTACGGCTCCGGAATTGGCAGGCAGAATCTCGCCAGAAATAGAAACTGGCTTCTGCTCCCTATAAAGGTTAAAAGTTCTTTGGTGATGCATTAGAGCCATATCTCATCAAAACCAGGGACAAAAGGAATGTGCTTTCCTCCACAGAAAAGAAGGCAGACTACTGCCCGGAACCTTACCCTCCACCTCCTTTCCGAGCCGAAACTAACCCCAGTTAGTTCCAGGCCACAGAGGTCATATCTCCAGCGCCAGGAACAGCAGCCCGATGCATCCGGCAGACAACAACATCCTGTTGGTAAACGGCCCTTTTGTGGGGTAGGGGGTCATTCCTTCTGTCGCTCTAAGTAACCCCTCATTCTCCCCACCCATTGGGGAGTCACTTGGCCTTCTTCACCCTCCAGATGGAGGAGTCAACAATGGACGCCTGGGTACTCAACATGTCAGGTATGGTTTACAACTGGAATTTCTCTCACTACCCCCCAAAAAATGTTGTGCTCTCATGGGACAGTTCCAGTCTCATGGGACAGTTCAAAGAGGGTTCTTATGAATTCAGTAATACAACACCTAGTGGACATAAGGGCTATTCAACCAGTCCCGGAACATCAATGGGGATGTGGTTTTTATTCTCATCTTTTCATGCTCCCTAAGACCTCAGGGGGGTGGCGTGCCATTCTTGATCTAAAATTTTTGAATGAGTTTATCCCATACAGACGTTTTAAGATGCAGACCCTGCATTCTATTATAGAGAGCATTTGGGGGGGGGGGGGCGACCTCCAATGACCTTATGGAGGCTTACCTCCATATATCCCCATCTGGCCTCATCACCGCCAGTTTCTCAGTTTCAGTTACCAGGACTCCCACTTCCAATATCGGGTCCTTTGGGCTCTCGTCGGTGCCAAGATTCTTCACAAAGATCCTAGCAGCATTGGTAGCTTCGCTCTGGTTGGTTCCAGTGAGAATACAATGCTACTTGGACAACATCTTGATGCAGTCATCGTCCATCCAATCTACCCATCGAGATCTACAAGCTACACTGTGCTGTCTCCAGAACCACGGCTTTTCCATCAACACCAAGAAAAGCCATCTATCTCTCACAACCAGATTACTCCACTTGGGAGCGGTCATCAACAGATCCCTGTGCCAAGTCTTTCTATCTCCAGATCGGGGGAGAAAACCTTATCAACATCATCCGTCAGGTTCAACATCAATACAGGTGATACAATACACCGCAGCTGTCCACACTACTGGGGAAGATGATATCGTGCATCAGGATCATCCCGTGGGTACCGTTTCACTCCCAATATCTTCAGTGGTTCCTGCTTCCTTTTCAACAGGCAGGAACCAGTCACAAATTGATCAAAGTACAGCTTTCTCCTCAGATCAGGCGTTCCTTCAAGTGATGGCTTTCCCCGGCTCTCTGGAAGAATCATCTGTTGAAGGAACCAGAAAGACTTCTACTCACCATGGATGACAGTTTTTGGGGTTGGGGGGCCCACATGGACGGTCAAATAGCACAGGGGATTTGGTCCCTGGCAGACAGAGCCCACCCTATAAACTGACTGGAGCTCAGAGCCATATTCCTGGCTCTGAAGCACTTCAGGGCCACAGTAACTGGAACCCATATATTAGTGTTGATGGACAATATGGCCACAAAGGCGCAAGTCAAGAGGCAAGGGGGGATGAGGTCCAGGGCCCTGATGAGGGAGGCCGAACATTTGGGTCTATGGGCGGAGAGATCACGGCAGATCACATCTCCAGGGTGGACAACTCCCAAGCCGACTGGCTCAGCCAGAGCTTGGTCGAGCACTCAGAATGGTGCCTTCATCCGTCCCTTTTCAGAGACCTTTCCCTCAGATTCGGGACTCTGGAGGTGGATCTCTTCTCCACTCCCCAAAACACTCAAGTGAACAGGTTTTTCACCAGGTTTCCTTGCCAGAGAGAGGAGGGGACCAATGCCCTTCAGACCAGATAGTCCAGGGGTCTCCTCAATGCCTTCCCCCTCTTCCCATCATTCTGGCAGTCATTTGGAAGATGTTGGAGGAACAGGCAGAGCTAATTCTCCTGCCCCCCTATTGGCCAAGGAGACCCTGGTTTGCGGACCTGGTGAACCTGTCGGTAGCCATTCCCTGAAAGATCCCTGCCAACAGGATTTCCCTTCATCAGGGAGCCTTGCTCCATCCGGATCCCCAGTGGTTCATACTGACCGTGTGGTGCTTGAGCGGCAACAGCTGAGAGAGGTTAATCTCCCTGACAGGGTTATCCTCACGATCCAGACGTCTCATAGACTTCTACGATGCGCATCTTCAATGCCTCCTGGAAAATTTTCTGTCACTGGTGCTTAAAGCAGGGTCTTTCTCCCACCTCCGTTCAGGTCCTACAGAGATCCTACATTTCCTTCAAGATGGCCTTGAGAAAGGACTAGCACTTAACAGCCTACATTGCCAGGTAGCGGCCCTTTCCTCGGTTCTATCCTGAGAATCCTTTCCTTCTATCACTCCATCCTTCTGTCCGGAGGTTTTTACAAAGGGCTTCCAACCTTCACCCCCCCCCGTAGTAGATAGGTACCCTTCATGGGACTTTCCAAGGATGCTCCAGGCTCTGACGGAACCACCATTCGAACCCCTCAGGTCATTGTCTCTGCATTTCTTGAACCTGAAGGTGGTTTTCTGGTAGCCATCACATTGGCTAGAAGGGTATCAGAGCTCACTGTGCTCTTGGTCAGACAGGATCTATGCACTTTTCACGATAATAGAGTTGTGCTACACTTAGATCGTACCTTTATCCCAAAGGTCAATAGCTGATTCCACAGGTCCCACGATATTATATTGCCAGATTTCTGTCTCCTTTCACACCACAACTTAGAACGCAAGTGGCACACTTTAGACGTTAGGAGACCATTTAAAATTTACCACCTTTCAGAAAACTGAGGGCATGTTTGTATCCTTTTCCCCATCGCGGTTGGGGAACAAAGCCTCTCCTCCCACCTTAAGCAGTTGGATCAAGATGTGCATTGCACAGGCTTACAAGGAGGCAACTCTTCCGGTACCCCAAGGCCTAACAGCACATTCTACCAGAAACACCGCAACTTCGGCTGCCTGAGCCACTCAGGCATCCCTGGAGGAGATTTGCAGAGTGGCCACATGGGCATCCCCATCACCCTTCATCAGACATTACCGTCTGGATTCCTGTGCCTCTGTGAGTGCGGCCTTCGGCAGATGGGTGATTCAGTGTATGGTTCCACAGTTGGAGTGATCAGCCAGACGAGGACTCTCCCATGGACATGCAGGTTTTCGTATGTCCCATCCTGGGCTCTCACAGCAGCGTCAAGGAGAATGGGCATTGGTATAACTACCTGAGAACGCCCTTTCTATCTACGTTGCTAGAGAGCCCAGCCCCTTCCTTGCTTCGTCTGGATTCTGGTAAGAAAGATTAACGTTCTAGATTCTGTTTGGCTTTCAGAGACACTCATTAAAGTCTGTCAAGCATCTTCACCAAAGCTGGGGTCACCCCCACAGGCTGTCCTTTTATACTAGATAGACTCAGCTTAATGACATCATCAAGAGGAGTAACCCATCTGGGCTCTCTGGCAGCATAGATAGAAAGGGCGTTCTCAGGTAATTATACCAACGCCCATTCTTAAAACTGTAGAGATGAAACTAGATTAAAAGTTCTCATATTGCACTACCTCTTACAATATTAGACAATACAGTATCAACAGTAGAGACCTTCAAGTTTCTGCGTTCTATAATCTCCCAGGATTTGAAATGGACACCTAACATTAGAACTATCATTAAAAGGCACAACAAAGAATGTTCTTCCTGCATCAGCTCAAAAACTTCAGACTGCCTCAGAAGCTGCTGATATAGTTCTATTGATGAATTATTGAATAGCAATTGCAAAAGCACTTAAGACTTATATACCGCTTTACAGCCCTCTCTAAGCAGTGTTCAGTCAGCATATTGCTCCCAACAATTTGGGTCCTTATTTTACCTACCTTGAAAGGATGGAAGGCTGAGTCAACCTTGAGCCTGGTGAGATTTGAACTGCCAAACTGCAAGCAGCCTGCAGTCAGAAAAAGTAGCCAGCAGTACTGCACTTTAACTACTGCGCCACTGTGGCTCAATTGTCATTTGTACTTCTATAACTATCTGGTTTGGTACAGAAACCAAACAGGACAAGTTTGGTTCAATAGATAGTTAGGACTGCAGAAAAAACAATTGCAGCCAGCCTGCTTTCCACTGAGGATCTATATATTGCATAGGTCAGAAAGAGGGCTGAGAAAATATCTAAAGATCCTCACATCCTGGACATAAACTGTTTCAATTCCTCAGGACACCACTATAGACTAGACCATTGCATTATATAGTTGCCAAAATAACTAGACACAAAGACAATTTTTCTTTCGTGCCATCACTTTGCTGAACACATGATTACCAGAGTAGTCTTATGTCTAAGCATATCTACCCATGCAATATGACTGTATTATCTTTCTCATCTTTTATATTACCTTTTCCTATTGGTACCCCTTATATTACCTTGTTTGTATGTTAACTTGTTGTTTGTATCTACATTATGCTTATATGCATATACACTGATTATATTACCTTGTTGTTTATATGTACATTAAAAACTTATGCACCAGAGATAAATTCCTGGTGTCCAATCAAATTTGGCCAATAAAGTATTCTATGGTATTCTATAAGGTAACCTGGATTAAAAAGGTCTCTCCCTGATAACAGGGAATGACCTTATAAAGTAAGTGCATATTGTACAAGTTAATATTTTCTCAGCCTCATTTCCACAGGTATTTTGTCAACAGGTTGGGATATAAATTTTGCTGATGGGTCATTTTTGCTATGTAGTTTTAATCAGTGGTTATTAATTCAATTATTAATTTATTTTTGCAGCCTTTGTCTGGAATAGTTTATGGCCAGTTATATGCAGATGTACCTGTGCAGAAATATGTAAATAGTTCATATGCGCACATTCTGTCTGTGTGTGAGTGCATATGTGTGCGTGCACAAGTCTAATAAGTAGGAAGGCTGGTCAGCGTACAGAATTTTTTCATGTTTAATCATATTTTGTGGGGATCATTTCAATGAACTATTCTATTCATGTTAATAAATACATTTCAAATATTCCAAGGGACTACCAGTCTCATGTCCTTTAGAGATATTTACAAGTTGATTTATAATTAGACATTCAACATTTCTTCCTCACATTTACATCTACTACTATACAGTATAAAATCTAAGCAGCTCTAATACCTCTGCACCAGAATGAAAATGTTCTGATAGCATCTCATAATTCAGAAATAATATGTACAACAATATGACACTGAAGCTACGCAACAGACTGAAATTATAAATCATCTTCCGCAAATAGGAATCTCTGTGTGTGTCATATTACAATTTACAGCATACACAACAATCACAACCATGATGATCATACTGGGTGAGGAGACTTGCAATTATATCTAACACATCTGAAAGGTGTCTGTTTAGGGAAACTTCTACAGATAAAACAGGAACACAGTGTTATATGTGTATCATGTCATTATGTCATATGTGTATCATGTTGTTATGTTATTACAGAGTTCCTTCTTGAATACCTTGGAGATTTGCAAAGAGGCATTATTATGGTCCTATTTCTTAAGGTGGCATCTGATCACATCACCAGGAGACATTTGCTTCTTGAAACAGAATTCGTCACTAAGAAAGATTATCAGATTTAAGGTTGGAAATTATTAGTGGTTTTTTTTTAATATTTTGGCTCTCCAAAATGCATGCTGCTATCAGGAATGAGCCAAAGGATAGGTAATAAATTGACTTTTGCTGAGGGCAAGATCTAAACATCAACTGTGGAATGAATTGAAGTTGCAATTTTAAATCTAATTATTGTAATGTAAGGGATTATTGACTGCTTGGAATATAGATAGAAGCAGTATATAAATCCAATCAAAGTGAACCGTTACCTGCTTGGAGGTTTTACCTGCTTGGAGGTTTTGGATTGAAATCATGTTTAAACCTAAGCAAGCAGATGAACAAACCAACTGGTTGTTGCCTGAGCAGATACACAGTAGTTGGGACTATCTTCTCCCAATTTATCCTAGCTGTAGCTTTGCATTCTCTTTGGGAGCCAAATAAAAGCTGCTTCCTGCATATTGCTCATTCTATGTATTCCTCCTGCCCCCAAAATAATCGAACATATAAATCCAATCAAAGTGAACAGGGAAACAGAAAAGCCCATGCATGCACCTCTGTAAGGTATAATTTGTAAGGTATAAACCTCTTGGTATAATTTTACAAAACTGGACATATATAATTATATATCCCCTCTTCATTTAATCCAGTTCCTTTGCAATTGCCATGACCTCATCTCACAGCAATTCAAGATCAAAACTTCTCCGTAGCTGAAGTGGGTCACTGAGATGTGTCCCCAACTGATATGGGAAGACTGACTTTTGCTGACTTAAAATATGTGTGTGTGTGTGTGTGTTTTAATTAATCTAATTTTAATTATTTTATGCTCTTTAACATTTTGAACAGAACTGATAATCAAATACATACATATTGAAATGGATAGAAATTTATATTATTAATTTAAATCTTGCCTTCCTTGTGTGTCTAATCACACTTGGCCAATAAAGAATTCATTCAATCATTCATTTTACAAATAACACAGCATGCCTTCCTCCTCCTATTTTTCACAACTGTCCTAAGAGTTGGGCTGTGAATTGGCTCAAGGTCACCTGGCTGGCTATCATGTCTAAGGCAAGACTATAACTCATGGTCTCCTATTTTCTAGCCTGGTGCCTTAACTACTAGACAAAACTGGCTCACGTTAGCTTTATTTTTGCCACTGGCATTTAACAATAATTTGAAAACAATGATAAACAGATTAGGTTCCAAGTAGATTTTGAACAATATTAAGGTTGTCCAATAAAACAGGATTCATCTCTTATTTTTCACAACAAATTACTTTTCCATACAACTTCTTGTAGAGAAGTTATAGATTGCAGAGCTTCTTGCAGATTAAGTCCTTGCATTTAACGCATATTATCATCAATATTCTAAAATTTTTTATGTAATTATATTTTTTGAAATAATAAAATAGAATTAGAATATTTCCATATTTCTATCAGAAATAAAATTATAAGAATTACTACCAGTTTAGTAATTACGCTGCACAGTCATTTCCATTTTTCATCAAATGTTGACCAGGCTATATTTCTTACTGCACTCTCCCTTTAAACCTGAAGGTGGCAATGATAAAACTTTTGCTCCTTTCCATTTTCCTATACTGTATCATATTTTGAAAATGAATTCTAATAAAGTTCCATCTATATTCATATTGGACTACAAAAGAGCTGGATCAATTCTAAAATATGAATACCACTGGGGGTTTTTGCAATTATATCATATCAAGTATACAGTATGTACACAGTATCTTTGTATCTCATACTGTATAATTGAAAAAACAAATCCAATATATTCCTATTTAAAACTGATTCAGCCCTTTTTGTAATCCAGTACAAATCTTGACATACTTCTTTTGCTTCACCTTAATTATTCTACAATTTCAAATATTGGTAAGATATAGTTACCTCACTTCAAATACATTTCATTTTTTAAAAAAATATTTCATTACAATTAATTGTAAAATAAAAATACAAAAAGAAATAAACATTAAAAAGCTAAGAGAAAGAAAAATTTCAGTTTTTGCTCGAAACTGAAAATAATGGAACTTTGATTTTAGGTTTTGGTGATTAGAATCATTATGTGGTTAAGAGAAATAGCTTGAAACTTTTAGAAACGTAAGGCAAAAAGTTGAGTTTTTTTCTTTGCATTTTATTGCATTGAAAACAATTGGAAACCACTATGTTTTTCTGGTTTTCTGTTTGTACCATCCCCAATACGTTTCAAATGAAAAACTTACCAAGTCCTTGCACATGTAGACTTTCCTGTTTCACCAGAAAATGTCCTAACGGGAACAACTAGCCTTGCCAAGTTTTCTTACAAAATCTTCATTTCAGCCACATCTTACTATATAGGATGAATTTCATAGTTATTATTTGCAATACCTTGCTGCACTTTTCCATATCACTATACTTGGGCCTATTCTGATTTTCACAAGTACTTTGCTAGCCTCTTTTTTGTGTCTAATCCAGATTCTTTAGACTTAATTCTTTATTGCAATATCTTGATAATGATATTGGCCTTAATGTAAAACTGAAGTTCTTGACCACTAAAACATGTTTGGTAAACTAAAGTCTCATCCAGTCTCTCCAATTTTATATGCTACAATATTACCGTAGTACCATTTATTCTGAAGAGCTAGTAATACTGAAAGTGCAGCATAATCACAAAGATTCTGTATACTCATTTAAATTAGTCTACCGTATATTATACCAATTACTACCAATCTGATCCATGGGAAATCAGTACAGGGCAGGAGATTTCTGGTCATTGAAGTCTGCAGGGAGGTTGTGGGCCAAACATTACCAAAAAAAAAACAATAACATGTGATAACTTTTCCATTCTGATTTTTTTTATCTTTTGAAAGGATTGGAGGTGATAAACTTGATGCATTAAGCTTCAGAGCATTTATGCAAGAGTTTATGCATCTATTTTGCATCTTTTTTTACCATCAAAAAGTTTTTAAAAACACAGATTTCAATTGCATGATTTAAAGGAGTTCTGGGAATCATAAAACAAGAATCTTGGTGACATATGTGACCCACAATTTCCTATTTCTAGTCTAATTCTTACTTATTGTTCTTCCAGAGACAAATTAAATTACTGTGTTAGATCAACTATATGCAATTTACATTAACAAAACAAGTTTTTCTGTCAATCTATATCAGATGAAGCATGTCATTTTTAATTAGCAGTGTGCAAAAACTTTGTTCTAAATCACTTCATGTGTGAAACTTTGTAAGAATTTCTCATTTTGAGTACAAAATCTTTTCAAAGTGATTCAAATTATCCAATTTACATTCTATGCAACAGTTTTTACATTTGGAAAGGAATTTCACAAAGTTTCACATTGAAAACAGTTCAAAACAAAACCCTAGTTTTGATATATGTAGAAAATTCCAATCATACCAATTCCAACTTCATGCACAATTCTGTGTGCTACTGAAGTCAGTATGGAATTCAATGTGCTTAATGTCCAAGATAGCATAAACAATACTAGCCAAGTGAAATTATTCAAGCATCAGAGTTTCCATTTCTACAAAACTAATGTTTGTTTCATAGTTATAAACCATGAAACCAAAGCAGGTATCAAAAACTGGATTTTTATCCAGAAAACTTATACCACTGATGCCTGTATCAATATTGGTTAAATCTGAGATACGCAGCTCATTAAAAGTCATAAATTACTGCAGCACCAGATACATAGGAGTGTATCATTCTTAGAAAACTATGAAGGTGTGGATATGTAATTTTTCCTCTTTTGAAGGAAAAAAAAATACATAATAAGCATTACAGAATTTAACATACCAATTTTAGTGATATGCACACTGACAAATCCTGCCAATGGAAAAATGAAATACTTCAGATCTGCTACACATACACAGTTAAAATGAATTCAACAAGCTGCTGTTGTCATCTCCAAGTTGATATCTCCTGAATACATGTCTTTTGAGAATTAAAGAAACAAAAATGTATTTCTATCTATCAAGGGAGATTCCCAGTCAAACAGGTCATAGTTGTCTCAAAGGTACTTTTTCAAAAGGCAACTGGGCTCTATTTTTCCTTGAAGTCATTTCACATCTCGTTCAAGAAGTTGTAGCTGAATGGTGAAGAATGGAACAATTTATATTCCTTGCAATCATCTGCTTGTTAGCCATTCTTTCTGAGAGTTGACTCAGGCCACTTGGAAGTTGATCTGTGCCCTCAGGGTCACCTGGATAGTGCAAATGTGTGTGGAACCTTCTTGGGACTGCTGAAAATACTGTGTTGTAGATAGGAGATAGGTAGCATTGTATCCTTCCCCTCTGTTGAAAGAGAGCTGTTCAATCGTAATGTGGATGGCCTCCTTGATCCTTCTTTAAACCCAGTGGTCCTCTCTGTCCAAAGAGTGGACTTGGATGTACACATTCTGGACAGAGTGGACCTCTGGTTTGAAAGAGGGGTCAAAGAATATAAATCAACAAAGATAAATCCTTCCATTCTCTGCCTTTCAGTCAGAATTGAAGAACCTTCTTGGATGAGAAGCAAAATGTCTTCAAAGAAAAACAAAGGAAGTCCAGTTGCCTTTTGAAAAAGCACCTTTGGGATATCTTTATCTATTAAAACTGAACCAGGCAACCAACATCTTTCCCTTAACCATTATACTGTTCTCATTTAAAAATAAGCAATAGTAATTCAGGAATAAAACTAGGAACATCAACAGCAGATATCTTTCGCTGAGCTGACATGCCTCTTGAAGCAGAACGCAACTCTCATTCTAGCCTCTTTTTTAAATGCTATCATATTCAAAAGCTAAAAGAAGATATTTGTAAGTCATTTTGTGGTTTAAAGTGCAGTTTCATTGTTTAAAAAGACAGTTAATATCAGAAAGCTGTTACAAGTCATTGCTACAGTTGATTACTCCAGTGGTTTATAGCAGGCAAGTCTTATGATTCCCAGATAGGAAAACCATTGGCATCTGGATACCGAGCTTGGATTCTACTTCCTTAGCTTTTATTTCTTCTACAGAAGAATATTAAATTTGGCACTTCTTACCAAGAAATCCTAAGCGTTTAAAACAGTTTGCAATTAGATCTTGAAAAATGTGTGCACTTTTTCATTAAACAACTGAACACCGTAAAACAAAACATTTAAAACTTAATGGTGTGCTCTACTGTTTATTCACTAATATATCGGAAAGTCTTTAGCAACATTTAGCTATAATTAAACAAATTCCATAGGTGCATACACCATTGTTATTTTCTCTTTACACAACAGGTCGTAGAACAATGTGAAAATGGGTTATGATCTCTAACAGTGCTTTTTTAGGTAGTATAGGCATCTACTGAATCAAATGAAATTTGTATAGACAACTTCAAATGCTGCATTTTTCCCCGTAAATCTGAATGTGCGTGAATGTACATTTGGTAGACATACTCTGGCTATCAGCTTACCACAACTTGCAGACAACAACTTGCCTGTAACAATCAATTGAACTCTCATTCTTCCTTCTAGCCTTGAAGAACTATTGGTACTTCCAGGACCAGAAATCTGAATTACTGTATAAATACTGTATAAATAGTATCTCACACTTTAGGGAATAGCAAAATTCTGAATTCAAATTTCATATCCTTTTTTTCATGCGTGTTTGAATCAACCCTGACTCCTGGCAACTATCAGGACAAGTCGTAATTTTCTTGGCAAATTTCAGAAATGGTTTGCTACTGTCTCCTTCCTAGACCTGAAAGGTGATGAACCCAACTAGCTTGGTGCCCAAGGCAGACTAGAACTCAGTCTCCCAGTTTATAACCAGATGACTTTACCACAGCAAACTGGCTTTCTATCCCTGTTTTTAAACAAAGCTACATTCCGAAGACTTGTACAGGTGTTCATTTTCATTTTTTTCCAGGAAGTGAGATACAAGATAAAGTTATTAGTAAAGGCATAGAAACACAGAATGTAATAACTATTCAGACACTTCCTTTTTTCTGTGTTAGGAAACATTATTGGTATCTGGTTCATAGGTCTTCCTCTCTACTCTCTGCTAGGTAAAGAGGTCTCTCTGGAGATTATATGAAAATGCATTGTTTTTCTACATTTATCCCTTTGGTGTTTGAGCCTTAATTCAAACATGTACCTTTTCACATCCAATTTGGTCCCACTTAAGACAGATACCATTAATCAGCAGATAGAGAGAAAATGATATTTGCAAAGTGCAAGATATTCTCAAAAAAGGTATCTGATGATCAAGATCATATCGAATAATCTGAAGGTCTACACTAAATAATTTACTTAGGACTTAGTTGTTTTAAAGAAACTTTGTATGAATGCAAAATTTATGTTCAGGTTTTGATTTAGATTTCTTAAATGTAAATATTTTTTTTTCCTTTTCATTTGGGCTATGCTTTAAAAAAACTTGAAAACACACAGGACCACTCACACTGTATCAGTCAGAAACTCTTCAAAGCAGCCACACCTTCTCCCAGGATCATTTCTGTCCTCTACAATTACACAAGGAAAAGATGCAGTTGTTTTAAGGAACTGCCAGCAAATGCTGAATACATACCCACTCATCCTCCACAGAACCTTTTATTTACTTCAGCATTGCTGAAGTGATTCACACAGGATAATAAAACAGAGACTCATGTGTCTATGTTTCAAAAAATATATATTAGGGATATAAATATGTTAAAATCATAAAATATTTTAAATATGCTAAATCTTAAACAATTCTTCCTTCTACTACACAAACCTATTTCATTCTTCAAATTATAATATGGATTACTGCACTATTACACCCAGGAAGATATATACTTAACAATATCTGCTAATTAATGTTTGAACTACTTCAGTTACATTTCAGGGGGCAACATCAACACTGCCATTGATAGAAGCTCCCATCATCATTTGAAGCCAACAGAGGCATATTGTTCTTCTGTATTTCTCCCAGGAAACTTTTTAAGAAGCTGAGGGACTCTCTAAGACAAGACACTGAGTTTATGAAAAGAAAATGCAAATGATGGGAAATCTGTTCGTGAATGTTGGACATCATATTTGTATAGCTGTTTCATGAAGGAGCTCAGGGCAAAATAAATGTTTGATCTCATTTTATCTCCATATAACTCTAAAGGAGTCAACTGAGAGAGTGATTGCGTTGGAATATCTAGTAAACTATGTAACTGAGTGAGATAGGTCAAATTTCAGATTCCTATTATAATATGGAGAGCTACATGAAAACAAATGTAACTGGAGACAACTCCAGCTATACAATTTGGTTTAACTGTTTATAGTAATGACCCTGCAGTCCATCTATGTTTTATCTTAAGTGTCACATACTCTTCCCTTGTTGCTCATGAATACCTCCCATATAATTCAGTTGACATCAAGACAGACTGCTCAAATCACTTTTACTAGTTAAGCTCAAATGAATTTGTTTTATATATTACAGGAACTTAAAATTCCAGGCACAAGAAAGTGGTAAAAATAAACAGGAATGGAAACCATTTCATAGCCATGCTAAGGAAATCATTAGACACACTGAGCTTGCATATTATTATAACAGCTACCAGGATAATGTATGCATATTCCTAGAAATATAAAATACTCTGATGAGAAGAATGCAAGCTTAATGTCTAGGAATACACACCTATGTCCAAAATACTTATACACAAGAATCCCAAAGGTGCTTTTTCAAGAGGCAACTGGACTTTCTATTTTTTCTTTGAAGACATTTTGCTTCTCGTCCCAAGAAGCTTCTTCAGCTGAGAGCTTCTTGGATGAGAAGTAAAACTTTTCAAAGAAGAACCAGAATGTGCAGCTGCCTTTTGAAAAAGCACCTTTGGAACAACCATGACCTGGATGACTGAGAATTTCCATAGTCATACATGAAAAGTTTAATTTCAATTTAACCTGGAAACTGTTAATTGAGAACAAATCTGTACATTGCTTGCCACTATATCCAAGGTTTCAATCCTCTTAAAAATAAGATTCAATGTTTTAACTGTGATTTTTATGTATATTGTATGGATTTCTCAGCTAATGTAAATTTTGACTTTTATAAGTTATATTAACAGTTTTGAAAGTGCTAAAATATTAAACTGTTGTGAAACTATCTTTATCTTGATTTCAATCCAAGGTGATATATAAGAATTAATGTGTTTTTTTCCCAATGGAATAGTTTATCTTATACTACTAGGCAGATTTTTCCACATAATATTTATATTCTATGTATATTCTTCTCTCTTAAAATATTTTTACAAGAAAATCATGATAATATTCCAAAATCACCTATTTGCTAAATGGTATAATCCACAAGTGAGCCACCATCACATCTCTTTGCCCTAGGTTTGGTTGCTCCATTCTAGTTATTCTTATATTTGAAGTTAGCTATCCCAAAATGTTCTCAGCTCCATGAAACATCCAGAATAAACTTAAGTCCTAAATCCAAAACTCTTTAGAGCCATTAATACTTCCGTTAGTCTAAAAATTGTTACAATTTCCTAAAAATCAAATTGTTTTATTTTGGAGTAATTGCTCTGTTGAGAATATTTAGTTTTCCTGTCAGGCAATATAGAAAACTATGGTCTGTTGAAATCTTACCTATGCTATAGCAGCAGAATTCTTCTGCCCAATATTTTCACATCTTGAATCATTCATCTATCAAGGAGAAATATGCAGCAAAGAATTTCAAACATTAGTGTACCCAACCAAATTTAAATATGTTTGTGTGAATGCCTATACTGAAAGTTACCTCACCAATGATACCCGAAAGAAAAAATATGAAATATAAAGCAAAACACCAAAACTTAGAAAGAAGGGCATCAAGTATATATGTGTGTCTGCGTGTTTTATCAGTACCCAGTAAATTGTCTTCTCTGACAATTTGAAATTCTCCCCTGTATTACTTACTCCTGCATCAGATTATGTGTATTATTTATTTTTCCATGCATTAAAATAAACTTATTTTACCCTGCTCTGGAAAGTGCAAAACAAGCCAAATTCACACACCTTGCCTGGGTCTTTAGTGGGAGAACACTGCCTGCAATAGAAAGTTTAGAAACTAGGAGAGAAGGAACAGGAGGAGACAAAGTATATTCCGTCCATACCTTATGTCCAATAAGTTAAGGTAATTTCAGGATCACCTGAACTCCTTAAAATTGGCTTAGTGGCCACCGTGGGCAGCAAGAATGGCCACTTGTGTACCTAGAAACGTACAGAGGGTGGAAAGGTCTGACACCAAATATGGAGAGTTTTCAAGAAGCATGGCTGTGAAATGTACGTTTCACACTCAGGTACGCCGGCTCAGGTTTAATGCTAATAATTATGAAATAATATCAAACAGATCAGGCCATCTCCCGGGGAGGGGGGGGGGGAAGGAACTGGAGGCCAAGGATGGCCTGGGACACCTTCCACACTACAGTATCCTGCTTTACAGGAACGATATCCCCCCTCCCCGCTTCAAACCAGGCGCTGCCAGGGTGACCTCATTCCCTCCGCGGCCTTCTTCGGGTCGCCCAAGTCATTCCTGCTCCGGGGCTTCCCTCTCGACTCCAGCCAAGGCTCCCTTTCGGGGGGCCAGCGGCGTCTCCTAACTCCGCGTTCACTGGCTACGCCGTTTCATGTGACCGCCGAACAAAACCCTCCTCAGCGCAGCGGCTCTTTGTGCCCGGCCCAGTCCCGACCCGCAACAGATTTGTGAAGGAAAGCAAACAGGGCCGGGGACTCTCTGTCGCCTTTCCACACCCCGAAGTCTTCAAAAGACCGGCCTAGCTCCCAAGCCACCCCTCTGCCAAGCCGCCCTTTCTCCCGGGTTCTCGACTACTTACCTCCAACGGCCCAAGCCCGGCCTGGTCGAGCCCCTTTGCCGCACCAGCGGCAGCCGCCATGTTCTCTGATGCGACAGGATGGAGTCAAGACCCCCCTCCCTCCCTCCCTCCTCCTCCTCCTCCTCCTCCTCTCCGCTCTGCCTCCTCCCTTTCGCGCGCGCATTCCATTCCAACCTCTTTTCGGTCCTGGCTGCTCGCGCGAGGTTCCCGCTCTTCCGCCTGCCCGCACCCCCCCCCTCCCTGTTTCCCCCTCCCCCATTCCTCCCCCGCCCCCGTTGAAAATAATAATACTAATAATACTCATACTAATAATAACCATAACGGAAAACTCACGGGCTCGAACAGGGCGTGCGTCAGACGGAATGGGGGAGTTGCGTGGAGCGTCATGACGACATCACGCCACCTCGCCTTGGATTCCCCCCTCATCCAGCACATCCTCCGCCCTACTTTGCCCGGTAAGACGCATGTGCAGAGCCTCTCAGCTCCCAGAAAAATGTTCCTTCCATGAGCGGTTGGAGGGAGCCTTCCCAGTTCACCTCAGCCGCGAAAAGAGGCGCCCGCCTTATTCCTTCCACTGCTGAGCTAGTTCTTGGAAACTGAAGTTGAGGGGAGGTTAGCCGAACCGGTGGCTCATCTGCTCCCGTCTTCCATAAGGTTTTCCTTTAAACGGGTTTCGGAAGGTGGTACAGGTGTTCAAGAGTGGTGGGTGGGCTTCTTTTTTTTTTTGTACACAAATATTAAGAATAAAGGAATAGAAAATTAGGCCCCCATCCACACCACAAATTAAATGATGTGGTTCCATGTGCATTGTTCTCTTTAATTTCAATATGGACGTAAAAGTCTTTCTTGAGTTTTTGCTCTTACCAAAAAAATAATAATAATCAACATATTAGGTGCCGAGTGCAAGCAATGTGACAATATCTGACAATATCTGTGGCTGTAGACTAATTTATTATTAGTTAATTAATTAATTTTATTTAGTTAGTTGTTTGTTTGTTTATTTATTTATTTATTTATTATTTTTGGTGCCTTTGAATCAGTTTTGACTCCTGGCAACTGCCTGAATAAGTCCCTGCGGTTTTCTTGGGAAGAGCTTCTTGGATGAGAAGCAAAATGTCTTCAAAGAAAAAACAGAAAGTCCAGTTGCCTCTTGAAAAAGCATCTCTGGGACAACCATGATCTGGATGACTGAGAATCTCCATACTTTCTTGAAAATGTTTTTCCGAAGTGGATTGCCATTGTCTCCTTTCTAGGGCTGAGAGCGAGTGACTGGCCCAAAGTCTCACAAATGGCTTTGTGCCTAGGCAAAGCTAGAACTTTATACTCTTCTAGTTTCTTGCCTCATGCCTTAACAACTACAGCAAACTGAAACTGCCTTTCTTCAATTTGTTTATACCTGGGAAGCTTTTTCCCTAGATGGTCAAAAGTGCTTCTGCATGAAATAGTGCTATCCATATTCTCCAGAATATATACAGGTAATCCTCAAGTTACGACCTCAGTTGAGTCCCAAATTTATATTGCTAAGTGAAACATTTGTTAAGTGAGTTTGACCCATTTTATGATTTGTCACAGTTGTTAAATGAATCCATTGCATTTGTTAAATTAGTAACATGCTGTTAAGTGAATCTGACTACCCCAATGACTTTACTTGTCAGAAGGTAGCAAAAGCTGATCACATGACCCCAGGACACTACAAATATTATCAATATGAATTCATTGACAAGCATCTGGATTTTGAACATGTGACCATAGGGGAGCTGCAACAGTTGTCAGTGTGAAAAATGGTCATAAATCACTTTTCAGTGTAACTTTGAACAGTCACTAACTGAACTATTGTAAGTTGAGGAATACCTGTTATTTGGATTCCATATGTAGCCAGAAACCCTCACAAGGACATACAAAATAGGCATTTGGAGGAATGTTTTGAACTGTTCATACCGGTAGGTATATCTGTCACATATATAAGATCCTGATTATAATATTTTTATTTATTTGTTTATTTATTTGATTTGACTTGTCAATCGTTTACAAGGTAATAGATATAAGTATAAACATGAGTAAGAATACAGGAGATAGGTATGAATAAATGGGGACAATAGGACAGGGACGGCAGGCACAATGTTGTACTTATGCACACCCCTTATAGACCTCTTAGGAATGGGGTGGGGTCAATAGTGATAAGTTTGAGGTTAAAGGAATGGGGGGTAGAGGATGTAACAACAGAATCTGGTAGTGCATTCCAGGCATTGACCACTCTGTTGCTGAAGTTGTACTTTCTACAATCAAGTTTGAAGTGGTTTACATTGAGCAACTGCTATTCAACACCACAAACAATACTGCTACCCTTCAAAAAGACTTTGACTGTATCAGAATGATCAAACAAATGGCAACTTCAAATCTCAACAAATAAATGCTCTGTCTTACATATTGGCAAAAAAAAAAAAATCAGAAAATAAAATACAAGCTGAATAGTCAAGACCTTGTTGATGATCCAAACTCTGTCATGGACCTTGGAGTACTCACCACTAATGATCTAAGTGGTAGAGCCCACTGTAAAAGGCATTAAGAGTTGTTAACCTAATCCTACATAGCTTTTTCTCTGGTAATATCACACTACTAACAAAACATTTGCTAGACCAATACTTGAACATAGCTCATCAGTCTGGAACCCACATTACGTATCTGATATTAATACAGTTGAGAAAGTCCAGAAATATTTCACAAGAAGAGTTCTGCACTCCTCTACTTGTTGCAGAACACCTTATGCCATCAGACTTGAAATTCTAGACCTAGAAAACCTACACCGCCTTCCGTCCGATCTAAATATAGTATATAAAATTATATATTGCAATGTCCTACCTGTCAATGAATACTTCAGCTTCAACTATAACAATACAAGAGTACACAATAGATACAAACTCAAGGTAAACCGCACCAAACTTGATTGCAGGAAATATGACTTCAGCAACAGAGTGGTCAATGTCTGGGATACTCTACCTGACTCTGTGGTTTCTTCCCCAAACCCCCAAAACTTTAACCTTAGACTGTCTACCATTGACCTCACCCCTTTCCTAAGAGGTCTGTAGGGGGTGTGCATAAGCGCACCAACGTGCCTACCGTCCCTGTCCTCTTGTTTCTTTTTCTTATATGTATCCATTTCATGTATTCATAACTTATGTTTATACTTATACCTGTGATCTTATAATCACTTGACAAAATAAATAAATAAAATAAAAATAACCTTTGTATCTGTTGTGTGCTCTTGTGGTTGAAGCTGAAGTAGTCATTGACTGGTGGGACATTGTAGCAGATAATTTTATGTGCTATGCTTAAGTCTAACAGTAGGCGGCGTAGTTCAAGGTTGCCCAAACCCAAAATCTCAAGCCTGGTGATATAGGGCAGTGGTCCCCAACCTTTTTTGTACCAGGGACTGGTTTTACGATTATTCATTCTTCCACGGACCGGTACCTGAGTAACGTGAGACTCCACCGCCATTGGGATGGCTCTTCGTTCGAAGCTGCCCCTCCCCTTTGACGAAACTAAGGCACAAGGATTCCTTCAGCACCCAAACGCCACTTTCCAACCAAAAACCCGGAAGCGCCGTCAAAACAAGATGGCGGTGCCTAAGCTTTGTGGCCCGGTATAAAATGATCCAGGGACCGGTACCGGTCCAGGGACCGGTGGTTGGGGACCCCTGATGTAGGGTATCTGTTGTGAGGAGTGTAGTACTGTTCTCGTGAAATACTTCTGGACTTGCTCAGTTGTATTCATGTCTGATATGCAGTGCGGATTCCAGACTGATGAGCTGCATTCTAGTATTGGTCTGGCAAAAGTTTTGTATGCTCTAGTTCGCAATTCGATATTTCCAACAGTTTACACTGCATGTTTGCCTATGATTAACTTGATTTTCTGATGCAGTTTAAAAAATAATGTTTCCTTCAATCCTCAGCGAAAGAAGTTTTACATAACTTTCAGAACTTAAATGAAACATTATTTGTAAATAAACATCAACGGGGTGATTGGAATGTTGAATGCCCCACCACCATTGGTGCTTGCAGGTGAAAGCTAGAAGGGGGTGTAAATTATATTTGTATATGATTACGACATTGATTACGACATTGCACACATATTATCAATATGGTTTGCTGCATTCTCTTCTGCCTATCTTACAGGTTTAAAGTTTTTATTTTAATGCTGTTGTGTAAGATAATCAGAGGCACTGGAATAACAAATTACTTAATAAAGATTCCTGTGAAGTCATAGATATGATGATGTGCACTGAAGCTTTAAAGAACCAGTTGTTTTGAAAAATAGTCCTTGGACACAACAAATATTTCCAATTTCAAATGTAACTTGATGCTGTCAAATCAGTAAAACTTTATGCATTGCCCCAGCATTGTGAGAATTATAGCAGCACTGTTTCTTTCCATGTTTCCTAGATAAGAAACATGAAATAAGAAACATATTTTTCAAACCATAGGCAGAGAAGTGTATAAAGTGGCTTCATACACTTTTCTAAACACAACAGGGTAGGAAGGATCTGGAATGATGTTTCTTTGTGGACGAACTGTCTTCTATATCCACACATTGCCAAGAGAATTAATGATTCTGAGTGGGATTAAATACTATATGTGGGACACTAGACCTTCCTTAGAAGAGTTGCAGAGGGTTTCTACAAATGCGATTACATATTTATTAGGATGATTTGTACTCCAATACTGAGACCCAAGATGGCTTACGCAAAGCCAATAAAGCAATTCATTACCTAGCAATGGATGCAGTACAATCTGGAAAATGAAAAACAGCAGATGATAATTTGTTTAAGTAGCATAGAACATCATAAAAACAACAAATCAGCAAGTTAGACATCTCCTAAAATAAAAAGAATTTTACAAGGCAACAAAGAGACAATGAAGGTCAATTGCTCCTTGGATGACAATTGGATCCAGCCACTTGAAGATCTCACATGCTAGCTAAACATGGCATAACCAGGGGGCAAAATAAAGCAGCCTAACCAACCTTTTTATGTGTAACTTTGTATAGGTAATCCTCAGGGTACAATTGTAATGGAGCTTGTCCATTACAGTCATATGTTGTAATGGTGGTAAATCGGGTTGGTCACATGATCAACCTGATTTTATAACCTTTTTTGTGGAAGTTAACCACAGTGGTTGTAAAATCAATGGTGTACATGAATGATATAGTCATTAAGTGAACCCATTATTTGCTATCCCATGGTTTTGCTAAAAATTCAGAGAAACTTCTGGAGGTTTTTTCAGCAAAACTGTCATAAAATGCAGTCCTGTGACCACAGGACACTAAAAATGACTGTAAAAGCAGCCATATTGTTGAGCACCTTGGGGGAGGGGGGAGGCAACTGTCAGACCTTTGGAACTGGGTCATAACTTCCTTTTTCTTGGCAGGTCGTAATACTAAGTGACCTGTTATAAGTTGAGAACAACTTGTATTGGAGAAGGCATTTATAGATTAAAGGTAATATTTAACATCATTGGATTCAGACACAAGTCAGAAGCTGTGGCAGTCATATAGTCCCAACAATTAGTCTTATGTCTTTTGAATACTCACTTGCTATAATGTCAACAGAAGACATTCCCACTCCAGTGTGCCAACTGCCAGGATACCTTTCATGATATTAACATATCCACAGAATCAAAAAAATTGCTTGTAGTTGTATTCTCAAATGAGGAAGTAGGACATTACATTTTCCAGCCACTGATATCTAATACTGTTTCATTCTACAGTAATTTACAGATATGCATGATGACATTTAGCTATTGTAAAACTATCCACATCTCATTTAATTTTCAGATAATATGGTATCACATCCCATAATGTACAAAGTGCTAACACAAAAAATGTATTATCTCCCAATTGAATATATTAGACTTCTACTTCTGTTTAAAAGTTAGTCTCTGGTTCTTCATATAAATAAATAGGATATTCAATAAAAGTTTAAGAGACAGATATATATGCCATTGCGTACTTGAGCATATCATGCAACAACTAGCATAAATTTAAGTCTTTCTGATATGGTAAATACAACCATATTTCATTAAAACATTTTGTAATACATTATGTACAGTACAATAATTAATGTGTAAAACTAAAATTCTCAATAAAATTTACAAAGAATTAGTTCTGAATTTTCTTTCTTCAAATAAAGTGGACTCCCCAAAAAGATGTATAATCAACTGAACAAATAGAAATGAAAATATATTATAAATGGTGGTATAATCCAACTGTTTCTTACCTGTATGATTTCCTTATAAATTCTGTTCCTACATTTTTATTGTAGGTAATACTTTTAAAAAAGATTTCACGCAAAATGTAGATGATAACATTTAAATACAATAACCATAAGCATGTACAAATTTCAGTCTTTGTATTTATTCCATTTGGAATTATGTTTCATCCATTAGTGCTTTTTTAGCCCCAACTAAATGTAGAAGTGGTCAGTTTAAATGTTCCGTGTTCCCATTTAGTGATTCATTTTCTTTGAAATGACAAACCACTTTACCACTTCCACGTTTTCACCATGTTGATTCAGTGGAAAAGACTTCTGGTGAAATTATAGCATAAAGTAGAACCTTCCCCATACTAGCATCAACACCTTGCAAATGCTGCTGCTTGTTACTATGAATAATAAAGGCTATAGTCCCCGTGACTTTATACAAGTTTGGGAGCTTTGGAGCATTCATGGAAATGTGCTGTTCATTTCCATAGATCATCTCAATGCTGTTGCATCTCTCGTATACATCAAAATGTACTGATATTTTCTTGAAGGTAAGAGGTATTAGATATGATAATATAGAATTGATTGGTCTTTTCTAAGACTTTAATTTTAAAGTTGCCCCATTAACATAGGGAATATTATAGATATTCTAATGTTCTATTAATATAAACACACTTCTGTGGAAAGAGGTTAATTTAATTAAATGACGGCCTCCTGTAACACTCTGCTGACCAAAATGTTTTGCCCCGCCCTGCATCCTGTTTTGGCCAACAAAGTGCTGCAGGAGGTTGTCCAGGATGAAAATGGGGTGTGGAGGGACATGTGTGACCCCCTGTGCTCCATTTTGACAGGCAGGGTGCTGCAGGACGTGTCCGGCCCATCTTCCCCTACCCAGCCGGCCTGCAGAGGAGAACTACGATGCTGATCCAGCCCTCGAAGAAATCCAGTTTGACACCCCTGACCTAAATCAAGGTTTTCCAAGTCTGGCACTACAACTCCCAGAATTCCACAGCCAACATGCTAAAGTTGGGAAGCCTTTACCTAGATACCTTAGTATTTTAATCTGGATATTTTGGTGTCCAATATATCCTTATTAATATCTCTGTTCCTCAAGTTCTGGACTACATTTCCAGCATTATCTTTGCTTGCTAATTTTCTTACTAGCCCCTGAACTGCTATCCCAAGTTTATTTGATGATAGTTGTTTGACTAGACTATGAAGGAACCAATTAAGTTTCTTAAAAGTCCTTTAGAGTGAAACTTTATCAATTAGAGGCAGCTGCATTAATTAAAAAAAGAATAAGACCAGTTTAGATTTGTCCATAACTATATGTCCCAAAGAGGTACATACTCAAATGGCATCATTATTATCTCCATCAGAGACTTCTATATTAATAGTCTCTTATTTTTACTGTATCCCTTCACAAGTTCCTTACACCTATAAACTGAATCTTCCCTTGTTTGCATCAGTCTAAATAATTCCTGACAGGTCTGACTTTAAAAATAAGATAAAACATGGAATCCATATTACCACCCAACTGACATCTTCCACTATTTTAATTTTCTAATCTCAAAGGCTCAAGCACAGGATGTTTGGTGGAGCATATTTCTGTACTGTCCTTCACACTTAAATTCAAATTTTCTATGCTTTAATGAACTGCTTTCAAACAGGAACATTATTTTTCAGAAAGGGAGGGAGAGATGATCCTCATAGACTATCGTCTCACATCTTCCTGGGCGAATCAGTCAGCAGAATAAGATTCAGAAGCTGCTTTACATATACTGCCAAATTGATTAGGTATTAGTCATTCATGAAATTTCATTTTGACAAATACCTACTTTTCTCATTAATCGTTTCAAACGCTGTTCATCCTCTGAGAATACTGTATTATTATTATCCTGCCTACTACTCGAAGTCCTTTGGGAATTGGGTGGGCTAGAAGCATTGGAAATAAACAAATTAGTACACACTACCCTTTCATAAACTTTGTGTGGTTACTAGTATGAAATAAATTATAATAAAAACTGTAACAACTTATACAAACAGGACAGCGATCAGTCATCTGCACACTACACAATAATATCATGAGGATATTATTTTTGCGGGTTTCTGTAAGCTGCCTGGAATCAATGTGAGTTTGGCAACCATATAATTTTTCTTAATAAAAAATAAATTATCACTGTCATTTAAAACACCATTAGCCCAAACCTTGGAAAAATATCTTTTTTTTCTGATACAGTGGTGTTTTTTTTTGTTTTTTGTTTGTCTAGTCCAAAAAGGACATTAAATGTATAAGTCTCAGCGCAAAATACTAACACTGTGCAAAAAGTCAAGAGATTCTGTTTCTTTGGGGAAATCATGTTGGCTCTAAGTATTAATTGTGTAATGAGTCTCCCTGTGGCAGATGGCGTTCAGTGCTTATAAGTGCATGGCCCTTATCTGTTATTTCCCTGATCTGTTTTATACCACTTACTTTGTACCAATTCTGTTCACTCACCACTTCTATTTTATATCAATAAAACTGAGAAACTGTAATATTTCTAAGAACTGCATTTTGTGAGATCACCCATAATATACTTCCAAAATTGTGAATGCATTCATCAATCTAAATAGCTGCTCTAGGTGGTTCTTGGTCCTTAAAGTGAAGAATTGTTCAAGACAGAGACAAAGAACCACCTAGAGCAGCTGTAAAATGCATCTGGCATTTTAAAAGCGTGTTGTGGGCGATCTCACAAAATGCAATTCTTAGAAATAGATGGTGCAGGAGACTGGCAGTTTGGTTTTCAGGTTCCCATTTATTTATGTATCTTTAATTTAAAAATGTGAAAAAGGAAGTTAGAAGCTTGTACAGCATATGTCAATGAAAGCATTTTTTGAATGCACTCATTCACTTTCTAACAAGGGAGAGGGGATCTCACTGCTATTCAGCTGAATCTATGGTGATCTTGTGATCACTATCATTCAGAGGCCTCATGGACTTCAGTTTGAAATCAGCAGGAGTTCCATAATCTAAAAATGCTGTAGATCCTTTAGCTAACAACATCACTCTTGAGACCCTTATTTTCTTCAAACTGCAAGGACCATCTGTTTTCTTTTGATTGACAAATTGTCAGGTCTTACTCCTACTGTTCAAGCTCCTTTCAAGTAAGGCAGTCTTAAGTCCAAAAGAAAAAAAAACACTAGGGGATATCAATGTGTGTGTGATGGAATAGAATTTCAGACTTAAAATAAGCCCCATCTTTTCCCTTCTGACCTAACTCCATAATGATCCTCAGTGGCAAGGTAAATATTATTAATTTATATTATTATTTCAGATGTTCTTGGATTACGCTCTGGTTGACACTGATGAAATATGCTATTGTGGTGTTCTGAAGTAACTCAGCCCGGGACGCTGTTCTCTATTCTGCTGAGCCCTTCCTCTCTGATGTCCTGCTTCAGAATAAACCAATACTTGAGAATATATCAGAAAGATAAGAAGAATTTTATAGTCAATGAAGTAAACAGATAGGTTGTTGGCACAAATCTTAATAGCATTTGAAAATCCCTGAGAATCTTATTTCATTGAAAAGGCTTCAAAGTTGTTTAAACTGAGAGAACCTTCCACCTATATCTTGAAAAGCACTGGTACCTATATCAGAACAAAAGAAGACCTATAATGGATCCAACGAAAGGCATATTTAATCTAGCTTTCTCATTCTTCAGAGACAAGTGGGATGTCTATGGGAAGGAACACCACCTGCCTGAAGTTCCCAAACAGCTAGTATTCCTTCAGTACTTTACTAATTGGTGGCTATCAATAGGCTTCTCCCCCACACTTGCCTGTTTTCTAGGTTCCCCCAATCTTTGGGATTGCAAGAGTCTAAGATCATTTCGTCACTTGTGACCTCTAGCGTCATCTACATTCATCTAGCCATCATTACATCACTGAGCCATGGTGGCGCAGTGGTTAGAGTGCAGTACTGCAGGCTACTTCTGCTGACTGCTGGTTGCCTGCAATTTGGCTGTTGTAGCCTCACCAGGCTTAAGGTTGATTCAGCCTTCCATCCTTCCGAGGTGGATAAATGAGGACCCGAATTGTTGGAGGCAATATGCTGACTCTGTAAACTACTTAGAGAGGGCTATAAAGCGCTATATATAAGGCTAAGCGCTATTGCTATTCCACCAATAGAAGCATACTGAAGATTATATTAGTTTAATGATGTATGAATGATGCTATACGATGCTATGTCACAAATTGCATACATGTAGCTGTAGACTTTCCATACAGTCCTTCCTCCAAGTTGGAAGAAATGTCAGAAATCAACTGTCATTAATGCAGAATTTGCTAAAAGATTTTGGACAGATCACCAGCCAGCCTTTCTGTGCAGATGTCCGGAGAAGAGAACCTCTTTCCACCTCTTTCTTCTGAAGGCCACCCCGGACATTAGAAAGACTGAGGTAGTCCTTTAACTGGCAGAGGCTGGGAGGCTACGTTTCATGCTACCACACTAACAGCCTTCAGATGAATACTGTTCTGTTGCTATGGAATGGGAGAACAAAATGGCAGCCTTTTATACTTTGCCTCAGGCAACTAAATACCTTGGGCTTCATATCCTTAGGCTAATATTCTAACTGCAAAGTTTCTCGGGCAGGGTTAATATAGCATCGGTTATATATATTCTGGTAACTTTCTGGTTGGATTACTGCAATGCATTCTACAAGCTTTGAAGATGACTCAAAAACTTTGTACAAAGCAAAGCTGCTAGGTTATTAGCAGAAACCGGCTGCTCTGATCCCTGGGGTCCCCGGTCCTTTGTCAGCTACACTGGCTGCCAGTTTTGTGCTTTTTTTTCTCCCCCTGATGGGGGAAGAAAATGTGAAGCCTTGAATGTTTCAGAGCCAGGACATCATGAGAAACATCTCATCTCATATTCACCTGTCCAGGTATTCCGTTTATAGCCCTTTTCAAGATACCCCATATCATGTAAAGTTAAGGACAGGCTTCTAAATTCTGGAGCCCTGCTGGTGGAATGGCCTTCCCAGGAAGGGAGGCAGGCTAGTCCCGATAAAAAGATTTTTTTTTTTTCAGTGCCAAGCAAAGATTTCATTCTTCCCTCATATTGAAAGGTTTTAAAGGTTACAGTGCAGTGAGATAGTGGTTTTTACCTTTTACTCTCTTCTTTCCTCTGTTCAGATTGCTTAATTAATCTATGCAGAGAACTTAGCCTGTCAGTTATACTGAAAATATAACCTATCAAACAGTACATAAGAGCAGCATTCATCTTGGGAATAAAGGATGCCTTAATGATTCTTCCAAGTCAAGAAAGAAAGTCAAGAAAGCTGGTATAAATACCTTTAGTTTTCAAATGACAGCTAATTCTCTGCTTCCAGCCTCTCAGACAATTCAGCTGCCTACTTTTAATGGCATGTGAACAGGGTGTGTTATACTGCTTAAAATGGAATGGAAATCATGTTTTCTTTGCTACTAGAACTAATACTGTTGAGGATGAAAGCAACTGTCTCAGAAGAACAAGTATGACATCTGGTAAGTAGCACCAAAAATAAATCTTTAACTTCCTCTCATACCTGCCAACTTTACTCTAAGGAAACAAATCTTAGGAACACTGCAAATACATGTTCATCTACAATTTCAAATCAAGAGCTGACCTATTTTTTACTTGCCACTTTGTTTTGAGTGCTCTGAAATTACTAGAATTGGTTTGAAAAATAAAAGGGGGAGCTTTTTTATTTAAATAAGACACTTAAAAGAAAACCTTAGTCATCTTCTTTACAAGTTGGGTGTGTCAAACCTAAAATTTCTATTAACCATTATGACACATGGATTCCCAATATGTCAAAACCCATAACTGAGAAAAATTAAACAAAAAAAAATCTTGGGAAGTTTGAAATGGAGCAATTCTCTTCAGTGATTCTTGTGGTAACTGAGTTCTACACTGCAGTTCTGTGAGCTTGATGCCCACAAATATGTTAGCAACTCCAAGAATTGCTATCCCATGTAGATACTGAGAATTCTGGAAATCATAATTCCAACTCATTTGGACAGCACCAGGTTGGGAAAAAAAAAACTGCTATGAAATAGAAAGCACTTAGCCAAGCTTGTCTTATCTAGAAAACTAAGCAACGAAGAAAACTGGGTTCGGACATGGATGAGGGCCCATATGGAAGGTCCCGAAGTGTAGGTATGTAACGTCCTCGATTGTAACATTACATTTTATAGCATCATCCAGCCAATATATAAATATGTCCTCAGAATGGTGATGGAATGTTAGTTGGACACTTGAAGATAATGCAGTAAATCATACAGGGTGAGATGACCGTAGCTTCTTGGAAGAAGCAGTGAATAAATTAGTTTAGCTTTACTGCCATGAGAAACATATGAATGTGAATGTGTAAGAATCAAGTTACGTGACACTAAGAGTCAAGTTCAACCTGAAACTGACTTTAGTCCTTTTAGTACTGGGAAGCATAGATGAAATTTTGAGAGCATGTAACAGATATTTACAAAATGGATGCCAAGGGCAAGCTTGCCTAATCATTTTAACAATAGCATTCGGGTGATGACTGCTTACAAAATAGCTATTTATCAGAAGGTAAATTAGTAAGATTGCTTGTTACTTTCCAATCATATTAACTAATGCAAAATGATAAAGATGATATGTAAAAGCTATATTGGATACAGTAACAAGCTGATGACAAAAGATGTTCTTACGGACACTGGTGCATATAAATACATTGATGTCTATGTGTAAACTAGATGCTATATTTAAGTTGCAAAAACAAAGAAACCCTAAAGTAATTTTAAATAACCCAATTACTTGTAATTCTCTCCAATAAATCTCTTTTGCTGAATTTTACTTGTCATGTTTACATTTCTACAAATCTGTTTCTCTCTCTCTTTCCTCCTTCTCCTTCTCCTTCCCCTTCTCCTTCTCCAACTCTCTCTCTCTCTCTGTCTCTCTCTCTCTCTCTCACTCACTCACTCACTCATTTCTCATCTCTCATCTCATCCAATCATTTTTGCCAATGTTATCAGGAAATATTCAGTGTTTTCCATTTTATTTTAGGCTGCAACCCAATGACCTTTAAAAAAGCATCACATGAAGGCAGAGGCTTTTATAGATTTCTCTTCATTAGTAAGAGAGAAATGGTCTTTGGAAGAAACAACTGCCCTCTCAAACTTCCTCTGCAGGGTTATAGAAAAATTCCCAGGGCTTTTCCACACTATAACTTTAAGACTGCAAGACTCCAGCACATAGCCACTAGAAATGAAACTAGCTGAAGAAATCCTTCTCTGGTTTTCAAATCTCATGGTGATGACCTACTGTTCTCTCCAGGCTTCACTTAGTGGATTCCCCTGCTTCTTTATTCCTCCTACCAATGGCAAAGAAACATTCTTTCTTTTCCATGGATGGCTCTTTCCTGTGATAGTTCTTTGAATGAGCCTGCTTCTCTTGCCTCTTTTTACACTTAATCCCCTTCCACTTGTTGTCTTCACTAGTGGACAAGGAAGGGAAAGGAGGTGGCAAACAACACACTTTGTCATTATTGCTTGCATTTAGGTTATAAGAGAAATCTTCCCTGGAATTCTAGCAAGATTGGGAAATTAAAGGCTAGGTCACACTGGCCGACAGATGCAAAACGTATGTAAAAAGGACACAGCGGACGAGCAAATTTTCCATCCGTTGTTATCCGCTCTCAAAAGGGGCAAAAATTTGCATAAACAGAACAGAAAAGAATGGAAAGGAACGGATGGGGAGAGGATGTAGCAAGGATGTTAAGCGGATGCTCAACAGAACCCTAGCGGATGGAAGCGGATGGCACGTCCACAGGGCTTCCGGGGGAGAACAGCAAAGCGGACATGTAGCGGATGGAACGGATGCATAGCAGATGTGTAGCAGATGATGCGGATGCATCACGGACGCCTAGCGGATGCCTAGCGGATGCCTAGCGGATGCCTAGCGGATGCAAAGCGTTCACTGTGCATGCGGGGAGGATGCATTGCGTAAGCTCCGCAGATATAAAAGGATGCAGCTCGCAAGCAGGTCACCATTCAGAGGAAAGACCTGCTGCCAGAGACATCTTCATCAGAGACCATGGGGAAGAAGAGGAAGCCTGTGCCTACTCCTGACAGCCCTGGAAAGAAAGACAGAACCACCATCCCACCCCCTGGCGCTGACTCTGCTGCTGCTGCTGCTTCTGCTGATGCTTCTACTGGTGCTCCTGGTGCTGCTGGTGCTTCTCCTGCTGGTGCTGGTGCTGGTGCTTCTGTTGCTGGTGCTTCTGTTGCTGGTGCTGCTGCTACTGCTGCTGCTACTGCTGCTACTGCTGCTGGTGTGGTGGACCAGCCCCAAGGCCCTCAAAGTCCTGCTGATGAGGGCCCAGAAGGCCCTGCCAGAGGGACGAAGAGGCAATCGAAGGAGAAGGGAGAGAGAAAACAGTACTCCATTGCAGAGGACCATGAGGAGGAGGTGCTCGAATGCCTGAGGGAGAACGAGTACCTTTGGAGGAAGGGCCACAGGCTATATCGAGCGGAAGCAGGTGGAAGCAGGTGGCTTGGAGAGAGAAGGCGGAGAGCCTGGGCTACACTTCTGATTTCCTCCTGGGGTGGTGGAAGCATATGCACACCTGGTATGGAAAGCTGCACCTGAAGAGATCCGGGCAGGCCGCTGTCAAGCTGACGGACTGGGAGACCTACGTCATGGCCAGGTGCAGCTTCCTGCAGGGTGAGATCTGCCACTGAGGAGCAGCCCCTCTGTCAACCCTCTCCCTCAGACAGCCCACAGAGAGCCACTCCTCTTCCAGCCAGGAAACAGCCAGTGTGTCCACGCAGGTGTCTGCGGAACGCCCCACGACAGAGACCCCCCCGACAGCTGCACACCCCATGCCGGAGGACGTGGAGGATCCCCTGACGCAGATGGAGCAAGAGGAGGCCGCAGCCACCAGAGACCAACCCACCCCCACCCCCAGCTCCACCTCCACAGAAAGCAGGCAGAGAGGCAGACCGGAGGAACAGAGCCACACTGTCCTCTTGGAGATCAGGGACACAATCAAGAACAGCGCAGATCTCCTCTCTCAGCTGGTACACTTCGAGATTCCATCCTCAAACCGCAAGCCCTTCCTCACCTACGTGACCCAGACCCTCATGGACATGCCCGAGGCCCAGTACCAGGTCATGAAAGAGAGGATCACGGCGCTGCTTCACCACCTTCCAGGCCCAGCTGAACCTGCTCCCACCCAGTCCAGGTCTGCTCCTCCACCCCAGGCGATGTCACAGCCCTTCCAAGGCTTTCAACAGCCCCTCTCCTACCAAGGCTATGGCTACCAGGACTTCCCTCAACAGAGGCAGCCCTTCCAAGTCCAGGCCCAGGTTCATCGCCTGCCACAGATGCCACCGACGCCACAGATGCTACAGACACCACCAATGCCACCAATGCCACCAATGCCACCACCACAGATGCCACCGACGCCACAGATGCCACCGACGCCACAGATGCCACCGACGCCTCACCTCGCCCAGCTGCAGACCAGACAGCCTCACTATACTCCTCCTTCCTCCACCCCACAGCCAAGCCCCTCAACAGAACATCTGTCATCGGTCCTGTGCCTAACATCCCAGGTCCTGGATGAAGGGCCTCTCAACCTCACGGGTCTGAGCCAGCCCTCTGAGAGCTTCCTGCACACACCATCTCCTGTTGTCCTCTCAGGGCCAGGCACCCCAATGACGCCTCAGACCAGCACTCCAGCCATTGCCACCTCCACAGTCCCTGGACCCTTTACACCTGAGACCATGGGCATGCCTCAGAGTGACTGAGAACAGTGCCAGAGACTGAGTTGTTACCTGTTGACTTTATCTTTGCTTGAGACACTTTACTTGGGTCATTTTGCTTTTACAGTTTGTTATTAATAAAG
>BLBF01000020.1:15676555-15739900 GCA_015471245.1 Laticauda colubrina | reverse complement strand
TAGCTGTGGGATGGATAATAGCTGTGGGATGGGCAAGGATAGCTGTGAGATGGATAATAGACGTGGAATGGGCAAGGATAGCTGTGGGATGGATAATAGCTGTGGGATGGATGAGGATAGTTGTGGGATAGATAAACCTCCAGTGCAAGCATAGTGGGACTGTATGGTCCACCATCCCAGCTGCCACACATATGGCCCTTTTTTATCAATAACAATTTATTCATTGATCAACACATTTCAACACAAACACAACTCTTTATTAAACGCCCTGTTCATTGTAGGGCCACTCAACATACATGGCACAATCTCATCAGTGTTATGAGACAGGCTCAAGGAAGCATCCATTAAGCATCTACCATCCTGTCTTGCCACTCCACTGCTCCAGCTGGGGAGTTGCACCAGTGTTTCAGGAGGTTGCGCTGCTTCTTCGCTTCACGTGAAGCTCTATTGGGGCCTTGCACATCCACAGTGTCTTATCAGTTTTGTCCTTGCCTCCATTCACCAGGCTCCATGTCCCCATTGCCTTGTTGACAGTCCACAAGCCTGTTCTGCAACACTGGGTAGCGGGTGCGCATGAGATTGTGCAGGATGCAGCAAGCTTCCACGATGTTCCTCACAGTCTGTGGTCGATGCTGCATGGTGGTGAGAAGTACCTGGAACCTGTTGGCCAGGATGCCAAAAGCATTCTCCACCACCCGTCTTGCCCTGCACAGCCTGTAGTTGAAGATCCTCTCTTCACGGGTGAGGTATCTGGAAGTGTAGGGCTTCATGAGGTAGGTTCTGAGGAAGAAGGCGTCATCACCCACGATGAAGTAGGGCACATCTTGTGTGTCATTGGGTAGGGGGTCTCCACCTTTGATACCACTCTTTTGCAACTTTCTTCCAGCCTTCTTCAGTGGTGGGACACTGGAGGAGCTCCTCCACATATTTTTCGATGATGGCCTGCACCACTTCTCTGACCACTTTGCTGATGCTGTTGTGTGGCACCCTCCACGCATACTGCATGTTTCTGTACATGGTTCCAGAGGCCAGGTGGCGCAGAGTCAGTGCCACCTTCAGCCCAGGGTCCAGGCTGGGCCGGAAGTTGGTGTTTGCCTCGGTCAACCTGGGTCTCAGCCGCTCCACAACTTCATCAAACATGGCTGGGGGCATCCTCATGAAATGTTGGAATGCACGAGTGTCTTCATTCCTCAGCTCCACCATCAGCTTGTCACAGAGTCCAAACTCCACTCTTCTCCCGATCCATCTTCGGACCCAGACAGCTCTTGGACGTCTCCTTCTTCTCCTTGCATAGAAAAGGTGAAACAGTCTGAAGAGGGCTTGGTTCTGGTGTTGAATGATGGCGGCTACCAAAAGGAGTGTGCGTTGATCCATGGTGGAGATCAATGGATGATGTTGAAGAGCAAGAGCAAGGCTGAAGAGGTCTGCACACCACATCTGCTGGACTGAAAGTGAGATCCAGGTGATTTCCTCCCCCTTTTTATAGGAAATATCAGTTTCCCGCTAGGTGTCCTTCTGCATCCTCTAGACATCCTGCAGACATCCTAAATATCTGAGATACATCCCATATACAAACGTTTTTTCCATTTTAATGCTTTCTATACGAGATTTATCTGCTTTCATCCTTTCTATGTCTGTGCTGCTAACGCTGTGTGGACGTTCCATGTCCATTTCGCTTCATCCCTCTTTCTGTTTTCTGCTGGAGCGGATGCGAGTTGCGCGGATGCACAGCGGATGCCGAGCGGATACAGCGGACGTTTAACGGATGACAACGGATGTAGAACGTTTATTCTCCGTATGTGTTGCGGTTGTAGAACGGACGCGGCGGAAAGTTCATCCGCTCAAAAAGTTTTGTGCAGCTCAAAACTTTTTGAGCGGATGAAATCTCAGTAGACGGATGGATGGATAGAACGTATGAATCACGCACGCAGTGAGTACAGAACGGATGCATCGCGTTAACCAACGGATGACAAGTGTTTCTCTCCGTTTTACATCCTCTTTGCATCCGTTGGTGCAGTGTGATATGGGCTTAACATGAGTATGAACCCATGGCCACAGCAAGCTTTGTTTTGCTTTGCTTTTTCAAGGAAATCAAAGCCAAACAGGGGAGGAATAAAGTCCAAACAAACACGTTAACCTGGTTGGATTGCTCACAATTTGTTTAAATGATACCATATGAGAGAATTAAGGAAACTGCCAGTTCATGGGATATACTTTGTCACAGCTCTGGGAAAACCTCTGACTTTCCAAATGTTGCTAAATTACAATTCAGACCCTTCTGTTTGCCTAACTAACAGTTAAGGATGTAGAGTCTTATAGTTCAGCAATATTTAGGTTTTCCACCATGCAAAGAAAGTTATAACTTCTAGCTTTCACTGTAACATACTGTATATCTTGTGCAGTGCAATTGTAAGAGTTCAAAAAACCCCTTGCATAAATATAAAATGCATTCCATTTTATATTTCCACTTTACATTTTCTTGCCAGCAGATGGCACCTTCTTATTATTATAAGGCAGTTTCTTTGGGACATTGCTCACTAATACCACCCCTATTGATTTTAATTTTAATTTTAAAATGCATACAGATCTCATACTTGACAAAAAAACAAACTGTGTGTCGTTAGGCCATCAAGCCTATAATGTTTGCTTTACCATCCCCCCTCCCCCTCCCAAAAAAATATCCAATACAATAGAGCCTACCCTAAGTGTCTTAGCTGGACATGCAAGGAATTACATCTGGAATCTTTAACATGCAAACATGTAGATTTCTGCCCTATCATATATGATGCAGTCAACCAAGAATAGGCTTATATTCACAATTCTCTAGCAAAAGCTCACAATTCTTCCTTTCTCCTGTTCTTTAACACAAATTATATGCCCGCTTGTTTTAATTGGCAGCTGGGAGTGTGTTCACACCTTGGATGACCCTTCTGGATTTAAATACACTTGGATTCCTGGCATTCCTTGTTCATCCCTCCCAGTAACACACACACACACACACACACAAACACTGGATTAAGGGAACATGCAACTATGGCCAGTTCTAAATCCAGCTTGGTTTTCCCTACTTCCTTTATCCCTTTTTTGACATAATTTTGCACCCAAATTGCAAATCAATGCCAGCATTTTGAGTAGCTCTGGAAGGCTGCACCCTTTGCCAAAGTTATGTATCCCAATACTACTCGGAACAGTGTTTAGAAAGTGCTAAGAGGCACATATAAAAACAAAAAAACTACAAGCAAAATCTCAAGGGAGGATAAAAGCATTAAATGGATAAGGAGAGCATAAAAGTTGGTTTATGGCTAACCAAATCTATTACAGTGTAAGGTGCTCATAAATAATAAATTAGAGATGCTCATTAAAACTAGTTTGGGGCACAGGTCATCATCTGATGTATTTTGAAAACTGCTGCATGTAAAAAAATTGTATGTTGTAGCAGGATTAGTATCTGCTAGCAGCAAGGATGTGTAGAATTGTCTGTATACTCTGGGCTCACATGTAAATGGTGAAATGATGCTAATAGGAATGTCTCTGTGATACAGGGACCGGAAGAGGAGTACATGCTGTGTGGTTTTTGTGTGTCCAGAGTCACAGGAGATTGTCTCTGGATAGGGAATTTTTCTGTCGCAATAGAACTTAGACTTATATACCGCTTCATAGAGCTTTACAGTCCTCTCTAAGCAGTTTACAGTGTCAGCATATTGTTCCCAACAACCTGGGTCCTCAATACAGGTCCTTATATTGGCCTTCAAGTACAGCTGGGGGAGAGCATGACATCATGCACTTTAAAGGCCTTTTGGGCTAGGTAAAGATAAAGGTAAACATACGTGCTACTCGTTTCAGGCTCTAGGGGGCAGTGCTCATCTTGGTTACAAAGCCGAAGAGCCAGCGCTGTCTGAAGACATCTCTGTGGTCATGTGGCTGGCATGACTAAATGGCAAAGGCGCATAGAACACTGCTACCTTCCCACCAAAGGTGTTGCCTATTTTTCTACTTGCATTTTTTTATGTGCTTTCGAAGTGCAGAAGCTAGGACAAGTAATGGGAGCTCACTTCGTTATGCGGCGCTAGGGATTCGAACCACTGAACTCCCGACCTTTCGATCGACAAACTCTTAGCCACTGAGCCACCGCATCCCTTCTTCAGGTCTAGGTAATTCAACGTAAATAAACCATAGAAGAGGCAGTATTGTATTTATTGACAGTAAAGATCAGGACACTGCTTGGTCCATTTGGCACTTTGCTACATGCTGTTTAATGGCCTGAGCATGCTCAGTAGAAGACCTAGAGAGAAGGATGAAATTCCAAGTTGATATTGCCTTCTTCCATGTAGACTGAAAATCATCCTTCAAAGTTAGTAGAATGAGGCCAAGTGGGGTGGGGAGATAGTTTGAGCCAGTGGAGCCAACTTTTTAAAAGTTTTTCAACTTACGATCACAATTGAAAATAGAATTTCCATTGCTAAGTAAAGCAGTTTGTTAAGTGAATTGCACCCAATTTTATGACCTTTTTTGGCCATTGTGAAGCAATCACTACAGTTTTTAAGTGAATCACATGGTTCTTAACAGAACCCAAGTTTCCCCCATTGATTTTGCATGCCAGAGGCCATCTGGGAAGGTGGCCAATGACAAAAACACAAACCTGAGACACTGCAATCATCATAAATACATGCCAGTTGCCAAGTATCTGAATTTTGATCACACAATGCATAAATGTGATAAGTCACATATTAAAACATCATTGTAACTTCGATTGGTTGCTAAGTGAATGGTTGTAAGTCAAAGACTACCTGTAATAATTGTGCCTGTTTGGAGAAGGGGCCCAGCTGAGCATTGTAAAGAAGTTGTCCTATTGGGTTGGCTTCAAATAGCTTGAGTGCTATTGAGTACTCATGACTAGCTCATGACTTGAGCTCCTCTGTGCACTTTCACCAATGTAGGCCCCATGCGGTTTGCTGCTGTTGGCAGAGTAACTGTGGTCTAATTCTAACCATCTCCATACCTCCAAATAGAAAATGAAAATGTTCATGATTCATTGTATTGTATTGTATTGTATTGCATTGCATTGCATGGTCTCTGATGGTTTTAGAAAAAAATGCACTGTCACAATATATATTTGAATATACATTTATTGCTTAAATGTGCAACTGCTTAGACCAAAACAAGAGTCCAACAGATGCTGGGATGAACCTGCCAATTGTTGCTTTCATCCAGGATGTATTCTAAATAACATTCAAACCAAGTTTAACTCCTATGATTACTTGCTTTGATCACTGCATTCCTAAGATAATGGTTTTCAAAATTACATTTTCCATTTGAAGATTAAATAGTTACTCCTGAGTTACTTTTTCTTTTCTTTAATAAAGCGGGGTTCAAACTATCCTCAAATGAGAAAATTAATATAGAATAGGCTTACCAGCATCTTGATTAAGTATTATTAGTAATCATTTAGTATTCTCATTATTTTCCCAAGCTAATCAACCTCTATGTATGCGAGTATGCACGTTTTCTTCTCTTGGCTATCATAGTGCAGAAGGCTTTATTTTTTATTGAACAAAAGAAATGAGAAAACTATGGAAATTTTCCTTTGGACTGTCTATGTATTTACAGCTCCATCTGGATTAATTCATTCTGCCTCTGAAAGTTTAATATGGAAGTTTTTAATTCAAAGATGAACACATGAATGTACAATGTTCCATATACAGGGTAATGTTATCATGTTACCAAGAAATTAAACTCAGGATACAGCTACTTAGCTCAAGAGAATGTGACATTTATATCGAAAGATATTTGAGATTCACTGGCTGCCATTATGTTGCACAGACAAATTAAACATTCTGCAATCTGAAATATTCAGGTTCTGTTTATTGATGCACTTTCTTTTCTTTATTATTGATCCAGATTTCAGAATCACATATTATAACTTGAAAAAAACAGGACCTTGATAATACTTTGCTTACCAGTATGTTCTTCAATATTCTGTCAGTCTTTCACCCAAGAAACCGAAGCTTTTCGTTCTGATTTTTAATTTCATGGCCATAGACACTGTCCCAGCTAAATTTTGAGCCTAGAAAAATAAAATCAATTATTCTTTCAACTTCTTCCACATCTGTCGATGGAGATACTCAATTATTCAGATCATGGTTGTTCCCAAGGTGCTTTTTCAAAAGGCAATTGGACTTTCTTGTTTTTTTTCTTTAAGACATTTCACTTCTCATCCAAGAAGCGTCTTCAGTTCTGACTGAATGGTGGGAAATGGAAGCATTTATATAAATCCCATAATTCAGTCACGCCCTTCCACTTCTGTTTCATGGGGTTGGCATTGCCTGTTTGATTCTCTCTCTTGCCCCTCCCCCCAGAAATTGGCTTGTGCATTGTCTTCTTTTACTTTCAGAAAAGATAAAAGAGTCTTCACTTCTACACATCAACAAGGGTGTAATCAACATATCTCAGAATATTGATATTTTTCCCAGAAATTTAAATTCTATTTCTCCTAACCTTGTTTTCCTTATATATTCTACATGCAAAGTAAATAGAGTGATGGGATGCAGCTTCAGCACATTCTTGTCCCAGTTTTGATTCTTACACCTATGTTTTTAAGAGCCAGTGATAGTTTGTTGTGACACAACAGTTAGCATGTCTGGCAATAAAACCCACTGAATTCAGTGTGGTTGACATACAGAACTGGCCAGCCATTTATTACATTTCTGCAATATTGACCTTACTGAACTCAATGGAGAATATACTACAGGGGTGGGATACGAAAGGGTTAACTATTGGTTCGGGATTTCTGTGCTTCCCTGCCCCCTGTGAGCCATGCCCCTGTAAATCATCATAAATCATCATTAGCACATCATTAGCACGCTGCCTGCTGAGAAGCAGCCTTTGAAAGGGCCCTCTTGTGCTTCTTTTGGCAGCTGAAATTGAAAAATCAGGAAATAAAGATCAAGTAAGAGCCCAGGAGGGTGGGTGGGCAAAAACATCAGCAGACATAGAACCGGTTCTATGTCTGCTGCTCTTCAGAGCTACCGGTTCCACAGAGGTGGACAGAACCGGTAGAAACCCATCCCTAGTAGACATGTATGAGAACTGTTTGTACTTTATGTTGAAAAAAAAAAATACAGGGGGTGACTCATTTGCAACACTAAATCTTAAATGAAATCATTACAAGGTCAATAAATAAAAAGTAATGTAATAGTTATAAAATATTTCAATCCAGTGCCTTAATATTTGCAAAGTGTCCTAGTCCTACACATAGGCCTCACTTAACAATGGCTGTTAGGACTGGAATTTCCATTGCAAAGTGGCATCGTAAAGCATGACCTCATGTGACTGCATCACCGTGGGATGCTTTGGTGAGCATAGCTTTGGGGACCAGTCATAAGTTCCTCCATTCAGCACTCTGCTAAGTTCTTTTGGTCACTGAAATAAACAAAAATGATTGGCCATTTGATGGTTAGTTAATGGATTGTCGTTTGCTGAAATACTTCCTATATTTCATGGATGGACAACCTTTTCTGGGACAAGGGCTACATCTGTTTGTGGGAGTTTGTGTGCCTGAAGAGGGGAAAGCAAATAATGGATGCATCAAATAAACATTCAAACTCACCTTTATTTTCATAAGTTGATTTCCTTCCCATCAACTTCTTATTCAGTTTTAAAATCATTACACTGAATTTTAAGTTCCCTACTCAAAACCCTGCAACAGCTATAGAGAGCCTAGATACACAAAAGGTCTGAGCAGGGTTTATCCTGGTTAATGGGGAGAACATCCCAAGGCTTTCTGACCCTTATTTGTCATTGGATAAGTAAGGATGATTTACAACGTATGGAAAAGCACAGGAAGTGATGCTAGGGTTGTGAGGAGGAAGCAGATAAAAAAAACCACCAAAAGATTCGTTGATCCAAGGAAAACAAGGTTTTATTCACGTGTCTGCAGAGACGGGTTCCCTCAGGCATTGAAGGAACACAGAGCAAAATTCAGGCAGCATTTTTATATCCTAACTGTGCGCCCCCTCATAAGAGGGCTTGGCTCACATTCTTTCTGTTTTCAAATTGACACATATATTTCGAAGGTTTATGCTGGCTCCCTATCTAGCAAAAGCAGTTACACAGTTTCTGACACCTCAGCACTTTATTACAATTCCTCATTGTTCTAGCCTCATCTTGGTTTTTTTTCTCTTGTGCACAAACTGGAACACTTTCTTATTTAGCAGAGCTACTGAGTTTGAGACACACTTCCTTATTTAATTCAATGGGCCATCCAACATGGCTTCGGTTCTGCTCACAATCCCCCCTTTTTGATTTTCCACTCTTGTGTCAAACTCAAATAGCAGATCCTCTGCTTCTTTCAGAGTGATTTCTCTCTGATACATCATTAGAGGTTCTGCTTCCTGCTTCTCAAATCTTGAACCCAAGGATTTCCCTATCTTTCCACACGTTGTTATTGCACCAGGGAGACACTGAAGACAACAACACAACAATACACAGCATATAATAATCAATATAATTCCCATTATGGTAGATCTAAACCAAGTGGAACTGGGAAGCCAAGACCATAGTGCTCCCCACAGGTCTGGCAACGAGGAGTCACCTCTTTGTGATAATGGATTAGACCGAATACATTCTTCCATTTCTTTTACTGTCTTTGTAATATTGGGCTGGAAATCATGGATGTATACACAGCAATGTGAATGAATCAGAGCACACACACACCCTTTTGTAGCTAATACAATGTCTAAAGCATACCTATTTTGTAGAGCAACCTGTCTTACTTCAGAAAGCTCGGTGTTAATCATTTTAATATTCTTTATTGTATCATTGAACATTGTTACTGTGAAGTTATTTAGAATATGTATATCTCGGTAGTTCATGGCTACTCCCAATGGTGTTATTATACCACGGGAGATTTGGGTCCAGAGTCTCCGGGTAAGGCCAGATTCTGGGTCTCTTTTATTACGTATCCGGCCTTGGGGAAGGCCATCAAGTTTATATATCACCGGTATCACATACCCGAGTGTACATGTGCCACTCCAGTAAGGTGGCATCTCCCTGTATGCATATTTCCCACACAATACCCACCTAAAGTTTTCCATAGCATAGGTCTGTTGTGATGTTCGGGTCCAATTGATCATTTCCTCAAAATGCATACACATCTGATACTGATCTTGATTAAAATAATTAATTTATAATAACTCTTGGTATAGCTATGGTTACTACAGGATGATGGCATATCAAAAGTCTTAGTACATTTTTTCCCAATCTCCTAAATGGAGCCCTCTAGTTTCATTTCTCCTAAAACACACATACGCCGTTTCCCTTAAATGAACAAAAATCCTTCCTGTTATATTTCGTTCTACACCATATTTTTCTGTCCCGTGCCCCTGTGGTCTTAGTCTGTTCTGATTAAGTGGAATTGCATGTAAGATTAATCCTTCACCTGTTCTTCCTGGCAGGTGCATGCATAACCAGCAATTGGTGATGTTCAAGGAATATGAGAACTTCTTGAGATCCTTTATGAACACATTGTCATCCCACAAGTCTGTTCCCAAGTCACCTGCAGGTCCAACATATTGTGAACTTCTTTGATGTATTAATGTAAATATAGTTGCAACAAATAATCCTTTCCAGAGTTCAACCGACATCTCCATGGTGGTTTCTGCTGGCTATTTCTTCAAGGTTACCTTTAACGGCTGACTGTCCACTGGGATTGCCTTCCAAGGTTTCTCAGGTTCCGGTGCTTTCTTGACTCTGCTGTAATGCGTCCAGCCTCTTTCCCGAGTACGGATTGCAGATTCAGTCGTCAGTAGCACCTGGTATGGACCTTCCCAGCTAGGTTGCAGTTTTTTACTTCTCCAAGTCTTTATCAGGACCCAGTCTCCAGCCTCGTGTGGGTGTTGGCTACCAGCCAAAGGTGGTCGTTGCACCAACAGTCCCTGTTTGTGAAGAGAAAGCAAAGACCAAGACAGTGCCAGCAAATATTTCTGAAGGAACAAGTCCCTGAACTCTGGTATGGGATTGCCTAGATTGGCCAAATAGGGTCTCCCCATCAGCATTTCAAAAGGAGAAACCCCTGTGTCTTTCCTTGGACAAGTTCTGATCCTGAGCAGAGCTAAGGGAAGATTATTTTTCCATGGCAAGCCATTTTCAAGTTGTAGTTTGGTCAAGTGTTTCTTCAATTCCCCGTTCGCTTTTTCAATTTTTCCACTGGATTCAGGATGCGATGGTGTGTGTAATTCCTATTTCACCCCCACCACCTCCACTACCCTTTGCAGAACCTTTTGGGTGAAATGAGTTCCTCTGTCTGAATCGATTGCTTCCATCATTCCATATCGTGGGTTAATCTGTTCCAGTAAGATCTTGGTAACTGTGGGAGCTGTGGCTCTTCTCGTGGGATAAGCCTCTATCCACCCCGTTAGTTGATCTTTGATCACAAGCAGGTATTTCCAACCCCCCTTTTCTGGCAACCCAGTGAAATCAATTTGTGCTCTCTGAAAAGGCCAACCCGCTAGGGGTCGCCTTCCCATCTCTTTCTTGCGTGCCGCTTTCTTATTTACTTTCAAACAAATCAAACATTTCCAGCAGATGCTCTGAGCAACCGTCCACATCCTCAGACTCCAATAGTGAGGTTTAACAGACATGACCAAGGCCTCCGTTCCCCAATGTCCTCCTTCATGAACTTTCTCCAATATTCCCCTCATGACAATGGGTGACAACACCTTGACTCCCTCCGATGTCTTCCATCCCTCTGGGGTTTTGACACATCCCTGTTTCTCCAACTCCAACTTTTCCTTTTTCTCTGGCTCCCATTCCTCCCTCTCGTCCTCCTTTTCCAGTATTGGTATAGATACCATTACCAACTCTATCTCCCCTGGAGCTTTTTTTCACCCATTTGTCCGCCCATCGGTTTCCCACAACCTCCGGTGTGTTCCTCTTCTGATGTGCGCTCACATTGACAATTGATACTTGGCTGGGGAGTTGCAATGCCTCTAAGGCTTGTTCTACTAACTGCACTTGCTCTATTTGCTTCCCATCCGCCTTGATATACCCTCTTTCTTTCCAGATTTTCCCAAACGTGTGCACACACACACCCCATGCATACTTGGAATCAGTCCAAATCATTACTTCCATCCCCTCAGCCAATTCCAAGGCTCTGGTCAGGGTAAGCAATTCACATTTCTGGGCTGACCAAGCAGCTGGGAGTGACCCTTTCTCTATTACCTCACCTTCCCCGGTTACTATTGCAAACCCAGATTTTCGCTTTCCATTTTCCACCCTGCTAGATCCATCTATAAACCACCTCTCTCCCTTCTCCAATGGAGGCTCTTCCAAGTCCTCTCTAACCTTCGTCATGAGATCCACTTGCAATAGACAATCATGGTCTTCTGGTTCCAACACCTGCCTTCTCCCCTCCAAGAATTCTGCTGGATTTAGATTCTTGTCTGTTCCTATCACCACATCAGGACTGGTTCTCAAAATGGTTTCATACTTCAATATCCTCCCTTCGGTCATCCAAGTGGTAGCCAGCTGGCTCAACACTGAGTTGACCGGATGAGGCGAATGCACCACCAAAGCTCCCGCAAAGGTTAACTTTTTGCTCTCCACCACTAACATCGCTGTTGCTGCCATAGCCTGAACACAAACTGGCCATCCTTTCACAACCGGCTCCAAACCCTTGCTTAGGAAGGCTACCGGCTGGTACTGCCCCCCCCTTTTGGGCAAGGACTCCAACTGCTGTTCCCTGAGCCACCGCCACATACAAATAAAATGGTAATTTCAGGTTTGGCAAGGCTAAAACCGGAGCGGTTGACAAAGCCTTCTTCAGCTCTTCCCACCTTTCACTATCTCCCTCCTCCCATTCTATGTGCTCTTCCTTTCCAGGCAACTTTCTATGCAAAAACTGCCAACACTGTGAATTGGTCTACCCAGATTCTACAATACCCCAATAATCCCAATGCTTTCCGCACCTCTGTCTTGTTCCTGGGAGGAGTCAAGCTCATGATTCCCTTCACCCTTTCAGGGTCCAAGGACCTCACCCCCTGCTGAATGTAATGTCCCAAATATTTCACCTTTTTTTCAACAAACTGAAGCTTCTCTTTTGAGACTTTCAGCCCCTGCTCCTTCAGCCAATTCAACAGACTCACAGAAGCCGCTCTCACTTCCTTCTCTTTCTCCCCAGTTAACAACAAGTCATCCACGTACTGAATTAGGGTGATTCCTTTCTCTCTCTCAAACGACACCAATTTTTCTTCCAACGCCTGTCCAAACAACAAAGGGCTCTCGGTATGTCGCTGAGGAAGTACCGTCCACCTCAACTGCTGTTTCCTTCCACTCTCAGGATCATTCCATTCAAAGGCAAACAAGCCTCTACTCCCCTCCTCCAAGGGGCACGCCCCAAAGGCATCCTTCAGATCTATCACAGTAAACCATTTGTCTTTGGGGGGGATCCGCCCCAAGATGGTATAGGGATCAGGAACCACTGGGAATCTAGGAACCACTATCTGATTGATCCTCTTCAAATCATTAACCAATCTATACTTCCCATCCTTTTTATTACTGCTAAAACCAGTGAATTGAATGGTGACATAGTAGGTTCCAACAGTCCCTGTTTCAATAATCTGTCAATCACTGGTTTCAACCCTTCCCTACCTCACTTACTCAGAGAATATTGTGGAGTCCACAGTTCAGTTATTCCTGGTTGTATCTTGATCTGAATGGGCTGTGTTGCCATCCTACTAACCCCTTCACCTCCTGCCCACACATCTGATGGTATCTTCTCCTCATCTTCCATTGTTAGCATACACATGCGAACTTCCTTCCTTCTATCCCACAATTCTATTCCAAAAACATCCAACAAGTCTCTTCCTAGCAAGTTCACCCCTGAATCCGTAATATACAATATTTCGGTTTCAGTAACCACATCATTCAATTCCAATCTCACCTCTTCCAAAATCTTGACCTCTTGGGATTTCCCACTCACCCCAACCACCTTTAAAGTCTGCTTTGACCTGCATGCTGCCTTTACCGGATCGCATACAGATGTCCGGCTTGCGCCGGTGTCGATCAGGAACAGCCGTTCCTGATGGTCAGGACCCACTACACATTTACCAATGGCTCCCTGTGGGTCCCTCTTGGGGAGCCAGAAGCTCCCTAATCGTATAGGGCATAGCTTCGTTCCTCTGGGGTTTTGGGACATTCGCGCGCAAAATGTCCCTCTTTCCCGCATCTGAAGCAAGTTCTACTCTGGGACGGCCATTGGAATCGACCACCTCGATTGCCCCCTGGACCTCCTCGCCTAACCAGGGGTTTCCACTCCCTGCTGGGAGATCTTTCATCTCTCCACCTTGGCCTCGAATCTGACATCTGGGTCTCCCTGTTTTTCCTAACTTCATTCTTGGCTGCCGTTTGCACAGCAGCTACCATCATTTGAGACTTCTGTTTGGTTTTAACTGAGTCTCGGTTCACAAAAACTTGTTGGGCTGCTCTCATCAAATCTGTCATGCCCAAATCAATCCATCCCTCTGTCTTCTGGATCTTTTTCTGGATATCTGGCCATGCTTTGGTGACAAATTGTATCTTTAGGAGAGTCTCGAAGGCAGGGGTTTCTGGCTCCACTCCGGAGTACTTGGTTAACCCTTCACAGAGCCGAACACAGAAATCCCCCGGGGACTCATCCTTTCCTTGTGTTATTTCAAATGCTTTGGTCAAGTTTTTCCCTTGAGGGATGGCCAATTTAATTCCTTCAATGATCATGTGTTTCATATCTCTCATGTGCTCCCTATGAGCGTTATTATTGATGTTCCAATTTGGATCGGCTATGGGGAACTTTGTGTCTTCAGCCACTGCTCCCTGTTGCCCTGCATGTCTCCTATCCCAGGCAGCCATTGCTGCCCTCCTAATGAGGTTCCTGTCTTCGGGGGTGAAAAGGTGTCCAAGAATATACATCAGTTCTTGATATGTGTATTCATTGGGCCCCAGAAACAATTCCAACTGTTCTGCCACTTCATGAGCATTCTCATGGAGTTTCGGAAGGGTCTTTTTCAGATCCCGTAACTCAGCAGATTTTATGGGGACAGACACGAAAATGGTGACTGGATTCCCCTGCACATTCATGCCATTTGGGACTTCTCTGACTGGGAAGGCCAACACGGGATAGGCCAACCTTCCTCCTAGAGGCAAATTATCTAGGTCCTTGTTTAATTGAGCCAGTTCCCTTTTGAGTCCTGGATATGCAGGTGGAGGTGGAGCCTGGGCAACTGGAGCCAGCAGGGGCGGTGGTGTCAGGACTGCCGGAACCGATGCCGGTGGACTCGCCATCCAGTCCTCAGTTTCGCTATCCTCCACCTTGCTGACAAACTGTCCTACTTCTGTTTCTGGTGGAACTGGACCTTCAAAGTGAACATGATACCATACCTCAACATAGGGTATTTGCTCCTTCATCCAGTGTTTCAATATATACTCTTTCAACTGAGTTATCCAGTACGTGCTGGTATTCCTTTCGGGATCCCAGTGGTAAGGAAACTCAGGGTCTACTAGGGAATACTTCGGCCACCTATATTGGCATAGGTAGATCATTTTCTTTTTCTCTAGACTCCGAGTGTAAGTCCTCAGATGGGGCAACGACCATTGTTGTAGTAGTTGACCCAATGGGGAGTCAGTCAGAATCAGCCTTCTCAGGATCTTTTCTATCTCAATACCCGTTCCCTCTTGGAACGTCTCACACTTGCTTTGTCCCTTTCCCATTCTCCACGCTGCCCGCCAACAATCTCCCAGAGATTCCCAACTCAGGGATTTACACTGTCCTCCAGCAGTCGCTGGATTCCCAGAGTTTAAGGACAGTATATCCCTTCTTCTATCCCGAAAGGCAACAAACTCACCTAATACACCCCTGGTCTCCCGGAGACGAAAGGTGTGTGGGCGTCCCCACTTCAGGTGATCAATGACACTCCCAGAGCGTCAGGCTGGCTTCTCTCTCTCTTGTTTCCAAGGATCGTCTGCTGAGTGCAGTTACCCCGGGAACCAACTGAGACAAGAGAGGGGCCCCTCTACAATGGGAGGCGGTGGCGCCACACTTACCCAGTCCCTTTGCTCCAGTCGAAATTCCATCAGGGCCCACGTTGAGCGCCAAATTGTGAGGTGGAAGCAGATAAAAAAAACCACCAAAAGATTCGTTGATCCAAAGAAAACAAGGTTTTATTCACGTGTCTGCAAGATGGGTTCCCTCGGGCATTGAAGGAACACAGAGCAAAATTCAGGCAGCATTTTTATACCCTAACTGTCCGCCCCCTCATATGAGGGCTTGGCTCACATTCTTTCTGTTTTCAAATTGACACATATATTTTGAAGGTTTATGCTGGCTCCCTATCTAGCAAAAGCAGTTACATGGTTTCTGACACCTCAGCACTTTATTACAATTCCTCATTGTTCTAGCCTCATCTTGTTTTTTTTTCTCTTGTGCACAAACTGGAACACTTTCTTATTTAGCAGAGCTACTGAGTTTGAGACACACTTCCTTATTTAATTCAATGGGCCATCCAACATGACTTCGGTTCTGCTCACAGGGTGAACTGTATCTTTGCTTTCTTTTCTCTTTCCCATTTCAGGCCTTTAATTTAGTTGCCTTGCTGTTTCTTACTTTATTCATGCACCATACATATTTTTTACTTACTTTGAAAATAATCACATGGTGGCTACATGTGTGGATGTATTTGCATATAGGTGTGTCAACCATCAGAAGGTAGAACAAACTTCTGGACAAGAGACAGGCATTTGAGTCACCTGGTCATGTTTCACCACAGAGAGTTGGATTAAATTTCTTGTTCAATGATTCACAAATAGGTTATCTATCTGCAGAGCTCAGCACACGAAAATGTTGGATAGCTCTGCTCCTCCCTTTTAGTCTCACCATTGAAAGAGGCACCAGGGCCTTCTTAACCTTGATTCTTGCAGCCCTGCCTTCCCAACCGGTTCTTGCAAGGACAAGACCAAAGCTCTTTTCATCTGCCTACCTTGCCTCGCTAAGGTTTTAATCTAGTGCCAGGGTTTCTTGTCTTAGGCACCCTTGTTTGTTCGTTCTCATGTGTGAGCCAAGCTTCAGCAAAGGACAAAGAACAGCTGAGGTCCATAACAGGAAAGTACCAGGAAAACAATGGAACCGGAGGTGGTATATAATAGATGGCTTTTCTGGGAGGCTGCTAGTCCTTCAGCTTTTCATTTCAAAACACATGCACACATACAATTATGTGCACCGCTTCTCTGAAGTAAGCCCCCTGTGATCAATGGGATCTACCCCTTGCCAAGCATGCAGAGGGAATTTTCTCAATATGCTAAGCTATTGTAGAGAGCTAGGAGACTTCACAGGAAGCTACTTTTAAAAAGAGGTAATGTTCCTTTAAGGGCTGATATCAGGAAAAAACTAATGGTGGGTTTCAAAAGAGAGAGAGGTTGCTTGCTTCTCCCCACCCCACCCCACCCCACCCCACCCCACCCCCATCAAACAGATGGAGATTTCTTAAGCATGCCTGAGGCTGGAGGCTGTTAGCATAATTAGGAAAGGAAAAGGTCCAATATAAGACCTGTATGAACGCCATATTAAACCACTTAGAGTGTGGTGCATCAGGAAGCTTGTATTCCCTCTTTGGCCTTTTAAACAAATATGTTTTGAAACCTCTTGTTGAAATCGGTAGGCAAGTGCAGATGTTTACAGATGTTAGCCAGGACATGAAATGTCATTTGTCTAATGTCATTTCCTAGCAAAGGCGCCTCGCATTTCAATTCTGCACCACATGAGAATATAAATGCAGGGATGAGAGGCTTCCAAGTCTTTCTTCAAATGAGTAAAAACATTGTGTTGTGAAAAAGATAAGAGGAAGAGAGAAGGGTGTTTCATTTTCTTTGGTTTTGCTCAAAATATTGTTTGAAGGATGCACCAGTCACACTGGGCCCATTTCAGATGTGGCTTTGGGTAACTAGACTCAAATTTGCATGCACAGGATTCTGAGAAGTTGACTGCAGTGATACCAGATGTGATTTTCACATCTGTTGACATCATGACGCACATTAGAAGGAATCTTTGGTTTCACTCTGCCTGTGTCCCAAATCATGCAGAGTTATATACACATATATGAATATATACATGCATATGTTCACCCAAATAGACATATTTGTACTGACTTTTTCAAATGCAGACATTTTACAAGTCTCTTTTCCCCAATGAGATAAGTGTTGGTGTACATTTAACATTTGGGGAGACAGATCAACCTCAAAAGAGAAATAAAATCAATCTTTACTGAGAGGGAGGGAGGGAGAGAGAGAGAGAGAGAATGCAAGGAGCCTTTCTTTGCTATAAGTAATCATATGTAAAAGCATTTGGTGGCAAAGGAAATAACAGAGTGTAGGAAGTTAGCACCCACCCTTCTAGAAAAATGAAATATCTTAAGAAATGTTTAAAAGGCAGACTATGTTCCCTAAAAAGAGAAGTAGAAACTTAGAAATAGATACTCACCTCAGAAGCAGAATCTCACCCCCACCATTAAAGGCCAGGGCCAGAATATTCTACATAACAAAGGCCTCCACCCATCTCACCACCTGGCTTGGGAAGATTGCATCAGCCAGCACTCAGTTGAAGCCATGTGGTCCAGACAAAGCCTACAAAGTTAGCTAAGACCTCCGCCCCTGGCAGTCTGACACCCAATGAGATACATTTCTTACACAGGAACAGGAAACACTGAGGTGGGGCCCAACAGAGGGTATAAAACAATTGCATTCTCAGCATCTTGCCCCTTTTTCCTTCTTTTCCTTCATCCAACATCTTGAAGCATGTGATTGTCCTTTTCACTTTGGAGCTCCAAGCCATGTGGTCCTGTCCACCATTAAACCATCTTTCCAAACAGCCTCCATGTTTCCAGTATCTTTTTCCCCACTTGGAACTGAACCCAAAAGGATAATTCTTCCAACAAGAGATCATGACTAAGAAGGTCATTACCTTCTTTCTTCCTAACAATGCCTGCTGCCTAATCATGACTTGTTCTTCTGGATTCTTGGGAAAGGAAAGGATTAGTTCTCCATCTGACCACATGGGACTCATTCAGGAAGGGAAATGCTCTAATCTCTGCAGGAGATCCACATCCGTTCCAGAACTGATCCAACCTTTCTGAGCTAGCTGAATATGTTTTAAGCAGATTAATATTCCCATCTAGTTAATTTGTACTTTCCTAAGAGTTATGAATGATTTTGCTTTAAAAAAAAAAATAGCATTGCTTGCAGCTCAATTGAAGAGGGGCAATAAATAATTCAAGATCGTATTTCACAATACAGATTTTAATCCTTTCAACTGCAATTTTGGAAAACAATACGACCAAAGTGACTTTGCTGATCAAAAACTTTTTGCCTCTTTCCTTCCCTCCTTACACCAACATTAAAAAGATGATTTTTGTTTGTTCTGTATCCTGATGTGACGGATAGAATCCAACAGTTAAATTACAATGATCTGGAATTAATAGTAGTACATAGTAAACAAAAAAAAATACCATAAACAACCTGCTTAAAAATTTAGTTGGCAAAAACATTTCAAGTTCCAGAAGCAGAGGTGGGATTCAAATTTCTTAACAACCGGGTCTGTGGGCATGCCCTAATTTGTGGGTGTGGCTTGATGGTCATGTGACCGGCTGGAACCTCTGGAAGTAAACTGTTCCACTGATTAATTGTTTCACAGTTAGGAAACTTCTCCTTAGTTCTAAGTTGGATCTGTCTTTAACGATTTTCCACCCATTACCACTTGTCCTGCCCTCCTGAATAAGATTAAGAATAAGATGAGACAAACCTACTTTGAATCACTCAGAACTCCAGCCCTGGGTGTCATCAGAATATTGACTGCCAAATCCAGAAGTAGCTGATTGCTCTTATTAAGGAAAAAATGCTGGGATCCAAATGCTACTGATTACCTTTTTTTTTTTTTTTTGCCCCTGCTCATAAGATTAAGCTTAAAAAACCCTTGATAACCAGCTTTTATAGATATCCAAGTCAGATATTACTTTGAACCTATTCTCTTGTTGGAACCCTCAGGGTAAACTTATCACCTGGAAAACATTTTACATGGACAATTTGACTTTCAAGCGGAGTGTCAGAATATACCCTAGATGAAAATCTAAAATAAATTATATGGCATGCAGCCTTTCCAGTGCAGGGATTTATTGTTCCCACACTACAGTAATTTTGAAAACCGTTTTCCTTAAGCTATCAAGATGTGAGATATTATTAATTGCCTGAACTTTTAAGGATATCTTGATTGGTTGATATAAATTGCAGAAGTTGGGATTCATTTCTATGGAATAACAAGCTTATCACAACGACTTAAACTGCTGGCTTAGTTTCCTTGTAGGACCTAAAAACACTTATATCACCATTATCCCCTATGCATGTTGACATTTCAGTTCAGTTTTTTAAAAAGGGAGAATTTAGCCGAGCCCCTACTAATACAGTGGTTCTGGGCCTCAGGGAAGCCTCCTGGGCAAAGCAATACAACAGCGAGGGGAGTGGAATCAGCTGTGCCACGTGATTTAGATTAGCTAGAAAGCAAGAAATCCAACGATTTCCTACTTTCTAGCTAATCTAAATCGCGGGGCACATCCGATCTTTGGTAAACAGCTGATCAGTGTGTGTGGGGGGGGGGAGAGGAAATACTTTGATCTTTGGAGCGAACTGGTTTGCTCCCAGCTGATCTTCGGAGCTACCAATTCACCCAAACCAGCCCGAACCGGCAGAATCCTACCCCTGAGTATCCTGGGACAAACTTATCTCAGCAAGAGGGGCTGGTTTTAAATCAGCCTAGTCTTTCTTTACCCTTCCTCAACACTCTGGATCTGAGAATGCATCATTTCAGGCAAATGACTGGAAAGGTTGAGAATTGATTGCACTTTTTTTTTTTTTTGACTGAGTGAAGTAGAAAGACAACATATTAAAATTACATGCTTGTGGTTTTCAGTTCCCAAAAAACCTAGAACTACGCCGCCTTCAGTCCGATCTAAGTATACTATACAAAATCATACATTGCAGTGTTCTACTAGTCAATGAATACTTCAGCTTCAACCATAACAACACAAGAGCAAACAAAAGATACAAATTCAAGGTTAACTGCACCAAACTTGATTGCAGGAAATAGGACTTCAGCAGCAGAGTGGTCAATGCCTGGAATACTCTACCTGACTCTGTGGTTTCTTCCCCAAACCCCAAAAACTTTAACCTTAGACTGTCTAGTAATGACCTCACCCCTTTCCTAAGAGGTCTGTAAGGGGTGTGCATAAGCGCACCAATGTGCCTACTATCCCTGTCCCATTGTTTCTTTTATATATATATTTATTTTTCTTATATGTATCCATGTATTTATAACTATGTTTTTACTTATACCTATTATCTTGTAAGCAATTGACAAATAAAATAAACAAACAAACAAACAAACAAACAAATTTTCGGTATCCTTCTTCCTCAGCAGAGCTGACTGCATAATAATAGCAATCACAGAAGCTGCCTTAAACCAGATCTGCCTATTTAAATTGATAGCCCAGCATTTTGCCTGGTGGCCATTATAGGCTCTCTAATATTACATGCTTCTCTTGAAATGGCGTTGCCAGGGACGTGATCTGTCATCAGACCGTCTAAACTATTATTTCTGAAGTGTTCTCGAAAGTTTGAAGAGCTACAGTTTCTCTTTCATTGCTCTTGAAAGGCCAAGAGGAATTTATTTTTTGGAAGGAGACATGGAATTTTGAAAAAGCCACTGAAGTAATTAGAGTTGAAGACAGGTGTTCCATGATACCACCCCACCCCACCCCCCAAATAAAAACATTGAACCCTCTGGTGTAGCTCAAGATTTATGGAGAGTTAATATTATGGTCAAGCCAAGAGGCCAAAAATGCCAATTGCAGGAATGGTCATCTCCTTCAGTCAAACTTGTACACAAGGAGGAATTTGGCAGGCATGTCCAGTGGGAGAGAACTACTACACTTTGGTGTAGTAGTTAAGGTATTAGGATAAAAATCTGGAGACTGTGAGTTATAGTCTTAGTTTAGGCAGGAACCCAGCTGGCTGATCTCAGGCCAATCATTCTCTCACCGCCTAAGAAAAATGTGGCCAACCGCTCCTGAAACACCTTGCCAAGAAAACTGCAGGGACCTCAAATTGAAATAAAGTGGTTGTTCTTACCATGATCCCTCATGTTCAGCAAATGGGAATGAAAATGATATTAAAAGGACCAAAACATGATTTTTCCAAACCTCCCCCCCTAAGTTCTTCCCATTTGCACAACTGATTTATTTTATTTTATTTATTTGATTTGTCAATCTCTTACAAGATAATAGGTATAAGTATACACATGAGTGAGAATACAGGAAATAAGTACAAATAAATGGGGACGATAGGACAGGGATGGTAGGCACAATGGTGCACTTGATTGCTGGTCTTGGGAGAAGGCAGATATCCTTAAAGAGATTCCATATGGAATATAATTATCCTGGGTCATTCTTTTTGTTAATCTGAGCAATAGACATATGCCTATCAAATACTTATTTGTTCTTTGTTTGTTAACCAAAAGAAGATCCTTTGAGGGCCATCAACCTATTGTTCAGATCTGTTTTGCTCACCCGTCCTCCCTTTTCTCTGTGAAGCATCTTATCAGACTCTTTTTTAGTCTTGACTGCAACTTTTGTCCTCTGTTTTCCCAAGGTTAATCTAACCTTTTGCTTTGGGTTGACATTTCTTATAAAATGAGAAATAAATTCCACCCATCTGCCTTGCTCTTATGTCCCCTCTTCTCTTTATCCATCGCTGAAGTCATTCAAGGAAACATTCAGAAAGGGGCAAGTATGGATAATAATAAGTCATTGTGTAAAAATGCCAACAGAACAAAGGCTGTGCAAGACCCAAGGTCATATACAATTGGAGAAAATGTTAAAGAAGATTAAAATAAAGTTTCTCTCTCTTTCTGATTCTTTTTCTCTCCCTCCCTCCCTCTCTGTCTTTTTCTGTCTGCCTCTCTCTGTCTGTCTGTCTCTTTCAATATTGAACAACCATGAAGTTGTTCCATAATTCACTGTTAAGCAGCAAGAAGTATATTTAGAGGGGTACTAAAATTATCTCAAAATGTTAATCTGCTAAATCCAAAAAATTAATAGCCATAGAATGCTTACCGACCAAGACTAGAATTTTAAGGAAAAGAAGAAAAGAGGCATACTATGGAAATAAATATTTCCCATTAATTTTAAAAGTAGAGGTTATATTTGATAGAGTAAAGAAGTAGATTTTATATTTGATAGAATGTTACCAGTTTCTCTCTTGTGATCTACCTTTCCAATGATATCTAATTTTATGGTACTACTCTAAAAAAAAGTGGTGTTATTAGCCATCAAACCTCAAAAATACACTTTTCTCATAAGGTTGCCACAATTTTGGCCACTACTGTATAACAAATTTGGGGAAAACATTTATCTCACGTTAGATATACACACATAACATTTGTCATCTCTTTGGGAAAGGTCAAACTAAGGAACAAACAATTCACAGATTACTGGATTATTCTATTGTTATAGATATAATAACAGAATCTTGAACACTGAAATTCTGCCAGACCATCCCTTTAATTCTAAAGAAAATCAAAGTGAGGTTTTCTTGAGTTTCTTTCTCATCTCTTTTCCTTTCCCAGGATTGTCACTTAACTTTATGGTTCTTGCATTCCTTGGATTATCCGCATACACTTTTACAAAATTGTATTCTTCATTTGGGGGGCGGGGCTTTCTAAATACATGTTTCTTTTAGTATAACTGTTGGTATAGTTTTGTTAAAACTTTATTTTTAATTCTGAAAAGCTGCTTTTGATTGCCTGGGAAGGACAAGGATGACACCTGTCAGTGACCATTAAATCAACTACCTCTTTTTCCAAAACCATGCAACTGGAGCAGAACCCACTTCATAGCTAGAATAAAATGCTGCTAAAATGTCACTGCACAATTAAGGAGACACAAGTATGTGGTACATTCATGCTCCTGTGCTTCGTCTCTTCCTATTGGGAATTGAATCTGAAGCTTTGCTCATCATTTCTTTTTAGAACTGGAAGGAAGCATATCAACATTTAATATTGCTAGAATTCTTTTTTGCATTTTTCAAATTATTACTTTTTAAAATCATTCTTTCCTAATACAGCCCTCTTCAGTTTTATGGGACTAGAATTTTCATCACCCCCATTCTGGCTGGGGAACTAATGGACTTGAATTAATTCACTGAGAATGGTGTTTCATTTTAGTTTTGTTTTTAATATGTGTGCATATGCAAGCTTACAAAAAGGTAGCTTAATTAGTATAGATTTAAAAATATACAAATCAGAGTGGGTTAAATTAACACAACTTACACACATTTGGAAATGAAATCAGTTGCTGCCACTGCCAAGAATAAACTTGGGAGGGGAGAGTGAGAATATCACAATCTGACCTTAATATGTGTAGTTCTCCAAACTTGCACTGTAGAAATGTATATTTTTCAATATTCCTCTCTGAGTTGAAATCATGTCATTTATATGCAAATGAGACCACATTCTGCAGCTGTATCTTCTCTCCTGAAGCTCTGGGAATTATTTGCACTTAATAATATCTCATAAATAGATTTTGGCTTTAAACAGGTGGGGGAGTAGCAAATTGATCATATCAATTTGCAGTTGCAAGTTTCTTTTCATATCTTGAAGCTATGCATCTTTTAATAGAAAGTTTCACAGTTACAAGTAAATCACAATTTCATTTACACAAACAAAAGCTTTCCCCCCATATATATATTACTTCACCATCCAGAATAAGGAGGCTTTAAAAAATAACACAAAACAAAACACAATTCCAAATATTGTAATGTTTGACATTTTATAAAATGAGCCATCCTCCCACAAAAGCATAAAAGACCACCATCTTCTAAGTTGCCAGGACAGTACCTTTAAGAGTTTTGAATGTTTCTATTGCACAGCTTACTTGCTTGAAGAATTATATGTTACTTGTACTAAACTCTTTCAGTTGTTCAAGTAGGGTCTACTACGAACTAGGACTGGTAAATACAGATACATTTAGGAAATCTTTCTCCAGAAAATGACATTTTCAGGGAACACAATACAATGGTTTTGCAGATGTTTGTTGTGGCTATTGTTATTGTCCAGATATATTTTATTTATTGATTTATTAACTTATTAATCTGTTTGTACAGCACCCAGAGTTGCTGTATGAGGGAGATGGACAGTCTCCAAATATGATCATAAATAAATAATACATAAATACATAAATAAATATTAAATTTAGGTACCACCTCATCCCGCTCTAAGCTGAGAGACTATTTTGGTGTTCTTTGATTTCTACCTTTATTCCAAAAAGCTATTGTCTGCTCCCGTGGCTGGTTTTATCTTCTTTGCAGCACACTGTGGGTTCTGGGTTCAGTTGCAAGTAGGAAAAAGGACATGAGAGACAAGGAGGCTGTTTGGAAAGATGGTTTAATGGCGGGCAGGACCACATGGCTTGGAGCTCCAAAGTGAAAGGATGATCACATGCTTCAAGATGTTGGCTGAAGGAAAAGAAGAGCCAAGATGCTGAGAGACCCTTAATTATATACCCTCTGTTGGGCCCCACCTTAGTGTTTCCTGTTCCTGTGTAAGAAATGTATCCTATTGGCTCCCAGACTCCCGTGGGGGGGAAGGGGGTCTTAGCTAATTTTGCAGGCATTTTTCTGGACCACATGGCTTTACCTGAGTGCTGGCTGATGCAATCTTCCCAGGCCAAGTGGTGAGATCGGTAGAAGCCTTTGTTATGTAGAATACTCTGGCCCAGGCCTTAATGGCCCACCCATTAATAAAGGAGGAGAGGTGAGCTTCTGCCTCTGAGGTGAGTTTCTGTTTCTGAGTTTCAACTTCCCTTTTAGGTGAAATATTCTGCCTTTTTTTAATATTCCCTAGGATATTTCAGTTTTCTAGGAGAGGGATAGGTGCTAACTTCCTGCAATATTTTACAGAAATAATACCTTTCCTACAAAAATTGGAGACTTTTTCTTTTGCAGGCCTTGAATGTATTTGGTAATAGTTGCCACTATATCTAAAGAAGAGTTCTTTCTCTCCCTGCCTCCTTGCCCCTAACTGGGTAGGCAGTGTTTTTCTGTGTTCAAGGTAGGCCAATATTATGAAAACAGGGCAATATTTTTCTAGATCAGTTCCATGCTTCTTCTTGTTACATTTTTGCTTATTTTTATCTGAATTATCAGAATATCAACTCATGAGCTCTTATGTATGTCAAATGCTAATATTAAATTGAACTAATACAATCTCTCTTAATTTGCAATCCATGTTCTTTTCACTTTTGGTCCATCCCCTTTTTCTTTTCTTTTCATTGTTTATACTGCTTGTCTTACCACCTAAATCAGGGGTTTTCAAACTTGGCAAGTTTAAGACTTGTGGACTTCAACTCCCAGAATTCCTCCTCCAGTCATGTTAGTCCAGGAATTCTGGGAGTTGAAGTCCAAAAGGCCAAACTTGAAGGCCAAGTTTGAAGACCCCTGACCTAAATATACGAAAATGCTATGATATTGATTCCACTCATAGTCTCCTGGTTTCTAGGCCAGGATCTTAACCATCAATCAAATTCCAAATCAAAGATGCCTAATTATTTGATTATTAACCTTAACTGCAGAAGATGTCTTCACCAAATGATAGTATGCTGGGATTGCACAACATATAAATCATGACTTACAACTACGATGGCTAGTTACACTTATTTTAGAACAAATCCAAAGAAAGAAGATTCATTTCCTGATTGTCCATTCAGAGTGATTGCTTCCCAGTGAGCCAGCGGGAGGCATAGAAAAACCCACATTCTCCAGGGAAAGTGAACAGGAAGGGTTAATGGGAGTTTGCCAGGGCAATGAGCTAAAGGTAGTCTTTAACCAATTTTTCCTTTTAAATCAAGAGCTTAATCTGAAAGCCTGGAAATAAAGGGGATACAGGAAATATAAGACTACCACCAGCAATGCCTCCAGAGACAAATGAAAAGGAACAGACAGAAAGAAGTCTGCAGATCTTGTGGTCTGTTTGCCTGGCAGTTTTTGGGAACTTATTTGCAGCAAGTACAGTCTTGCAGCAGTCCTTGAAGTGAATGGTCCCATTTCAGGTGACAAAAAAATTGTCACATCAAACAAGAGTTTATAAGCAGAAGCAGGCAAAGGACACACTCTCTACAAAGAAGACAAGGAGCAACACGACTGGTTGAGAATAGCAACTAGAAATAAAAATCATAGAAGAGGTCTTTGTTTCCCTGCAATTCAGAAAGTGTCCAGGGTCTCACAGAAGAAATGGATCTAAATCTTCAGGGGAAGTAAATAAGACATTACAGAATTAAGGGAGCAACTATGTCCTGCAATAAGACCGAAGTGCTTTCTTATCTTCACTTGGAGAAAAAGTTAAAATTAGATCCAAATTGGTCCTTTTGTCACTTTTCTCAGAAATATTGGAATAGTTGATAACCTCTCTATTCCAAAGCTTTGAAGCAAATGGGTGCCAGCAGGTTTGTGAAATGTATTGTCTGTCAAAAGCAAAATTGTGACAGAACAACTGTCAACGTTTATTTATTTAATATATTTTAGAGGCTGTCTCACTCCAAGCCACTTTGGGTGGCTTACAAAAATTAGGAATGTTCTTAAGGTAAAATTTATCAAGTCCATTGAAAGCCATTGCTTCCTGTTAATTCACACAGAGATCAGGAAGCTATAAATATATCATGTAAGCTTTAAAGATCTAGGAAGGAAATATAACATTCTGGAAGTTCAGATGGTGTTTTTATCCATTCTTGAAGTTATGGAAAGAGGTGAGAAAAGAAAGCAATAAAAGCAACTTTAGGAGGTGTGAACTTCAACTCCCAGAATTCTCCATCCAGTGCAGTGTCAAATTGGATGAGGGGAATTTTAAACTGTGGGGTTGGAAAATTAAAAAAAAACAACAATACTGAACAGGGTTTGGCATAAAGACTTGTGTGATGCTAAAAGAATTAAGGAAATGTAACAGGTTTTTAGAACTAATTGTAGAATAGTAATGGATATCAGACAACAAATATAATTATTTTTTTATTATTTAACATTTACTTTGGGCCAAATCAAATATAATGGGAAGCATTTTGTTGGCTATTTTATGTTTCAATTTTGAACTATTACATTTCAAAATAAACTACAAAATATAAAGCTGCGTCTTGTTCTTAAAACAATGTGCCTCTATATTACTGAGCTTATCTGATGTGTGATATTGTATGGTCTGATGTGTTATTGGAAGCATGTCTAAGCACTAAAAGCAAAAGTACTTTTCTGACAGTTCCTGATTTTTTGAGTTACTGATTTTTTTCAGAGAAGGAAAATTAAAAAAAAAAAGTTTCCCTTTCATGTTCAGATTCTGTCAAACTCACTTTATAATTCAAATCAATATACCTGGTAAGACAAGAAAACATATAATGGTGCTGAAATAAAATTAAAAACAGGTATCAACACGTACAGTAGTTTATTACCAAACTCAAACCAGTATGATGGTAAATGTGATTCTTGTTATATTGAATTTTCCTTTGTTTACATTGTTATAAGAAAAATATAGTTATGATGCAAATTATATGGACTCCTTTGTTGAATAACAGCTTTAGCATTCTACTATATCATTTGAGAGTTATATATCTCACTTCTTTCCTTTCTGAATAAAGAATACCATGTAGTGTTACATTTTAGTTCAAGAAATATGTGATACTAATGATTTAAGTAAGCATCTTAGTTTGGAGTAATTTCTGTAGCAGCTAAATCATTGTCTCATATGAGTTCCATGTAACCCTAGTAAAACTTTGTTTTAGTAATCATCTTTTCGAAAGACTATGAGACCGAGTAGAACAAGTGGCCAGTTTTAAGTTTTTGGGTGTTACCATAAAAGAAGACCTGACTTGGGGTGCCCACATTGTAGCCCTGGTCAAAAGGGCCCAGCAGAGATTATACTACCAGAGGATTATCAGAAAACAACTGAATGAAAAACCACTGGTGACTAAAGCGTATGCTGACCAGTTGGCAGAAATAATTACAGAGCTGTTCAATCTATCTTTAACACATGCCATCATCCCACAATCCCTGAAGGCTGCAACCATCATCCCCGTTCCCAAAAAAACAAATATAAACACGCTTTAGGTCAATAAAATCCCACACCACTGGACTAACCAATAGTTTATTTTCCTGGGCTATCCGAACTGCAAATAAACATGAAGTCACCACCTTATTAAGATGTAAAAAGATGTGAAATCTCAATACCCCATTCAGATGTATAATAATTACAGTACATATTACAATATTACAGTACAATATTACATATTACAATACAATATTACAGTACAATCCATCTCTTTTGTATTATACTCGGCTAAGCGTAACAGTCAGTGTTGGATGTATATTCTGTGTATATTCATAGATATTGTACTCTCAAATTGCAAATAGAGACGCGGGTACTCTGTTTTTCTTATCTTCATTTTTAAGTGATTTGGTTTTATTGTATTGCAAACAGTTGCTGGGGTGCATCCACAGTTTTGTTGTACTTGTACAATTACAAAAAAGTTCTTCTACTCTACTTCTACCTTGTACCGCTGCACCATAGAGAGTATTTTAACTTACTGCACCTATGTATGGTTTGCCAATTGCACAGTGGTAGATAGGAAAGCACTCCAGAGGGTTCGTGTCATTGCCCAGAAGATCATTGGTTGCCCTCTCCCCTCTTTGGAAGAGCTTTATAGCTCCCGCTGCCTTAAGAAAGTTCAAAACATTCTCCAAGATCCATCTCCTCCTGGGAACCCTTTTTTTTTAACTATTGCCATCTGGCAGACGGTACAGAATAATAAAAACCAAGGACAAATAGGCTGTAAACAGCTTCTACCCCAGGGCAGTAGCCCTTTTGAATTCTGCTGAATAGTGCAGTGTTGGTGCAGTGTCGAGGGTTTTAATTCAATATGCGGAGTGTGAAGGATGTGTGTTTGTGTTTATTTTCATGGTCATAATGTGCACTGAAGATGGTATTTTATTTCATTGTATGAGGTGCAATGACAATAAAGTAAACTAAACTAAACTATAAAGGTATAGGAGTCTTTGGCTTGCAACCATTTGTTTACTGAGCATTCAAAGTAGCACCGAAAAAGGCAACTTATGACCATTTTTCACACTTACGACCATTATAACACCCCCATGGTTCTAGGATCAAAATTTGGATGCTTGGCAACTGGTTCATATCTATGATGGCTGCAGTGTCCCGGGGTCACTGGTTGGTTCAAATACCAGTTCAATGAACCAGATGCAAATTTAACATCCGGTTTGTCTGAACTGGTCTGAACCGGTAGAATCCCACTCCTGGGCAAAACCAAGGTCCTGGTGCACCTTGATCGTTCAATGGCTTTCAATACTGTTGATCAAGGAATCCTGAGCCTGCTCCAAGGGCTCAAAATTCAGTAAATTGTAAAATCAATTTACAATATTTTTCTTTCTTCCAGAGTGGTTTCAGTCAGTCTTGGTCAGGGGAAAGAGGTTACTCAGTAGGCTTTTTTGTGGGATGCCACAGGATTTTACTCTCTCTCCCCTCCTGTTCAACATCGACATGTTGGGCAAGGCCATTCACTATCTCACAGTTCAGTATCATCAGTACACCGATGATACCCAGTTATACAATATCTTTCAACCTTGGGCCTTCCGAGTGAAGCTGGCAAGTTTCTGTCTCTATTCAATTAATTAATAGTTCTTAATGCAATTGAGAAAGTCCAGAAATATTTTATGAGAAGAGTTCTCCACTCCTTTACTTGTAGAAGAATATCTTAGGGCACCAGACTTGAAATTTTAGACCTAGACAACCTAGAACTACGACGCCTTCAGTCCGATCTAAGTATAGCACATAAAATTATCTACTGAAATGTCCTACCTGTTAATGAATACTTCAACTTCAATCAAAACAATACAAGAGCATACAATAGATACAAACTCAAGGTAAAACACACCAAACTTGATTGCAGGAAATACAACTTTAGTAACAGAGTAGTTGATGTCTGGAACACTTTACCTGACTCTGTGATTTCTTCCCCAAACTCCAAAATCTTCAACATTAGATTGTCTACTATTGACCTCACCCCTTTCCTAAGAGGTCTGTAGGGGGCGTGCATAAGTGCACCAACATGCCTACCATCCCTGTCCTATTGTTTCTTTTTTTCTTATTCATATCTATTTCATGTATTTATAACCATGTTTATACTTATACCTGTTATATAATAATCGTTTGACTAAATAAATAAATAAATAAATAAATAAATAAATAAATAAATAAATCAAAAAAAACATACAGGGTTTGACTAACTTTCAACTGAAAAATTTAGGACAACTGAATTCAAGGACAATTATGATTATTTTCAAAAGTAAATATAATGATAATCATTTACATTTTATGATTATACTCTGTGTTGTTGGAGACTATACTTAGAGGCTGTGCCAATGTGAATGGGGAAGAATTGTCTCCAACTTATTCCTATGAAAACTGGCAGAGTGCAGGGGACCAAAAAAACAGAGATGTGGTGGAGGAGATAGGCAAGTGGTGATTGCAGAAGTGCACCCATTATTGGAGTTGGGCAATGTAAAAATGTAATTAATAAGTAAAACCAGAAAAACAAACAAACAAGAAAGTTTCAAAATAGCATATCTAAAAGATTCCCCATCAATTGATTTATTGAGGGAGGTTAGACTCTAAAAGAAACACGAAACCAACTAAAATTAATTAGTGGGGGAAACCAACACAACTTTTTGTTTGGCACAGCACAGATTTAATAGTCTTGTAAATTTCATATATATTATAAGAATTTTTAACTATAAATGTAGATACCAGAGGATGTACTGTAGTAGCAATTGTTTATTAAAAGCTTTATTGGACATAGACTATCAGAAATATATTCTATCATTCATAACTTCAAGAACTTGCTGGTGGGTTTTACTCTTATCCTGTGGTAGAACATGGAAATTAAAGCCTCTTAAAATAAAAAGAACAGTGTAAAGTATATTGCAAAAAGAACTGAAGCTGTTCCCTAAGGTATGAGAGACAGATTATTGATGAGCAGCATATGAAAAATGAAGGCAATATTACATAAAAAAGTTGTAAGAAGAAACTTCAAATTTTTCTTTTGAACATTAATCACTTTTAAGACTGAAATAAAAACATTAATAACTACTAATCCCACCCTTGGGCAAGATTTTATTTAAGAAGAAAAAGAAAATAACTTGGAGAGCTATTTTTTCCCATGGTATTATCTGATATAAAATCTACCCAAAATGTAAGTTGGGAGGATAATATTCCATTCATTTCATCTAAGAGTCAGTCTGATAATCCTTATATATCTACTAAGAATTAAGCCCCACTTATGCCATTGGATTTTCTCCCAGGTATCTAAATAAACAGTAGGACTAAATCTGTTTATATTGATCAATTGTTTCCATTATGATGGCAGAAAGCTCTGGTAGGCTGCAAATCATTTTAACATCTAATTTTGAAATGATGGCCACAGATGACTGAAGAGAAGAATAAGTAATAGGCAGGTGTAGGATTCAAATTTCTTAACAGGTTCTGTGGGTATGGCCTAATTTGTGGGTGTGGCTTGGTGGTCATGTGACTGGCTGGGCATGGCTTGTATGTAAATATTATAAATATTTATGTAAATATTGATTTTTTTTATAAAAAAGAGCAACTTTTACCCAAAAGCAGGCAAAGCAGGAAGACAGATTGAGTTGCTCACAGAATTACAGATTCACTCAGAAATCTATCTTTCTGCAATTGACCACCTAAGCCTGTCACATAAAATTTGCTAGCAGGCAAACTCACAAAATTAACTCACAACACACCATGTATGTAAATATTGAATTTTTTTATCAAAAAAGAGCATCTTTTATTCAAAAGCAGGCAAAGCAGGCAAGCAGATTGAGTTGCTCACAGAATCACAGATTCACTTAGAGATCTATCTATCTACAATCGGCTACCTGAGCCTGTACTGAAAAGTAGAAGCTTCAGTCCCAAGGAAGGTTCAGCTGCGCTTTTAGATTAGTAGAAAGCAAGAAATCCAAGGATTTCCTGCTTTCTAGCTAATCTAAATCTCCCGTCAGAGCTTCACAGCTGATGGTCGGGGGGGGGAAAAAGGAAAAATTGCAACTTACCAAACCAGGCATGTTGGATGGCTCGCATGCCAGGTAAGGAGTGGGCGGGGAGGGGCAGGGCCAGCCAGTGGAGTGATTTCCGGTTCTCTGAACTGTGGACAATCATAATACGTGTGTGTGCAGCATTTGCAAGAAATCATTAGCTGTGCCGCCTGGACAGTTGACAAGTGCTGCACACGCATGCGCAGCATTTGAAAATCCTCTTGTTTCCTGCTTTTTCAACCTCAGCTGTGCCGCACAAAGCAGCTGAGGAGGGAAAAGCAGGGAATAAAGGACAGCCTAGAGCCCGGGCAGGTGGGTGGGCCAAACATCAAACCGGTTCGGTGTCAGCTGCTCTTCGCAGCTACCAGTTCTATTGAACCGTGCTGAACCGGTAGCATCCCACCCCTGGTAATAGGTCTGACTAAAGAAAGAGGAAAGAACAGAGATCTAAGTCTAACCTATACCAGTTGCCACACTAAAATTAAGAAGACTTGTTTCTTTGTCTATTTTGATCGCTGAATTAGTTTCTTAGAACTTGGATCTGTTAACCCTCACGAAATTTAATTTAATTTTCAAATAATCTATCGATTGCACTTAGGTTTCTGCATACAAACTGGAGACATAGTAAGATTCAGTTCATGACAATGGAATATTTACAAACATTTGAGCAGTACTTCTTAGAGCTATACATTTCTGTTTTTATGATTGACACATATATAACCATAAATGTCCAAAATAATTGTATCTGCTGCCTTTTGTTCTTTAGTACATTCCTCCCCCCCCCCCTTTAAGTAAAACCCATGGGGAAGGGCTTTTTAGAAGTCACCAGAATTGCATGCAGATGGAACAGCTGAGAAATATACATACATATATCTACAGTATGCTCCTGTTTTTTGTAAATACCATTCTATTCCATGTGGTAATATCCTAATGTCCAATTAAAATATACATTTTATATTATTCTGAGTCTATTTCTCCAATTAAGATGCAAATATATTAGACTGATTGAATCCAAAGATTTTATTCTGCTCATGAAAGAAGGGCTCTGCTTCGAGGGGGAGGGGGGGGGAGGACAGTTTCCTTTTTTCATAGAAAACTTTTTCTATAATAGAAAAAACTCATTCATGAAAATATTTTGATCCAACCCATTCTTAATGTTGTTAAATAATAACTAATTTGAGATAATAGTATTTAAAACTACAGTGAGAATAAATTACACTCACAAACATACACTTAGTTTTAAAATGCAAAGTCAATACAAGTAATTGACAGATATAAAAATCTGGAAAAAAAGTTTTTTTTCAGGAATAATTTAAGAATAAAGCTATTGTGATTTTTATTAGTGGTTAAAGATGCTGAGTTAGAGGTCTTGAGCCCATGAATTTTAGTCCTGCCTTAGGCAAAAAGCTAGCTGGATAGCCTGGGCTAGTCCCACTCTATCTCATCCCTAACCAAAATGCAAGGGCAAGTCGCTTCTGAAGTCTTGCCAAGAAAACTTCAGAGATTTGTCTAAGCAGCCATCAGTTGTCAGCACTGATCAAAGGAAAGATAACAATAAAAAAGTAGTTCAAAAAGATATTTATTTAAATATATTTGGAAAATATATTATTTTCCAGAATAAAACTGTAAAATTTAAAATTCAAAAGTAGTCTATTTTGAGTACAATCTTATCTAATGAAACATTCTGACATTTAAATAATATTACAACTTAAGTATGCATGTAAGTAAATATATAGCATTTTTGCAATTATGGTATTATCCATATAGCAAAATTGACAATCAATGAATTATTATAACCAAAAAGTAGAAACCTCTTAATTACCATTTGAAGATCTCTCACCCTCACAATTGATTTATTCTTTCCCACTGATAAAATAATGTGTTTATGAGCATTAGAAAAGGCCATCAAATATGCCAAGAAAAGGCTTAATATCACCATTATCATCAAGCTGATGCCTAGGACAAAAAAATACAAAGAAGGTATTATTTTTACTATATTAAACCTTATAAAATTACTATTTTAACATAACATGGAAATACTATTAAACCAAAATATTGCGCAAGAGTATAAATATTAGTAGGATGTGCAAACATTTACTCTTGGAAACCACTGTATCATTTCAAAATGAAAATGGTCCTGATATTGATCTGAAGAAAAAAAAATGTGTTCCAGGATTTTCTAGCATATTTCCTTCCGAAAACAATGAGTTTTGTACAGCCTTAATTATTTGCATATCTTGTCCTATGTCAACAATGAGCATTCTCAAGGCTGTAAATAGAACAATTGAATATCCTTTATCTCGGACAGAAAGAAAAAGTTTAGAATCTAAACTTGGAGCACACAGAGACTACTGCATACTGCAGTGGTCAATCTTTTGTGTTTATGGTTTTACTGTTGTCTGAAACAAAGAAACTAGTTGAGTTGTGTCTATATGCAGTTATAGAGAGTTCAGATTTGCAGCCATGCTTGGGAGAAGTCTGAAATATATTGTAGGAAAGTAAAAAGAGTTAGTTAGTTGTGAGTTTATGCCTTTTGAAATACATGTTGAGAAAACATGATGAAAATTTCAGTTTGAAGATTCTACTAAAATGTTTCTTAATACCTAAGATCAACCCCCTTTGTCATAGTTCTGTTAGTAATAAAAAAGTCTCCCTTTCCAGCAACTTGGTAAGATCTCAAGGCTGTTTCTGAAGTTGTAGTTAATTTCATTTTCAGCTTTTCTGGTGGATTATATTCTTGAAGTCTAAACTGTAAATACAACCCCCCCAAAAAACAAGTAGATACAGTTAGCATCATGTGATCAACGGTTTACTTTTATTTTATATACATTTACACAATTAAATCTTGGGAATATAAAGACCTAATATTATACTAAGACGATTCTATGCCTCTATGAGGGAGAGAGAGAGGGACTGTGGCCCCATCTTCCCAAACTTATAGATATGACCTGAGCAGTGCTGAACTGCATCTTAGCCATAAACAATCAACCCTGCTTTCAGAGAGAACCTCCCCTTATTCCATCTAACCAAAGGCTAGAAACTTCACTCACTGCTTTTATGCTATTACCTGAGGGCAGCCTTAATAAAGAATTGAAATAGGATAACTAGGTGATGAAGGTATCATCCTTAATCATAGTCAGGCAGTTGATTAGCATCTCCTTAACAATGAACTTCCCCAGTGCTGCTGCCACTTCTGAAAGTGGAGCTTTTGCCTAACCATAGAAATGTTCCAGGCCCATAGTCAAGAACCTGCTGAGTTACCCCAATATTTACCAATAAACTAGATTTTTAAGATTTGCTACCTGTAGCCCTGTAAAAATCTTTGCTTTCCCATTGTGTGCCATTCCTATTTCTTGTAACACTGGGATCCAACAATCACTGAATAAACATTTGGTTATTTCTGCTCTTTGTGGTACCCCTTTCTTCTGAATTTTTCACAACAGCAACTATCTTTCAGAAAATGTACATACAACTTCTGTCCTGCCTCAGTCATGCATATGTAAACATACAAATGTCGGAAAAGTTTATCAGACATAATTGGTAATAAACCTAATAAAATGCATATTTTCATTTTCAATATGCATTTAGTACAATATTAGGCAAGATTATCAAATGTGTATATTATCACTTACAATATTTTGATTTCCATATTCTAGAAGAAATTTGTTACTGGATGGAGGAGTCAGTGAAGGAGAGTAAGAATTGTGTAAACAGACATCAGGTTTTGTTTGATTTGGAGAATAACTAAAAAAAACAAAAACCGAAATGGAATCCAAAATGCAAAATAAAAGATTATAAGGTTTTAAAAGACAGCAAGGTGCTACCACAATAAATTATGTAACATTTTGGAGCATTTTCATTCTAAACATTTACGAAGGTGTGTAGTAACAGTAGGAAATATATACACCTCTGCACTCCAGTCTTAATATATGTACATTTAGGATGTTTCTGCAGAAGTTTTGTTTACATGATTGATCTGATACCAAGATTCAGCCTGCATTAAAGAATAAAGATTTGCACACAAAAAAGATTTTGTGCATACATTACTCTTATACTTGTGAACCAGAATGGCCTTTTTAAAGAAATCATAAACATATCTTCTTATGCAAAAGCAGTCTGTAAGAGACTGCCAGAAGACAAGTGGGATTGTGTATCTCTGGGGAATTTAAATTTGAAAATCTTTATATATGCAAGTATAACTGAAGATACATAAGTAGTTGTTTTATTACATTATATATACCTTTTAAAAAGTGTCCCAGGAGGTTTTTTCTGGGCGTTTTGGCAAAGTGATGTATTTTTTCTCAAATTCTGAAAGCATGTGTTTTTGGATTCCAGGGGAGAAGATTCTAAAACATAAAAATAATGCCAAACAGCTTGCAAATAGTATCTAAAGATAACTGAAATTGATCTGATATAGAGTTGGCCTTTGTTTGATAAAATAATCAAACGGTTGTAGCCTAAATTGGGAAGTAAAAAAGTAATCTTGTAAAAAGATAGTGCAAAGCCACTTCTGCATTTTTGCCAAATATTCACACTAATATTTCAATTTAGTTACCAGGAGTTAAGCAAAACAGAATCTTTATTAAAACAAAAGCTAATCAATCATACAGCATGCTTATTTGTGATTTAAATCTAATTTCTTACTCAGTGATATACCACAAAGTAAACATTTCTTCTTAAAATCTTGTCTATATTCCTAAAACCAAGACACAAAAAGATCAGATATGACAATTAAGTGTATCTGACTCCAGTGTTCCAACTGAGTGTGGCCAACTCAATATCACTCACATCGAGGCACGCACCTCCTCGCCTGGCCTCTCATGACTGTGGGAATGCTGCAACAGTTGTAAGAGTGAAAAATGGTCATAAGTCACTTTTTTCAGTGCCATTGTAACTTTAAATGGTCACTCCACACAAGCAAAGTACCAGCAAAGGAGGGGAAAAAAATTCCAGAGAAGTTCCTGAGACAGGAAGTCTAGTCCTGCCAATAATGTGATAAGGGTTAATGGAGAGGCAGTTTCTGTAAGCAACACCAGAATGTAAGCAACACCAGAAAATTTCCTACCTTCCTTACAGGATTAGGCCAGTAACAAATGGTTCTCCAAACTGCTTAAGGCCCTGTCACACTGCCCAACGGATGCAAAACGTTTGTAAAAAGGACACAGCGGATGAGAAAAATGTTCCATCCGTTGTTATCCACACTCAAAAGGGGCAAAAATTTGCATAAACAGAGCGGATAACACGGAAAGGAACGGACGGGGGGAAGATGCAGAGCGGATGGAAAGCGGATGCGGAACGGAAGCCTAGCAGATGGGAGCGGATGGCACACCCGCAAGGCTTCCGGGGGGCCGCAGCAAAGCAGACACGGAACGGAAAGAGCGGATGCAGAGCAGACGCCGAGCGGATGAAGCGGATGCACAGCTGAAGCCTAGCGGATGAAGCGGATGCAGAGCGGAAGCCTAGCGGATGCCTAGCGGATGCCTAGCGGATGCCTAGCGTTCACTGCACATGCGGGGGGGATGTATTGTGTCAGCCCCACAGATATAAAGGGAAGCAGCTCCCAAGCAGGTCATCATTCAGAGGAAAGACCTGCATTCAGACACATCGAGTGCCTTGCCAGCCTGCCCCGCCTGCATGCCTGCCAGCCAGCCTTGCTGCCTGCCTTGCTGCCTGCCGTCCTGCCAGCCTCCCTGCCATCCTTGCTGTCTGCCTGCCTTCCAGCTTCCCTGCCAGCCTTGCTGTCTGCCAGCCTTGCTGCCTGCCTGCCAGCCTTGGTGCCTGCCAGCCTTGCTGCCTGCCTGCCAGCCTCCCTGCCAGCCTGCCAGCCAGCAACCCCACAACCATGGGGAAGAAGAGAAAGTCTCAGCCATCTGCTGCCAGCCCTGGCAAGAGGGACAGGGCCACCCTCCCACCCCCTGGCCCTCACTCTGCTTCTGCTGGGGCTTCTGCAGCACGGGCTCGCTCTTCTGGGGCTGGGGCTCCTGCTGCTTCTGCTTCTGGAGAAGCTGATGCTGCTGCTTCTGGCGGTGGTGCTTCTGCGGGTGCTTACTCTGCTGGCACTGCTCCTAGTGCTGGGGCTGCTGCTGCTGCTGCTTCTGGCGGTGGTGCTTCTGCTCGTGCTTACTCTGCTGATGCTGCTCCTCGTCCTGCTGGTCCTGCTGGTCCTGCTCATGCTCCTGGTCTTGCTCGTCCTACTGGTCCTGCTCGTGCTCCTGGTCCTGCTCGTGCTCCTAGTGCTGCTGATGCTCCTGGTGCTAACTCTGCTGCTGATGATCCTGGTCCTGCTGGTGCTGCTGCTGCTGGTGCTGATGATCCTGCTACTGCTGCTGCTGCTGATGATGATGATCCTGCTGGTGCTGGTGGTGGTGTGGAGGAGCAGCCCCTACAACCTGGAAGCCCCTCTGATGAGGCCCCATCTGGTCCTGCCAAAGGGAGGAAGAGGCGTATGCGGGGACGGGAGAGGAGGCAATACTCCATTGAGGAGGAACACGAGGATGAGGTGCTGGAGTAGCTGAGAGAAAATGACTATCTATGGCAGAAGGGACACCGGCTCTACAGGGACACCAAAAGGAAGCAGGCTGCTTGGAGAGAGAAGGCGGAGAGTCTGGGCTACACATCGGATGTGCTCCTCGGCTGGTGGAAACATATGCACACCTGGTACGGGAAGCTGCACCTCAAGAAATCTGGCCAGGCCACGGTTAAGCTGACGGACAGAGAGACCTATGTCATGGCCAGGTGCAGCTTCCTGGAGGGTGAGATCCGCCACCGAGGAGCAGCAGCAGCCCTCTCACGACCCTCTCTCTCCGGCAGCCTGCTGAGAACCAGGCCTCTTCCGGCCGAGAGTCAGCTCCTGTCTCCAGGCAGGTTTCTGTGGAGCATCCCACGGCAGAGAACCCGCAGACAGCTGTTTTAACTGTGGTGGAGCGCGTGGAGGACTCCCTGGTGCAGTGGGAGAAAGGAGACCGCACATCCACCACAGCCCAACCCGCATCCACCCCCAGCTCCGCCTCCACAGAAAGGCAGAGAGCCAGACAGCAGGAGGGGCAGAGCCACACTGTCCTCCTGGAGATCAGGGACACCATCCGGAGCAGCATAGATCTCCTCTCTCAGCTGGTCCACACCGACTCCTCATCCTCCAACCGCAAGCCCTTCCTCACCTATGTGAACCAGACCCTCACGGACATGGAGGAACTGCAGTACCAGGTGATGAAGGACCGGATCACCGAGCTGCTTCACAACCCTCCAGACCCAGAGGAACCTGCTCCCACCCAGTCCAGGTCTGCTCCTCCACCCCAGGTGATGTCACTCCCATTCCAAGGCTTTCAAAGGCCCTCACCTACCAGGGCTACGGCTACCAGGAGGTCCAGCAGCACAGGCAGGAGCCTTTCCCAGTCCAGGCACAGAGTCATCGGATGACACCGTTGCCACCGGTTCCACTGATGCCACCGATGCCACCCACGACACCGATGCCACTGATGCCACCCACACCACAGATGCCACCCATGCCAGTCCTCACCCAGCTGCAACCAGACAACCCCACTACACTGCTCCTTCCTCCACCCCACAGCCAAGGCCGGCCTCAGTACATCTGTCCTCGGTACTGGAGCTGACACCCCATGGCATGGGGGAAGGAGCTCTCAACATCACGGGGCTGAGCCAGCTGTCTGAGAGCTTCCTCAACACACCGTCACCTGTTGTCCTCTCGGGGCCAGGCACCCCAATGACGCTTCAGACCAGCACTCCAGCAGCAACCACCTCCACAGCACCTGGACCCTTCACCCCTGAGACTGGGCACACCTCTGAGTGACCGATAAGAGTGCCAGAGACTGGGTGGCTACCTGTAGACTTTATTTGAACACTTGACTTGGGTCATTTTGCTTTTACAGTTTGTTATTAATAAAGATTATCTTTGCTTCACACACTTGTTTCATTTCTTTTTTTTAATAAAGTCTTGGTGGAAACTTTTAGAAATGGTTTAAGCCTTTGCATGCTTGTGGGATGGGTTAAGATAGCAGTGGGATGGGCAGGGATACCTTTGGGATGGGTAAGTATAGCAGTGGGATGGGCAGGGATACCTTTGGGATGGGTTAAGATAGTTGTGGGATGGGTTAAGATAGCTGTGGGATAGATAAACCTCCAGTACAAGCATAGCGGGACTGTATGGTCCACCCTCCCAGGTGCCACAACTATGGCCCTTCATTATCAATACTAATGTAATCATTGATCCACACATGTCAATATAAACACAACTCTTTGTTAAATGCCCTGTTCATTGTAAGCCCACCCAACATATATGGCCCAATCTCATCCATGTGATGAGACAGGCTGAAGGAAGCATCCATTAATCATCTACCATCCTGTCTTGCCACTCCACTGCTCCAGCTGGGGAGTTGCACCAGTGTTTCAGGAGGTTGCGCTGCTTCTTCCCTTCACATGAGGCTCTGTTGGGGCCTTGCACATCCTGAGTGTCTATCAGGTTTCGCCCTTGCCTCCATTCCCCAGGCTCCATGTCCCCATTGCCTTTGTTAGGGATAACAATGTTCACCCTAACTGGTTTAGGTGAAATAATAACTATGAATCATAGTTAGTGTGTGCAGCTTTAACTGTAAAATAGCAATTGTGGGAGTGGTTATGAAAACCATATAAAAGTAGCAAGGCTACAGCTTGCTCGCTCTCTCTCTGGCATTGATGATCCCTGATTACTGCTTGGAATCAAGACTGCATTGCTCGAACGGGAGAGACAACAACGGACTGATTTATGTGAACTGACATAGGATATTCTACTTGGACTTTGCTAACTGAATATCCCTGAATGGACTGACTACATGGTAAATGAATATTGGACTGTTTTTGACTATGCCATAAACTTATACTGGAATAAAATATATTCTTGATAGCACAAGCGTATCTGTTATTTTTACTGTATGTTAATAAACATACAAGCTTAGCTCACTCATTTATCTGTGTGCCTATCTGACTAACGCTGCACATTCTGTTTAGCTTGTCTACCTAACCCTGGTTGGGGAACCCAGGCTTAACAGCCTTGTTGGAAGTCCACGAGCCTGTTCTGCAAGACTGAGTAGCGGGTGCACATGAGATTGTGCAGGATGCAGCAAGCTTCCACGAACCTCCTCACGGTCTCTGGGTGATGCTGCATGGTGGTGAGAAATACCTGGAACCTGTTGGCCAGGATGCCAAAGGCGTTCTCCACCACCCGCCTTGCCCTGGACAGCCTGTAGTTGAAGATCCTCTCTTCACGGGTGAGGCATCTGGAGGTGTAGGGCTTCATGAGGTAGGTTCTGAGAGAGAAGGCATCATCCCCCATGATGAAGTAGGGCACATCTTGCGTGTCGTTGGGCAGGGGGTCTGGATCTGGGAAGCCCATGATGAGGTTGCCTTCCAGCCCCTCCTTGAGATGACTGGCGTTGTATACCTGGGCATCTGAACATGAGCCGTTGCCTGAAGCATCGATGTACATGAACTTGTAGTCAGCATCGACCATGGCGAAGAGGACAATGCTGAAGAAGCCCTTGTAGTTGAAATAAGTGGACCCCGACTTGGCTGGTGCTTTGTAGGCCACGTGCTTGCCATCTATGGCTTCAACGGTGTGGGGGAAGTTCCACCTCTGATACCACTGCTCTGCAACTTTCTTCCAGCCTTCTTCAGCGGAGGGGCACTGGAGGAGCTCCTCCAGGTATTTTTCGATGATGGCCTGTACCACTTATCTGACCACAATGCTGATGGTGTTGTGTGGCACCCTCCAAACGTACTGCATGCTCCTCTAGGTGGTCCCTGAGGCCAGGTGGCGCAGAGTCAGTGCCACCTTGAGCCCAGGGTCCAGGCTGGGCTGGAAGTTGGTGCTCTGCTTGGTCAACCTGGGTGTCAGACACTCCACAACTTTGTCAAACATGGCTGGAGGCATCCTCATGAAGTTCTGGAATGCACGAGTGTTTTCGTTCCTGTAGATGGCTTCGCACTGTTGCAGAACGATGGTGGCTACCAAAAGGAGCTTGTTACGATCCATGGTGGACATGACTGGATGCTGTGGAAGAGCAAGAGGCAGATGAAGGCTGCAGAGGTCTGCACAGCTGGGCTGCTGGTCTGAAAGTGAGATCCAGGTGAGTTGCTCCCCCTTTTTATAGGCAATATAGGTTTTACACTATGTGTCCCTTTGCATCCTCTAGGCATCCTCTAGACATCCTTAATATCTGAGATAGGTCCCCTCTGCGAACGTTTTTTTCCATTTTAAATGCTTTCTTTGTGAGCTGCATCCACTTTCATCCTTTCTCCGTCCGTGCTACTAACGCCGCTCGTCTGTTCCACTTCCTCCCTGCGTCCGTTTACCGCGGGAAGGGATTTGAGTTGCGCGGATGCGCAGCGGATGCCTAGCAGATATAGTGGATGCGTAACTGATGCAGAACGGATGTCCTCCGTATGCGTAGCGGATGCAGAACGGACGCATTGGATACATTTTCCGCTCAAAAGTTTTGAGCAGCTCAAAACCTTTTGAGCGGATGAAATGTCAATAGACGGATGCTGGACGGATAGAGAGGATGAAAAACGGAGGCAGTGAGTACAGAACGGAAGCATCGTGTTAACCAACGGATGGTAAGTGTTTTTCTCCATTTTACATCCTCTTTCCATCCATTGGTGCAGCGTGACAGGGGCTTTAGAATGTTAACAACCAGTTCTAGCAAGTCGGTGCGAACTGGTAGAATCCCACCCTTGACTATGGGTATGCATATTATGTTTTAGAAACTATATTCTATTATTTTATTTACCCCTTTTTATATAATAAAATAATATTTTAGTCACATGTTAAAAACATTTTTCTACACTGTGTTTGTGACTGGAGAGGTTTTCTTTTTTGCCTGAAACTAATAATGCAGATTTTATATACAAAATACTAGTACAAAATTTAAACTAAAATTAGCTACTAAGTTTATTTTTTACCTGGATCTTTTAACTCCTGCATATTAGTGTTGTTGTGTACAAAACTACCATCTTTATAATCATTCCAAATTTCATTTCCTAATTCAAAATTTACATTCAAACTTTCAGAAAACAAAGAGACACTTTTATCTGCATCAGTCAAGTTGCTCATTGAAGATTCTTCAAGATTTTCATATGAACCCATTGTCGGATTACTCTTTTCATCAGACTGCTTCATAGCAAAGAAACCTAAAATTTGACATAACAATAATATTCCAATGTAATTTTTTACATTATTAAAATAATAAATTTCTCCAATTTAAACAAAGACAAGTGAATCCACAACACCATTTTTGGAAGTAAGTATCATGTTTCTAATATGGAGCAGATATTTATTTATAAAATGTTCATTTGATTGCATTAATTTTTACAAGCTTTTCTAATTATTTTATACTGATCTGAAACATTCACATATTCAGATACTTATGACACTGGCTTTGATAGTAAATGTATTATTTTGTGTCAAAAATCTACAAAATAAGAATATTCTGGCATAATAAAGATAACCCAGTTATTCCTTTATGTTACCATATAATGAAGTGAGGAAGCACGATGCTCCAAATACTTAATGCAATTAATTTATATTATTGAAACTACAGGAATTAAAAGAATTGAACTGTGATTAAATTGTGGCCAAGTAAAATAAATGTTAACAATCATTAAAAATGTACCATTCATTTTGCGAACTTCAGGTTTCAGTTGAAATGTTTGACAGACATTAGAACTGTATATGTCTTCTGGTAAAAGGGATCTTGGATGTTGTACATGTTTTAATCTTTAGAAAAATGAAATAATTAGAATCAATGTTTTAGTGAAATAACGTTGAGACTATTATGAAAGAAAACAAACCATTGCCTTTTCCGACACAGTACAACTTGATGCCATTACCATGAATCTTGACAGACTAGAACACTGGGCTGTATCAAACAAAATGAAATTCAATGTAGAGAAAAGTAGGCAAGAAAAACCAAAAGTACCCATATGGACTGGGTGAAACAATAACTGTGAGAGGGATCTTGCAGTCTTAGTGGACAACCAGCTAAATATGAGCCAGCAGTGGGCAGCAGCAGCCAAAAAAGCTAATGCAATCCTAAATTGCATTAACAGAGGGATACAATCAAGATCAAGTGAGGTAAGAATACCACTCTATAAAGCCTTAGTAAGACCACACCTAGAGTCCTGCATCCAGTTTTGGTCACCACCTAATAAAAAAAGATGTTGAAACTCTAGAAAAAGTACAAAGAAGAGCAAGCAGGATGATTAGGGGACAGGAGACTAAGGCATATGAAGAATGGTTACAGGAACTGGGCATGGCTAGTCTCGTGAAGAGGACCAGGGGAGACATGATAGAGGTCTTCCAATATTTGAGGGGTTGCCACAAAGAGGAAGGGATTAATCTATTTTCTAAAGCACCTGTAGACCAGATAAGGAATAATGGATGGAAACTGAACAAGGAGAGATTCAACCTGGAAATAAGGAGACAGTGGGAACAATCAACTAGTGGAACAGCTTGCCCTCAGAAGTTGAGGGAGCACCATCACTTGAGATCTTCAAGAAGAGATTGGACTGCCATTCATCAGAAATGGTATAGGGTCTCCCGCTTGGGTAGCAGGTTGGACTAGAAGATCTATAAGGTCCCTTCCAACTCTGATTATTTGTTAACTGTTATCTCTAAAGTGATTATGCCTTTCCATCATCTTTCTGTAATTGCTATTGCCCAGTTATAGGTGACTGCTTGCTTTAGCTGGGCAACTGGAAGAACCTTTATGTCTTGTGTTTTTAGCCCTTCATCTGAGAAATACTCCTGTCCTATGTGTATGTTATTGGCTTAAATTCTATCTATGGGGCTTGTGCCTCTCCTAGCTTAGGGATGTTCACTTTAAATTTAGATGATATACGGTGCAGTCATAATTAACACAGTGCTTCATCTTGGCATGCCCCTTAATTTCTTCCAGATATTGAACTTCAGTATACAGTAATTTAGGAACACCTCCAGATTATATTGTCTCCTCAGTAAATCAACAGAACCATAACCCGCACAATATTTATTCAAATTATTCTATATTCATTTTCCAAGCATGTTTTAATGCCCTTCCTTCTGCAGTTATGGATAGCAGGTATAAAGGAATCCTTTGTGTTTCAGGTGAAACTGAAGCACTAGAATATGTTTCTCTATGATGTAAATTTAATGCAGAACTGTGTTGTCAATTAATTCACTTTTTGGAAACGCTGCCTTGCCCCCCAGATCAATATTATTTATCTAGAAGTTTTCTTAAATCACAGACATCTTAAAATCATTTGTTTTAACATTCAAATGTGCTATCGTGATCAAGCTACATCATATCTAGATTTCTTATTAAAGGTATGTCATATATTAAACTGACACAACATTATTATATATTTGGATTGTACCAGAGTTGTTCTAATTTATGTCTTACTAATTGTGAGCTGTAATAAAGAAAGACAATGATGATAGATGACTTTTACTGTAACTACAATACCTTGGCAGTCCTGGAAGAAAAGCTTTTGGAATATAACTAAATTGTTTAAGATTGACTTTTTGAGATTTATTTGACATCTGCATCTAAAATGTAGAAAAAATATTATTATTATTATTATTATTATAATATACAGGTACACATATATTTATTTCTTGTATACCACCAGAAAATGAGAAACCATCACTAATTAAAAAACCTATATGTGAACATTATTCTCTCTCAGACTTCAGTCCAGAAGCTGAAAACTACCATGCTACCAACATGTCTATCGAGATTCTCAGGAATGGGATGCTACCGGTTCTGCCTGGCTCTATAGAACCGGTAGCTCTGAAGAGCAGCAGACACTGAACCAGTTCTGTGTCTGCTGCAGTTTGGACCACTGGCCCACCCAAGCTGTTACCTGTCCTTTATTTCCTCCTTTTTCATCCTCAGCTACTTTGCGTGGCACAGCTGAGATTGAAAAAGCAGGGAAAAAGTGGCTTTTCAAATGCTGCGCACCTGCATGCAGTGCTTTTTAGCTGTCTGGGCAGCACAGCTTAAGGTTTTTTTACACGTGCGTGCAAAATATAGTCACTAAACCAGTAGTAACACTGGTTGAATCCCACCCCTGGAAATTCTCTGTCATCCAGGTTATGATTGTCCCAAAGGTGCTTTTTCAAGAGGCAACTGGAGTTTCTTATTTTTCTTTGAAGACAGTTTGCTTCTCCTTCAAGAAGCTTTTTCAGCTCTTGACTGGATGTTTAAGTTCATTTCTGGGAGCATAACATACTGAATTACCTGTTGCAGGTAGGCCCTTTGAATCCTCCTCCATGAATCCAATATATAGAGCTGAAGAGGCTTCCTGGATGAGAAGCAAAACATCTTCAAAAAAATCTCCAGAAAGTCCAGTTGCCTCTTGAAAAAGCTCCTTTGGGATTTGCTACCAACATGTATTAAACTAACATAATACATAACAGGCATAACCTTCAGTGAAAAGAGCTTCATGTGGGAATGAATTGATTTGGAATGATGATAGTGATTTCAGTAAATAGCAGCTTTGAATTATACAAAGATCTCAGCAAATGAAGGGCGGCTATAAATCTATTTATAGTTTATTATTACAGTGTATTATAGAAATATAATTTATTATATTTCACTCACTATTATAATTGTTATATTATTTTATGAAAGAGAAAACTCCTACAAAAGGCAAGAATAGTTTGAAATCTGTAAATTTGTCTCCCTTTAGTAAAGGGAAAGACTAGATGGCGATTGCATAGAAATAAAAATGATTGCACTATAAAATCTTAAGAACAAAGTATAAACTTTATCCCCAAATCCTGCAAGATGGCAGGCAAGAAGCATTGTCAAACTTTTGTCTGAAAAAAATATGATAATGTACAATATCCAATCTTAGTTTATTATTCAATACAACAATCATATTCAAATTAGCCACTAATATTTAAAGAAAATGCACATATTTTTTCATTTCAAAGCTACCTCCTGTGGAATACTGGTGTCAGCTTCTATACTTATTCCAAATAAATGGTCTAGAAGATTATAAAACATTTATTTCCCAATATTTTTTTCTGGCATAATTTGTACCGTCGCCTTAATCTTTTTGTAGGAATTTTTAATGTTAATATAATATTCCACTTTTTTCCTATTTCACAGGATATATTCAACATTAGATATTATATTTCACAAACAAAAATAGTTTTAATTTAAAATAGTTATTTTATTTTAAAAGGGCACACATATTTTTTCCAAATTCATGTACCTTTAGTCGCTTGACTGGGGGAATGGCAGATTCAGTATTCCTGTTTCTTAAGTCAGTAAGATATGAAGAAAAAGCTGACTCATTCTTCATGTTAGATTTCTCTGAAACTCCAATTTTACCTTTAAAATGTAATACATATTTTCATTTTACATGTATATTTTATTTTTGTTGCAGAAAACTAGAAACAAAAGAAAAATAATTCATAAAAGTTTCAAGTAAATTATTGTATGACAACGGCCAACTACTTCCATTTTATTGACAACATTGCATGTACCAATTATTTCATGTACCAGGCCATGGCCTGTTAGGAATTGGGCTATGCAGCTGAACATGAGCAGCAGAAGAACAAGCAAAATTTCATCTGTGCATGTGCTGGATTTAGGTTTCATGTAAAATCATCCATCACCCTTGTCCATGGAAAAATTGTCTTCCATGAAACTAGTCCCTGGTGCCAAAAAGGGTGGGGACTGCTTGTACATTAAGAATCTGTCATGTTCCAAATGTAAAGCTTTCTCCTATATACCCATTTTTTAAAGTGTTTACATTTATAAGAACGTGCACATTTCTAAACTCAAGAGGCTGAGTGAATCCTTCTCTACATGCAAGCTGTACTGTATAAGTTACAATAAAAAAATAACTCACAACAATCATGTCCACATGTTTCTTTATTTTTGCAGTGGTGATTGCATTTTCTGTTTCCATTCTTTATGCTTAGTGATTCTTGGCTACAAGTGGCTTCTTTTGTTTTATGTCAATTTGATGGCATAAAAGAAAATAAAACTTTAAACATTATATCAGAATCAAATACATGGTAATCACTGAAAAATGGCAGCTTTTGCACATTATTTACTGTTTTTCCACAAATTCTATAAGGTAATATGTAAGTGAAGAAGGAACATGTAAAAACATTTGAAAATGATCATGTAGGAAACAGGTGATAAGCCTACTAAAAGTTTACTGTAATTTAAGTGAATTGTCCTTAATTTACCAGTGATGGGATGAAATTTTTTTTACTACTGATTCTGTGGGTGTGGCTTGGTGGGCGTGGCAAGAGAAGGATACTGTAAAATCTCCAGTCAGAGGTGGGTGCCAGTTCTCCGAACTACTCAAAATTTCCGCTACCAGTTCTCCAGAACTGGTCAGAACCTGCTGAATAGCACCTCTGTATATACACTAACACTTTAATGTCAGAACAAAAGGATAAGACATAAAGCAAACATTCTGTTTCTAAAAAGTTTGTACCAAATTAAATCCCACTATGTTCAGTAAGGCAATCCCTGGGAAACTTATCTGAGGATCCTACAATTTAAATGAAAACCAACTAAAATATTCAGATTCAAAAAACAAAATATCTATACATTATGGATCCATTTTATATATTATTTTTAATGAATTGGCCTAAAATCATTAAAAAGTTATTTGCTATTTAAAATGTTAAAAACAAACTTTAAAATAACAAAAATCCATCAGAATTCTAGTGCTATTTATCATCACAAAGAGAATACCTTGGGCAAATTTAAAATGCCTACTAAATAAGTGGGATTTGCATTTTGAAAATTAAACCCAAAAGCACATTGATTTTTCTTCCTTTGCCAATTCTTATAATAATTATTTTAATATTCTGCAATCAAAAACTTCTGAAGTAGGCTGGTATCCTTTATTTATACATTATTCACTATCAAACTGGGTTCTGACATCAAACACTTAACCTAAAATCTATTCAGCTGTTACCAATAAATATTTAATATGGAATTTTTATTTACCTTTATTTGTTCTTAATTTTGATGACCCTACTGAAGATGTCTGAGAGCTATCAGATTTTCCATGGGTTGTCATGATTCCAAACTTCTTTGGTCTCAAGTAAAATGGTTTATATTTCTGCTGAATATCCAATCCAACTATTAGGGGAGAAAATTATATATATATATATATAGTTTTACAAATATATCTTAAATATATATGTGTTTGTATGTGTGTATGTAAAATATAAATGAATGGAAGGAACAGAAGAAAAGCTAATTTTAATGCAAATTCCACTCTCTTGCCAACAGAATGTTACAATGCATTTTGTATGATAAATAGTATGTAAGAGATCAGAAGCTAATTTAAATATTTAAACATATCTTTTACTGAGCCTCTCCCTTTTTCTTTTTCCAATGTTTTCTATTGATTGTATCTTCCAACAAGCTTGCGGAGAGTGGAAGAAAATATGGATATGCATTCTATTAGGTAACAATAACACTCTTTATAGGTCCAAATGATCTAAGAATTATATACTAGGTAAAATGTACTTATACAAATATAATATTCACTTGCCATTGTAAAAATAATCATAGTGAGTTTTGTTTTTTATTACTTTTTCTGATAAAAATATTATAAAATACTAATTATTTTATTGTTTATTATATTTATTATTTATATAAATAACTCAAGGCGATGGATATCCTTTCTCCAACTTTCTCCATAAAAGCCACCATGTGAGGTAAGTTGGGCTGAGTGACTGGTCCAAAATCACCTAGATGGCTTTCATTGCTAAGGTGTCACTAAAACTCACAATCCCACAGTATCTAGTCTAGAGGCTTAACTACTGGACTAAACTAGTTTAAAAACTTAAACCTCATTCCAAGCTCCAGCCTTAAAATACAGTTATATAAATCAGTGGTGGGATTCAGAATTTTTTACTATCGGTTATGTGGGCATGGCTAGGGAGCATAGCCATGTGATTGGGTGGGCTTGAAGTTTTTTTTGTTTTTGCTTTTTGCATCATCCCCCCACTTTTGGGCCTTCTGAGCCTCAGAGAAGCCTTCTGGGGGGAGGGCTTCTGAGGGGACTCTCAGAAAATTTCCCTTGGGCTCAGTTAGGCAGAAAAAGGAGGATAGGAGGAGCATGCAGCACTCCCCTGCACTCCATTTTGGGGTATACTGAGCCTCAGATAAACCTTCTTGGGGAGGGGGGTTTGATCCCAGAAGGCTTCCCTTGGGCTCAGTCAGGCAGAAAATGGAGGATAGGAGGGGCATATAGCACTCCCCCATGCTTCGTTTTGGGGTCTCCCTGGGGCCCTGGAAGGCTAAAAATGGAGGGGTGGGGGGCTGTGGCCTTCCTCCATTTTTTGCCTTTCTGAGCCTCAGGGAAGCCTCCTGGGCGAAGCAGTAAGTAAGCAAGGGGAATCCTGGTACAGCTGATCTTAGAAACAGCTGATTGTTGGGAGGGGAAAAAAAAATACTTTAAGGAGTGACTGAGAAGGTGAGCGTCAGGTGGCTGGGGCAGGGTGAGTGAGCATCAGGTGGGTGGGGCAAGCAAGTGGTGACTAGGCAGCTGGATTGGGGGCATGGCCAGCCAGAAGTTACTCCCGATTCGGCAATCCACACCAAATCTTTGCTATTGGTTTGCCAGAACTGGTGTGAACCAGCTGAATACCACCACTGAGATAAATGTGTCATTATCTCATATGACAACCTTTGTCAATCTATTGATGGGTTTCTCAGACAGTTTGGCTGGGAGCCCAGTGATCATTGTTTTAAGATATTTCAGTAAATAACTTTTGTTTCAGATCTCCATTGCTTTTTGTTCAAATTCACTGGATGACTTTTTTCCATGACACAATATATTGTAAAGCAGAAATGCAGTTTCACTGTAAAATCAGCATATAGTAATTTAAGAAACATGAAACCCAAGAGGTTCTCTAATTAAAACTTAGTAGACTTATTTTTAAAATCCAAATCCATAAATTAATTTACCATATTCAGAACTGATTAGATTTATATTAAGCTCATCAGAATTAACAGCTCTTCTTACTTCAATCTTTTTAGTCCAGTTTCCAGTTTTCAGCAAAGCAGAATCCCTGCAAGTATATAGTGAATCAATAGCTTAAAATTAAATGTGCAAAAATGCACAATTGTTAACGTTTCAAAATAAATTAAATTTACTCACATAATCCTTTGTCTAAAAACCACATGATTATCATTATCTCCTATTACTAGGGTTGCATAATGAAAATCTGGAGCAGTTCTTTTTATCTGCAGCTGTTCAAAGTTGGTTAATGTGATTGTAACTATGATTTCAGCTACTGCTTCATTGTACTTTGCCAGCTTGAAAATAAATGACATACAATTCAAAAATAAAATTAGCTTTCGCATATGATATGGTAAATAAATATGAATAGATTCATATTGGCTGGAGTCAGATACCATGCTAAGCTATTTCAGTGTTATGACACGTGTATAATGATGCCATTCCGGTTAATGCTACCATTACATAATTGGACCCCAAAGTCTGATACATTTGTTACAGAATATAGAATACAGAATAACAGAGTTGGAAGGGACTTCTAGTCCAACCTCCCGCTCAAGGAAGGGAACCTCTACTATTATGAATAAATGGCTGTCCAATCATTTCTTAAACCTCCACTGATGGAGCACCCACAACTTCTGAAGGCAAGCTGAAGACAAGAATATCTCCCTAGTTCTAGGTTGGATATCTCTTTGATAAGTTTCTAACCATTACTTCTTGTCTTGCCTTCAAGTGCTTTGGAGAATAGGTTGTCCCCCTTTTTTCTGTGAGGTTCTCTCGAACACTGGAAGACTGCTTTCGTGTCACCCCTTAGTTGCAGCATTTGTATGATGATGTTGTCACCCATGTATAATTTCCCTTGTGCTTATTGTATATACCCATGGTATTAACCAGCATTTAGAAAAGCAAGGCATATTCAAACTCAGGAGAAAACATGGGTGGTGAGGAGATGTCTAAGTAATTGTTATACCTAGTTCCTAGATCATTCTTGCTAATTCTATGGTATGGATTATTAAATAATCCCATGCAGAGTTAGACAGTTTAAGAGTAAATGTCACTCATTAGTGATGTGCAGACAGTATGACCAAATGGAGTTATCTTGCTACATTGTAACAAAGCATCTGCTGTTCTTACCACAGAGGTCAATTTCTCAATTTTTCCAATCTACAATTATAAATCTTCACTCTAGGCTTTTTAGTCTATCACTCTCAATACTGTACTAGCTACTACATTTGACTCCAGTACATCATAATGAACTCCATAGTTTGAAGACTTTTTTGGGTAATCAGCACCTAAATCACAAATGTACTTAATGAATATTTGCAAAATTTTAGGAAGGAGAATTTCTTCTAAATTTTCTTTTGAATTCAGTTGTTTTGTAGTGGGAGCACAAAACAAAAATATACCTGCTCTATGTTAAGTTCATATTTTGGAAGGTGTGCTACTGATTCTTTAATCTGATTTCCAAAAGGAGGATGTCTGTTCAAAATCTAGAAATTTAAATTCAAATAGTATTCATATTAATTTGGAACATAGACCAATATTTGTTAAACATAGCACAAAAGCTATTACAAAACATAGTCTTCCTAGCATTACATTGTTAGCGTTGTTCTTTAAATCAATCAACATGGCAACAGTGCATTTTGGGATAACGTATGTCAGTTTGTCTGCCTTGCTTTGGGCACATACCATTGACTTGAAAATGCCTTGTCAAACGTTCATTAAAATGTATCTTGATGCAGATTTATCAGATATGTGAGTAAATGTAGAATAGTATATGTAACACACAACATAAAAATTATAAAATAAATACCAATTCAAGCTCTCTTGCATTTGTATCTTCTATTTTTTTGAAGGACGTCAATCCTGCATTCATCATTGTATTTGATAAACTCATGCCTATTGAAAATTGAAATATGCTAAAGATTAATTTGTCAAATTGCATTTCCTCATAACTTATCTTTTTTTTACTAATAAGCAAATATAAAATATCATTTAAACTAAGCATCTACTCTGAAATATATTTCAAAATGTGGCTGGTGGTTTAAGGATGGTGAGGTTTTTTCAGACTGCAGTTTGGGTGCTTTATCCCTGGAGGTGTTTTATACTGAAGTGCAGGGTAATAAAGAAAAAAAGTCAGCAGCAGAGATTGTTGGCAAAGTCCAAAGCATCAACAATATCCAGCTGGTGGTTCTCCATCCACTTTATAACTTGAGAGGTAGCTTAATTACCACAACTGAAAATGCTAGGATTGCAATCATTGAGTAAAGCAGTCATGTGGGTGTCTTTTTTAATTATTGCTTTGCTCAACAACCAGTATTAACAATCCTAATTTTGGCTGTTAAGCAAATATCACCTGTAATTTTTTTTAAATCTGATATTTAAAAAAACAATAGAAAATGTAGGAATCATCCTCAATATTCTTTTGCAGTTTGTACTTCTAATGTATAACATACTGCTGTGCAAAATTCTCATCACTGTTGCCACTTCCTTTTGTAAAGCTAAGCAGCATATTAATTACTATAAGAAAGGTCTACAAAACATACATAGATTCTGAACATTTTCACAAGTGATATTTAATGTAACATTAATCACACATCTCCTGAATTTAATTTTTCTTCAATATCTCAAGCCTTGTCCAATTTGAGGATGGAAAAAGAAAACAATTCTATCGTAATATTTTTATGCTATGAGATTGAAATAATTGGATTTTACTCTAAATAGAAGAAAGTTCAACTTTTGCACTGTATCCCGAGTTGAAAGGTAGAATAAATTTCATTATAACTACCAATTTTTTCTAGCTGTTTGGATACATTCAGTGAATTTTCCCAAAGTCTACATCTGAAGCACTTCGCTAAAATCAAAGAGTTTAGTAATACAATAAAGTTGTTTTTATGGGTAGCCAGAAATTCAGATAACCCTACACAAGAAAAGAAACAAGTGTAAAAACAGGAAGAGATTAAAAAATACATGCTCGTGTATATTATCATTATTACATTATATTTATACTGTACATTGCACAGTTAGCCAGATGTTCAGATGGATTTGGCATTTTTGTTTTGAATTATTTTCAAGGACCTGGAATAGGCAGATGTGGAAATTTGATGGTATTACAACTATCATTGCAGGATGTAAGCTTATTATTGTTCTTTAAAATACATTGCTTCTCTTTTTTACTCTTATAAATCACTCACACTTATTAGAAAATGCCCTACAAATTTAAATAAGTCACTGCCTCATCTAGTGACCATCTCCAGTTCGATGGTGATTACAAAAATAACTTTGTGTCCAGTCTTTGTAGGTCTGTAAAACAAAGGAAAACTGAACATTGTAAAATTGCACTATTTTACTTAGCAGCCACTATACTTAATAATTGAGTTGCCAGTTCCATTTGTGGTCACTAAACAATGATTAGCTGTAAGCAAATATACAACAAAAAGAGTAATTTTAAATTTTACCATACATTTTGTAAGTCTTATGCCATTTCTAAAAATGTTTCCTATATCTTGCATCAAGGTGAAATCTTGTATGGGAATGCATCCTAACTGTGCCTGAATAAGACTGAAAAAGAAGTTACAAATTTTTCAAAACATTGAAATACCAATGTGTAAATACCATAAACAGTTAATCCACTGATTTTTAAAAAAATCAACAGCACTTAGACTTATTTACAACTTCACACTGTTTTACAGCCCTCTCTAAGCAGTTTACAGAGTCAGCATATTGCCCCCAACAATCTGGGTCCTCATTTTACCAACCTCGGAAAGATGGAAGGCTGAATCAACCTTGAGCCAATGAGAATTGAACTGCCAAACTCCTGGCAGCCATCAGTCAGCCAAAATAGTCTGCAGTACTGCATTCTAACCACTGCATTACCACAGCTCTAGATAAAATCTAGAGAGGATGGAGTATAAAGAAATACCATGCAATAATTCACCAATAACTTATTACTATTTTAAAATAATAATAACATATTGTATAAAATAATTACCAGTTTACTTTCATTTCTCTTGTTTTTATTTTTCCTTCCATTGGATATCTGTACATAAAATATATAAGTTTTTATTGACTTGTGCTGAATATATGACATTAATTTATAACATAAAATGAGATGCATTTCTCATTATCAAGAAGATATGGTGGTATCATACATATAAATAAGAGTTCATTAAGTTTTATTTATAACTATATTACTATAGAGTTATAGTTTCAGAGAAGGTTTATGAGACTTGTGACCCTCCAGATGCTCTTGAATTATGCTGTTCAGTTTGGCCATGTGGACTTGAGATAGGGTTTGCCAATCTCTGGGAAAATAAAATTTCTCCATACTTTACAGCTTCAAACGTGCACATTTTAACATTAAAAGCTCTAGTGGGAAAGCTGGGAAAGCTGAGATCCACTGATCTCAGTGAGCTCATTTTTGAGAGTTCTCAAAAATGGGTAAAGAGATGTTTGGACATTTCTTGGAGTGAGTACAATGGGACATCTGAGCTTACTCTTTCGTGATACAATCAGAACAGGCTTGCTTATCTACTTCATTTGTATATGGAGATTCTCAGTCTCCAGGTTGTCCCAAAGGTGCTTTTTCAAGAGGCAAGTAGACTTTTTGGTTTTTCTTTGAGGACATTTTGGTTTTCACCCAGGAAGCTTCTTCAGTTCTGGCTGGATGGTGGGGAATTGAAGGATTTATAGTCCTTGCAGACAGCTGTTCATTTGTATTCTTTTAGAGAGTCATTGAGGCCAACTGGAGTGTTATCAGGGTCACCTGAGTAGAGCAAATGGCTCTGGAGCCTTCTTAGAACAATTGAAAGGACTGTGCTATAAAATGGAAATAAATGATGTCATATCTCTCTTTCTCTGTTGAGAAGGCTGTTCAATTTTGACAATGAACAGCTGTCTGCATATTTTGTGTTGGTGTCAACAGGTTGGTCACTCCACTATAAAGTATCCCAGAGCTCAATCCTTTCCTTAATGTTATTTAAAACCCATATCACACTGGCCAACGGATGCAAAACGGACACAACGGACGAGCAAAATGTTCCATCCGTTGTTATCCACTCTCAAAAGGGGCAAAAATTTGCATAACCGGAGCAGATAACACGGACACAGGGAGGGCGCAGGGTGGATGGAAAGTGGATGCAGAATGGAAGCACAGTGGATGGAAGCGGATGGGAGAGGATGGCGCAACCGCAGGGCTTCCGGGGGGCCTCAGCGAAGCGGACGCAGAACGGATACAGCAGATGCAGAACGGACGCCGAATGGATGAAGCGGATGCACAGCGGATGCACAGCGGATGCACAGCAGAAGCGGAATGGATGTCGCGCATTGATTGCGCATGCGGGGGGTAAGTATTACGTAAGCCCCCCAGATATAAAGGGAAGCAGCTCGCACGTGGCCAGCATTCTGAGGAAAGACCTGCTGCTGGACACTTCGAGTTCCTTGCCTGCCCTGCCAGCCTGCCTTCCTGCCAGCCTTGGTGCCTGCCTGCCTGCCTGCCTGCCTTCCTGCCAGGCTTCCTGCCAGGCTTTCTGCAAGCCTTCCTGCCAGGCTTCCTGCCAGCCTTGTAGCCTGCCAGCTTCCCTGCCAGCCAGCAACCCCACAACCATGGGGAGGAAGCGAAAGCCTCAGCAACCTGCCGCCATCCCTGGCAAGAGGGACAGGGCCAACATCCCGCCCCCTGCCCCTGACTCTGCTGGCGCTGGGGCTTCTGCTGAAGCTGCTCCTGGCGGTGTGGTGCTTCTGCTGGTGCTGGGGCTTCTGCTGTTGCTTACTCTGTTGAAGCTGCTCCTGGTCCTGCTCGACCTGCTCGTGCTCCTGGACTTGCTCGTCCTGCTCATCCCGCTTGTGTTCCTGGTCCTGCTTGTGCTCCTTGTCCTGCTCGTGCTCCTGGACTTGCTGGCCCTGCTGGTGCTTACTCTACTGCTGCTGATCCTTGTCCTGGTCCTGGTGTTGCTGCTGTTGCTGCTGCTGCTGCTGCTGATGATGATGATGATTATGATCCTGCTGGTGAGGATGATGATGATGATGATGATGATGATGATGATGATGATCCTGCTGGTGCTGCTGCTGCTGCTGGTGTGGAGGAGCAGCCCCTACTACCTGGGAGCCCCTCTGATGAGGGCCCATCTGGTCCTGCCAAAGGGAGGAAGAGGCATATGCGACAACGGGAGAGGAGGCAATACTCCATTGCGGAGACGCACGAGGATGAGGTGCTGGAGTGGCTGAGAGAGAGCGACTATCTGTGGCGGAAGGCACACCGGCTGTACAGGGACACCAAAAGAAAGCAGGCTGCTTGGAGAGAGAGGGCAGAGAATATGGGTTAACCTTCGGAGGTGCTCCTTGGCTGGTGGAAACATATGCACACCTGGTACGGGAAGCTGCACCTGAAGAAATCTGACCAGGCCACTGTGAAGCTGACAGACAGAGAGACCTACGTCATGGCCAGGTGCAGCTTCCTGGAGGGTGAGATCCGCCACCGAGGAGCACCAGCAGCCCCTCTCACTACCCTCTCTCTCAGGCAGCCTGCTGCCACCCAGTCCTCTTCCGGCCGAGAGTCAGTCCCTGTCTCCAGGCAGGTTTCTGTGGAGCGTGCCATGGTGGAGAACCTGCGGACAGGTTGTGGTAAGCGTGGTAAGCATGGTGGAGTGCGTAGAGGACTCCCTGGTGCGGTGGGAGAAAGGAGACATCGAGTCCACCACAGTCCTAGCCGCATCCACACACCCCAGCTCCGCCTCCACAGAAAGGCAGAGAGCCGGACAGCTGGAGGGGCAGAGCCACAATGTCCTGCTGGAGATCAGGGACACCATCCGCACCAGCATAGATCTCCTCTCTCAGCTGGTCCACACCGACTCCTCATCCTCCAACCGCAAGCCCTTCCTCACCTATGTCAACCAGACCCTCAAGGAAATGGCGGCTCCACAGTACCAGCAGGTGAAGGACCGGATCACCAAGCTGCTTCACAACCCTCCAGACCCAGAGGAACCTGCTCCCACCCAGTCCAGGCCTGCTCCTCCACCCCAGGTGATGTCCCTCCCATTCCAAGGCTTTCCACAGGCCCTCACCTACCAGGGCTACGGCTACCAGGAGGTTCAGCAGCACAGGCTGCAGCCCTTCCCAGTCCAGGCACAGAGTCATTGGGCAACACCGTTGCCACCGGTTTCACTGATGCCATCGATGCCACCCATGCCAATGATGCCACCGACGACAGTGATGCCACCCACGCCAATGATGCCACCCACGACAGCGATGCCACCCACGCCAGTCCTCACCCAGCTGCAGACCAGACAGCCCCACTACACTACTCCTTCCTCCACCCCACAGCCAAGCCCGGCCTCAGTACATCTGTCTTCAGTACTGGGGCTGACACCCCATGGCATGGAGGAAGGACCTCTCAGCATCACGGGGCTGAGCAAGCTGTCCGAGACCTTTGTAAACACACCGTCCCCTGTTGTCCTCTCGAGGCCAGGCACTCCAGCACCACCCACCACCACAGCACCTGGACCCTTCACCCCTGAGACTGGGCACACCTCCGAGTGACCAAGAAGAGTGCAAGAGACCGGCTTGCTGGCTACCTGTGGACTTTATATGGACAGTTGACTTGGGTCATTTTTTTTTTTACAGCTTGTTGTTCAATAAAGTTTATCTTTGATTCATACTCTTGTTTCATTTCATTTTTTTAATAAAGTCTTGGTGGAAACTTTTAGAATTGGCTTAACTTTTAGAATTGGCTTTGCAAGCTTGTGGGATGGGTTAAGATAGCAGTGGGGTGGGCAGGGATACCTGTGGAATGAGCAGGGATACCTTTGGGATGGCTAATAGCTGTGGGATAGATAAACCTCCAGTGCAAGCATAGTGGGACTGTATGGTCCACCCTCCCAGGTGCCACACCTATGGCCCTTTATTATCAATAATAATGTAATCAATCATCCACACATGTCAACATAAACACAACTCTTTATTAAACGCCCTGTTTATTGTAGGCCCACCCAACATACATGGCCCAATCTCATCCATGTGATGAGACAGGCTGAAGGAAGCATCCATTAAGCATCTACCATCCTGTTTTGCCACTCCACCGCTCCAGCTGGGGAGTTGCACCAGTGTTTCAGGAGGTTGCGCTGCTTCTTCCCTTCCCGTGAGGCTCTGTTGTGGCCTTGCACATCCTGAGTGTCGATCAGGTTTTGTCCTTGCCTCCATTCCCCAGGCTCCATGTCCCCATTGCCTTGTTGACGGTCCACGAGCCTGTTCTGCAAGACTGGGTAGCGGGTGCGCATGAGATTGTGCAGGATGCAGCAAGCTTCCATGATCCTCCTGACGGTCTCTGGGCGATGCTGCATGGTGGTGAAAAGTACCTGGAACCTGTTGGCCAGGATGCCAAAGGCGTTCTCCACCACCCGCCTTGCCCTGGACAGCCTGTAGTTGAAGATCCTCTCTTCACGGGTCAGGAGTCTGGAAGTGTATGGCTTCATGAGGTAGGTTCTGACGGAGAAGGCGTCATCCCCCACGATGAAGTAGGGCACATCTTGCGTGTCATTGGGCAGGGGGTCTGGATCTGGGAAGCCCACAATGAGGTTGCCTTCCAGCCCCTCCTTGAGGTGACTGGCGTTGTATACCTGGGCATCTGAAGATGAGCCGTAGCCTGAAGCATCAATATACATGAACTTGTAGTCAGCATCGACCATGGCAAAGAGGATGATGCTGAAGAAGCCCTTGTAGTTGAAATAAGTGGACCCCGACTTGGCTGGAGCTTTGCAGGCCACGTGCTTCCCATCTATGGCTCCAACGGTGTGTGGGAAGTTCCTCCTCTGATACCACTGCTCTGCAACTTTCTTCCAGCCTTCTTCAATGGAGGGGCACTGGAGGAGCTCCTCCTTGTATTCTTCGATGATGGCCTGCACCACTTCTCTGACCACAATGCTGATGGTGTTGTGTGGCACCCTCCAGCCGTACTGCATGCTTTTGTAGGTGGTCCCTGAGGCCAGGTGGCGCAGAGTGAGTGCCACCTTGAGCCCAGGTTCCAGGCTGGGCCGGAAGTTGGTGTTAGCCTTGGTTAACCTGGGTGTCAGGTGCTGCACAACTTCGTCAAACATGGCTGGAGGCATCCTCATGAAGTTCTGGAACGCCCGAGTGTCTTCGTTCCTGAGCTCCACCATCAGCTTGTTGTACAGTCCGTACTCTGCTCTTCTCCCGATCCATTTTCGGACCCAGACGCTTCTTGGCCGCCTCTTTTTCTTCCCATAGTAGAGTTCACGGAGCCTTTAGATGGCTTCGTACTGTTGCAGAAGGATGGTGGCTGCCAAAAGGACTGTGGTACGATCCACGGTGGACATGACTGGATGCTGTGGAAGAGCAAGAGTCAGATGAAGGCTGCAGAGGTCTGCACAGGTGGGCTGCTGGTCTGAAAGTGAGATGCAGACGAGTTGCTCCCCCTTTTTATAGGCAGTGTAGGTGTCCCTTTGCATCCTCTAAGCATCCTCTAGGCGTCCTCTAGACATCTTTAATATCCGAGATAGATCCCCTCTGCAAATGTTTTTTCTGCTTTAAATGCTTTGTTTCCATGCTGCATCCGTTCTACATCCGTTCTACATCTGTTCCGCATCCGTTCCGCTTCCTCCCTGCGTCCGGGCGGATGCGAGTTGCGCAGATGTGCAGCGGACGCCAAGCAGATATAGCGGATGCGTAACGGATGCATAACGGATGCCTAGCGGATGCGTAGTGGATGCAGAACGGACGAACTGGATACATTTTCCGCGCAAAAGTTTTAGGCAGCCCAAAACTTTTGGAGCGGATGAAACGTCCATAAACGGATGCTGGACGGATAGAGAGGATGAAAAACGGATGCCGTGAGTCCAGAACGGATACATCGCATTAACCAACGGATGGCAAGGTTTTTTGTCCGTTTTAGATCTTCTTTGCATCCGTTGGTTCAGTGTGACATGGGCTTAATATCCATGCAAAACTGCTGGGAGAAATGATCTTTCAATTCACAATGGCATAATATCAACATGTGAATGTTACAAAGCTGTATCATCTACCAAATAGGAGAGCTGATAGAAGTTGTGACCTGGTGTTTGGAAGCTTAGAAGGGGAAAAAGGTTCAAACTCAATCCAAGCAATTTTGGGTGAAAGCCTACTAATTCCCCCCAAATACTATCATCGATTCTTGATGGGTTTGTATTCCCCCAAGAACAGTAGGTTTGCAATCTGGAAGTTCTTCTGAATTTGGGGAATAGTAGGTAAAGGTTATGGTGAGGAAAGTCTTAGCCCAGGCACTGACATCTCTATTGTGAAATAGAATTAATTGTAAGTAGGACAAAATTTATAGCATATAAATTAGCATATAGATTTTAAGCAACTATGCAGAAAACAAAAATGTTGCTGTAATTAAAATTACTGCTTAGTAGAAAATAATTTTAATCTTGTACCTTATGTTCATCCACTTCTTATCTTTGTTCAAGGAATTAAGTACTTTTTTCTCATTTGTTCTTAACTTGATGTCTGAAAATTCACTGCAACCAGATAGCAATACAACCTGCAATAGTTTCTTTCATTAATTTTGTTCTATTTATTTTAATATATTTTAAGCACTTACTTTTAAAAATTATCTAATTACTTGGATGTAATTGCAGAGAAATACATTCAGAATTATTTCTGGCAGTTCAGACTTGATGGAGATATTATTTAGTATGTTTTTATTTGTGGTAGTTATTTTTATGATTGTTTAGCTTATCCATATTTATGTGAAAACAGAATGCATTAATCTTAGTAGATTTTACCTTTAAACAGACGTGCATTGAATAATTGTTTTTATTACTAAACTTGTTGTTTTTATTATTTATTTCTTAATTTTATCTAAATTGTAAATATCAAGATACCACATATTGGGTACGTTTAACAGAGTCCCTACACAAGTATGTAATACCCTAAAAAGCAAACAGTTTGCTTTTAGAAGCATCCCATGAATTTGAGCTAAGAGGTTAAATGAGCTACTGTTGTTGTATTATGAGTTGGAGTAGCTTTTTATGACCTCAGGCATGTATGATTTAAGTTGTTTAAATTGTTGTTTTTAACTTTGTATACCACCTACACTCACCTGCAGTGAGATGGGAGGACATATAAATTGTATAAATAAATAAAATTTGATTGGTTCATATTTATCAGTTGTACTATAAAGTTAAAACCTGGCTTTACATATTAATTTATCTCATTATTTAATTCATTGAATACTTTAATTTTTTTCTATAAACAGACTGGCAAAGTACGAATGACACTTCTGAAAATCCAGATAATACCATACAACGACAGCATCATCATAAACCTATATTTATTATGTAACATCAAATACATTCAAAATGAAATGGGAACTAAATTTCATTGATACATAGTCCCATTGCTACAAGACAAATACCAAAATTCATGGTTCAGTGAATTGTTGCAAAATAGTATCTCAATGGTCTAATGAAGAAGAAAAAAACCACCATAGACAAACAAGGAAAGCAATGAAAAATGTTTGCCTGTTTTGCCAGAAAATGCCTTTCTATGTTATATATCATTTAAAAAATAAAACTTGCATATATTGCTGTGGTTCTCAAACAATATGCTTCAGCACAAAAACCCTATCAAAAAACAGCTTAAAGTCTTTTTCATATTTCTTTCATTGGGTTTTTAGTCCAAATACAGTCCCTGTCCAAATACAGGGAAAATTATGTGTGACATTTCAAGGCAAAGTGAGATTTAGTTGCTCCAGAGGATAAATATTTTACAAGCAAATTACCTAAACAAAATAGATAACTTTCCCCAATTTTTAAAGGAAATTTTAGGAAATTATTTTTTATTTAGAAATTAGGAACAGATTGGGTACTTTTTGTCCAGACCAACTTTAAAAAGGACTTAGCTTATTTATTTATTGACTCAATCTGTATGACCCTCCCCCAATTTACCAGTGACTCTGAACACCTAATAGCATATAAAAACATTAAAAAAATAAACATAAGCAACAATACATTAACCTTAGATCCATAACATCCACTTTATCTGATCTGTACTATATACTTAAGATAATGGTGGGATTCAATTAATTTAACAACC
>BLBF01000020.1:15634275-15676545 GCA_015471245.1 Laticauda colubrina | reverse complement strand
AATGTTCCAATGTCTGTTTCTCCATTTCAGCGCAGCACCCAGGATCCATTTGGATAGCGGGGAGGAGGGGGGTTTAATTCAACAACCGGTTAGCCCGAACTGGTGAAAATCAGTTGAATATCACCACTGCCTTCAGCTGAACCAACATAAATGTATACAAATAATATAAGTAATAAAGGCAAAAAAGGAAGATGAAAAGTACCCACTCAGCATTAATTATTTATTTACTGTTAAAGTCTAATATGTAATAAGATTTGACATCTGAAGCAAGAATTTTAGAAAAAAATATTACAATAGTTTAATATGAAAGCCAGGTTGGTTATTAGTTAAGGCACAGGATAGAATCCAAGAGACCATGAAGTCTAGTCCTACCTTGAGCACAAAGCCACAATCACTCTCTCTCAGCACTAGGAAGTAAGTAATAACAAACTTTTGAATTCTTATCAATGAGAAATAAAGATTTGGTAATGCAGTGTAATACAATGTGGTCTTTAAAATAGACCATTTGTTTATGAGCCACAGAGAATTGGTGATCCAATTTCACAAAAGTTATTTTCAAGTCGAACAGATTATTTCCTAATAATTCTGCATTAGAGTTTAATGCCATTCCTGATAATTTTATATAATTGCAAAATATGAATTCTTCTAGTAGCTTGCACAATAATTAATGAACTACACGTCATTTCTCTTCCAGCTCAAACTCTTATCACAGATCTAAGCCAAATGGTATGAATTATGTAAAGTTTCAATCAAAAGCAACTTTCAAAAATCTGAAACCATAAATGAGTTTTCAGCTAATTTGTAAGAGTATTATTTCTTCATATGAATAATAAAATTACCAGTTCAGATAAAGCTGCTGTTCCATTAATCATGAAACACTTTTTTACAGTGTCAAATGCAATATAATACCAAGCCATCTGTCGTCCAGTTTCTGTAGAAAAAAATAAATATATAAAACAATGAGATATTTTTAATAAATGAAATATAAAAGACAATTTTTTTCTAGTTGAACAATAGCTTAAAATTTTAAGAGCGCTTATGATAAAGAAAACTCCTTTTTTTTATAGTAAGTCCAGTTCTCCTTTAGAACCAATTATCTAAAGAGATGGGAGGTTCCTCTTCACTAGACTGGCGAGACAGCCATTAGTTTTAGGATGCTTCAGTTTGGATTCTCGCATACAGTGTAGCTCAATGGTTTAAAGCAGGGGTTTCCAACCTTGACAACTTTAAGACTTGTGGACTTCAACTCCCAGAATTCCTTTGCTGGCTGAGGAATTCTGGGAGTTGAAGTCCACAAATCTTAAAGTTGCTAAGGTTAGAGACCTCCACTTTAAAGGGTTTTTCCAACTGTATGACTCTGTGACATTGATTTTAATTCCAAGGACTTCAAATTATTTTAGCTACTTGTTTTTATAGAATGGGAACATATCAAAAACTAGATCTAACCATAAAATATGGTTAATCTATTAACTGGCCTTCTAATTACATTAATTAATCCACACTCCCAAGTAGGTATGAAAGAACTGACAAAATTCTTCTATGGCAAAAAAAAACTCTTATAAATACTACCCCCTCTATTTGCATTGGCCTTATAACAGGGGTGTCAAACTCAATTTCATTGAGGCCCACATCAGGTTTGTTTGACCTCAGAGGGCTTAGATGGGTGTGGTCAGTGTGGGCATGGCCAGCTCAATGTCATTCATGTTGGGGATGCCTGTAGTGGTCTGAGGGCTCTGCCAGTGAAAACGGGCTCCCAAGCTCCATTTTCAGCTGTGACAGCCTCCTGCAACCCTCTGCCAGTGAAAAGGGAGCTCAAGAGGGCCACATGCAGCCCTCCTGAGCTCCTTTTTCACTGGCAGAGGCACCGCGGGCCAGTCCTTCACAGTTTCCAGGTCAGCCCCATGGGCCAGATCTAAGCACCCCACGGGCTGGATATGGCCCGCAGGCCTTGAGTTTGACACTCCTGCCTTATAATCATGCCTTTCTACAAATCTGGAAAAAAAAGTTTGTTTTCTTATGGTTGTCTATTGGTTAATTTTCTGGTTGATTTCCATTATCCTCAGAAGAAATGTTAATATCAATGGGAGTTTTCCACAGGAAGATGAATCTAGATTCTAATCTTTCATACATAGTTTGGCAGTTCAAGTGCCACTAGCTCAAGGTTGACTAAGCCTTCCATCCTTCCAAGGTCAGTAAAATGAAGGCCTAGATAGTTAGGGGCAATATGCTGACTCTGTAAAACGTTTAGTGAGGGCTGTAAACAGGGGTGAGATTCTACCAGTTTGCTAGAACTGGTTGTTAACATTCTAAGCAGTTCGGAGAACCGGTTGTTAGAAGAAATTACTGGCCTAATCCTGTAAGGAAGGCAGGAAGGAAACATTCTGGTGTTGCTTACAGAAACTGCCTCTCTGTTAACCCTTATTACATTCTTGGCAGGACTAGACTTCCTGTCTCAGGAACTTCTCTTGAGTTATTTTTCCCTCCTTTGCTGGTACTTTGCTTGTGTGGAGTGATCACTTAAAGTTATAATGGCACTGAAAAAAGTGATTTATGACCATTTTTCATACTTAAGTCTGTTGCAACATCCCCACAGTCATGAGAGGCCAGGCAAGGAGATGCATGCCTCGATGTGAGTTGGCCACATCCAGCCAATATCATGACTACCAAGCCATGTCCACCCAATCATCACCCAGCCATGCCCACCACCTAAGCCATGCCCGCAGAACCAGTTGTTAAAAAGTTTGAATCCCACCCTGGCTGTAAAGCACTGTGAAGCAGTTTATAAGTCTATGTGCTATTGCTATGTGACAGTGACTTAAAGTCTTAAGTTTCTGCCCCCGTTATCCAATTTTCCTAGTCCATGTTTATAATACAAAAATCTTATCAAGAAGCTGCCCTTAATTAATGGAATACTGTAAGACAAGGAGAAACAGACTTTTATAACTGGAGTTGGTCACAGTTAACACTTTTCTGAGACCTGAGATTTGCAGTAAATAGTATCATGATAGGCAGAATCATGACATTATAAATGTGGCTACGCTTTTATTTTTTATGAGGTATATTTTCTATTTGATTTTTTAAAAAATAGTGTTATGTCTATTTTATGGCTGATGTTACAATTTTCAGGTGTTTACTCAAAATGACAAAAACTACACTGTCAATTTTCAGTCATTATGGAAAGAAACAGCTGGACACATAACAGAGACTTGAGAGCTATGTGAAGTCTTGCAATTGCACATTGCCCTAGGGCACAGTTTTTATGAGAACAATTGCACCAGAAAACATTTTAAACATTGAAATATTAAAAAAAAATTATGAACTTTCAGATAATATCAATTATTATTACCTGTGGTTTTGAAATAGAGATTATCATCCATTTTGATCAAATCAAGTGATGACAAATCATTCAAATTCTTCAAACATAGTTCTGTCCAAGTTGAAGTGATCATTTTTGACATGCAGGAAAAAAATAATTTTTGCAGATAGAAAAACACAACATTTATCTATCTTCTGTGAACAGGCAAAACACTGATTTAACTCAGGCAAGGCAAGCACTTCCATTCCCCACATTCACTCACCCTATTTCCCAGATATAAAATCAACTTCTTAAATATCTATGTAATAGCTATGAACATGTGACCAAACAAGAAAAACAAGTTTACATTTTTGCAGATAAAATAAAGGGGATTCTTTATAAAGGTGAGTTTAAAATCTTAGCCTCACATAAAAGTAAGGAGTTGCAGAGAAGGTTCGCTTCAGATCAATCTTTGTTTGGGTAAAAGCTTTGTTTTGGGACAAAGGGAAACAGCATGGTTGAAAGAGATGAAGAAAGCTCTTCTGGAAAATAGCCAAAAAGGAAGATGCCAGAAGGAGAAGATGGAAGCAAGATAAAAGACTGAAAATGACCATATAGTCCTAATGAGCTAGGACCAAGAAAAGAACTAAGCAATCTTGAAGTGAGAGGAGCCACATGAGGAGCAGAGCTGAACTTTAGGATTGGAGGTGAAAGTAGATATGGCTTGGAACCTTTTTTGGGGCAGAGAAATAGTCTTGCTTTCTTTAGAAAGGCATAGATTCTAGGTGAAAGGGAAAGATTTCTGGAGTTGGTGGTAAGAGCAGAGCTTTCTCTCTCTGGGCTCAAGGGAAAAAAGGCACTTTGTTGTGGTCCAATAATCTCTAAGGATTCCACAGGAGCTAAGAGGAAAAACAAAAGAATTAGCAGAACTAGTACAAGGATGTGAAGCAAAATGAACAAACAAATTTAAGTATCAAGTTAAAGCCTATTTAAATGCACTGTTCTTTGCGTTTTCAAGAAATCTAACCTTGTAATTTTGCTTCAATTCCATTTCTGTCCAGCCCAGCTGAAAACCCTTGGTTAAAAGAATACATTTGATTATTAATGCTTAATTTGTAAAAGAATAATGTGCAGATCTTTTGTTATAGAAACCTATGTGAAGTTTTACAATCAACAGATTTGTATATTAAGCATACAATTTATTATGGGACACAAATGGATGCCTAAAGAGATTTATAATTTATTTATTGTTAACTTTAAAATTGTCACAACTTAAACAAAAAACACACACATCATACAATTTGGGTTTTTATTTATTTCATTGTTGTCATCAGCAACCAATAAAAAAATCACTAATTAATTAATTCATTGTAAAATAAGTAATCTAAGAGAAGCATCACTAATAAGTAAATAAATAAATATGGTTCTAATCCTTACAAGCATGTCTCATGTTATCTTGCTTTACTTCTGTGCAATCATGTACAAGTTTCTCAGGTACAATTCTCCAGCAAATATACATTACATTCAGTCAAAATTTATTTATTATTTAAATTTATTGGTCACCCAGTACCAATGGACTCTGGATGGCATACAGAACGAGCATATACATAAAAATATTGAATTACATTGACAGTCCAGATTTAATGGACCTCAAAAGCAACAAAACAAAACATGAACAAATAATAAACTTCAACCTCGGGCCTTGATCCAGATCCAGGTTTTCAATGATTTAAGTTCAATTCCTGGAGCTGACCAAAGGATTTTCCCTCCTTGCACAGAGGGGAGCTGATTACAGCTGCAAGAACATTTGAAAGCAAAAGGGCTGCTTGCAGGGAGGATTTCAGCTTTTAATGGAGTTTAAATCATCTCTCCAGGCAACTCTTATTATTCCACTCGGTGACCTAGGAGATCATTTAAAGATTGCAACTGGGAGAGCTGGGATTGCAGTTGTTGGGCAAAGGAGTCATGTGGACATCTTGCTTAACCACTTTGCTTAACAACTGAGATTCTGGTTCCAATTGTGTTCATAAATCAAGTGCTACTTCTACTTAATGAGATTTCTTATCACTCTTCTAGCTCTTTTTTATACATACACATGTACCATCTTTTTTTGGACAATGTCCAACTTCTGGAACAGATTTCCAGTATCTGCTGGTACCTTGCTGCACATATTGTTGTCCTTCCAATATAGAAGGAACAATGGATAAGAAGATCCAGACATCATACACTATATTTTAGAATGTATCAACCTACAAATTCATGCTATAGTCCATAGGTAGTCAGCTAATGACCTAGATATACCAGAAATTTCAAATTTCCTTTAAAACTGGCTTATAGAACTAAAGTAACTGCTGCTTGCTGTTCTCACATATAGCAATCTGTCATACTGCTTCATCTTAGGAATTGACCACCTTCCCCTCAGAGCTCTGAATTTCTCTTTTTCTCCTTTAACATAAGCATCCTAATTGCACATATAAATATTTGTCCATTATTCATGAAACAACAAAGGAATCTGTTCTAGCACTAAAAATGGCTTAGTTTTCATAGTTCAAAATGCTTTCAGCATCTGACATTTTCCCTATTTTCTATTTCTATTTTTTAAAATTTCAGCTTATTACAGAAAAAGCAAGACAGCATTCAAACATTAACATTTGTCCCAGTGTATTTCTGCTAACCAATACAGGCCTTTTTTTAAAAAAAAAATACTTATTTTAGTGAATATTTTTCCAGTGACTTCTACAAAGATTTTATATCTGCTTTCATCTCTCTCTCACTTTCTCTCTTGCTCTTTCCCTCACACATACACACATATACACAAAATCAGTGTGAAAACAGATGTAGTGAAAGGTGCTAAATGTCCTAACTGTTATCATTTAAGGGCATTTCAAGAAAGTAAGTATTTCATTTACCACTTTTTCCCTCCCCCTTCTCTTTCACAGTTCTAAAAAGCAGCTGTTCCACATACAGAGAGATCCTACTGTGCTGAACACTGCAGAATGCCTTATGCTGTGGTGATGACAGCAAGAAGGATCAGTGAAGAAACAGTAACTCTGCCTTTGGGGGAAATAGATCTGCATTCACTTGATATAAAATAGTTTATGAATTTTAATGTTCTCATTTGATTCTCCATAAAAACAAGCCTATTTAGCTGAAATATACACTATATTTGTATATTATACACCATTTTGTTACATATTAGCATACTCGTAATACCCTGTTCCCATTGGTCCACAAATACTTGAATCTGATTGGTGTTTTAAATGACAGTGATTGGTCGACAATTACCACCATATGATTGGCCTGCCTGAGCGGTGGGAGATTTCAACAAGCCGTCATTGGCCGCGAGCCACGAGCAGCCTCTATAAAACAGGCTGCCGTAGCTCCGCAGTCAGACGGAACCTAGCAACTAATAAAACAGCTGAAAGTCAAGCTGGTCTCAAGTCTCTCTTTCCTCAAACACAACAATGGTGACGAAGGTGGGATTCTGAGATGAAGAGACCAGTTGAGCATGTGGTAACGAGAACCGAGCAGAAGAAATGGCCGGCACCAACTCGCCACCCACACCATTCAACCCAGCGACAGAGGACTGTGAATTGTACATCGACAGATTCCTCATGTTCCTCGAGAGCAATGACTTACAAGGGATCTCTGATAACCGGAAGAGAGCCGTGTTTCTGACACACTGTGGGCCCACAGTGTTTAAGATGGCCAAGGCATTGGCCAAACCTGAGGACGTAAAGCAGATGACCTGACCGGATTTGGAAAAAATGCTGAAGGCCCATTATGCACTGACCGTCTCCAGCCTCATTTGGAGACATGAGTTCTACCAACGGGACCAGAGAGAAGGTGAGAGTATTGCAGATTTCGTAGTGGCTCTAAGGGACATTGGAGGAGCATGCAAGTTCCTCAACATGGATGAAGCCATGAGGAATCGCGTGGTCCTAGGACAAAGAGATCTCACCTTGCAGAGCCGACTACTAACCCGGCCAAAAATTACAGTCACTGAGGCCATCGCTGAGGCCACTGCAGCTGAATCAGCAGCCAAAATGCAACAAATGAATGCGACAACACAGAAAACACCAACAGAGACAAGCCAACCCCCGGAGAAGAAGTCAGAGAGCACCCACAAGACTCTCACACACCACAAGGACAGCGAGTCATTGTCCGAGACCGATGATGAAGAGGAAGAAATCCACAGACTCCAATCAGAATGGAACAGACAGAAAAGGAAAGAACGTAAGTTGGGATTCCAGTGTGCCGGGTGTGGAGGAGACCACCCCCATTCTGAGTGCCATTTCCTAGATGCAATTTGCTGGCACTGAGAGAGACGGGGACACATAGAAAGGGTCTGCCGAAACCAGAGAAGTTACAGTCCCTGATGTAGAGACAACACTCCCCGCAGAACAAAAGAAGAGACAAGGGATTGTTGGAGCCAATAAAGCAGAGGCAAACGGCTCAACGAAAGCTACCAAAAGGAAGAAACACACCAAACTATAACCATTGGGCATTCAAATGCAACAAATGCACGGAAGGTACTGGTCAACATCGAAGACCAACAATGCGAGATGGAAGTGGACTCCGGCTCATACCTATCTATGGTATCATGGAACATGTTCTGTATGGAACTTGGTAGGTTCCAAGTCCCTCGTTCTGATTGGCCGAAAAGGCCACTTACGGATTGGTTCACTAGGAACCAATCCGGGAAGCTGTCAAATGGCAGGAAGAATTAAACAAGTGTCATTGGCCACAAACCGGCAGGCAAGCCGCTATATAAAGGGCTGCCGCAGCTTGGGCTATGTTCCGTATCTTTTGCCTAGTGGTTTGAAATAAAGACTTGTTGTTTGGAACCCGGTCTCACGCGCTTCTTTCCAGATGTAACACTGGCGACGAAGGTGGGATTGTCGTAGAAGCAGAGACCGAAGCACGTGGCAATCTGAACCGAGCAAGAGAGATGGCTGGTAACAACGCGCCACCCGCACCCTTCAATCCAGATATAGAGGTTTGGGAATCGTATATCGATCACTTTCTTATGTTCTTAGAAAGCAACGAGATGGAAGAAATCTCAGACCAAAGGAAGAGGGCTGTCTTCCTTACACACTGTGGACCGGCCGTATTCAAAATGGCAAAGGCACTGGCAAAACCCAGAGATGTCAAACAGATGACCTGGTCCTACCTGAACCGAATGCTCCGAGCACACTACGCACCGGTGGTCTCAAATTTAATCAAAAGGCACGAATTTTACAAGAAGGACCAGAAAGAGGATGAAACCATAGCAGATTTTGTGGCAGCTTTGAGACACATCGGAGGAGCCTGTGAGTTCCAAAACATGGACGAGGCGAAGAGAGACCATGTCGTCCTCGGCCTGAAAGACTATACCCTTCAAAGCAAACGACTGAATAGGTTGAACATAACCGTGGTCAAAGCCATTGCAGAGGCAACCGTCACCGAAGCAGCAAAGAAATCAGCGGCCACTATGCAACAAATGAAAGCAGTTCCAGACCTGCCAACCCAAACCAGGGAGAAGAAGGCAGAGGGAAGAAGGAAACAGCCCACAGCGACAACCTACCACGAGGACATCAAAACCCAGAGTGACACCGAAGATGACGACGAAGATGTCCATAAACTCTATTCAGATAGAAAATGGCACGAAAAGAGGAGGAATCGGCGGGAATTTCAATGTGCGGGCTGCGAAGGCAATCACCTGCAGTCTGAATGCAGGTTCCTCGATGCAATATGCCAGGCTTGTAATAAAAGGGGGCACATCGAAAGGGTCTGCCGCAACAAAAAGAGCTAAAGTCCAAAAAGACACGGCAGCACCCCCCCCCCCCCAGACACGATGACAGACAAGCCGGCAACAAAAGAACCGGTGACAGAGAAAAAATGCATCAGACAGTCACCATAGGCAATGCCAAGGTGGAAAGCGGAAAGAAGGTTCGGATAGAGGTGAGCATCGAGGGGAGACCCTGCGAGATGGAAGTCGACTCAGGGTCGTTCCTATCAATGGTATCCTGGAATACCATCCGGCGCTTAATTCCGAACATTAAACAGAGAGAACTACAGAAACAAAAATTAGTGTTAAAAGACTATCAGGGAAATCGAATCCCAGTAGTAGGCCTTGGACATTTTCTAGTTGAATTTAAACACCATGCCGAAGTCTTGCCTCTGACTATCGTCGACCGTGACCGCCCTAGCCTGTTATGGATTGAATGGTTCACGCCTCTGGGAATCGGGATGACCGGGATCAACTACATCGTTACAACCAGCTGGGAGGAGAACCTACTCCAAGAATTCCAAGATGTATGCGAAGGGGCTCTAGGCAAGTACCAGGGGACCCCAATTTCATTTAGCCTAGACCCGAAAATAGCCCCCATCCATTTAAAGGCCAGACACATCCCATTCGCACTAAAACCAAAAATTGACGAACAGCTGAATAAGTTAATAGTGCAAGGTCCAATCGAAAACCCTTATCGTCACACCAGTAAAGCCAGATGAGTCAGTGCGCATCTGCGGGGACCATAAGGCAACCCTGAACCATGCGCTCCAACAAAGTGCATAGCCAGTGCCAGTAGTGCAGCATTTACTGCACTCACTAGGGGGAAGAAAAATATTCACAAAACTCGACCTAGTACAGGCCTACCAACAGTTACCCGTTGATCCAATAACAGCAGAGGCACAGACGATAGTAATACATAGAGGGGCATTCAAATATAACCGCCTCCAATTTGGTGTTAGCATTGCCCCAGGCCTGTTCCAAAGCCTCATGAAACGCCTACTAAACAGAATCAAAGGTGTTGTCCCATACTTCGACGATATACTGGTCTCAGCAAAAAATGCCAACCAGCTAGAGACCAGGTTAAGAGAAATCTTAACATGATTTAGGAAATCAGGCCTCAAAGTAAAGAGGGAAAAATGTGAACTGGCCACGAACCAGATTGAATTTTTGGGCTATTTAATCAATGAGCAAGGCATTCACCCCACTGAAAAAAAGGTGAAGGCCATTAAAGATGCTCCCAGACTCAAAAACAAAACCGATCTCCAGGCATTCCTAGGCCTCATAAATTTTTGCAATGTGTTCCTTCCCCATAAGGCAACAATAGCAGAACCCCTACATCGACTGCTGGATAAAAAAACCGCTTGGACACAGGGCCACCGGGAACAGAAAGCTTTCCAAGGTATCAAGGACCTATTAACATCAAACACCGTTCTTATCCAGTTTAGCAATACCCTGCCTCTGACGGTCACCTGTGATGCCTCACCTTTTCGGGTCGGCACCATCCTGAGTCACCAACTTCCAGACAGAAGAGAGGCACCGGTCGCCTTTTACTCAAAGACACTCTCCAAGGCGGAACGCAATTACAGCCAACTTGGTCAGGAAGCCCTCGCAATAGTCGCCGGAGTCAAACGATTCCATGAGTACCTTTACGGTAGACCCTTTTCTATCGTAACCAACCACAAGCCTCTTCTTAGAATCCTAGCAGGAAACAAGCCAACCCCGAACATTCTGTCTCATAGAATGATGAGGTGGTCTGAATTCCTCACTGCCTACTCCTACACACTGCTCCACAGACCCGGCAAAGCCATCTCACACGCCAATGCCCTGAGCCATTCCCCGTTGCCCATCACAGAGGACGATCCTGCTCCAACTACCTCCACATTTCAGCTTGAGACCTGCCCAGAGCTACCGCTGACTGCACTGACGTTGCGAGAGCCACAGCCAAAGACCCTTTGACAGCGCACATACTGAACTGGGTAGGTAAAGGCTGGCTGGAAGAAAATAGAAAAACTGAGACTTTTAAACCTTTCTGTGCCAGACAGACCAAACTGTCTATTGAAAAGGGATGCATCTTATGGGGTGACAGGGTGGTAATCCCAAGCAGCCTCCAAGAAGACTTCCTGGGCATGTTGCACGAGGGTCACCTGGGCATAGTCAAAATGAAAGCCCTGGCCCGGAGTTACGTCTGGTGGCCAGGGCTGGACAAAGACATTGAACACTGAGTTGCAACATGCCACAACTGTCAGAAGGTGAGGTCTACCCCCCCACAGGCACCAATAAGGTACTGGAAACTCCCCAGGATCCATGGTCTAGAGTGCACGTTGATTTCGCTGGGACAACGAGGGGGAACACTTTTTTGATTGTGGTTGATGCATATTCAAACTGGTTGGAAGTCATCCTCATGGCTTCCACAACCACCGAGGCTGTTATGAAACAGCTCAACAAACTGTTTGCGACGCATGGGCTACCTGATGTTCTGATCTTGGACAATCAGCCTCAATTGACCGCTTTACAATTTGAACAATATATGTCTGCCCGGGGTATCTGCCACGCCTTAACTGTGCCGGCCCATCCGGCTGCAAATGGCAGGGCTGAACGCATGGTTTGGTATACTAAAGAGGGCCTAGAGAGGATGGACAAGGGGGATGTGCAGGACAAACTAAACCGACTGCTAACCTTGCAACACATTACCCCTAGTAGCACTACAAATAAAAGCCCGGCTGAACTGTTAATGGGTAGGAAACTACAGTCCTGCCTGGACAGGTTACACCCCACTTACACCTGGAACAAACCCCCCAACTTCTCCATCAAATACTGTACCTTTGAAATCGGTGACCTGGTCTATCCCAAAAACCTCACCGGGGCCCCCCTATGGCTGCCAGCCACCATCACACAAGTCACAGGCCCCCGGTCCTACCGACTAACCTTAGACGATAGAAAGGAATGGAAGCGGCACATAGACCAGCTTCGCCCCTGCAACCTAGAACGAAAAACTGCCGCAGAACCAAAAATAATAAATTCCAACGATAAAACAACCAAGGGGGGGGGGAGTACAAATAAATAAAAAAGGGAGAGATGAACCTCCCATAACAATACAACAAACTCTGCAAAACAACAATCTAACCAAACAAAAAGAGCACTCACAGTTAGATGAACCCCAAGAAAGAAGTCCGGGAGCTGGAAAGCGAGGCGAGGCCTTCCTGGAAGGTGGCTGCCAGGCCAGCTCAACCAACCCAGGCAAGCCAGGAGGGAGTGGCGGAGCTATCTCAACTGGCCCGAGAGACTCAGGCGGGAGCGGCATGGCTGACTCACCCTTCCAGGAGATTCCATGGTGAAGGTCGAGAGAAGCAGCAATCCCGTTCAAACCCCTTGAAGACCAAAACAAGACTGAGCTGCACAGGTCAACCAGAACTAGAAAAAGCCCCACCTACCTGCGCGACTACATCACCCACGTTGGACTAAACTAAAGGGGGAGGGGTGTTCTGTATGGAATTTGGTAGGTTCCAAGTCCCTCGTTTTAATTGGCCGAAAAGGTTCACTAGGAACCAATTGGTTAATTGGTTCACTAGGAACCAATCCGGGAAGCCGTCAAATGGCAGGAAGAATTAAACAAGTGTCATTGGCCACAAGCCAGCAGGCAAGCCGCTATATAAAGGGCTGCCATGGCTTGGGCTATGTTCCGTATCTTTTGTCTAGTGGTTTGAAATAAAGACTTGTTTGGAACCCGGTCTCACGCGCTTCTTTCCAGATGGAACAGAACACAATTAAGAAACTGATACTAAACATACGCAGAACAGAATTAGAGAGCCAAACACTGACCCTGAAAGACTTCCAAGGGAACAGGAAACCCGTAGTCGGACTCGGACATTTCCAAGTCAAATTCAAGAAACACACAGAAGTTCTGCCTTTAATCATCGTAGACCGGAATCTCCCAAGCTTACTGGGACTCAAATGGTTCGAACCCCTGGGAATTGGAGTGACCGGAATCAACAGCGTCACCACAACAGACTGGGAGGAGAGCCTAATGAGGGATTTCCAGAACGTGTTCGATGGGAAACTAGGCAAGTACCAAGGGTCCCCCATATCATTTAATTTGAATCCGACCATAGCCCCAATCAGGTTAAAGGCAAGGCGAGTCCCTTTCGCATTAAAACTGAAGATCAATGAGGAATTAAATAAAACCAATTGAACCAATAGACCAGGCAAAGTGGGAAACCCCAATTGTAACCCCAATTAAGCCAGATGGGTCCGTGAGAATCTGTGGAAACTACAATGCCACCCTAAACCACGCACTACAAAAAAGCGCATTCCCCATTCCGGTAGTGCAACCTCTGTTACATTGGTTGGGGGGAGGCAAGGTCTTCGCAAAGCTCGACCTTGCACAAGCATACCAACAATTGCCAGTCGACCCAGAAACAGCGGAGGCAGAAATGATCGTGACTCATAGGGGGGCATTCAGATGCAACAGACTGCAATTTGGAGTCAGCACAGCCCCAGGGATGTTCCAAAGCCTGATGAAGCGGTTGTTACAAGGGATAAAAGGGGTGGTCCCATACTTTGATGACATGCTGGTATCAGCCACTGACAAGAACCAACTGGGAAGCTGCCTCAGAGAAGTATTGCAAAGATTCCAAAAGGCGGGACTCAAGGTTAAAAAAGAGAAATGTCAGCTAGCCACCTCAAAATTCGAATTCCTGAGGTATCTAATAAATAAAGATGACATCCACCCCACAGAGCAGAAAATCAAAGTGATAAAAGAAGGTCCCAGGCCCAAAAACAAAACAGATTTACAAGCGTTTTGGGGACTCATCAATTTTTATAATGTTTTCCTACCACAGAAGGCACCGACGGCGGAACCACTACACAGATTACTGGATAAAACAGCCACCTGGACCTGGGGACGATGAGAAGAGGCCACGTTCCAGAAAATAAAAGATTTGCTGACATCCGAATCTATGTTAATCCAATACAGCGAAACCCTATCACTGACGATCACCTGTGACACATCACCCTTCGGCGTCGGAGCTGTACTCAGCCACACGCTACCAGATGGGAGAGAAGCACCGATTGCATTCTACTCCAAAACACTGTCCAAAGCTGAAAGGAACTACAGCCAGTTGGACAGAGAGGTGTTAGCAGCAATATCCGGGGTCAAACGGTTCCATGAATACCTCTACAGTAGGACCTTTACACTCATCACAGACCACAAGCCACTCTTGGGAATACTCGTGGGAAATAGGGCCACCTCAAACATACTCTCCCCACGAATGACGAGGTAGTCCGAGTTCCTTGCCGCATACAATTACAAATTAATTCACCGGCCAGGCAAGGACATCTCACACGCCAACGCCCTGAGCCATTCTCCCCTACCCAAGCTGGGAAGTGATCCAGCACCAACCACATCCACCCTACAAATTGAAACATTACCAAACCTATCCATAACCACAGTGGACATTGCGAAAGAAACCGCAAGAGACAAAAAGATGGCAAAAAGAGACAAGAAATTGCAGTATGAAACTCCAATAAATCTGTTAAAAGTTTAAGTAACCTCAAGGCCATCAATGGAACAAGAAGAAATAAGAACTACAGCTGCAATATCCCAAAGACAGACTGATTTTCTGTTTCCAAGTTTTCTGGCATAATTTTAACTTTCTGTTTTGACTGCTCAAATCCAAGCATGCCATTTATGAGCTTAGTAAAATTCTAATTTGTAATCCTGGGTAATAATTTATCAAGCACCTTACAGACTACGAGATGGTTGGTAAGCAAAGCATTCACATAAAGATACAAAAGAGGATCAGTATTCATAAAAGCTCTTGTCAAATCTAACTGTTTTGAAGATAAAATAAAGAAACTACATAGCTTCACTGGGTTTCAACAATTTTTCCTAACACTTTTACTAAGTAACTCAATCTCAATAGAGTTGGAAAGGATCTTGGAGGTCTTCTAGCCCAGCATCCTGCTCAAACAGGAGACCATATACCATTTCAGACAAGTGACTGTCCAATCTCTTCTTAAAATCTTCCAGTGATGAAGCACCCACAACTTCTGAAGGCAAGTTGTTCTCCTGCTTAATTGTCCTCACTGTTAAGAAATTTCTCCTTAATTCTTGGTTGCTTCTCTCCATTGTTTCTTGTTTTCACCCATTGTTTCTTGTTCTGCCCTGTGACACTTTAGAAAATAAATTGACTCCTTCCTCTTTGGGAAACCTCTCAAATACTGGAATACTGCTATCATATCCCCACTAATCCTTCTCTTCTCTAGACTAGCCAAACCCAAATTCTGAAACCATTCTTCAAATGTTTTAGTCTCTAGGCCTTTAATCATCTTAGTTGCTCTTCTTTGCTAACTTTTTCCAAAGTCTCAACATCTTTTATGTAATGAGGTGACCAAAACTGGATGCTGTGTTCCAGGTGTGGCCTTACTAAGGCTTTATAAAGGGATACTAATACTTCATGTAATTTTGATTTTCTCCATATTAATTTTGTTGGATAGGGCCCATTGTTCAAGTCTGTCAAAACCTTTTTGGATCCTGAGCTTGTCTTCTGAGGTGTTGGCTATTCCTGTGAGCTTACTGTCATCTGCAAATTTGATGAGTTCCCCTTCTAGACCCTCATCTAAGCCATTTATGAAATATTGAAGAGTACTGGGCCTAAGACAGAACTAGTACTCCACTGCTTACTTCCATGTAGATGAACGTAGTAGCATTAAGAATTACTCGTTGAGTATGGTTTGTCAGCCAGTTACAAATCCATCTGGTGGTGATTCTGTCTGTCCCATATTTTTCTTATTTATCAAGAAGTTGGTTGTGGTTTACTTAATCAAATACTGAAGTCTAAATACTGGTTTACTTCATCAAATACTGGTTTACTTCATCAAATAATGAAGTCTAAATATACTATATCCACAGTAATTCACTGATCTATTAATTTAGTCACTTTATCAAAGAATGAAATAAGATTGGTTTCACATGATCTTTTTTTAACAAATCCATACTGGCTACTTGTTATAAATTTATTTGTTTTTGGATGTTCACAGATATGTTTTTTGATTATTTTTTCCACTATCTTCCAGGTATTGGTGTTAGATTGATTGTTCTGTAGTTTCTTGGGTCTGTTTCAATGGTGGGATTCAAAAGTTTTTACTACCGGTTCTGTGGGCATGGCTAGGTGTGCGTGGCTTCTTCTTTTTTTTTGCAGCACCCCCCCACCCCCATTTTTTGGGGCCTTCATGGCCTCACAGGAGCCTCTGGGAGGCATTTTTGCTCCCAATAGGCTCCCCTGGAGTTCAGGAAGAAAAAAAATTAGAGAATAGGAGACACACACAGCACCCCTCCACACTCTATTTTGGGGCCTTTCTGGTTTCAGGGGAGCCTCTGGGGAGGGTTGCTCCCAGAAAGCTCCATTGGGGCTCAGGGGAAAAAAAAGAGCACAGGAGGGGCACACAGCGCTCGTCCATGCTCCATTTTTGGCCCATCTTGGCTTCAGAGGAGCCTCTAGTGGGGGCATTTTTGCTCCCAGGAAGCTTCCCTGGGGCTCAGGAAAGTCTCCCGAGCGAAGCAGTAAGAAGCGAGGGGAATCCCAATTGTCGGAAGATTAAAAAAAAAGAAATACCTTAAGGAGTGACTGGGTAGGCAAGCATTGGGTAGACAGGGTGAGCGGGCATCGGGCATTGGGTGGGTGGGGCAAGTGAATGAGCGGCGACCAGGTTGGAGGCGTGGCCAGCCAGAAGTTACTACCGGTTCAGCAACCCATGCCAAATCCTTGCTACCAGTTCGTCTGAATCAGTACAAACTGGCTGAATACCATCACTGGTCTGTTCCCACCCCCCATCTCCATTTGAAGATGGAAATTACATCAGCTCTTTTCCCATCTTCTGATATTTCCCCAATGCTCCAAGATATTTTACAGATATGATACAATGGGTCTGAGATAACATCTGCCAGCTCCTTCAGAAATCTGGGATGTAATCCATCAGGTCCAGGTGATTTATATTCATCAGGGTCAGAGAGGTATTCTCTTACCATTTTCTTGCTTATTTTAATTTTAATTTTTAGTCTGTCTTTTGGTAAATTGGGCTATAGCTTCGTTTTTATGAAGACTGATGCAAAGAATGAGTTAAGCAGCTCTGCTTTCTCTCTACTGCTCGCTACTTACTTGCCACATTCTCTCTTTAGTGGGCCAACTGTTTCCTTGACTTTTTTCTTGTTATGTATATGTTGAAAGAAACTTTTTTATTATCTTTGACTTTTGTTTCAAGTCTTTGTGAACTTTTGCTTTCCTGACTTCATCTTTTCAGATTCCTAATCAACTATCTGCTGATATTCTTCCTTGGTTATGTGTCCCTCTTTCCATTTTTTGTACTCATCCTTTTTCTCTTTCAGTTTATCAGAGAGATCTTTGTGAAACCATGCTGGCTTTTGCTTGGATTTCTTGTTTTTGGGGGGTATTCTGTTGTGTTGGGCTTTTATGATCATATTTTTCAATGTTTCCCATGCTTCTTGAGTTGTTTTCCCCTTTCGGATTTTTATCAATGAAATTTTGCTTAGGCTTTCTCTTAGTTTGTTAAAATCATCTCTTTTAAAGTTTAAGACACTGGTTGGATTATATTCTATTGCTTGTGTTTGCATTTATATTGAATTCCGGTATGATGTGGTCACTCTCGCCCAACATTCCAGCAACTTCAACTTCCTCTATCATTTCTTCTCTATTTATAAGACTTAGGTCCAGTATAGTTTTACCTCTAGTTTCCTCCTTTACCTTTTGAATGACAAAGTTGCCAGCTAAGTTGGTGAGGAATCTGTTTGATCCCACTTGCTGCAGAGTTTGTATATTTTCATCTGTGTAACAAAATAACAGGTAGCATCTATGTATGTGTATATGTAATATATATATATATATATATATATATATATATATACCATATATATATATGGTATTCAGCTTTGTTTGGGTATTTTCCCATGTTATTATAGTTGTGCTTTTAAAGTTGTAGCAATGTTTTGGCAGAATCTCATCTGCCATCATCAGGCTTCTGTATGGTGTTTGTCTGTGAGTCAGATTTTCACAGCCATTTCTGTTTTAAATTTGGTGCTAGTCTACTGCTGTGCCAGAATGGTTTTTTCTTCATCCTGATTGGTTGGGAGTCTTGGTCTGTGTTTATTGGTCTTGGAGTTTGCTGTGTTCTGCTTGATTGGTGTTTCTGATATCTTCTGTCTGTTTTGTAGCTTTTTTTGTCTTGATTGGCTGGCAACATTGTGTTTCCTGTACTGGAGGCTTTTAGTGCGGCTTGGCTCCAAGTAAACAGACGGCTATTGTTTATTAGGAAGCTAGGTTTCATCTGGGTGCCTGGTTGGGGTGTGTTATATATATATCTAACGAACACAGTACAGAAGCCTGATGATAGCAGATGAGATTCTGCCAAAACATTGCTACAACTTTAAAAGCACAACTGCAATGACGTGGGAAAATACCCGAACAAAGCTGAATAATATACATGTAAGTGAGAGAGAGAGAGGCTGTATACTCTTTGTTCTCGGTCATATAATTAAGAAGAGTGAGAGAGAAGAATGTAAAATTGAGGTGCTAAATTATCACCAGCTGAATCTCCCATTGAGGTGGACTAGGGGACTTTTTTTCTGGAAAGTTTTTCTTAGTTCCCAGCTTGCTCCAGTTAATTTTCAAATTTGCTTTTGTTAATTTGATTGCATTTTGGGTGCTTGACAACTGGTTCACTTTGTGCCATTTTGCAGCATCCCATGATCATATGAGCATGATTTTTTACATTGTTTGCTAGTTTACAGTATTCACTTCTGGTTTCCAGCAAAAAAAAACACCCATTGGGTATAATGGATTCAACTAACGACTATTCTGTTCACTTAATGATCATGACATTTGCTTAATTACCCCACAAAAATATTGTTCTATATTCCTTTAAGCAGGAAAAGACAGATGAATATAAGCAATAAGAAATTACATATCCTGATTGCCTAGATTTCTACTGAAAAAGGAAATGCATAAGAAATACCATTAATGTTTTGAGTAAATTATTTGCCAACAGAAAACTGTTTTATCATAAGAAACAAATTACCACATCACATTTTAATTGTCTACTTCAATTCACAAATTTTAAGTGCCACCTACCATAATAAGCTGGATTCTTCAAAGCTCTGATATAGAGGAAAGTTGATCTCACCCATTCTAAAGCTATGTTCACATCAGTGATGGTGTGAAGCACTATTTCAGCATTTAAGTGCTCAATTAGATGTTTGTGCAAACTAATATAAAAAGAGAGAGAAAAGGAAAAAAATAAGATACAAATTACATGCATAAAATAAATATTATTACCAACATATTTTATTCTTAAATGGAGAACTAGTGATTTGTGTTCTAGTGCTGAACTCCTTAAATATAAATATTTAAAACAATAATACATTTAATTAAGTAATAGTTATATATTAAGATATAAATAGTTGGTTTCATTTCTTTCTGGGAAAGCTTAAATACATTTTTATGTTATTCAAACTAAATGCACAGGTACAGGATAAGCAGTTCCTGGCTCAATAATAGTATCTATGAAAGTGTCTTGGTGGACCACTGCTTGTGGGTCAGTAGTTTGATTGCTGCTGCCAAAAAGGCGGATGCAGTTCTAGGCTACATTAACAGAAAGATAGCATCAGGAACATGGGAGCAGCTCAAGGTTGACTCAGTTTTCTATCCTTTCGAGGTCAGTAAACGAGAGCCCAGATTGTTGAGGGCAATATGCTGACTCTGTAAACTGCTTAGAGAGGACCGTAAAGCACTGTGAAGTGGTATATAAGTCTAAGTGCTAAGTAACCACAATACAAAAACAGAAGCTGAGGCCCTAGAAAGTGTGCAGAGAAGAATAACAAAAATGATAAGGGGTCTGGAGGCTAAATCAAACAATGAATGGCTAAGGGAAAGTATGTTAGGCCTAATGAAGAGAAGGCTTAAGGGTGACATGATAGCAATCATCCAATACTGTCTTTCTATTGGGAATCAATATAAAGACTATATAAATACACTAGCTAAGATTGGACTTAAGCATAGTACATAAAATCATATGTTACAATGTCTTACAGGTTAATGAATATTTCAGCTTTAATCACAACAACACAAGAGCACACAACAGATATAAACTAAATGTAAACCACTTCTAACTTGATTGCAGGAAGTACAATTTCAGCAACAGAATGGTCAATATCTGGAATTCACTACCTGATTCTTTTGTCACATGCTCAAACCCCCACTCCTTTACCCTCAAACGAACTTCTATTGACCTCACCCCATTCCTAAGAGGTCTATAAAGGGCGTGCATAAGCATACAATCGTGCCTTCTGTCCCTGTGCTATTGTTCCCAATTATTAGTTCCTATTTCATGTATTTAAACTTATGTTTATTCTTATTTCTGTTATATTGCAAGTGTTTGACAAAATAAACAAATAAGTAACTTGCATTAACTATCTAGGCCTTGCTGTGCAGCAGTTGCAGAAGTGATATATAGACCCTCTCAGTGTATATACGGTCCATCTACCTTTAACCTCAAAGCAGAGATATACAGATGTTACATTTTGTGATGCCCCCAATGTTCAAAGTGGTCTGACTTCCTTGTTTTTCATGTACCAGGTTTTATATGATTTTACATGATTATGAAGTGCAGGGCTGTCAAACTCATGGCCCACAGGCCAGATATGTCATGCATTGACTGTTCTGTATAAATGTAGTAGACTCCAAATAACTCATTCTGATTGGTTACTAAAAAACTAATGGGGATAGGTTCAAAAGGAACCAATCCTCGGAGCTGCACAAAGGCGGAAAAATCAAATAAATGTCATTGGCTACAAGCCGGCAGACAGAAAAGTATAAAAGGGCTGTCGCGGCTTGAGCCAATGCTCCGTTTTGCAATAAAGACTTTGTTGTTGGAACCCGGTCTACCTCGCGTTTTTCCGGACAGAACACTGGCGACGAAGGTGGGATCGTCCTAAACGCGAGACTGAGCACGCGGTGACAGACAAGCCAGACAAAGAGAAATGGCCGGAAACAATGCGCCGCCCGCACCCTTCAACCCCAATGAAGAAGATTGGGAATGTTACGTAGACCGTTTCCAGATGTACCTAGAGAGCAATGAGATGGAGAAAATCTCAGATCAGCGAAAAAGAGCTGTTTTCTTGACACACTGTGGGCCCGCGATTTTTAAAATGGCCAAGGCTTTGGCATAGCCCCGACATGTCAAACAATTGACGTGGACCGAGCTCCAAAGAGCATTAAAGGCCCATTATGCACCAGTGGTGTCAAATCTAATAAAGTGGCACGAGTTTTATCGGAGAGACCAGAAAGAAGGCGAAACCATCGCTGATTTTGTAGCCGCCCTACGCCAAATAGGGGGAGCGTGCGAGTTTCTCAACTTAGATGAAGCGATGCGGGATCGAGTGATATTGGGGTTAAGAGACTCAACTATACAGAACAAGCTACTGAACAAACCCAACATATCAGTAGCCGAAGCTATTGCAGAAGCCTCAGCTGCCGAAGCCGCCAAAAAATCGGCAGATAAGATGAAACAAATGAATGCAAGCAACGATGAAATAAGCTCGGCCAGAGGAAAAAAACAATCTCCCACAACCACTCATTATGAAGAACTCGAGGAGACGTCAGAATCCGGGGAGGAAGACGACGAAATCCACCGCCTATACGCTAACAAGAAAGGGCGCGAAAATAGAAATCGGCGGGAATGTGCTGGCTGCTGGGGAAACCATCCCCGAGCCGATTGCAGATTCCTTGATGCCATTTGCAGAGCATGCAAGAAAAGGGGGCATATCGAGAAAGTCTGCAGAAACAAAAAGAATTACAGCCCAAAGAGACGAAACGACTCCCCAGCAAAGCCTGAGCCAAGACTCTCTGAGAGAAAGTGGCAGCGAAACAGGCAAGCCACTAACCGGGAGAAAGCATACCAAACTTTCACTATCAGAAGCGCTCAGACGGAAAGCGGGAAGAAAGTAAAAATAGTTGTAAAAATCGAAGACAGCCCCTGCGAAATGGAAGTTGATTCTGGATCATTCCTATCCATGGTGTCATGGGGCACCCTCAAAAAACTAATTCCAGACATCAAAATTAAGGAACTCCAGAGACAAAAACTAACCCTCAAAGATTATCAGGGAAACCTGATTATCCCGATTATTTAAACCTGAAACCCAAATTCCTGTAATCCGCCTGGGACATTTTCGAGTCGCTTACAGGCAACATGTCGCAGTACTATCATTAACGATAGTTGACCGAGATCGACCAAGCCTCCTGGGTATTGAATGGTTCGCACCATTGGGCATCGGGATGACCAGAGTAAACCGGGTGGCTGCAACTGACTGGGAAGAAGACCTGATCCAAGAATTCCAGGATGTCTTCGACGGCTCCCTAGGCAGGTATCGGGGGACCCCCATTTCTTTTAGTCTAGACCCACAGATAACCCCTAAAAGGCTAAAGGCCAGACGGGTTCCTTTTGCTTTAAAAGCAAAAATAGAGGAACAACTAAATAAATTAATAGATCAAGGAGTTTTAGAACCGGTCGACCATGCTAGATGGGAAACACCAATTGTGACACCAATTAAGCCAGATGGGTCGGTTCGAATCTGTGGCAACTACAAGGCTACCCTGAACCACGCGCTGCAACAGAGCGCGTACCCGGTGCCAGTTGTGCAACACCTACTGCACTCTCTTGGGGGAGGAAAAGTTTTCACTAAACTAGACCTAGCACAAGCGTACCAACAGCTCCCAGTAGACCCCTTAACAGCAGAAGCACAAACAATAGTGACTCACAAAGGGGCATTCAAATGTAACAGACTCCAATTTGGAGTAAGCGTAGCCCCAGGCATTTTCCAGAGCCTCATGGAACGCCTGTTAAATGGCATAAAAGGGGTTGTGCCATACTTTGACGACGTCCTAATTTCAGCCAAAGATGCAACACAGCTTTAAAAAAGACTCAAAGAGGTCCTAAATAAATTCAGAGAATCTGGCCTTAAAGTAAAGAAAGAAAAGTGCTGCCTAATGACTGATCGCGTCGAGTTTTTAGGATATTTAATTGATGGAGAGGGCATACACCCCACCGAAAAAAAAGTCAGAGCTATAAAAGACGCACCAGAACCAAGGAATAAAACTGAGCTGCAGGCATTTTTGGGACTGATAAACTTTTATAATGTGTTCCTACCCCAAAAAGCCACAATAGCGGAACCACTGCATCGATTACTGGATAAGAAAACAATTTGGACATGGGGCTTAGAGAAAAAAAAGCTTTCCAAGGAATAAAAGACTTATTAACATCAAACACCGTTCTTATCCAGTTTAGCAACACACTGCCATTGACGGTGACCTGCGACGCCTCACCATTCGGAGTCGGTGCCATCCTGAGCCACCAATTGCCTGATGGGAGGGAGGCACCCGTAGCATACTATTCAAAGACCCTGTCCAAAACCGAGCGTAATTACAGTCAGTTGGACAGAGAAGCTCTAGCAATTGTCGCTGGAGTGAAATGCTTCCACGAGTACCTATATGGAAGAACTTTTCAAATCGTAACAGACCACAAACCGCTACTAGGAATTTTGGCGGGAAACAAGCCCACAACGAATATTCTGTCCCCACGAATGACTAGATGGTCAGAGTTCCTAGCAGCCTTTTCCTATACTCTGACACATCGCCCAGGGAAACAAATTTCCCATGCAGACGCTTTGAGCAGAGCACCATTGCCATCCACAGAGGAAGTCCCGGCACCAACGATGACAGCATTGCAGATAGAGACTTGCCCCGATCTACCCATATCTGCGAATGATGTCGCCAGAGCCACCGCAAAAGACCCATTGACTGCCCGCGTACTTAACTGGGTAGGTAAAGACTGGCCGGAAAATCAAAAAACTGAGAACTTTAAACCTTTCCGGACCAGACAAACTGAACTCTCAATTCAAAAAGGTTGTTTATTGTGGGGTGATCAGGTAATTATTCCTAACAAATTACAAGCCAAGGTACTGGGTATGCTTCACGAAGGCCACCCGGGAATAGTTAAAATGAAAAGCCTTGCTAGAAGCTGTGTCTGGTGGCCGGGTATAGATAGGGACATCGAATACTGGGTAAACTCGTGCAATAAATGCCAAAGAATCAGGCCGTCCCCGCCAAAAGCACCCATAAAAGACTGGGAAACCCCAAGAGGCCCCTGGTCACGAATCCACATCGATTTTGCGGGTCCTACCAAGGGGCATACGTTCCTGATTGTCGTGGATGCATACTCTAATTGGCTGGAGGTAAAAATTATGCAATCAATGACAACAGAAACCGTTATAAAACAACTCGACAAACTATTTGCAACCCATGGCCTACCGGACGTCCTAGTGTCCGACAACGGGCCACAATTAACCAGTCTCCAATTTGAGCAATACCTAGCGTCCCTAGGTATAAGACATGCCCTAACCACGCCAGCCCACCCGGCTGCAAACGATAGGGCAGAGAGAATGGTCAGGTTTACCAAGGAGGGTTTAGAAAAAATGGACACTGGGGATGTCCAAAATAAAATAAATCAATTACTCACTCTCCAACATATCACACCCAGTACTACAACCAACAAAACCCCAGCAGAATTACTGATGGGAAGGAAACTAAGGTCGCATCTGGACAGATTGCACCCAGATTTCACACCAGAAAACCCCCCCGACTCCTCCACTCGATTCAGGACCTTTGCAATAGGCGACTTAGTTTATGCAAAAAAATTTACCGGGGACCCATTATGGCTACCCGGACAAATTACACAAATAACAGGCCCCAAATCCTACCGACTAACGGTAGATGACGGCAGGGAATGGAAGCGGCACATAGACCAGCTTCACTCCCGAAACATAGAACGAAATGTAAACACACAACCACACATAGAAAAACACGACAAAATTCAAACCAAAGATGGGGGGGAAATGCGAGAAATCAATAAAGAACCATTTAAATTAAACTCCGAAAATAATAACAATCAAAAAGAGCAAATAAAAGACCCACTATTTGAAGAAAGTTGCGAGAAGAGTCCATCCGAAGGGTCCAGCCAGGCCAGCTCGACCTGCCCGGAGGAACCGGGAGGGAGCGGCAAAACCGCCAGCCTAAGAAACTCAGGCGGCAGTAAAATGGCTGACTCACCCTTCCAGACAGTTCCATGGAGAAGGACTGAAGACACCGCAACCCCATCCGAACCGGTCGAAGTCTCCAACAATAATGAACCGCGCAAGTCCAGTCGAGTCAAGAGAAGCCCCACCTACCTGCGCAACTACGTCACCACGTAGGACTGAACTAAGAGGGGAGGGGTGTTCTGTATAAATATAGTAGACTCCAAATAACTCATTCTGATTGGTTACTAAAAAACTAATGGGGATAGGTTCAAAAGGAACCAATCCTCGAAGCCGCACAAAGGCGGCAAAATCAAATGAATGTCATTGGCTACAAGCCGGCAGACAGAAACGTATAAAAGGGCTGTCGCGGCTTGAGGCAATGTTCCGTTTTGCAACTGTACTTGAAATAAAGACTTTGTTGTTGGAACCCAGTCTACCTCGCGTTTTTCCAGACGGAACACTGACCATGCCCAGTTTAGCAAAGTGGGGGAAAATTGCAATAAATCACATGACACCGCCATGACACCATGAGTTTGACACCCCTGATGTAGTGGCTTGGATTCAGATTCAAATTCCTTCACATTTCATAAGTAGAACAATAAAGAATTTGAACATCAACATTTTTTAGCAGCTAGTGCTGATTTTTCCAACACACAGCAGCAAAATAACCTTAAAATGCAATTTTAGAGATATGCAGAAACACCTGTTTCCATACTTAGCTTGCTTTTGTTAGAATTTGGGTTTAAAAAGCATGTTAAACTATGTCAGTTTTATGATACATTTTAAAATGTGGCTAGCTATTAGTTTTCTGGGCAGAGCTCCAGAAGTCACTCAAAATACAATAAGATGACAATTTAAGCATATATTAGGCATGGAAGCTGGCTTGGGTCAGTCACTTTTGCTTTCAGTCCAACCCACTTCAAAGTTTTTGTAGGGAAAATAGGAGGCAGGAGTATTCATTATGTTCACCACTTTGATGCATGTATGTGTGTGTTTGTGTGTGTGTGTGTGTATGCTGTTCAGCTTCCTTTGGATGTTATCCCACATCATTGTAGTTGTGCTTTTAAAGTTGTAGCAACGTTTTGGCAGAATCTCATCTGCCATCATCAGGCTTCTGTACTGAGTTCGTATGTGGGTCAGGCTATCACAGCCATTAGTTTTAAATTTGAGGCTAGCCTACTGTGATAGCCTGACCCACATACAAACTCAATACAGAAGCCTGATGATGGCAGATGAGATTCTGCTGAAACGTTGCTACAACTCTGAAAGCACTACAATGACGTGGGATAATACCCGAAGGAAGCTGGAACAGCACACATGTAAGTACCCGCGAAAGCTTAAAAAAACAAATATATATATATATATATAATATACAGATACATGTTCATGTAAATATATACTTATAAAAGATGGAATAAAAATGTGATAATAATGATGATCAAGTTCAGATTATATACTATGGGAAAACTGTGTAATTTCAAAGTGTTTAAATTTTGAATTGAAAGTAACCGTAAGAGATTCCAAATTGAATCTGAATAACAGGACTAAGGGAAGAAGCCCTTTCCCCAGATAAATCCAATATTTTCTCAGTCCCAAAGCTCCTTTCAAAATGCTTAAGAGAAAATGAAAATAAATAAAGAATCATATGTATTTTCTTATTCTAATTCTCATGTCACTACTATTGTACTACAGATGGTTGCATATGTAGGATTTCAACATAAATTTGTTCCTCTTATATTCAGATTGTTACAGTAAACATTCAGTGAAAATACTTTGTAGTCTGTTTGCCTTATGGCTTACTATTCTGGTTCATGCTTGAAAGACAAAGATTTTCTTAAGTTTTTTTTTCCCTTGTAGGCCTATCTTCATGATCCTAGAGAAACATTTCTTCGCAATAATCAAACAAATATGACAGCATTTCTAGTTACATACTAAAAACCATTGAAGTTACCTGCTTTCTATTGTATCTGCACCATTTAACATATGAACATACTTGTCTCTTGTACTTAGCCTTGTCATGATAACTGCTGTTGCTGTTGTATCAAACTGTGGAGATATATATATATACAATACACCTTCAAGCATAATAGAAAGTAAACAAACTGAAGTATTTGGGATTTGTACTTCTGAAGGCTTTAGGAATATTATTATTGTGTTAATATTATTATTGTGTTAATTCAGACATCCCCCATGTCTTTTATTTGCTATTGAAAATCCCAAAGGGAATTTCCGAAAAATACTTTTACTTTAATTCAGTTAAAAAAACACTTTACAAAGATAATGAGCAGGAATTATGTTTCACCCTCTATTAAAATATTATAAATAAGTATAAAAACAGGGGTCTCATTTTAGAGATGATCAATAAGGAGCATGAGTTGAACACTGCTCAAATAATTTTTTCATAAATTCATAGAATGAACATTAAGATATCAAGTTTTGGTTCTGTCTAGGAATAGAATTTATATGAAAGTTGCACAAAATGGTACAATTGCCATCATTATACTTCATATACATTTTTTCTTGCAGCCTTGCTTATCAGTTACAAAAGTTAAAAAATAAAATTAGAACTTTCTAGCTAGTGCTAACAACAAGAAATATGAACTGCTGATACTTTTATGAAAATTCTTTTTTTTCCTATTGATGTTCTACAGATTATTCTTAATTCAGAAGCATTTAATCTTCAATTTTAAACCCTGGTAACAATTATACATTTTCTCATAAACATAATTATATTAATTATTCAACAATAGCTCTAGTGTGGTAATAAAAACTTTTGACAATAAAATGGGCAGACATTCATTTACAACAAAATTAATATATTAAATGTGAGAGACAGTTTGGTGTAGTAGTTAAGGCACTAGGTTAGAAACAATGAGACTGTGATTTCTAATTCTGCCTTGGATACAAAGCCTGCTGTGTGACCTTGGTCCAGTTATACCCTCTCTGCCCTTTGAAGCAGGCAGTTGCACACCAATTCTGAAAGCTTGCCAAAAAAACTTCAGGGATAGACCCAGGCAATTGCTAAGAGTTAGCAATGACTCCAAGGGACACACACACAAAATCAAACATATTAGTGCCAAATTTTACTAATTCCATATTTAACTTGCTTTAAGATAAATTCATCTTACTTGAGGTCTTCCTGCTCTCCCAATCATTTGCAAAATATCAGTTTCACTATACTCTTGAAACATGCCTCCAGCATAATGCATAGTTGATTTTATAACTACCAGGTGTGCTGGTAAATTTACTCCCATGGCAAGTGTACTAGTAGTAACTGTAGAAATGAAATATTGAACTTGTTACAAGAGATTAGTTTTTAAAAAATTGTGGATATAACTATATTTTTGTAATATGCTGGACTTTCTTCCTTTCAACACAATGAAGTGAGAAAAAAAGTTTGAATGAGTATTGGTCATTCAATTCTCCATCTTACTACATTGTATATTATATTTTGTTGACAAACCCCTATTATTTCAATCAAGTATACTCAAATATTATATCAAGTTGTAGCAAGACATTTCATTTTGCATACATCATATGCAACAACCATGTAAGTACGGTACACTAGTTTACCAGTGACACATACATCTAAAAGGCTAGAAAGTGGAGATATATGTATCTCAGGATTAAAATTTTGAGATATTGCTGTTTGCTGATCTTGGTTTCTTCTTCCAATGTTTCATTACTGAATTAACTAATATAATCAGGGCTCTGAACAAGGTAGTTTACACACATAAAATTTAACAAGCACCACTTGTTTGGGTCAAAACGCTGATAATGTTACTAGTTTGGTAATGAAATATGATATCTATAAGTAGTTAGTTAACAAAACTAAAATTCAGAAAATCTGCAAAAAAATAGGAATTTGATCCAAGCCCTCTTCATATCCATGACCGTTTACTTTTCCATGCTGTGCTACCTTTGCATTTAGATAATTCTGAACAGCAATTTTTAAAAAAATGTTTATTAGTTTACTAACTGGCCCTCTCAGAAATCCAGAGACCCAGAGTTTTCCAACTTTGGACTTTTATAGTTATAATAAAAATTAAATCTAATAGCACATAAAAATGAAATAAAAGTGCAAAAAATAGAATACCTCATCAAGATATTTAATTTCAATATTATTAAGTGAAAAAGGGGCAAACATTCTATCCCCAGACCACATTTATAAACTATCATGATAAATTCATTTTTTACAACTTAAAGGCCCTGTCACACTGCCCAACGGATGCAAAACGGACACAACAGATGAGCAAAATGTTCCATCCGTTGCTATCCGCTCTCAAAAGGGGCAAAAATTTGCATAACCGGAGAGGATAACACAGATGCGGGGAGGAAGCAGAGCGGATGGAAAGCGGATGCGGAACGGAAGCCCAGCAGATGGAAGCAGATGGCACATCTGCTAGGCTTCTGGGGGGCCTCAGCAAAGTGGACGCGGAACGGAAAGAGCGGATGCACAGCGGATGCACAGCAGATGAAGCGGATACGAGCGGAAGCCTAGCAGATGCCTGGCGTTAATTGCGCATGCGGGGGGGATGTATTGCGTAAGCCACGTGGATATAAAGGGAAGCAGCTCGCACGTGGCCAGCATTCGGAGGAAAGACCTGCTGCAGGATACATCGAGTCCTTGCCTGCCCTGCCTGCATGCCTGCCTGCAAGCCTTGCTGCCAGCCTTGCTGCCAGCCTGCCTCCAAGCCTCCTGGCCAGCCTCCCTGCCAGCCTTGCTGTCTGCCTGCCTGCCAGCCTTCCTGCCAGCGTGCCTTCCAGCGTCCCTGCCAGCCAGTCTGCCTGCCAGCCTTGATGCCTGCCTGCCTGCTTGCCTGCCTGCCTTCCTGCCAGGCTTCCTGCCAGCCTTGGTGCCTGCCAGCCTCCCTGCCAGCCTCCCTGCCAGCCAGCAACCCCACAACCATGGGGAAGAAGCAAAAGTCTCAGCAACCTGCCGCCATCCCTGGCAAGAGGGACAGGGCCACCCTCCCGCCCCCTGTCCCTGACTCTGCTTCTGCTGGGGCTTCTGCTGCTCGGGCTCGCTTTTCTGGTGCTGGAGCTTCTGCTGAAGCTGCTCCTGGCGGTGGTGCTTCTGCTGCTGCGTACTCTTCTGAAGCTGCTCCTGGTCCTGCTGGCCCTGCTGGTCCTGTTCGTCCTGCTCATCCTGCTCGTGCTCCTGGACTTGCTCATCCTGCTCGTGCTCCTGGTCCTGCTTGTGCTCCTGGTCCTGCTCGTGCTCCTGGTCCTGGTCCTGCTGCTGGCGCTGCTGCTGGTGCTGCTGCTGGTGCTGCTGGGGCTCCTGGTGCTTACTCTGCTGCTGATGATCCTGGTCCTGCTGCTGCTGATGATGATGATCCTGCTGCTGCTGCTGATGATGATGATGATGATCCTGCTGGTGATGATGATGATGATGATGATGATGATGATGATGATGATGATGATCCTGCTGGTGCTGCTGCTGCTGCTGGTGTGGAGGAGCAGCCCCTACCACCTGGGAGCCTCTCTGATGAGGGCCCATCTGGTCCTGCCAAAGGGAGGAAGAGGCGTATGTGGGGACGGGAGAGGAGGCAATACTTCATCGAGGAGGAACACGAGGATGAGGTGCTGGAGTGGCTGAGAGAGAATGACTATCTGTGGCGGAAGGGACATCGCTGTACAGGGACACCAAAAGGAAGCAGGCTGCTTGGAGAGAGAGGGCGGAGAGTATGGCTTACACTTCGGAGGTGCTCCTCGGCTGGTGGAAGCACATGCACACCTGGTATGGGAAGCTGCACCCGAAGAAATCTGGCCAGGCCACGGTTAAGCTGACGGACAGAGAGACCTACGTCATGGCCAGGTGCAGCTTCCTGGAGGGTGAGATCCGCCACTGAGGAGCACCAGGAGCCCCTCTGTCTACCCTCTCTCTCCAGCAGCCTGCTGAGTCCCAGTCCTCTTCCAGCCGAGAGTCAGTCCCTGTCTCCAGGCAGGTTTCTGTGGAGCGTGCCACGGTGGAGAACCCGCGGACAGCTGTTGTAACCGTGGTGGAGCGCATGGAGGATTCTCTGGTGCGGTGGGAGAAAGGAGACATCGAGTCCACCACAGTCATAGCTGCATCCCCCCCCCCAGCTCCGCCTCCACAGAAAGGCAGAGAGCCAGACAGCAGGAGGAGCAGAGCCACACTGTCCTGCTGGAGATCAGGGACACCATCCGCACCAGTATAGATCTCCTCTCTCAGCTGGTCAGCACCGACTCCTCATCCTCCAACCGCAAGCCCTTCCTCACCTATGTCAACCAGACCCTCAAGAACATGGAGGAACCCCAGTACCAGGTGGTGAAGGACCAGATCACCGAGTTGCTTCACAACCCTCCAGATCCAGAGGAACCTGCTCCCACCCAGTCCAGGTCTGCTCCTCCACCCCAGGAGATGTCCCTCCCATTCCAAGGCTTCCCACAGCCCCTCACCTACCAGTGCTACGGCTACCAGGAGGTCCAGCAGCACAGGCAGCAGCCCTTCCCAGTCCAGGCACAGAGTCATCGGATGACACCATTGCCACCGGTTCCACTGATGCCACCGATGCCACCCACGACAATGATGCCACCGATGACAGCGATGCCACCCACGCCAGTCCTCACCCAGCTGCAGACCAGACAGCCCCACTACACTACTCCTTCCTCCACCCCACAGCCAAGCCTGGCCTCAGTACATCTCTCATCAGTACTGGGGCTGACACCCCATGGCATGGAGGAAGGACCTCTCAGCATCACGGGTCTGAGCCAGCTGTCTGAGAGCTTCCTCAATGCACCGTCCCCTGTTGTCCTCTCGGGGCCAGGCACCCCAATGACGATACAGACCAGCACTCCAGCACCACCCACCTCCACAGCACCTGGACCCTTCACCCCTGAGACTGGGCACACCTCCGAGTGACCAAGAAGAGTGCCAGAGACTGGGTAGCTGGCTACCTGTGGACTTTATTTGGACACTTGACTTGGGTCATTTTTGTTTTACAGCTTGTTGTTCAATAAAGTTTATCTTTGATTCACACACTTACTTCATTTCTTTTTTTGTAATAAAGTCTTGGTGGAAACTTTTAGAATTGGTTTAAGCCTTTGCATGCTTGTGGGATGGGTTAAGATAGCAGTGGGGTGGGCAGGGATACCTTTGGGATGGGTTAAGATAGCTGTTGGATACATAAACCTCCAGTGCAAGCATAGTGGGACTGTATGGTCCACCCTCCCAGGTGCCACACCTTTGGCCCTTCATGAGTAAGCATTGATCCACACATTTGGACATAAACACAACTCTTTATTAAATGCCCTGTTCATTGTAGGCCCACCCAACATACATGGCCCAATCTCATCCAAGTGATGAGACAGGCTGAAGGAAGCACCCATTAATCATCTATCATCCTGTCTTGCCACTCCACTGCTCCAGCTGGGGAGTTGCACCAGTGTTTCAGGAGGTTGCGCTGCTTCTTCCCTTCATGTGAGGCTCTGTTGGGGCCTTGCACATCCTCAGTGTCTATCAGGTTTTGCCCTTGCCTCCATTCCCCAGGCTCCATGTCCCCATTGCCTTGCTGGAGGTCCACGAGCCTGTTCTGCAACACTGGGTAGCGGGTGCGCATGAGATTGTGCAGGATGCAGCAAGCTTCCACGATCCTCCGCACGGTCTCTGGGCGATGCTGCATGGTGGTGAGAAGTACCTGGAACCTGTTGGCCAGGATGCCAAAGGCGTTCTCCACCACCCGCCTTGCCTTGGACAGCCTGTAGTTAAAGATCCTCTCTTCACGGGTGAGGAGTCTGGAAATGTATGGCTTCATGAGGTAGGTTCTGAGGGAGAAGGTGTCATCCCCCACGATGAAGTAGGGCACATCTTGCGTATCATTGGGCAGGGGGTCTGGATCTGGGAAGCCCATGATAAGGTTGCCTTCCAGCCCCTCCTTGAGGTCACTGGCGTTGTATACCTGGGCATCTGAACATGAGCCGCTGCCTGAAGCATCGATGTACATGAACTTGTAGTCAACATCGACCATGGCAAAGAGGACGATGCTGAAGAAGCCCTTGTAGTTGAAATAAGTGGAGCCCGACTTGGGTGGTGCTTTGTCGGCCACGTGCTTCCCATCTATGGCTCCAACAGTGTGTGGGTAGTTCCACCTCTGATACCACTGCTCTGCAACTTTCTTCCATCCTTCATCAGTAGAGGGGCACTGGAGGAGCTCCTGCAGGTATTCTTCGATGATGGCCTGCACCACTTCTCTGACCACAATGCTGATGGTGTTGTGTGGCACCCTCCAGCCGTACTGCATGCTCCTGTAGGTGATCCCTGAGGCCAGGTGGCACAGAGTGAGTGCCACCTTGAGCCCAGGTTCCAGGCTGGGCCGGAAGTTGGTGTTTGCCTTGGTCAACCTGGGTGTCAGCCGCTGCACAACTTCGTCAAACATGGCTGGAGGCATCCTCATGAAGTTCTGGAACGCCCGAGTGTCTTCGTTCCTGAGCTCCACCATCAGCTTGTTGTACAGTCTGTACTCTGCTCTTCTCCCGATCCATCTTTGGACCCAGACGCTTCTTGGCCGCCTCTTTTTCTTCCTGTATTAGAGTTCACAGAGCCTGTAGATGGCTTCGCACTGTTGCAGAAGGATGGTGGCTGCCAAAAGGACTGTGTTACGATCCACGGTGGACATGACTGGATGCTGTGGAAGAGCAAGAGTCAGATGAAGGCTGCAGAGGTCTGCACAGCTGGGCTGCTGGTCTGAAAGTGAGATGCAGACGAGTTGCTCCCCCTTTTTATAGGCAGTATAGGTGTCCCTTTGCATCCTCTAGGCATCCTCTAGACATCCTCTAGACATCCTTAATATCCAAGATAGGTCCCCTCTGCGAACGTTTTTTCCATTTTAAACGCTTTGTTTCCATGCTGCATCCGTTCTGCATCCGTTCTGCTTCCGTTCTGCATCCGTTCCGCTTCCTCCCTGCGTCCGAGCAGATGCGAGTTGCGCGGATGTGGAACGGATGCCTAGCGGATATAGCGGATGCGTAACGGATGCAGAACGGATGCGTAGCGGATGCGTCGTGGATGCAGAACGGATGAATTGGATACATTTTCCGCGCAAAAGTTTTGAGCAGCTCAAAACTTTCTGAGCGGATGAAACATCAGTAAACGGATGCTGGACAGATAGAGAGGAAGCAAAACGGAGGCAGTGAGTACATCGTGTTTTCCGACGGATGGCAAGCTTTTTTGTCCATTTTACATCCTCTTTGCATCCGTTGGTGCAGTGTGACAGGGGCTTAAGGTTTTTAAAGATTATCTCAGTTTAAAAAAATGAACTCCAATCTCAAATTGGTCTACTTTAGATATACTATGTGAAAATTTACTGTTTGGAGAAGAAGATAAATGGTTACAGTAGTGAGGAGTGCATTGTTGGGAGAGCTGAAAGGAACAGATTGTTATGAAGAAATTCTACTCATGTGGTTGCTGACAATCAACATTGATATGACAGCACATAATCAATCAATCAATTAACAAATCAATTAACTTTTTAAAGAAATAAAGTATCAAAATTATTTTTATTCTGAAATGCTTTGTACTTACAAAGAACTGGTATGTCTCCCATATTAAAAGCTGTTTCAATTATTTTTCTGTCAGACATTTCTACTCCAGCATGATGATAAGCAACTCCACGAATTAGGAGATCTACAAATGAAATTCAAACTTGAAATATTGATTGTTTTCCCTTTATACATAAACAATTATTATAGTTTCTCCAATTAGCATAACATACATACCCTTTAGCTTGGCTTCTTTTATTACATTTGCAGATCTTTGTAATCTTAAAGGAGAGAACAAGAAAATATGGCAGTTTCAATAAAAAAAGATCACACTGTTTGATTTCATCATGGTAAAACTTCAAATTGGACTGGGATGAAAAATAGGAGAACCTCATTTATTACCTGATAAGACTAAAATAATTTCACTTGTTTCATGACAGTAATAAATAAACATTTTTAGTTCAGAAAAGGCTTCAAATAAAATTTCCATTTTTAACTCATTACAAATTGTTCTCACACCAACTTCTTTTTCATTCTTCAATGAATACAAAGTTGCTCATGAGGCTTGGAGACCTGGCTGTGCAATAGAACCTATACAATGGTTTCATTGAGTGTTGTTGGCTTTTTGCATACCTTAGTTGTGAATTGTGTTATATAAATATTATATGGTTTTATATTATTTTATATTTTATACTGTATTCCTTTTTGTTTTACTTTTAATTGTAAGTCACCCAAAACCATCTAATTGAGATGGGCAACTATAAAATTGAAATAACAAATAAATTAAATACTTTTTACTGTACTGATACAGAGAAATATTTATATGGAGTATGCAATTAAAGCAGTAAAATTACTGCTTCAAGAAATTGACTGCAAATCAATGAAGTGTATTTTAAGGAATTGGGGGGGGGGGCTGGAAAAATAATGAAAATATTCAGCACTAATGCTTTAATTATTGGTATCTGACAATTGTAAAATACAGAGAGACTTATCTTAGATAATCCAAAAGCAATTACTTTACAAAAGGATGAATTCAATTACCTTATAAGTATGTGGTCTGATGCTATTAATTTGCATTCCCTGAAATAGTCCTATGAAAAATATTCTTAGCAAAATTACTTCACTACCCAATCACCACATGCTAACAAATAATGTAGTGATTCTATAGCAGTCCATTATAAATTGATGAGAAGTACAGATTTTGCTACATATAAACTATACATATGTTGTAACCAGGAGAAAGCCTGCATTACAAGGTACCTTTGTTTTTGTTCTATAGTCATAATAAATTTAGCATCTTTTGCTAGCACAGAAGCAGCTTGCTGAACTCCTTTCCTTGTGGCACAGAACTGTAAATAAGAAAATCCATTGTTTATAATAATTCTGAAATATACACCAGAACATGACAATTATTAAGGGGGAAATTGTCATGCATACCACAAGTGTTGGCTTTTGTTCAGAGTATGTTTGAATAACACTAGCTACTTTATAGTTAAGTGTTAAGTCAAATTTGAATTCAGTTTGATTGCTACTGCAGGGAAATCCAAGCACAACTTTGTGCAGCTTCACTGGACGGTGTCTTTCATCTATTTTCAGGCATACAGCAGGCCTCTTGCCATCTGAAAGCCATTCTGCAATCTTTAAAGGAAAAGAAAACATGTTAGGATTGAAACTGGGAAAAAATGCCTTGGGCTGCAGTCCTGAAAAGACTTGCTCAAGAGGAACTGTACTTTAATCATGAAAGCTCCACTGGCACAAATATTTTTAGATTTACTGTACTGGGTATTCAGTGTGCTTATCTGTGTCATGAATACAAAGTACTGTTCCAGAATTTTTACCAAGATTTACCAGTTAATACAGCTAAATACTGCCTACATGACTACTTTTCTGCTTTGATAGAATGCTTCCTACTTTATATGAAGATGGTTAATGAAGAATGTTATCTATATGCAAGACATTAGATGTTCTGTATAATATTCAATCACTGCACCCTGGCATAACAGTAAAAAAACTGAGTAGAAACTGGAGTAAATATAAATACTGAGAAAAGAAAACAATACAATTTCAGGAATCAGAAATAAACATTATGAATGTAGTAAATGAGTGATCCCTTATTCACTCAAGTAGGACATAGCAAACCATTCCTTCCTCTACATTCAGCCAAATAGCCAGTACGCATATCCTAGTTGCCTGAGCAAATAGGCAGGAGAATCCATGACTATAAATGCAAACATATATAAATGCAAACTGGGATAACTTCTTTTTTTTTTTTTTTTTAGCTACAGAGGATAAATACTAGGTTGCTTCTGGTATTCTGGCTACTAGCAGGTAGCAGTAATGCTGACAGAACTTTCCAAAGAAAAACCATCAGGAAATTCCCCATACTGTTTAAAAAAAAATTATCTTGAGACAAATAGCAGGTAGGAAGGTAGACATAAAAAGAAACAGATCACTCAGGAAGGCCAATGGAAAGAAAACATAGATTTTTTTTTCTATTGCAGTAAAATGTAAGCAAAATGAAGAGTAGAAAAATAACAACATGGGTTCAATAGATTAGTTTCCAGGAGAAACACACAACTAAGAGATGCTTGACAAGGAGGGATTATAGTAAGAGCAAAGATAACCATTTCTGTACTGGAAGCATGGAAGGGCAACATGTATGAGCCAAAAAAATATTTTGAGAACATAAAGGACTGTTTGCAGGAACAATAAAAGTTTCTACATGATCAGAGTGGGACCCATGGTAAAAGCAGGCCAAAGTATTTTGGCATTGGAGGTAAGATAAGGCACTGAGTCATAAAGCAAAAATCTGTAGGGAGCCAAGAGGAGCTAAAAGGAAGTGCTTCTACAACTCTGACTGAAGGTTGCAAGATATGAGTCGGGATTACTTAGGACAAGCTAGCTGGATAAGCACAGTAAGCACACACACACATTTCTATCTTAAGTAAGATTAGGGTTAAATTTTGCTTTTAGATTCTCTTATTTTAAAATATAGTAGTCTGATGCATTAGAGGATCACGAGAGATATGACAGTGACTGCATATCATATCTGAAGAGCTGCCACAGAAGAGAGAAGAACTTATTCTTTATTAATGGTTAAAACTACAGTGAAACAGATTCAGACTATCTGTCATGAGGGACAAAACTGACTGAATGAGAACCAGTGGAACAAGCTATAAGTGCAATAGTCCATGACATGGACACCAGATGAGGTATCTCCTGGAAAATAGGTAGTGACAGCAGAAATGCTCAAATGAATTCTCCTAAAACAGGAGAAAGTATCAGGATGTGAATTACCAAACTATATACAGTACTATTGGACTGAAATTCATGCAGAAGCCATGCTGACTGAGGTTTTAGGAAGAAAATGAAACTGTAAATATATAATTCTCCCTTCAAGTCCTGCTGTGCTATCTCATCATGATGGGGAGTGTTCCTGCAATGGAGGCATGAACAATGTAGGGATTATATGCCAAGTCCCAAAAGGATCATCCAAGGTTAAACAAGCAACAGCAGCAGCAATATAGGAACATGCTGGCGGTGGATGGTCCTTTTAGTGACAATAGCAAATTAATAATTTTATACTATGTGAAAGAAAGAAATGATAAACACACATTTTACTAAGAAAATCATGTGGATAGACAAAATAAAGTAATTGATGATATAGTGCTGGCTTTTTCAGGTTGGATGGCACTTAGTATTCTATTGAGGAATTGGGATTTTTTGGAGTACTAATGGTATTTATGGCTCAGCTAGATTAAAGCTTTCTAGTTATCTAGTTGCTAATGTTGCCACACAGGAACAGAAAATCCCAAACTGCAAAAACAGAATTACTGTGGGAATGTGGACTGTCAGAAATATAAATGTAGGAAAGCTCAGCACAGTGAAAGATAAAATGAATCAACTATTTGGTAAGGTAGCACTCGAGGTTTTGAAAAAGATATTCAAGTGCTGTGAAGAGTCCGTATCTATGAAGACCAGAATCATGTTAGCAATAGTTTCCCCCAGGATAGTCTATGGGAACAAAAGTTAGATTTTGAAAAAGCTGGAGAGTTAGGGAATTCTCACTTCAGGTAAAAATGACACTGAAATTGTAACACATTGGACATATTTTGCAAAAATCTACCACTGGAAGAGCTGAAGGGACAGGTTTATCTATGCTTATGCTAGCTTATGCTAAGAGCTGATACTGACTTCTGGTAATAAGCAATCGCTTATTTGTGGGTGAAACACAAACATTCACTGTGTTAAGCACATACATTACATACTTATGACCCATCAATGCATTTTGGAATACAATCATTAGATTGCCAGTCCTGTAACCTGTATCTATAGTCAACAAATATGAGAGAACTACAGAGTTTTCTCATCAAGCATAGCCTTTTAAATTTAAAGTGCTGTAATTATCCTTTCCTTTTCTTTCTTTTTTGGATATTTGATTTTGGATAGCAAGCAGTTGATCAGAAAGAAAATTCTTTTTGAAAATTTTTGAAATCTTAAATATATAGTATAGTATATAAAAAGAAAAGTTAATTCATGTTTCTTACATCTTCTGCATTTGGAATTGTTGCAGAAACTGCCACAAATCTCATGGGAAATACTGAGTTAGGATTGTCAGAACTTTGTGAGAAAGAAGACTGAATAGTTTTCATCCGGCTGACCACAACTTCAAGAGTAGCACCCCGGCTCTCATCTTTTACAACATGTACCTATGGAATTAAATATAACTCTATATAAAACATCTACTGCTTTCCATTATGATATTTTAAGTCATCAGTTACTACTTTACCTCATCAATCAGGATAAGTCTCACTAGCTGAACTAAAGAGTTATCTCTCCACTTTCTCGTCATGCTATCCCACTTTTCCTAAAGGATAATAGGAAAAAAATTATATTGTAGTACAATCTAAATCATCTGTTTTATAGGATTCAAATACTGTTGGTATTGTCAATCATTATTATTACTACCCCTAGCAATCAGCTGGAGCACTATAAATACATGTTTTTGTTTCAAGCTAGCAATTGAGAGAGAGAGAGAGAGAGAGAGAGAGAGAGAGAGGGAGAGAGAGAGAGGTATATAGATATGTAGATATATATATGCTGTTCAGCTTCCTTCAGGTATTATCCCACGTCATTGTAGTGCTTTTAAAGTTGGAGCAACGTTTCAACAGAATCTCATCTGCCATCATCAGGCTTCTGTATTGAGTTTGTATGTGGGTCAGGCTATCACAACCATTAGTTTTAAATTTGACGCTAGCCTATTGTTGTGCCAGGATGTTTCTTTCTACATCCTGATTGGTTGGGAGTCTTGGTCTGTGTTTATTGTTCTTGGAGTTTGTTTGATTGGTGTTTCTGGTTTCTTCTGTCTGTTTTGTGGCTTTGATTGGCTGGCAACACTCTGTTCCTGTATTGGAGGCTTTCAGTGCAGCTTGGCTTCGTGTGAAAAGATGGCTATTATCTATTAGGAAGCTAGGTTTCATCTGGGTGCCTGGTTGGGGTGTGTTTGAGCTGAAGGTATCAGGGGGAGTCTGTTTGTGCCCAGGTGTTTGCCTGGCTTGTGGTGTGGAGATCTTTCTATTTGAGAGTGCAGGCTTCCAAATGATTGACTGTCTGGTGGAATCAGCTCTTCTATTCATGCTTTCAGGTCTTTTTTCAATCTCTATGGCTTCTCTGATGATTCTGTGGCTGGGGTTTTCTATAGTGGCTAGGGTTTTGGTGCCATTGAAGTTGATGTTGTGATCTGTGGTTTTAATGTGTTGGACTAGTGAGGAGGTGTGTTCCTGCTTTTTTACTGCATTTTGTGTTCATCCAGGTGGGTACTTATTCTTCTTTTGGTCTGTCCAATGTATGTGGCCGGGCATGATGCACAGGGAACTTCGTATATGCCTTGGTTTTCCAGGTCAATTTTGTCTTTGGGGTTTCTAAGGATGGCTGCTATTTTTTTGTCTGTTTTGAAGGCAGTCTTGATGTGATGCCTGCGTAGTATCTTACTGATTTTGTCTGTAGTACCTCTTATGTAGGGCAGGACAGCTGTTCCATAGGTCTGTTGATCTTCTAGGTCTCTATTATGTCTTAGTGTGTTTTTGTGGATCAAGCTGTTGATTTTGTTTTTGTGGAAGCCGTTGGCTGTCAGTACTTTAGTCAGGGCGCATAGTTCACTCTTTATATGTGTCTTGTCTGCCAGGCATTTGGTTCTGGTGATTAGTGTTTTGGCCACGAAATTTATCTGTGCTGGGTGGTGGTGGGATTGGGCATTGAGGTAGCGGTTGGTGTGTGTTTTGTTCTGGTATACGGTGTGTCCTCGTGTGCCATCTGTTCTTTTGTAGATTAGTACATTTAGGAATGGTAGTTGTTTGTTTATTTCCGTTTCCATGGTGAACTTAATTTTGGGATGTGTGCTGTTTAGGTGTGTTAGGAAATTGTTTAGGTTTTCTTTTCCATGGGGCCAAATCACAAATGTGTCATCGATGTATCTTAGCCATAGTTTGGGTTTGTGGGTGACATTAGCCAGGGCTCTGGATACAAATTCTTCCATGAACAGGTATGCAATGACGGGTGACAGTGGTTTTATCCCATAGGGGCTCCTTCAATTTGCTTGACCTGGTAAAAATTGACCTGGAAAACCAAGGCATATACAAAGTTCCCTGTGCATCATGCCCGGCCACATACATTGGACAGACCAATAGAAGAATAAGTACCCGCCTGGATGAACACAAAAATGCAGTAAAAAAGCTGGAACACACCTCCTCACTAGTCCAACACATTAAAACCACAGGTCACAACATCAACTTCAATGGCACTAAAACCCTAACCACTATAGAAAACCCCAGCCACAGAATCATCAGAGAAGCCATAGAGATTGGAAAAAAGACCTGAAAGCATGAATAGAAGAGCTGATTCCACCAGACAGTCAATCATTTGGAAGCCTGCACTCTCAAATAGAAAGATCTCCACACCACAAGCCAGGCAAACACCTGGGCACAAACAGACTCCCTCTGATACCTCCAGCTCAAACACTCCCCCCCACCAGGCACCCAGATGAAACCTAGCTTCCTAATAGATAATAGCTGTCCTTTCACGCGAAGCCAAGCTGCACGGAGAGCCTCCAACACAGGAACAGAGTGTTGCCAGCCAATCAAAGCCACAAAACAGACAGAAGAAACCAGAAACACCAATCAAACAAACTCCAAGTCCAATAAACACAGACCAAGACTCCCAACCAATCAGGATGTAGAAAAAAACATTCTGGCACAACAATAGGCTTGCCTCAAATTTAAAACCAACGGCTGTGAGACCCTGACCCACATACAAACTCAATACAGAAGCCTGATGATGGCAGATGAGATTCTGCTGAAACGTTGCTACAACTTTAACAGAACTACAGTGACGTGGGATAATACCCGAAGGAAGCTAAACAGCACACATGTAAGTACCCGCGAAAGCCTAAGAAAACATATATATATATATATGGATCTTTGGTTATTCGGGTTTTCTCCCGCGTAGAATTGGGAGTATCTAGGCAACGTTTCGATGAAGTCTCATTCATCATCTTCAGGC
>BLBF01000020.1:15564282-15628878 GCA_015471245.1 Laticauda colubrina | reverse complement strand
GAATCCAGCAATGATATTATTATTGACACCCAAATAGTCCCTAAAAATAAAATAAGTAAACCACAAATAGCCATTAAAAAGGAAGAACAGGAGGAAGTAGTAGAACAGGCACAGGAAGTAAAAGAAGAACAGGAGCAGGTGGAACAGGTGAGTCCACCAGTAAGCCCTCTATTACCAAAACATTCAACCCGAGTAACACAACCACCTAATAGATATCAGGCTAGTGTTGTATGCCAAGTGAATATAGTTCCAAGTAATTATAATGAACTAAAACTGTATTTTGCTAAGGATCAGGCTGCTTGGCAGGAAGCAATGGATAAGGAACTGGAATCATGAAAAAAGTTTGAGGTATACAAAAATGTTCAGTTACCACCAGGTAAACATGCCATAGAAAAACAGTTAGGAGAAATCAAACAATATCTTGGTTTAAAGATAGTTAGAACTAGGGCAGGATACAAAATCTCACAAGCAGATAAAATTAACCAATTACTAAAAAGTTATAAAATGGAACTTTGTAAACCGGTTAAAACACCAATGAGCCAAGAGTTTAGCCATAGTGATGTTCAAAGTCCTATTTTTGATAAGAACATTTATCAGTCCTTGATTGATAGTTTATTTTTTCTCAGTAATTGGTCAAGGCCAGATATTGCATACAGTGTTGATCAATTAGCGAGACTGAGCCAACTGAAAGGCACTGGCAAGCTGCTAAACATGTGTTAAGATATCTGAAACAAGCAATGCATTATGCATTGTATTTGGAGCCTAAAGATGAAGTGAGTTTAACTGCATATGCTGATGCAAGTTTTGCTACATACATAAATACACAAAAATCTACATCTGGTACTGTAGTATTATTGGGAAAAATGTTGATTAGATGGAGGTCTATTAGACAGAAACATTTAAGTTTGTCAACAATGGAGGCTGAATTCTCATGTTTGTCTTTACTATATACATATTTAGTTTGTTATAAGCAACTATTAATTGATATGGGAGTTGATATAACAAATTATATTGTTGTTCATGAAGATAATCAATCAGCAATACTGATGGCTTCAAATATTGCTGTTAAAACAAGAACGAAACACACAGATTTAAGATATTTAAATGTGAGACAATGTGTGTAAAGTAAAATGATTAAGCTAGAATACTGTATGTCAGAAAACCACATAGCAGATCATTTTACAAAGGCCCAAGGCTCTGTAAAGCATAAAGCTTGCTGCGAGGATTATGGACTTAGAATATAAGATTGTATATATTATCCTACCCAAAAGGGGAGAATGTTAGGAATGTAAGTCATCTAACAGTTATTTGGGTTGGAAATATATAAACTAGGATAGACATTTTAATACTTTGCCTTTAAGAGAATGCTAAACCTGTAATTGGGTGTGGTTTCTCAAACCCCCATAAAATGGAGCCAGAAACCTGGGTTGTTTAGTCTCATTGAGTCTCTGTTTCTTCTGTTGGAGAGAGTTGCCATTCCTTCTAATGACTGCTACTGATCATTGATGTAAGTCTGTTACTGAACTGTTTTTTGATACTGGACTTTGATATTTGGATTATCCCTGAACTGAACACTGACTGCTTTACCTGTAAATGACTTGAACTGCTTATCTTGGACTTTGCTTAAACGTTTATTGGAAGTAAAAACCTACATTTACTGTACAGTGTATCTGTGTGCTGTTTGTGTGTTATTTTTCACTACTCTCATTACGTCTACATATATATAAGTACCACAGATCAAATCCAAACAGAATTTCAGAGTAATCTAATGCATTGTACAAAGTAAGGCTGCAACAACTTTTTAGACTGTATAGCTGATGCTACTCTACGCAACAGCAAAGACGCCTCTCATGCATGCCATGTGACCAATTCATAGTGAAACTATAGATAAATCAACTGGAGACTGATCAGAGTTATTTCTAAACCTAAAAATATAATGGTCCTGAATATTTCTAGTTAACAAACTTACATTAACTAATTTTTGAAACTTACTGGCGTAGTCAAAATAATGTGAGCATGCTGTATTTCAAATAAGTCATCCACTGCTGTATCTCCTGTTAGTTCCTTACAGATGAGTCCAATGGGTCCAAATTTTTCTTTCCAATCATCAAAGCGCTGACTGCAGAGAGCTTTTATTGGAGCCACTAAAAACAATACCAAGTATTGTGGGAGAACAAGACATCCACCAAATAACTTCAGTACAATATTTCCAATACTTTTCCATTCCCCCCCCCCCCAATTTCAAATTCCTTTGAATGTCCCAACTCCTTTTAGGGCTATACTCCAATTATTTTTCATATGCTATATATCGTCTACTTCTTTCACTGAGCCTTAACTATATACTCTTTAAAGTTTTTAACTTTTCTCGAAAGTTTTTTTTAAAGAGTAACCTTTTTGTTTCAGTTTAGAGATTAATTTTGTAATTAATCAACGTTTAAAGAGAGAAATTCTACATTCTTGGGGAGATTGACTGTGCTGCCCTTATATCTTATGAATGTATTTTTTGTTAACTTTGCCATATTTTCACTGTCATATCACATATTTTACTGTCAGTAGTAAAGGACAATTATTCTGATTACAGGACAGAAAGAAACATAATGAGAAGCACCAGGTGAGACCTTGCAAGTGCTGGATTCAAGTCCCTATTTGTGGTGCCACTAGAAAGTACAAAAAATATTTGTCAAATTTGGAGCTTCTGGATTTATCTTCCTTACTGGTGAAACCAATAAAATAAATGATTTAATAGAAAAAGGCAATGAAAGCAAGGGAAATCCCACTCTCTGAGTAGAACTATTTCTGCCTCTCTGGGCATTGCAGAAAGAGTGCAGCCCAATCATTACATATCACTGCCTGCTTAAAATAAGAGTCACCTTTCCCTGTGCAGGAAGAATTTCCAGTATAAAGTGACAGAAGCAAAATTTAGACCAGAGGACTAAGCTTTGGAGAAAGATCTTCCTATATCTGCAACCTTACCCACTGAATCATGTCACAAAGGGGCATAGCTACTAACTACTGGCCTAACAGGCCTTCCAAAGCAAGACTTATGAAAGGATAAATCAAAGCCACATTATGCACAACTATAAAACAAAAATAAATAAATAAATCATATTAAAATATATAAACATAGTTTTGTTGCTGCCATAAGGTTACATGCAGTAATCAAAGCAAGCAAAAACAAAAATGTTTCATGAGCAATAATAATTTAACAAGTAGTGTACTTACTATATACAATTTTAATATTTAACCAAGGTGTTGGCACTTTGATTAATAATCTGGTAACTGCAAGCTCAAACATCACAGTTTTCCCAGAACCAGTTGGTGCACAGATTACAAAATTTCTGTCTGTGTAAAGGAGCTACAAAATAGTAAAAAATAGTAAAATATAGCACAGCAACCAACAACATCCAATTTGACTTTTTAAAAAACCCATTTTTTCAAGAACATGAGTGGCAAAGGAGCCTAAACCGCAATATGTTATTTTTTTCTTTGCATTTGCCACTGGACAATTGTGAAGAATATATGGTATTTGAAATGATTATATGGCATGGTCTGAAATAGCGTTGCGAACATAAAACCAGGTCTCAAGTCCCAGGAAGAATTAGTGCACATAGGAGAAAAATTTCTGTACAATTTATTTATTTATTTAGTACATGGCATACCATACATGAACTAGCAATATATGTATTAACATTTCACCTAGATTAGTAAAACACAATAAAACATAAATGTTAAAAAGATCTATGTTCGAGTATCAATGTCTAGATATCTAACCATTGAAGTGCAGCATCAATTATATTTTAAAAATCAGATAATGGACCGGTACATGCCCTCAGCTTATAACCGGTCACAATGTGATCTAGTTTGACATGGAACCCTGCAGTCGCATTGAGGGGAGGATATTATGCCCCTTCTACCAGCGATGGAATACAAAATTTTTTACTACCGGTTCTGTGGGCATGGCTTAGTGTGTGTGGTGTGGCTTGGGCATGGTCGGAGAAGGATACTGTAAAATCTCCATTCCCACCCCTTTCCTGAGGGAAGGTTACTGCAAAATCCCCATTCCCTCCCCACCCCATTAACCTGCTTTCCAGCTCCATTATCCTATGCAGGACAACAAAAGAAGACCCAGCTGATCAGCTGGGACTCGAGAGGCAGAGAATAGATGGGGTGGGGCCAATCAGAAATGGTATTTGCCAGTTCTTCAAACTACTCAAAATTTCCACTACCAGATTCTATCAGAATCTGCTGAATACCAGCTCTGCCTTCTACGGTACAGAGAGAATGCTGGCTGATGCAGTGTAAGGTACAAATTCTACTCAGAATTGTCCATTGTTGACATGATAGTTCATGTCTGGCACCTTTTTTGTGGAGTCATTTATATGTCTACCTATGTCTGGGCATTTAGCGACCCATTTGGCTTTCCATTGGGAATCAATGTTAAAATTGTTGGGCAGATGTGCAAGTGCCAGTGGGGGTTTCCTGGATTTGAGTCTGTCAGCAGATAAATGTCTTTAATTTTTAATCTGTCTTTACAAATATACAATAAAAATTGTTAACCATATACATTCCTATCAATATAGGAGTTTGAAATGTTATTATCCTGTATAAATTGCTTAAGACATGATCTTATAATGTTTATCAAATGGTAAATCCCATTAAATTAAAAACTTCTTTTAATTGTAGCATTGGGCAATTATGACATCTAAAGAGATTTTGGAAAATATATCTTATAAATTTGTTCATTGTACTCTAAAAATATTTATTCCTTTGCGGTTATAGCATGGGTCACAGCAAGAAAAAGAGATTTGTTGAGATTTTAGCATGTTGCTATAAATACTAGTGGAGATATATTTTGATAGAAGACAACAATGTGCATAATTTCTGGAGCATAATATAAGGTGATGCTGCATTTCTACCCTAACTTCCTGGTCTTGAAGAAGGTGCTTAAGATCCTACTATCCTGCAGGGCATTTGGGTACTAAGGATGAAGGGTACTTCTGGGTATTTATTTTGTTTTAGTTTTTGTTATGATAACTTCCCGAGAATGTAAGAATAGTTTAATATCAGTATAAAGCTCATACTTACATCATCCAAAGCCTTAGACTGAATAAAATTAAAATAAGGGAACTCTTTGAAAATATTTCTAAATTGAGTGGCTTAAAACTTGTATTAAGGAAACATTTTAGTGAAATATGGGTACAATTTTATCTAAACAGAAGAATAAAACTTTCAAATTTTCCATATTTGTTGCATTTCATAAAATAGGTCTTAAAACAAAGGAGAAAATGCAAGACAAGACTGAAAGAAGAAAGAAAACAGATGTCTTGGGGAAAATCTGTAGTAAATATTTATAAAATTACTGATTAAGTTACCAAATGTAAATGTTATTCATTTATATGGGTAAACTAATCCAGTGACCCTGCCATGCTAGTGGACCACATATAATAGTACTGTACCTCAATCTATGAATAACATAGAGATATTTATTATTAATCTTGTGGATTATGACCCTTGGTATCATGATGAGTTTGCTCAATTAGCTTTCCTGATCTTATGCAGCCATATATAGGATCCTTTCGTCACGTGATGAATTTTTGGATTTTAAAAAATGCTAATATTTACATCCAAGAAATGTTACATAGTTATAGCAATAAGTTATAAAAGGATACGGATTTCAGTCACAGGCCTCAAAACCACTGAGTCATTTTTAGATATTACTAGTAACAAAACAAAACAAATGTTGGATTTAATTTTCTTTCTTTCTTATTCACATACACATTATACTTGATTTTAGCCAATATTTATTTAAACAGCACAAATAAAAACATAATAGCTCATATTCTGACCTAGTTGTATTTGGTTGTGCAATCAATCAACTGGGAGAGGGTAGACTAAATATTGATAATCTGTATAAATCTTGATATGTTTACATCATGAAAAATGCAAATAGCTATCTTTTCTATTACAGCTTGCTATGTTAACAGACATGCTGAGGTCAGGCTGTAATACCATTGGCAATGGTATAACAATGATGTTGGTTGATGTGGTGGTTGAAGTTAGCCCCACCAGTGAAGTAAGTGGTAGAGGAAGCCAATGCTGGGAATAGCAACAAAGTGCTGAAGGAGAAAGTTACTTGTCAGCTGTTTCCTGGTATGATAAACAAGTATGTCCTTTACGATTTTGGAGAAACTTTTAATATCCAATCCAGTTAGCTTTTGTCCATGAACTGGAAAGGACTATCAAATGAAAACAAAGTAGTTTGGACCAATTTTGCTTATTTTTTAAAATTTTCAAACAGGTTATCAGATAAGTGTTTTGTATTTATTTGAAATCTGCAAATTATGATTCCATGTTTTATTCAGTACAACAAACATATTCAAAAAATGTAGCTTACAAGAATGTAACGCTTATAAAAAGCTTCTTTGAAGGCATAAATACAATATGTATTTATTGTATTTAAATAATTTCTAACCCTAACTTAAAATTTATAGTTGTTTCTGGGTGCTTCTATGATGGGTGCTTCCAAACAAAGCTTTTCTGATATAATCAAACCTTCATAATCTACAGGATTTTATAAGTAATCACCTGTGGTTTCACACTATTCCTTCCATACTTTCTTGTTATCAAGTAAACTTCTAAGACAAGACATATCTTTGAATTGGTAGCACTGTCTGTACCCCAAATCCCCACACAGTTGGAGGTTTTTTTAAATGTCATACAAGTAGCCTTGGGTAAATGACAGCAACTGATACTGAAATCACACGAGAGCACAAGTTCTAGCACTTCAGATTGCTATCATTAAATGAATCCCATGCTATTACTAAGCATGTCAGGTGATTGCCATTTGCAACCTCCTGTTGGTTTCCCAATTGACTTTGCTTGCCAGAAAGGTCAAAATGGTGATCACATGATTATAGGATGCTGCAATGTAATAACTGTGCATCAGTCCTACTGTAAATATCACTCATTCAACATTGTAAGCTTGAATGTTGTTATATGAGTGGTTATTAAACAAGGACTACTTGTACTTTAATATTTCTTCATTGCTATATAACTAGATTAAACTATAGGAATGGAAGAAAAAGAGAAAAGAAGATGTGAATGTACAAATAATCATCATCATTTTCTCTATTTGGTCTTAAAATTGAGGAATATTCAATTCTATGTGACTGGCATTTTCTTGTACCCTAATACGACTGCTTCAGTGTTATCTAGCTTATGTATACTTTTTTGTGGTTCATTTTTTTCTAATTTATGTTTATCTAATGTATCCAATTTATCCAATTTACCTCCTACATAATTAATGTAGCCCTAACCCTAACTTTTGTTTTACATAATTATAATAGATTAACCTGTATTTCTGAATCTAATTCTGTTCATGAACATACATTATTCATAGTTGTTTCATGAGAACTGTAATTTAAGTACCTTTGGCAGGTAAAAGTGTAGAAAAAATGTAATTTACCTTCCATACTAGAGATCTCTGAAATATATGGAAATGATGACGCCTTTTTAATTTCTTTTGTATTTGCAGAAGCAGAAAAACTATTATTTACAGAAAGACAATTAAAATCTGAATTTTGGGCTATCTGCATATTATTTTTCCATAAGTCTTTTTTCATCTCTTTGTTGTTAATAATATTGCAATATGTATCCATTTCTATCCTTGCAGTGGCATTATTTGCATATGTATAAGAAGCTGGTTTAAATAAGCTGTAAGGAATGCAAAGGATTTTTTTATAATATACATAAACACACATACCTTTTTATATGACAATTATATATTTTTGCTTGGTTGCATTGTTTCTAATAATTAATCTTAAAACCTTATAGACAACTTATATTACTTTGATTATTCAGCTGACTGGTCCATTACCAGTACAAGTAAGTATATGCTTTCGTTGAGAGGTATTACTCAGATCACCTCTCATATATCTGCTTTTTCAGCTCACCATAACATCCATTTCTATTCAGCTTCTGAAAAATTATATAACTTGTATATTGCAAGAAATAGTAATTTAAAGTTTTCGAAGAACTGAAGAAAACAGAAGGTAACAAAATATTTAATTCTAATTTACTCCTTTCTTGTTTTCGTTTTATTTCATTGTTTATATCTGGATACTTAATGAAGGAAAAACTCAATGGTTGCTAGACATTAAAAAATATGCATTTCTCTTTGAACCGAGAATCAGGATTTATCAAGTTCACATTAAAATGAACTCTACCTAGCTTAAGATTACTTAGACTTTCAAAGAAATTCCTGAAAAAGGATGATCTAGTGAATTGTAACAAATCACCAAAGACTACTTTCTAATGCCAGAGTAATGGGATGTTACATTCCTATTCATGTAGTAAATTTTTTTATGACTAACCTATGAAGATTGGACTACAAAGTCTATATTCTGTAAGATGCCATGGGATATGTCTTTGTGAGCAAACTGAAGAGTGATGGCAAATCACTTGTTCCAAAGATGAAACGTTTCACTTCTCATCCAAGAAGCTTCTTCAGCTCTTATTGATTGGTAGGGAATGGAAGGATTTATACTCTTTGCAGTCATCTGGTTGTTAGCACTTTGAGAGTCAGTGCTTAGCTTTCTGAGCCTCATAGAGGTCACTTGGGGATTTAGCTGTAAGAGGTCACTCTCAGAGTTATCTGAATCAGAGTGCAAATGGGTGTGAAACTTTCTTTGGATGTTGAAAGTCCAATTACCTTTTAGAAAAAGCATATTTGGGACAACCATGACCTGGATGATTGAGAATCTCCGTAGACATTAACTAATTAATAAACTAAACTGTGTGTTTAATCCCTTATAAAATGTGTTTTGCCTAAGGCAAATCCAATTACTGACTAAAACATTGTTCCCAGATATTTTACATTCAAAAGAATAGTAGTATGGTTCTGATAACTATAGAATAGAATCATACCTTTTCCTGAATGTTGAGTAACCACTTTCATCACCATCTTCTTCTGGAAAACAAATTAATATTTATTTTCCAAAGGACTCTATAAGGCAAGTTCTGCTTATGTTCTAATCAAGACATGGAGAACAATGGATCCAATTCCAAGCTGTTGCCCCTGAAATGTTATATTCTTGCCCCAATTTTAGGCTTTATTTACTATAATTCTCTTTGTAAACAGTCTTCTAAAAATACACAATATCATGCTTGTCATTAATCTGTCAGTTCAACAATGATTATATTGTATTCATTTTTTAAAAAAAATTACATGGATAACACATTTTTATATCTTATGTGTGTCTGTCATGGATAATATTCTTGCAAAATATATACAATATAGCAAATTATAAACTCAAACTTGACTTCACTTTGAAATATAAATTCAGAACACCACAGTAAAATTCAGAAAATCTAAAAGAAAGGGATTCCTCCTCTTTTTGTAGACTGACATTTCAGAAGAAATTCATACATTGAAATACATGTGAACCTTCTTTTCAAAATAAACTTATTTTGAGATGATTTCCACCCCAAAGCACATATCATAGCATGATTTAAAAATATTTATTTTATTCAATTAAATTTATAAATTGCCACAAGAATGATAATAATGGGCTTGCATGTGACCAGAAGTTACCTAATGAAGGGCCAGGCAGGGTATGCTTGGTCAGCAGCAGGAACAAGTACAGGATGAAAGTGGCTGGGGCAGCAAAGTGGAGGGTGGTTGGCAGGGGCCTCAGAGGGCAGGACGCTGATGGCAAATGGGATTGGGACTGGGCTAAGGCAGTAGGGCTTTGTGTTGCATTGTTGGGCCAGGTTAAGGAAATTGCAGCTTTTGGAGATGACTATGGATTCACATTTCACTGCCAAGCTGGGGCAATTACAGCTTTGCTCTGTACTGCTGGGTCAGGTGCAAGGCGACTTCATACGACATTCTGGGCTGGGGCTTTCTGGAACAGTTACAGTTTTGTGCTGCAGCTCAGAGGCTGTTTTGTTTCTGGAAAAGTACCACCATTGATGCCAATAGCAGGTTTTCTCCTGGAATAAGTAGCAAATAGGATTATTAAATGAAGTTACAGAAGTATCATTATGTATTATCTATATTCGCCCTGATTTAATTTCCTGTGGTTATCAGGACAAGTTCTCTAAAACAAAAATACTAAAATGTATTTTCTATTTTAACATTTATGAGTTGTCATATTAATACTAATCACAGATTCTACCTTTTTGGTTAGTTTTTGCAAAATCCATTTGTAGCTCCTGAGTGGGTGGAATTTCAAAAACAGATGGAACAGGTGCAAGGTCCCAGTTTGTTGGCTCTTCATTTTCTAGGTACCTTTCAAAATACACATAGACAAAAAAACCTTTAAGATGTTCCATCCAAATTGCTGAGAAACTACCAAACATATTGACTTCTAAATTTGCTCTTTTAATATTACACTTGACTAAAAAGTGTTATATTTAACATTTAAGGTTTCTGTTAGCCCACTTCAGTTAAATATGAATTTGTTATGTGATGGCCAATGATGACCAACCATAATTCCAAGCCCACAGGTTTTCTACTTGTCCAACTAACCAAAATGTCAAAAAACAATTTAGATGCAAAACAAATTTGTAAGATAATTGAAACTCCAAAAAGTATCCAATATAAAATAGAATAAATTATTTATTGTGGAATTAATGTTCAAAACTGTATGAGTATAGTCTATAGCAGTGATGGCGAACCTATGCAACGTGTGCTGGAAGTGGCACGCAGAGCCATCTCTCCAGGCATACCAGCCATTGCCCATTGCTCTTCAGGTTTCCAGTGTGCTCATGTATACCGGCCAGCTAGTTTTCATGCATGTGGGAGTGCCAGAAACCAGAAGAGCAGCTCCCCCAGCGCACATGCATGCGCTGGCCAGCTGGTTTTCATATGCGCTGGAGTGTTGAAAACCAAAAGAGCAGCTCCTGGAGCGTATGCGCACACTGGCCAACTGGTCTTTGTGTACTCATGCTGTTAGAAACCAGAACACCAGGTGGCCGGTGCACATGTGCGCATTGTGAAGCTAAGCTTACAGTTTCCAGCAATCCCACGCACATGCATTGAGGAGTGCTCTTCTGGTTTCCAACACACACGTGCATACACACACACTCCTGCTTCAGCACTCGGTGTCGAAAAGGTTAGCCACCACTGGCTTCTAGAATCTAAATAATGAAAGTAATATGTATCAATTATTTCTAAAATAACCATTTTAAGCAGAAATGTTCAATTAATGTAATGGAGATTAGTATTTCATTGTACAGAAAGCATACTTGATTGGCTCTGTATTCAGCCAATACTGCATTACCCAGATGCCAATATTGACACCATATTTTAAATTATCAGTATTTTTCATCAATCATTGAGCCAACTTACATTTGCTTTGTGCCTGGTCCTTCAAAAAATAAGTTATCTAAAGAAAAGGCAGGTTCTGTCATGGCTGAAATTTGATTTTTCAGTTAGCTGTAAAAACATGCAATAAATATTTATGTACTTCATCTTAGTTCATACTAAATTTTCCCCCACCTTTTTATTCTCATAGCCACTTTGTGAGGAACTTTAGGCTAGTGGGTGATAATAAAGAGTTTCATTGCTGAGAGTGTTTTAATCTGGGTATGTTTTAATTTAAAATACTCCATACCATAAAGACATACTCACCAAAGATATACATGTTATAATCTATTATTAAAACAAGTATTATTTAAAATGGTTACTCTAATATTTTAACTAAGCACAGTTAAATCAGGATTCATTTCCTTTTTAGAAAAACTGGGAGGCCTTTGGGTAAATTTAAGGAGGTAATGCTTGTTTTTGATCATTTTAATTCCAAATAAAACAGGAATTAAATTTCCAGGAATGAACACAAATATATGTGACCCAGGGTAATATTGTAGGATTTAATCTGGGTCGATCACTGGGACCAGAGATTTAATCTTCCAAGCTTTTAGACTCACACTATAGCCCTTCTTCAGGGAACTTGTCCCTACCAAAATGTGTGGACAATTTTGTCCAGTAATACTGTCTCAGACAGTTGATTTGATGAGCTATGTAATTTTGAAGAATACAGTTCCCTCTCACCCATTTGGAAAGAGATAAATCTAGTGCCATCTCAAGTTGTTTTCAGATTCTCTACTGGCATTTAAACCAAATGAATCAGCCATTTAAACATTTACATATAGATAAAGTAATAGTATTTAAAATCAGTAGCTCTCATTTTTTCTGTTTTTCAAAGGAAAGGAAAGGAACACATTCATGATAAAGGAAGCTTTGCAGAAGAATTCTGGGAAGTGTAGTTTTTTCAGGCCTCTTATTTCAAGTACCTCTAATGTGTCACTGAATAAATAAGACACACAGATAATTAAAAACTGAATTGCAGCATATGGAAAACATTTTTAAAAATCTTATAACTGCTCCATTTTAGCCTTCCATTGTGTGACATGTAACCCCACTCCTAATACACTCTTCTTAACAGTGAGTTTCCCCCCCCCTCCATTTTGGTAGAATATAATATTTGGCTAGAAGTATTTAGATAAATATTACACATCAAATGTTTAGGTCTGAAACTGGTTGAGAGCTGAACATAATTATTAATACAATAACCTGATCTTAACCAGGAATTTATTTGCAGCCAGTTTAATTTCTATAAATCAGATGTCTCATAGTTATTTCTTTATTAAATTTATATGCCACCCATGCCACTATTGAAGGGGCTCTAAGTGGCTTTAAATGTAATATTCCGGGAGTAGTTTAGGAATAACATTCTGGTCTTCCATCTCCAGTTTTCAAAATGTCCTTCAGAGCAGTTCTACACAAAGAGAATTGTGACAGTCTAAATCAGTGTTTCTCAACCTTGGCAACTCTAAGACATGTGGATTTCAGCTCCCAAAATTCCCCAGCTACTCTGGATAGAAAGTTATTATCACATGAACAATGATAATCCCCTAAATTTTAGATTATACTATACTTCATACATGGCAGTGAGACATTACACTGACTCCATGAGCTATTTTCATGGTGTGAAACTTTCCAGTTACTCAGGGGACAACCCAATCTCCTTAGAAGAACCATTTACATTGGAAAACATGAAACCAGATTCTAGCTTGATTCCTGATTTCCCAATATTGCTAACTTTCAGAATTTTCAGCAAGGACTAGCTTGTCTGGAGAATTCAGGGAGTTGAAGTCCTCACTTTCTAGAGGTGGCTCATGTTGGGAAACACTAACATACCCCAGTGTCATACTTATTTACTTTCTAGCTTCATGTGTTCATGGTGGTAGGTGCCAACAGGCAAAGAAAGCCACAGTGTGATATATTATCAAGGATAGAATTAATAGTTAACATGGCCTGTTTTATTTCAGGCATGGAAGGAGGGAGGGAGGAGCTGATTAGCAAGATACCCCAAAAATGTAACCACTAAAATCTAAACAGAAAATATTAGAGACCTCAAAGTAGCTGAAGAAAAACCAAACAAGCAAGCTTAATATACCTCAGTGTGAGGGAAAATAACTGAGAAAAACAATTATCTGAGGAAAAAAATCTTTAAAATTGTGGCTCAGAGAGCCAACTCTCCTTCCTAAATTCCTAAATGTAAGGCTGAAGATGGTTAGATTTAAAGAAAGGGAACATGTTGTTGATTCAATCACAACTGCAGCTCTACAGTCTGGCAATTTTAGCTGGGTATGAGGAAAAAGTAGCAGAAATGATACTAAATTTCTCCCATGATTTTAACCTGTTATAATCCACTCTGCTTTTTTGCATTGGATGGCTTAAAATAAATGAAAACAAAGAAATAAAATGTATTTATTTCGTTTAATTCTTTGGTTTTAGGTTTAAACCATTAAAATCATTTGCTAAATTTAAAATGGGAATTTTTATGTATATTTAATTTAGTGTTTTAGGAAAAACAGTAATGATTTCTTAAAATTGCTATTCTAATAATGGTTCTATATATTAATAGAAATTAATGTTTAATAATGTATAATTCTGAGCTGAGATTCATCTGGTAGAATCTGAGGCAACTATTCAGAGTTATTTCATCCTATAAAAGCAAACTACCTTCACAGAAAAAAAAATTGTATAAACTGGCTCATATGTATTCTGAGCTTTGGCTAGTGCTCCAACTATGATTTAAAAAATGTCTTTCTTGCCACAAAATGTCAAAATATTTATATGAACAACACTGCCCATCTGAGTAAAGTTGTTGACACTAATTCATAGTAGGGGGCTCATTGGTATTTGAAATCTTTTCAGATATATTTGATATTAATATCTAAATCACTTTTAGTAAACCTCTAAAATATTAACCATTAGTAACAATAATATATACAAAACCAAAACAGCCATATTTAACCTAAGAAATGCAGTGAACACAACCCAATTTAAGCATTCATAATAGAAATGGCTTGTATTTGTTAAACTGATAAAGTAAAAAGTTAAAGCTGAAATTTTATTTTTTATTTTACTTCCCTGAAAAAAGTTGGAAGTCCATGCCTTTTTTTTCTTTCCATCTTTACCGTATACTTCTCTTTCCATTTCACATTCCCCTATCCTCTTTATTTTCATTTGTATTTTATATTATGATAATCCTAATACAAAATTTAAAAACAGCCTAATTTAAGCAGTCTAAAATTCCAGTACTGATTTCAGCCACAGAGTTTCTGCTAAAGTCACTTGGATTTTAAACTGTTAAACTTTCTGGATTTAATCCATCACAGTTTTCAAAAGCAGACCCACTTTTTTAATGATTAAAAAGTATGCTCTCCAATCCTTTTGGCTTCAGGCAAGTTTCCATCTTAATTTGTAACATCTGCTTTTAGCTGACCAGACTTTAAAACAACTATATAAACAGTTCATTTTCAAAGCATTTTTTTTCCTCAGAGTTTTTTTCCCAAGATGACATCTCCCTCTACACCCGTACAATACACACATCACATAAAATATATAGCAAAGGAGACTCCTAACAGCTCTGAGACAGTTTAATTTTTGATTTCCCCCAAGCTTAACATCTGATCACCCATATGTTTTGTGTCTTTTTCCCTCAGAGAGATCACATAACAAGTTATAAACCTGTGTATTCTGGAACAATATGAACAGAAAAATCACCACCACCAGAAAGTCAAATCCATTTTAAAAACAGTATAAAACTTATTTCACCAATGAAGAAATGTGAATAAAAGATGAACACATTCTAAAGGACTTTGTCGCTGAGAAAAACAAATAGAAATATTTTTCTAATGCCCAAAGTATTCAAGACTGAACTGCCATGGCAAATATATATATACTTTCGTAGATTTTCCCGAACACTCCCAGACATATATATATATATTTCTTAAGTTTTTGTGGGTACTTACATGTATGGTATTCAAATACCTGAACAAAGCTGAATACCATATGTACATATAAAAATGGCTGTGAAAGTCTGACTCACAGGTGAACACAATACAGAAGCCTGATGATGGCAGATGAGATTCTGCCGAAACATTGCTACAACTTTAAAAGCACAACTATAATGAAAAAAAATGTTCTGCCTCCTTATGTGGAGAATAATCTTTTAGAATCAGATCTTTCTAAAAACCTGGCAAGTTCTGTCTAAACATTATTTTAAGTTTTCAGAATAATACCGATTAATCACAAATGAAACATTGCTACTATGACTTTTGACTGTCCTTGGTTGTTGTTTTCAATGCTTAGATCTAAGCAATTGTTTTTTATCTCTCGATCCCTTTTAAATGAAAAATACCCCCAAGCCCCCATAACTATTCAAAATATTCCTGTTCGATGCATTTTTAATGATCTTACAATAAGCCACCATAAGCAAGGCAGTTTGCTTTGATGTGATATTGTGAAAGGAGTGATTTGACAATGTTTACTGACCTCAATACCCATCCATTTGACTCATTGTGTCCCACAAACACTTACAGACTTGAGTAAGATTGCTCATGCAAAAAAAGACTCCCTGCAAGTTAGTCGAGTGTATAGGTGTTTGCCAAATTGGGCCCTAAGAGAACTAAACACGGCTCCCACAAGACCTCACCAATACTGTCAGTATGTTCGCCAGAGGGAATCTCCCAGGACTGAAGTGACAACCTTTTCTTCTCCGGGGATTGAACATTTTATGCAGGACTGCCTCACTTCTGCTGGTTCACGAAACTCAACCCAAAGCTTGTCATTTTCAGTTAAACTCTCTTCCTGTTAAGGAAATGCCCACACACTCACACACGCCCAAAGTCCTTGACTTACAACCACAATTGAGACCAGAATTTCCACTGCTAAGTTAAATGAGTCACGCCCAATCTTATGATGTCCTTTTATCATGGTTGTTAAGCAAATTATTGCAATTGTTAAGTGAATCACATGATCATTATGCAATTAAGCTTCCTTTATTAGTTGTGCTTGCTGAAAGCTGGTTGGAAAGGTCACAAATGGCAATCACATGACCTGGGAACGTTGCAACCATTGTAAATATATGCCGGTTGCCAAGCAACCAAATTTTAATCACATGACTGGGGATGCTGCAACAGTTGTAAAGACCCGGTCCCACTGCACTTATGGATGCAAAGAGAATGTAAAACATTAAAAAAAGCTTGCCATCCGTTGGAAAACGCTATGCATCTGTTGTGTACTCACTGCATACGTGTTTCATACACTCTATCTGTCGAGCATCTGTCCACTGCGATTTCATCCGCGCAAGTTTTGAGCTGCACAAAACTTTGTGAACGGATGAACTTTCCACCGCATACGATGTACATCCACGACATATACGGGCAACAAACATTCTACGTCCATTATCATCCATTAAACGTCCGCTGTATCCTCTCTGCATCCTCTGGCCATCCACTTAACTCACATCCGCTGCAGCTGAAAACGGGAAGAGGGAGGAAACAAAATGTACACAGAATGTCAACACAGCGTAAGTAGCACGGAAATAGAAAGGATGTAAGCATATGCATCTTGTATATAAAGGATTAAAAGCGGACAAAACATTTGTATCTGGCATGTATCTCATATATTTAGGTTGTCTGGAGTATGTCCAGAGTATGTAGAAGGACACCTAGCGGACAACCGATATTTTCTATAAAAAGGGGGAGAAAATCATCTCGATCTCAGTATGAGTCCAGCAGCCATGGTGTACAGACCTCTTCACTCTTGGTCTTAGTCTTCAACATCATCAATTGTTCTCCACCATGGATGATGAAACAGTCCGTATGATAGCTGCGCTCATTCATCACCAGAACCAAAACCTATTCAAACTGTTTCAAGTTTTATACAGAAGGAGAAGAAGGAGATGTCCAAGAGCTGTGTGGGTCCGAGGATAGATCATGAGAAGAATGGATTTTGGACTGTATGACCAGTTGATGGTGGAGCTGAACAATGAAGACCCTCGTGCATTCCATCACTTCATGAGGATGCCACCAGCCATGTTTGACGAACTTATAGAATGTCTGAGACCCAGGTTGACCAAGCCTAGCACCAACTTCCGTCCCAACCTGGACCCTGGACTGAAGGTGGCACTGACTCTGTGGCACCTGGCTTCTAGAACCACATACAGAAACATGCAGTATGCGTGGAGGGTGCCACACAACAGCATCAGCAAAGTGGTCAGAGAAGTGGTACAGGCCATCATTGAAGAATATATGGAGAAGCTCCTCAAGTGCCCCACCACTGAAAAAGGCTGGAGAAAACTTGCAGAAGAGTGGTATCAGAGGTGGAACTTTCCCCACATTGTTGGAGCGATAGATGGGAAGCATGTGGCCTGCAAAGCTCCAGCCAACTCAGGGTCCACTTATTACAACTACAAGGGCTTATTCAGTATCATCCTCTTTGCCATGGTTGATGCTGACTACAAGTTCATCTACATCGATGCTTCAGGCAATGGGTCAGCTTCAGATGGCCAGATATACAACGCAAGTGACCTCAAGGATGGGCTGGAATGCAACCTCATCATGGATTTTCCAGGTCCAGACCCCCTACCCAATGACACACAAGATGTGCCCTTCTTCATCGTTGGTGATGACGCGTTCTCCCTCAGAACCTACCTCATGAAGCCGTACAGTTCAAGATACCTCACCCGTGAAGAGAGGATCTTCAACTACAGGCTGTCGAGGGCAAGACAGGTGGTGGAGAACGCCTTTGGCATCCTGGCCAACAGGTTCCAGATACTTCTCACCACCATGCAGCATGACCCAGAGACTGTGAGGAGCATCATGGAAGCTTGCTGCATCCTGCGCAATCTCATGCGCACCCGCTACCCAGTGTTGCAGAACAGACTTGTCGACCGTCAACAAGGGAATGGGGACATGGAGCCTGGTGAATGGAGGCAAGGACGTAACCTGATAGACACTGTGGATATACAAGGCCCCAACAGAGCTTCACGTGAAGGGAAGAAGCAGCGCAACCTACTGAGGCACTGGTGCAACTCCCCAGCTGGAGCAGTGGAGTGGCAAGACAGGATGATAGATGATTAATGGATGCTTCCTTGAGACTGTTGCATAACACTGATGAAATTGTGCCATGTATGTTGAGTGGTCCTACAATGAATAGGGCATTAATAAAGAGCTTTGTTTATTTTGAAATGTGTTGATCAATGAATAAATTGTTCTTGATAATAAAGGTCCATATGTGTGGCAGCTGGGATGGTGGACCATACAGTCCCACTATGCTTTCACTGGAGGTTTATCTATCCCACAACTATCCTTATCTATCCCACAAGCATGCAAAGGCTTAACCATTTTTTCAAAGTTTTCACCAACACTTTATTAAGTAAAAAAAATAAACCAAGTAAACTAAGTGTCTTAAGCAAAGATAACTTTTGTTAACTTTATGACTTTATTAAATAAGCATAACTTTTGTTAAACTTTATGACTTTATTAAATAAGCATAACTTTTGTTAACTTTATGTGTTTATTAAATAAGCAAAAGGATCCAAGTAAACTGTATTAAGTGTCTTAAGCAAAGATAACCTTCATTAACTTTCTTAAGTAAACTTTATAACTTTATTAAATAAGCAAAAGGAACCAAGTAAAGTGTCTTAAGCAAAGATAAACTTAACAAGTAAACAACTCAGTCTCTGACACTCTTCTCAGTCACTTTGAGTCATGTCCATGGTATCAGCTGTTAAGCGGGCAAGGACTGTGGAGGTGGCTGTGGCTTGAGTGCTGGTCTGAGGCACCATTGGGGTGCTTGGCCCCGAGGGTACAACAGGGGATGGTGTGTTCAGGAAGCTATCCAAGAGCTGACTCAGTCATGGGAGGTTAAGAAGCCCTTCATCAAGGACTTGAGATGTCAGCCCCAATACTGATGACAGATTGTCCATTGATGGGGTTGGCTGTGGGGTGGAGGAAGGGTTGGGAGGAGTGTAGTGGGGCTGTCTGGTCTGCAGCTGGGTGAGGAGTGGCATCTGTGGCGTCCGGTGAACCTGGGCCTGGACTGGGAAGGTCTGCTTCTGCTGTGGGAAGTCCTGGTAGTCGTAGCCTTGGTAGGTGATGGACTATTGAAAGCCGTGGAAGGGCTGTGACATCGCCTGGAGTGGAGGAGCAGACCTGGACTGGGTAGGAGCAGCTTCAGCTGGGCCTTGAGGGTTGTGCAGAAGTGCTGTGATCTTCTGCTTCATCACCTGGTACTGGGCCTTGGGCAGGTCCCTCAGGGTCTGGCTCATGTAGGTGATGAAGGTGTTCCGGTCCGAGGATGCTCTGTCCAAGTGGACCAGTTGAGAGAGAAGTTCTGTGCTGGTCTTCATTGTGTCCCTGATCTCCAACAGCACACTGTGGTGCTGGCCCTCCAGTCTGCCTCTCTGCCTGCATCCTCTGGAGCTGGGGGTGGGGGTGGGGGTGGGTTGGCCTCTGGTGGCTGCTGCTTCTTCCTCCATTTGTGACAGCAGGGGGTCATCCTCCACGGGATTGTCCAAGTTTGCCAGCATGGGGAGTGCAGCTGTTGGGGGGGTCTCTGCCATGGGGCCCTCTGAAGACACCTGCTTGGACAGGGTAGCTGGCTCCTGGCTGGAAGAGGACTGTCTGTCTGTGGGCTGTCTGAGGGAGAGGGGTCTCAGAGGGGCTGCTCCTTGGTGGCGGATTTCACCCTCCAGGAAACTGCACTTGGCCATGACGTACATCTCCCAGTCAGTGAGCTTGACAGCGGCCTGCCCAGATTTCTTGAGGTGTAGCTTGCCATACCAGGTGTGCATGTGCTTCCACCACCCCAGGAATACTTCTGCAGTGTACCCCAGGCTCTCTGCCTTGTCTCTCCAAGCTGCCTGCTTCTTCTTGGTGTCCCGATACAATCTGTGGCCCTTTCTCCAGAGGTACTTGTTCTCCCTCAGCCATTCCAGTACCTCATCCTCATGCTCCTCAGAAATGGTGTACTGTTTCCTCTCTCCCTTCTCCTTCCCTTGCCTCTTCCTCCCTCTGGCAGGGGCTTCAGCAGGGCTTTCAGGGTCTTGAGCAGCAGGGCCTTCAAGGGCTTCAGCAGCAGAGCCTTCGGGGGCTTGAGCAGCAGGCCCTTCAGCAGCAGGGCTTTGAGGGCCTTGGGGCTGGTCCACCACAGCAGCAGCAGCAGCAGCTTCAGAGTCAGTGCCAGGGGGTGGGATGCTGGTTCTGGACTTCTTCACCTTGCCAGGGCTTGAACAAGTAGGCACGGGCTTCCTCTTCTTGCCTGACTGACGAACCATGGTGTTCCTGCTAGATGTATGTGGCAACACGTCTTTCCCCTGTATGCTGACTGCGTGCGTGCTGCATCCTTTTATATCCGCGGACCTGACACAATTCATACTTCCCGCATGCGCAGTGAACGCTTTGCATCTGATATCCATCCGCGCGGCATCTCCTTTGTTTCCTATAGGCGTCCGTGATGCATCTACTTCATCCGCTATGCATCTGCCCCTTCCGCTATGCGTCCGCTTTGAAATTCTCCCCCAGAACCCCTTCGGAGGTGTCATCTGCTAGGCTTCCGATGAACATCCGCTTAACATCCCCGCTCCATACTACCCACGTCCGTTCTTTTCCGTTCTTTTCCATTCTGTTTATGCAAATTTTCCCCACTTTTTGGAGCGGATGACAACGGATGGAGCCACCCCTGAAATTTTGCTTGTCCGCTGTGTCCCTTTTGCATACGTTTTGCGTCCGTCAGCCAGTGGGACCGGGCCTTAAGTTTGAGGACTTGTTGTAAAGTCACTTTTTTCAGTGCCCTTATAACTTTGAACTGTTGCGAAATGAATAGTTGGTAAGAACTACTTGTAAACACACACACATACAAACACACACATAAATGTATACATAGGTATACATACAAACACACACTTATTTTTTATGGACACTTATCTTCCTAGAAGCTTAATAAATGCAGGTTGCTGGCTGATATGACCAAAATGAGGACTTTGAGGTGTTGAATCTCTCCATTGCCTTCTGACATAATTTATTTTTGTTAAAAAAAGTTTATCTTATGACAAGTCATGGATCAGGAACCACTGGGGGCAAGAAAGACTTAGATTCCATCATACCTCAGGAAGCCATCCATTTGGTTTTTATCGACTCCACTGCTCCATCTCATCAAGCAAATGTTTTCAACTCCTAATTACTCTATAGCCACTAAGATGTTGTCATAACAACTGAACCATTGCCATCCAAAAAGAAATACTGTCAGTAAATTCATAAATAATAAAACAGCCTGGGCTATGCTCTTACCCTCATTTTGGCTAATTACCAAGATGCCACATTAGATGGTACCACAGGCAGAAATACCGACAATTTGTATCTACAGCCATGATTTCATATGTATACAATTTAAAAAAAAAACCAGTGTTGAATATAAGTGCAAATTCTACAAATTCACGCAGGATTTGCACTCTTGGACTATGAAATAACAATGGATATTTGCTCAGAGGAAAAAAATGGAAACCTGAGTGTTTACTTACTCAGCCACATAATGCTTTGTGAAAAGATAATTAAACTTTATCGCACGTGCTACTTCCTTAAGGAATACATCTGTGACTATGAGTCAGACAGTTTGAAGAACTTTAAAAACACTTGATGTCTATTTTTCCCCAGTAGGGAAAATGTGAAAAAAAAGGGTTGAATTTTGATTTCTGGTTTATTTAATTAAAATAACTTGTTCTCAACAACAATGGATGCTGATGTATGGAACTTTCTAAAATGCAGATCATGGATTAGAAAGGGGTCTGAACTGGAAGAATCAAAACCTAATTCTATGTTCTCCTCTTCTTGTTCCTACAGTGAAGAAAAAGGCTTTCAGTTAAACATGGTAATTATTAACAATTTAGTTGTAAAAGTCTCATTTACTTCTATAAATTCTTTTTATGTACAGTTGTAATCACTAGATCTAATCTTTATTGTAGCACTTTATTTTTATTTAGTTATTTGTTTTTTATCCTGATGCAGTGGCTCTTAGCTATCGCAATGCAACCAATTTGTAGAAATAAAATTAAAATAGGAAAGAGAAATAAATACAAAAAGTATTGATGATGTTACCAAAAAGTTCTTTTTAAAAAGTTCTGTTTTCAGTAACTTCCAAAAGTTACCAGGAAGAGTCCAGTGGAAAATCCATTTGATAGTATTGGCTCTGCTATAAAGAAGCAGGACCTTCTGGCTTCAATTCCCCTGGCATCCCAGAAATTTGGGAGGAGATACCCTGTAGATACCCAGGCACCAAGTCAACAGGGGTTTATAGGTTAACACAAGCACTTTCAATTGTATATGGCCGTGATGGCGAACCTATGGCACTAGTGCTGGAGGGGGCATGTAGAGCCATTTGTGCTGGCACACAAGCTGCAGGCAAACTTACCTCACTGTGTATGTGCGCACCTCACAGTTGATTTTTGGTGAGTTTGAGGCATTTTTCGGGCTCCCAAAGGCTTGAGGAAGGCTTCTACAGGTTTCTACAAGCTTTGTAGGCTGAAATCTAGCCCTGTTTTGTCACTTCCACTATTTTTGGAAAAACAGGAAGTGATGAGACAGGGCTAGATTTCGGCCTACAAAGCTTGTAGAAGCCTGTAGAAGCCTTCCTCAAGCCTTAGGGAGGCCAAAAAAAGCCTCAAACCTGCCAAAAATCAGCTGTGAGGTGCAGTGCAGGTAAGGAGGTGGCAGGGATGGGGTGGGGTGGGGTGGGATTGCGTGTGCATGCGTAGGGGATGTGAGGGGGGTGTACATTGCCTTCTGGGTGCTGGCACGCAAGTGCGTGCGTGCAAGTGCACACTTAATTTTTGGCACAGGAGCCCAAAAAAGTTAACCACCACTGGTATATGGTAACCATGCAGCTGCCACAATAGAGGTGTAACATGCTCCATACTGATTACCACATTCTAGGCTTATTGTGATTTCCCTGAACTTTTTAAAAACAACCCATTTTCAAAGGCATTGCAGTACTCTACATGCATGATGATGAGAGCATGAATTAACAGTGTTAGGTCCTCCTGGATCTGGTAAGCAATATCTAGCAGCCACTTTTTAACTTAGGTCAGTGAAACCATCTTCCACTAACTGAAGTTGCTTGATTGCCTAAGCCCTTGAAGACCACAAAGAAACTTCAACTAGTCCAGAATACAGGACACAATAATGGGTGCTCCTAGATTTGTCCTAACAAAAGTCAGTGTGAGCTACGCTGGATTTCATTTTATTTCAAGGTGCATTTCAAAGTTCTGATCATCACCTTTAAAGGCTGATATGATACAGGTCTAGGTTATCTGTGAGACTGCTTTTCCTAAGGACATCTAGCTGTCCTACCAGGTCAGATTGGGTAAGCACTTTCTTAGTCCTTTTCCCTAAATATTGCCCTCTGATGGGAACTTTGGATTATTTTTTTCCAGCACAACAACATTGATAATTAGAAATCCAGAAAGTTTTAATCCAACAGTATCATAAACACCATTAAGACTCTAAAACAGGAGTGTCAAACTCAATTTCATTGAGGTCTGCATCAGGGTTGTGTTTGACCTCAAGGGGCCAGGATGAGCGTGACGAGGGTGGCTGTGGCCAGGTCAGTGTCACTCGTATGTTGGTGGCCCAAGCTCCATTTCCAGCTGAGACAGCCTCCTGCAACCCTTTGCCAGCAAAAATAGAGCTCATGATGGCCGCGGGTGGCTATACTGAGCATCATTGCTGGCAGAGGCACTGCAGGCAGGTCCTGCACTATTTCCAGGGTAGCCCTGCAGGCCAGATCTAAGCTCCTCTAAGGACCTTGAGTTTGACAACCCTGCTCTAAAAGGCCCTTATCAATTTCTCAGTAACATTAGAGTTGCCATCTAACCCACAGATTAAGCATCCAGGATTATATTATCAATCATTTTTTCTTGTCTCCAGATATGCTCTTGTAAAATACAGAAATGTTTTATCATTATTATTATGATATGTACAGAATAACTCTTGAGTAACAAGGATATGCACATGGAAATGTTTATGAGAGTAGTTATGAATAATTATTCAGCCACATAGAGATACACTAAATTGAGTTAAAGTATACTTTAAGAAATAAACTGTCCAATAAACAGTCCTGGTCATATAAGTTTAACAGTCAAATAAGTTTAACTATCCAAACACTTACAAAGTCTTCTTACCGGTTGCCTTTGTCATTTACAGTAAACCTCAGTGGGATTTATTTCTAATTAACAATAGGTCTGGGCCCTTCAAGCTACAGATCAAAGAACAATGAAACTCTAGTTCCAAGTAATTAACTGGAATTTGCATTCTTTATTAATAAAGTAGCCAGATGCCATAGAACTATAGTGAACTTACATCCTTTATTATAAAGGACAGTACTTTATTTCAGAAAATTGTCCTTTAGATTTATTTAATTAATTTTTTTCCTTGGGTTTCCGCTTACATTTTTCCTTGTAAAGTAAATTAAAAATATTTTTTTAAAATCCTGATGAATCTCCTTCAGATTTGTCTTTTTTTTTCATTTGTCCTTTATTTTTTCAAAGAAAGTATGGTCACAGTACATGTGACACTTTGCATTTGTGCTCAATGAAATTAATTTGGAGATGGCATAGACCAGGGCTGTCAAACTCACAGTCTGTGGGACGGATGCACCATGAGCTGGCCACACCCACACCCAGTTTAGTGAAGGGGAAAAAAGCCACAATACATCATTTGACAATGCCACGACAACACGAGTTTGACACCCCTGGCATAAACTTTTAGCTAAAAAGGATCACAGAAATATGTAACTACATACGTATAGAGACATACTGAGAGCCCAGCAGTTGTAGTAATTAAGTAGGAAAAAAGCTTAATTTCAGAAAACATTTTCAAGGTGTATTCCTGTGGAAAGAATTTTATGACATTGGAGAAAGATGTTGGGAGATGCTAAGATACTAGAAGTCGTGATTCCACCTATAAGTATTTGACAAAAGCAATGTTATATTAATTTCTCTTAACGGAATGTATTGCATAACTCAAGCAATACACAAAGATTTGCAGGAGAAAGCATAACGGACATACCCAAGAGTAATAACTTAATTTGCCACTAAAATAATTTTACTGAAGTAAATAAGTTAATCCCTTTTGTTACTTGTTTGGCATACTTTAAACAGATGGAAAATAGCTTTAGTCATATTCCCTGTAAGCCTTTAGGGAATTTCTGGGACTACTGTAATTGCAACACACAACAATTTGAAACTACAAATGCAGAAACGGGAGGATTTTACGCTATAACAGAAATAAATGCCATCTTTGAAAACTGTACATTGAAGAAATAAAAGTACGTTCACATCGTTGTAAATAGTCCCTTGTGTTGAGTACTATTTCCAGTGAATTCATAGACAAGTCCACATTGTTTTCTTAGCAGTGTAGAAAATTAGCACCCACCCCTCTCCTAGAAGAATGAAATATTCTAGGAAATATTAAAAAGGCAGAATATTGTATTTCCCTGGATGAGAGAAGGAGAAACATGTCTTTAAAGACAAAACAAACGTTCTTCCTGCAGGTCCCTGCCCCCCCTTCAGCACCAGGGTGGTGGGATCAGGGCATGATAGGATTAACTCTCTACCCATCTCATCGCATGGCATCTGGGAGGATTGCATCCTCCAGCAAGGTTCAGCCAAGCTACTCCTGCATGGCCCCATGGGAGTCTGACAACCAGTCAGGATACATTTCTTGCCACAGGGACAGGAAGCAAGTTCAAAGCCCAGAGAGGCCATAAAACCAAGGGACTCTCAGCATCTCTTCCCTTTTTCAGCCAGGAGTTCCAAGGCATCTGGTTCTGTCCACCATTAAAACCATCTTTCCAAGCAGTCACCATGTTTCCAGTGTCTTTCTTCCCACTTGGAACTGAATCCAGATGGACATTTCTTCCAACAGCAGTGATTAAAAAAAAAAAATATCGTTTGTCTATGATTTTTTTCCATCAAGTTTACGAGTTTAGTAATTGCATTTCTGGAAATTTTCCATCTAAATACTACTAAAACTTACTCTGATTAGTTCCTTGGGCCAGATCAACTAATATCCATTTCTAAGGTAAGGTCTCTGGCAAAATTAAATATCAATATATTACATTACATTAAAATAAATTTCCCCCATTTCGCAATAGATCTAAATTCCTATCCAGAATTACTATTTGTTATTGTAACCACACTGCTGCTACACAGAGTATTTAACATTTCACCTCACCCCCAAATGCGAAAGACTGAGAAGTAGGAGTTCAGTTTGTATGAGAATAAGCAACTCAACCCAGATGTGGAGGCTGTGGGAAAGTAACATTTCAAAGACATCCCGCCTTAATTGGCTTGCTAAAAGTCTGCCTGAAAACCTACTTTTACAGTTTTCAAGATTGTTCTTACTCCTGATTAGAATTAAAGATGCTTTTCTAAAATCTGTGAGGTTCTCACTTCTTGAGTTTGCAAGCCATGTGGGGCTTGACACGAAAGCAGTGAAAAATAACTATGAAATCATTTCATACTTCAACAATAATATCTATATAAACTGTTCAGACAAACCATTAATGCAGTGAAATTCAGATTGTGAAAAATATTCAGAAGAGTTTCTCAGATAATATTTATTTCAAGTGCTACCTACAAAGGAATCCAGATTATTTCTGTTTAAAAATATTTTGAGCAATAATGGTTTAGGATCAATACCAGTCAATCAAAAGTAATGATTAATTCTTTCTCGTAATAACAAAATATATATCTTTTAATTTCCCCTTCCTCAATGCCAGTATTATTTATAAATTCTGGAAATTGTAAGTTAAACTGCAATTCAGAACTCATTTTATCTGGGAGTATTGCCTACTGAACTCACCCATTAGGACTTAATTTTAAGTAAATTACTATCTTAAAACATACTGAAATATTAACCAAGACTATTAAAATGGTAATGTGGATTTGAACTAAGAGAGAGTGAAGCTACAGAATTTGTTACATTTGCTAGCAATACTTCCAACAAAATTTGTAGGCAATTATAAATGTTTTAGAATAAAGTTAAGAAATAAATCTGGGAAAACAAGACTGCATTTAATACTGAAAGGAACAATGTCAAACCATGTTCACTAAGGGAGCCCATTCAATGAATATAATTTGTCTTCCTGTGGAGACCTGGCCCTAAGGCTATTAGAACAGGTTGCACAAATCTGCATGACTATTAAACCACCCACACAAAAGTGCTTTCTGTGTCTCTTTGCTTCATCTAGTGGCTGCTTGGATTTTTTGCAACCTAGTTCTAGTGGTCTTAACTGAGTACTGAAGGTCTTTCATGGGTAAAGAAAAATGAGAGAAGTCTGTTTTAGATGTCAAACAGAAGAGTTAAATTAGATACATAGAATATAACTCTTTATAGCATTAACTTTTAAAAATAAGCTATTCTATTATACATCCACAATCTAATACTTCTTTTCTTTTTACTTATGTAACCTCAATTTCTATATATTTTGGTGGGTTAGTATCTGTCTTCCCCAATCCAATGTCATTATGGATTTGTTTGTATTATACATGTTAATTAATATATTAGTCTTTGGAACAGTTCATATCAATATGGCAAAGAGGATTTGGCCTCTCAGTCATATATTTGCAAAAAATAAGATGTTAGAAATTGTTAACTTCTGACCTTACTGTTTATATCAGTGTCAGAGTATCAATGTAAAACTTTATATTGTATTTAATATTCAAATTTGACACTAAAGCATCATTTCATTTATATGCAAATAAGATACTCTGTGAATTTTTCACAGAATAGTTTGAATTATTCACATCTTATTAACAAAGCTTCAGAAATATAGTCTTTTTACTCAGTTGGTAATAGCCAACAGAAAGAACATGTATTTGTAACAAAATAAAAAACTTTAAGGAGATCCTAATTATAGATTATAGAAACAATGCAACAAATGAATAGAATAGAATAGAATTCTTTATTGGCCAAGAGTGATTGGACACGCAAGGAATTTGTCTTTGGTGCATATGCTTTCAGTGTACATAAGGAAAAAGTGCATTATCTATATGGAAAAAAGTTCCTTACCACTGCACCATTCTCTTTGGTACTCAACATTTTCTTTAATAAAGTAGATGAGTATGAATTAATATACCGTATATTTATTTCATTGTATACTTACAATATTTGTGTACCTAGTAGCCAAGCTCTCCAGATGGTTTATAATTAAAAAAAAAGAACAGAACAGAATATAACCAACAATAACACTAAACACTGAAAAACAAACTGAACTGGGAAAAAAAAGGGAAATAACTCCACTGAATATAATTTAATCAGACAAGCCTATGTTTAAAAAGATCACCAGAATCCTCTTTCTCTGGCAGCCATTTGCTGTATCTTACTTGGCTTTTGGGTCTAATTCAAGATGCTCATTTTAACTTTTAAACCCTTCATGAATCACAAACTATGGACCCCCCAACATCATCTCTCTTGACCAGAATCAACCCATCCTATACATTCACCCAAGAAGGGCTGCTGAGGATCCCCACACCCTATGAAGTGAAAGCAACAGAGATTAGAGATACTTCTGGATGGTGTCTTCCCTGCCTCCTGTGGTTAGAATATATGTTGTTTCTATTCAGAAATATAACCCTTTTAAACTTCAATTTACAATCCTACATACAAGCCAATATTTAATATTTTAATATTTCTAACCAAACTGGGAAAGGGGTTATAAAATTAATTTTGTAAAAGAAATATTAAAAATAAGGAACAAGGAGATTATATAAATTCTAAAGGATAAATATTACAGTTTGTCCCAAATTCAGCTTTTTTCATATTCTGCAAAGGCATGTGGGAATAATCTTGGGAGAACTGGGCAACGATATGCAGGCAAGGCAATGGCCAGATAAAAGGCAGTTTAGTCCACTGCAAACTCAGAAGAGACTCTCCCCAGTTTTTTGGGTTGCAAAACAGGCAGGAGAGAGAAGTACTTTCTGATTTACAGGATTCTGTTAATATAACAGTACAGTAAAGTAGAATTAGTTTACCATGTTATGTTATCTGGTCTACCTTGTGGATGACACTTTCAGAGGCAAATGATGATGTAAAATAATTGCTTGCTGAAAACTGTTTGAATACAATGATGATTCTACAAACAGAAGATTATTTCTCCAGAGGACTGTTACTAATGTAAGGAGTTTCTTTATCATCAGACTTCAGTATGAAGATGAGAAGCAACCACCAGTAGTCTAAATTTGATAAAAGTCTTATCAACAAATAATCAGTGGGTTGAAATTCCAGGGTTGAGGCAGGTCTGAAGTAGGACACATAGCTTGACCTCTTTGGCTATGTTGTTCAAATAGATAAGATACTAGCTGTATGACTTATATTTACTAAGACTAAAAACGGTCAGGCTTCTCTACCAGAACTTTCATTTTTACATCTTAAGAAACAGATGAATACACTAGGATGTCTACCACAGAAATAATATTATTCCCCCAAATCAAATCAACTTCAATTCCCAGTTCAGTGGAATTATTAAAGAATTTAATAGAGAAGAGTCAGAAATGGTTAGTAGCTGTGTAATTTTATTCAGAGATGCATGGCTAACTGATATTTTTACAATCAAAGCCATAACTAATTGGGAAAGACTATAGTGATGAAGCCGTTAAGGCAAACCTCTTCAACATGTTCTTCAGTTCAGTCTTTGTAAACAGTAATGGCTCATACCCACATTTCCTTATTGTACGACAACTAACTGCAACGATCTACAAATTGACTTTACTGAAGATAACATAGAAAATGCAATACGTCACCTAAAACCATTCTTATCTATTGGCCCTGATGACTTATGTGCATTCTTCTTAAAAAAGCTCTCCACTACCATAGCAGAACCCCTAAGCATAATATATGAGTTATTATTCAGAACCAGCTCCTTACCAAGCCTATGGTCTTTAGCAATGGTCATCCCTATTTTCAAAAAAGGTGATTCCTGCCTGATTGAAAACTACAGACCAATTTGTTGCATTGTGTCACATGCAAAGTTATGGAATCAATTATTAATCAATGCATCACCTTCCATCTAGAGACAAGCAACGTACTCTCCAGTAAACAATTTGGTATCAGAAAAAAATTGTCCTGTAATTTGCAACTTCTACACTGCAAAAACATATGGACTACACTTCTTGACCAGGGTAAAGCAATAGATGTAATTTACACTGACTTCTGCAAAGCATTTGATTCAGTGATACATGACAAACTACTATTAAAATTAAATTCTTACAGCATTTCCAGATCCCTTCAGAACTGGATTACTTCCTTCCTGTCTTCTCTGATGATGTAAACCTATTCAACACCACCGTCAATGCTACTGTCCTTCAAAAAGACCTTGATTATGTGTCTGAATGGTCTAACAGTTGGCAACTCCAAATCTCTATCAACAAATGCTTTGTCCTACACATTGGTAAAAAAAATCTGTACACCAAATACAAGCTAGATGGATATGACCTTGTTGATGACCCTCACTTTGTCAAGGACCTTGGAGTTCTCATATCGAATGACCTAAGTGCCAAAGCTCACTGCAACAGTATTGCCAAAAAGGCTTTAAGAGTCGTAAATTTAATTTTATGAAGCTTCTCCTCTGGTAATACTGATTTGCAAACTAGGGCATTCAAAACCTTTGCTAGACCAATACTTGAATTCAGCTCTGCTGTCTGGAATCTGCACTGTATATCAGACATAAACACAATTGAGCGAGTCCAGAAGTATTTTACCAGAAGAGTACTACATTCCTCTGTTTGCAACAGAATACCCTACACCACCAGACTTGAGATTCTAGGCTTAGACAACCTTGAACTATGCTGACTAAGATGAGACCTAAGCATAGTAGATAAAATTATATGTTATAACATCTTACCAGTTAATGAATATTTCAGCTTTAACTACAACAACACAAGAGCATACAACTGATATAAACTAAATGTAAACCACTCCAAACTCAATTGCAGGAAGTACAATTTTAGCAACAGAGTGGTCAATGTCTGAAACTCACTACCTGATTATCTTATCACCTCTCAAACCCCCACTCCTTTACCTTCAAACTAAATTCTATTGACCTCACCCCATTCCTAAGAGGTCTGTAAGGGGCGTGCATAAGCTCACGATTGTGCCTACAGTCCCTGTCCTATTGTCCCCAATTATTAGTTCCTATTTCTTGTATTTAAATTTATGTTTATTCTTGTTTCTGTTGTATTGTAAGCTTTTGACACATAAATAATAATAATAACAACAATAACAATAATAAAATTCCAGATTATATCAAGGTGAGTGCAGGAATATATCAAAGAATTTCACCAAGATGTTCAGCATGTGGTTGAATTAGGTTGAGCAAATCAATTTTAGGAAACCCTATCTAGTGAACTTCAAGACAATATTCTGTGTATACCAATTTGTTGATGACAACATTAAGAAAGGATTTATTAGAATTTTTTAATAGTTTGTCTCTGCTCAACTTTGCCAAATGAAAAGTGGTTTTTTGAGGATCTCTTGTGACTGACCCACACTTTTTTAGTTGACACTAGAAAAAGAGGCTGCTTAAACAAGCTTATTCTATTTACTGAGCAGCATGCCTTGCTAAGTATGCATAGTGAGATATCAAACTCCTAGCTATAACCCCAGTTAGATAATTATTTCCTGCTTTTGCCTTAAGTGCCAAATATCTGTTAGACACTTAACAATGCAGCTAATCCTTACTAATATGTAACATTTTAATTAACTGCAATTGTGCTGGTGTATTGTTCCCCTGTGTATTCCTCCTTGCTCTCTGACCCCAAAATACTAAAGTGACAATAGAAGATTGTTTACAATTTCACACTTCTGAAATGATAACCATCATTAACTCACTGTAATTTATCTCTGGTCTTCTGGAACATCTCCAAAGGCAAATATTGTTTTTTACTAAACTTGACTTCTGAAGAGCTTGGAAATTGTTCCATATGAAGGAAAGCCATGAGTATTTAACCAGCTTTGACACATGCTGTGGGAGATTTTAATGCATGGTCATACCTCAAGGAGTGTCTAATTACCCTTCTGTATTCATGAACAATGTATTTTTGGAGTCCTGGACATTTATATCATGGTATATTTAGATGCTATTTTTTTATTTTCCCAATTTGACTGTCCAAGTCAATTATGTCAGGAATTTATTTTTTTGAAAGACTGTGTATATAGGCTATTCACTAAGTGTAAAAAATGTGCTTTTAACATCCCTGCCTGGATCTCAATAGACAGTCTGCAAATGGATTCTACTAGGGTGGACCTCATTCTGTCCTGCTATTCTGCAAAGACTATCAGGGATGTGCAATGGTATTTAGGCTTCTGCAATTTTTACAGATGTTTTATACCTCATTTTGCTGAAGGTACCAGATTTTAATGCAAACCTAACTAAAAAAAGGGGGGGGGGGAATTCTGTTTAAGTGGATTGCTGATTCAAGAAGCATTTTAGCATTAGAAACAAATCTTTACCTCCCAGCCTATGCTGCACCATCTGGACCACACTCATTCTTTCATTGTGCTAATCGATGCTTCAAACTTTGCCTTAGGTGGTATACTCCTTTAAGACACAACTGAGAGGAGAAAAGATCCCTTGCCTTCTGCCATTTATTCCATGCTGCTTTCACCAGTTGAACTGAACTATGATGTTTTTAACAAGGAACTGTTAGCCATAAAACACACTGCTCAAAAAAATGAAGGGAACACAAAAATAAGACATCCTAGATCTGAATGAATGAAATATTCTTATTAAATTATTTGTTCATTACATAGTTGAATGTGCTGACAATAAAATCACACAAAAATTATCAATGGAAATCAAATTTAGCAACCCATGGAGGTCTGGATTTGGAGTTAAAACACTCAAAATTAAAGTGGAAAAAATACTACAGGCTGATCCAACTTTGATGTAAAAAGTTGTAAAAAGTAGTGTGTGTGGCCTCCACATGCCTGTATGACCTCCCTACAATGCCTGGGCATATTCCTGATGAGGTGGCAGATGGTCTCCTGAGGGATCTCCTCCCACACCTGGACTAAAGCATCCCACAACTCCTGGACAGTCTGTGGTGCAATGTGGCATTGGTGGATGGAGCGAGACATGATGTGATGTGTCCCTGATGTGCTCAATTGGATTCAGGTCTGAGGAACAGGCGGGCCAGTCCATAGCATCAATGCCTTCGTCTTGCAGGAACTGCTGACACACTCCAGCCACATGAGGTCCATCATTGTCTTGCATTAGGAGGAACCCAAGGCCAACCGCACCAGCATGTGGTCTCACAAGGGGTCTGAAGATCTCATCTCGGTACCTAATGGCAATCAGGCTACCTCTGGTGAGCATGTGGAGGGCTGTGCGGCCCCCTAAACAAATGCCACCCTACACTGTTATTGACCCACTGCCAAACCGGTCATGCTGGAGGATGTTGCAGGCAGCAGAACATTCTCCACGGCGCCTCCAGACCCTGTCACATCTGTCACATGTGCTCAGTGTGAACCTGCTTTCATCTGTGAAGAGCACAGGATGCCAGTGGTGAATTTGCCAATCTTGGTGTTCTCTGGCAAATGCCAAATGTCCTGCATGGTGTTGGGCTGGAAGCACAACCCCCACCTGTGGACGTCAGGCCCTCATACCACACTCATGGAGTCTGTTTCTGACTATTTGAGCAGCCACATGCACATTTGTGGCCCGCAGGAAGTCATTTTGCAGGGCTCTGGCAGTGCTCCTCCTGTCCCTCCTTGCACAAAGGTGGAGGTAGCAGTCCTGACGCTGGGTTGTTGCCCTCCTACGGCCTCCTCCACATCTCCTGATGGACTGGCCTGTCTCCTGGTAGTGCCTCCATGCTCTGGACACTATTCTGACAGACACAGCAAACCTTCTTGCCACAGCTCGCATTGATGTGCCATCCTGGGTGAGCTGCACTACCTGAGCCACTTGTGTGGGTTGTAGACTCCGTCTCATGCTACCACTAGAGTGAAAGCACTGCCAGCATTCAAAAGTGACCAAACCATCAGCCAGAAAGCATAGGAACTGAGAAGTGGTCTGTGGTCACCACCTGCAAAACCACTCCTTTATTGGGGATGTCTTGCTAACTGCCTATGGTTTCCACCTGTTGTCTATTCCATTTGCACAACAGCATGTGAAATTGATTGTCAATCAGTGTTGCGACCTAAGTGGACAGTTTGATTTCACAGAAGTGTGATTGACTTGGAGTTACATTGTGTGTTTAAGTGTTCCCTTTGTTTTTTTGAGCAGTGTATATTTTCCAATACTGGAAAGATCTTTTACAGGGTTCAGCACATCACAAAACACTTTACACTGATCATAAGAACTGAGATCATCTGCAGACTTCATAGAAGCTCAGTAATGTCAAATCAAATTTTCTTCACTTTTTACCATTGTCCCCAAGAATTAAATATTTGACCACAATTTTGGCTGTTGGGGATATTATTTTCAACAAAACAAAAAACAAAAACAAAGTGAGCAAGCAGAAATATACTCTGGGTATGCAACATAAACAGAAGAAAGGACTTTCCAGTCAGGTGGTGTAGAATTCATCTAAGTGCCCAGAAATTTTCCCATGAGAGAAGATATTAATTTTCTCTTTCTGGTATCGTAAAAATTGCAGTATAAAAATATAGGGCCCAATTAATTTGATAGCACCAACACCACAGAGACATTTACCAATTAGGGTATCAAATTTTGCTAATAAAAAAGCATTGCTATGCAAAGGAATTGAGAAAATTGTGAAATAATTGACCATTCTAAATCTCTGATTTGATTGGCTGCAATAAATATATCTTTCAGAACAATTATAACAAATCACGAGAAGGGAGAATTAAGTCTAGAAAGGTAGAAGAATTAAAAACTTTTTTTTGCTTGGACTCATTGTGACAGTAAAAATGAACGTATCATCTAAAATGAATTTTCCATTTTAAACTGTTGGAATGGTTTCTACCAATTTCAAACAAAACTATGCAAGATTGGCAGTCTATCCATTTATATGAAGCAGGGAAAAATATGGTAAGTTTGATTCAGCACTACCACTAGGAGGCGTTGTATGTCCAATTTTGTTCTTTTTGAAACCCATGGTCTTTCCGAGTCTGAAAAGTCAAATGAACACCAAAAGAGGTACCTGTCCTGTACAATTCATAGCTTTTATAGGACTGCTTTAATAATTATGACAATTATGCTCTGGTGCTAGTGTTTCCATGATATGGAAATGAAGAAATTACAAGGAAAAATATCTCAAAGATGCTTTTTTAAAAGCCAACTGGACTGCATTTTTCCCTGAGGAAGAAGACATTTTGCTTCTCATCCAAGAAGCTTCATCAGTTCTGGTGGGAAAAAAATAGAAAATCAAACTGAATTCAACACCCCAAAAAAGTATACATTTGTCCTCAATGTCATTGGCTTCACCTTTCTCACAATTGTCCCACATTTGAAAAACTTAGTTTTTTAAATGTAGAAATAAATAGAGCTTTGCAAAAATAGCTATATAAATATTTCTAAAACTATAAGGAACATGATACGAATGCTGTTAATTGCAAAGTAAAAACATGGATAGCATATTCACCGGTGAAATCTGCTTTCTGTTGTTCAGAAAATAGGAAGAGCTATTGCTTTTGTAAGAACAAAATGATACGGTTTAAATTAGATGCAGAAGTGAATATATAGCCCACAAAAACATATTAGCAATTTTCTTGTAAAAAGTTACTGTCAAAAACTTGAAACCAATATTTAGTAACTTGATAGTACCACTGGGAATAATTAATTTGGAATGAATTAGTGGATATCTCAGCATGACCTGCATTAGGTAGATGTTCTACGTTCGGTAGAACAGCACGTAAAAAATTAGACTTAGTTTGCTTGCTGAATAATATTGAAGTACTTAAAATAATTACAAAATATGCTATTGAATTCCGAACTGGATGTTTTCAAGGACTGGAAGAGTTTAAAGAAGAACATCACAGAAATAATACCTTGCAATAATGTTAGTGATTTATGGATACACAAAAGTGCTTTTTATTGTTCTTAAGGAGACATTGGTACACTTATGTGAGGTGGAAGCAGATAAAAAACCACCAAAAGATTCGTTGATCCAAGGAAAACAAGGTTTTATTCACGTGTCTGCAGAGACGGGTTCCCTCAGGCATTGAAGGAACCCAGAGCAAAATTCAGGCAGCATTTTTATACCCTAACTGTCCGCCCCCTCGTACGAGGGCTTGGCTCACATTCTTTCTGTTTTCAAATTGACACATATATTTCGAAGGTTCATACTAGCTCCCTATCTAGCAAAAGTAGTTACACGGTTTCTGACACCTCAGCACTTTATTACAATTCCCCATTGTTCTAGACTTATCTTGTTTTTTCTCTTGTGCACAAACTGGAACATTTTCTTATTTCGCATAGCTACTGAGTTTGAGACACACTTCCTTCATTCAATTCAATGGGCCATCCAACATGACTTTGGTTCTGCTCACATTTAGAAAACAATGGGGTGTTTTCTAAGATGGAATGACCCACAAAAGGGGGACAATAGCTTTTCTGTTATTCAAAAGAATAATAGTGATATAAACATTGGTTAGATCCACAAGATTTTAATGGGACAATCTGAAGATAAGTCAAGTGACACCAATCACAAATGTGGTTTTAGGTGGGATAACAGATAAGTTATTTACCATCTTAGATGAAAGAGAGAGAGTGGCACAGTATCTATCACCTTGCCTCAGCCAAGTAGAAAAGGATAGATGCAGTGGTGGTATTCCACCAGTTCGGCGTGGTTCTACCGAACTGGTAGTGCCGATGAGCAGCAGAGACCAAGCCAGTTCTCTCCGATGCTCTGCTGTTGGGCCCACCCGCCCGCATGGACTCCCATACTAACTTTTATTCCCTGCTTTTGAAGCGTAGCTGCTTTGTGCAGCACAGCAGACTGCTACATGGCAGCTGCTGAAGCAACAGAGAGAGTGCAGGATTGCAGGAGATGAGTCAGAAAGCCTCTGCACCTGTGCAAAGTGTGGCACATGTGCACACACAAAGCATGCCCACCAAGCCACGCCCACTGAACCAGTGGTATAAAATGTTTGAAACACACCACTGGGAACACATTTGGCAAACAAATTATAAATTAACCATGTCAGTCTCGTATAAAGAAAACTTATATAAAATGGTTCATCGCTGGCATCTACGTCCTGCGAGACTGGCTAAGATGTTCCCCAACCTACCACCCAATTGTTGGAAATGTAACTACACACAACAAACATATTTTCACATGTAGTGGACTTGCTCAGAAATTTTGGAGAAATATTAGAAATTGGATTTTAAATATAACAAAACAAAATTTAAAACTTGAACCCGAAACCTTTCTGCTAAGTATGATCGATTCAAACATGGAGAAAAATATCAATATTTAATTTTGCATATCATAACTGCAGCCAGAATAACCTACAGACAAAACTGGAAACTGTCTTCCATTCCTTCAGAGGATATAGTAATTAAAAAAATACATGAATGCACTGAGATGGATAGCCTAACCAAACTGTTAAAAAATAAACAAGATAGTGACTATTATGAAAAATGGAACATTTGGTGTGATTGGTTAAAGAAAAGGTAATGTTTGATATTTAGATAAGTTATGCAAATGACAAAAGACATGCATTTAATCACAAACTATATAGAGAAATTAAAACATTAAAAGAATGAAGGAGTTATTGTAACAAAGCAGATCATGTCAATAATAAAGATTAAAAAAAAAGTAACCATTGCTCAATATATACTGTAAAATGTGTGTGTGTGTGTGTGTGTCTGTGTGTGCTGCTCAGCTTCCTTCGGGTATTATCCCACGTCATTGTAGTGCTTTTAAAGTTGTAGCAACGTTTCAGCAGAATCTCATCTGCCATCATCAGGCTTCTGTATTGAGTTTGTATATAAAGTTGTTTGCTACAACTTTAAAAGCATGACAATGATGTGGGATGATACTCGAAGGAAGCTGAACAGCACACATGTAAGTACCCGCGAAAACTTAAATATATTTATTTTCAGCAGAATCTCATCTGCCATCATCAGGCATTTGTATGGAGTTTGTCCACACAGAGGCCTGATGATGGCAGATGGGATTCTGCTGAAACGTTGCTACAACTTTAACAGTACTACAATGACGTGGGATAATACCCGAAGGAAGCTAAACAGCCCACACACACACACACGCACACACACACCGTTAGTTATTCGGGTTTTCTCCCGCGTAAAATTGGAAGGTCTTTAGCTGGTTGGTATTTAAATCATCAAAAATAAATACCAACCATCTAAAGACCTCATGGAACTAACAGAACACTGCCTAACCAACACATATTTCATATACAAAGGACAAAGATACAAGCAAATTGAAGGAGCCCCTATGGGATCACCACTGTCACCCGTCATTGCAAACCTGTTCATGGAAGAATTCGAATCCAGAGCCCTGGCTAATGCCACCCACAAACCCAAACTATGGCTAAGATACATCGATGACACATTTGTGATTTGGCCCCATGGAAAAGAAAACCTAAACAATTTCCTAACACACCTAAACAACACACACCCCAAAATCAAGTTCACCATGGAAATGGAAATAAACAAACAACCAACATTCCTAGATGTACTAATCTACAAAAGAACAGATGGCACACTGGGACACACCATATACCAAAAGAAAACACACACCAACCGCTACCTCAACGCCCAATCCCACCACCACCCAGCACAGATAAATTCCGTAGCGAAAACACTAATTACCATAACCAAACGCCTGGCACATAAGATACATATAAAGATTGAACTATGCACCCTGACTGAAGTATTGACAGCCAATGGCTTCCAAAAAAACAAAATCACCAACTTGGTCCACAAAAACACACCAAGACATAACAGAGACCTAGAAGACCAACAGACCTATGGAACAGCTGTCTTGCCCTACATAAGAGGTACTACAGATAAAATCAGTAAGATACTACACAGGCATCACATCAAGACTGCCTTCAAAACAGACAAAAAAATAGCAGCCATCCTGAGGAACCCCAAAGACAAAATTGACCTGGAAAACCAAGTCATATACGAAATTCCCTGTACATCATGCCCAACCACATACATTGGACAGACCAATAGAAGAATAAATACCTGACTAGATGAACACAAAAATGCAGTAAAAAAGCTGGAACACACCTCCTCACTAGTCCAACACATGAAAACCACAGGTCACAACATCAACTTCAATGGCACTAAAACCCTAGCCACTATAGAAAACCCCAGCCACAGAATCATCAGAGAAGCCATAGAGATTGAAAAAAGACCCGACAGCATGAATAGAAGAGATGATTCCACCAGACTGTCAATCATTTGGAAGCCTGCACTCTCAAATAGAAAGATCCCCACACCACAAGCCAGGCAAACACCTGGGCACAAACAGACTCCCTCTGATAGCTCCAACTCAAACACCCCCCCACCAGGCACCCAGGTGAAACCCAGCTTGCTAATGAATAGCAGCTTGCTAATGAAGAGCAGCCATCCTTTCACACGGAGCCAAGCTGCACTGAAAGCCTCCAACACAAGAACACAGTGTTGCCAGCCAATCAAAGCCACAAAACAGACAGAAGAAACCAGAAACACCAATCAATCAAACTCCAAGTCCAATGAACACAGGTCCAGGCTCCCAACCAATCAGAATGGACCAGCCTCAAATTTAAAACCAGGAGCTGTAAGACCCATATCCATACAGAAGCCTGATGATGGCAGATGAGATTCTGCTGAAACGTTGCTACAACTTTAACAGAACTACAATGACGTGGGATAATACCCGAAGGAAGCTAAACAGCACATATATATATATATGTATATGTATATGTATATGTATATGTATATGTATATGTATATGTATATGTTTTTATAATATTTGTATATATATATATATTTGTCTGTTTTAAATGTATGTCAAATAAATGTTTTTTCTAGAATAAAAAAAAATTTAAAAAAAGAAAAAAACACACCACTGGATAGATGTCAATGGAAGGACTCTGCTTATGCAGGATAGGGTCACCTACTGTACTAGCCACTGTCCTTCCCAGAAATCTACACCTCCTCACTTATGAAACAGACTGGCAACTAGACTGGGCCAATTGGGAGCTACTCAAATCCCGGCACCTTATTCTATTCCTGCCAAGAAGTGTGAATTTGAATGGTCAACCATTGATTTCTTAGGATACATTTCTTAAAATTGTGGGTGATCCATCAAGTCTTCTACATCCAATTGGAAAAGGATTATGAAGATTGCAAGTGATTTGAAGACTCCATTTATCTGGGTCTTCTAGCTGTCATAGATTTAGTCAAAACATCTCACAATACAACATCCATAGCAAAAAATGGACCATAGCTTTCTGGGCTCATTTCCAGTCATTTCCATTATCAACCTGGTGGCTTTTCAAATTAAATTACCTCCTGGCATCTGTGTATATCTAGGATTCCATCATTCTTCCCTACATTGGCCAAAAACACCTCAATCACTCTGTGGCTATTTCTGTCACCATTTAAACACCACTATCATTTCTCAGAAGCACAGTCCATCACATCTGGTGCCTTAACTTCTAGATCAAATTGGTTCAAGTTGGTAGAGTGAATAAAGAGACTTGGAAGCTAGTATAAAAGCTAGAATATCTAAGGAAATAGCAGAGTCTAAAAGCCTCAATAAGCCTTTCAAAAATGCAAGCCAGTTACATTCAACAATAAATGTTTCCTCCCTCAAACTGATAAGACCTTTTAAAATGCTGAAATCCAAATGATTATAAATGAGATTAGATAAACCCAGTGTCTTTAAAGTCTCTACTATAGTCAAAAACTTGATTTCTCTTGTCTGATGTTCAGACCTGTGGGACCACTGTTTTCTGCAGTGTCCTTGTGAGGAGTAGCCATGTGGAGCACAAATGGGCAATGTGTCATCCTTTCCTTGCCTGGAGATTTCACCAGACCAAGCCTACAACTGATCTGTCAGTTGTTGCTGCATAGTCCTCTTGGTTCTTTCTGAAATGTCTAGTTCACCATTTCCTACCCAAAAGTAAAAAAAACCCAAATTTTCAATTATTGCTAAAGTTATTGTTAGAAGTAATAAAACAGGAAAATGTAATGGAGAAAACAAACTAGCACCTCCAAATGACTATTGTGTTCATGGCCTTCCCACTTCACCTTGACCTAGATTGCTCTCTTTTCTCCTTTTTCTAATCCCATCAGACTCAAATTAACTATCTTCACCCACGGACAGAGTGTCCTATCTCATGTGTCCTGCTTCAGGTTTCAGCCACACATACTCAGTTGCAATGGAGATTAGCATTTTTAACCTCAAGGCTGAAAATATAACAGCTAACAAAGAATGTAAACAAAACAGAAGCTTGCCTAAAATATTTGCTTTTAATAGGAGCAGGCAGAAGAATAGTCCAAATCCAAACCACAGTTTTGAGAACCAGGTCAGCGTTTTTAGCTGGTCCAGAGGACAGAAGTTCAAGGTTTTTTATACAGATAGGATTTGTAGGAATGTCACACAAAAGCTGGAGATCAGACATTGTTTCCAGCAAAGGGAACATGGGTCAGAGCTGCTTCTTAAATCAACTGCAATCAACCATCCTCAATCAATGATATTTTACTCCCTTGCTTGGAAAGAAGCCCCATGGAACATCTCTGCATTCCTCACTACTCACTGGGTTTGGGCCTGGGAGGCTTTATGTCATTGTCATTTGGCTGTTCTATCCACTATCCAGATAGTGCTTGTATTTCATCAGCCTCGTGTGATTCTTGACTTGGTGTCTAAGGGTGACATTCCAGAGCTTCAGCAGGAGCACCTTCTTCAGATTCAGAATCTGAGTGTGGGTCATGATATCATCAGAAGAATAGAAGCTGTGCTTACCAAATCTGACTTAAGTCCAAGGGCAGCAACACAAAGCAAAATGAGACACTTTAATGTTCCATTGTCAACTGAATTTATCAAATCTGGTTACCTCAACAATTTATTCCCTTAAAATTGATTTTTTCCTGTGTCCAACAGCCTCTGAAAACCCAGCTTTTATGTGACAATAGACATGACCTACATGGTCATTTTCATTTACAAGAATCTATCTAGCCCTTTCAAAACTGTTCAAGAAATTTGACCCTAGGGTTTTCCCACCCTATAGTCTCTCTATATTGTTGGAGCTCCTCTTTCTTCTAAAGCAGGGCCCAACTATCATTGCAGTAAGTGTGATTCTTCTCTGTGCTGAGCAGCTTCCTTTTGATGGCATCCACAATATACATTACCCTGAATTGTTATTCACTATAAGATTATGTGATATATTACAAATTAATGTATGTTTTGTTGAATTATTTTAATTTTCTCCCCTTCCCCAACTTTTTAAAGGAAGATGTGATGTTAAGTTCTATTATATACCTTTTATGTGTGCATGAATCAGTGCTCATGTTGATAAGAACATTCATATATTTCCAAAACAACCTACAGGTATAGGCTGGCCTACATTCCCCAAAGAGACAAGCTTCTTTATACTTTTAACAAACTTCTTCTGAGAAGAATAAATCTAATAAATAAAAAAGGAGAAAAGAAAAACAAAGCCCACTTTCAGTTCCAGCATAAAAATTTAATTTAATTGAGGGAGGGTGCACAAGGTATACAACCAAAAAGCACAAGCTAATTTTATTCAAGGTTCACGATCGAATCTAATTTAAATAAAAACCATCTTTAAAAAACCCAAACTGTTTATTTGAGAGAAGAAAACTTGATTTATTTCCAGCTCTCAGGGTGAATATTTCTCAGGAGAGTAGCAAGACAACATTTCACAAGCAGCAGTTCCTTTGAAATTTCAGATATGTTTTGCATATTTTATTAAAATGCTATTTTAACATATTTTTTCTTACAATATTATTTATTGCTGGGGTGAATGTATGTTTTGCAATATGAAAATATAATGATATATGATTTATATATACAGATATACATGTGGCATAGTTGTAGGGAAATATTTGCACACAGTATTTATAATTTGCCCTAGTTTATATGCTTAACTGGCTCATACTCCTTTGTATTTCTGGATGATTGGGTCAGGGGAACAAATTCAAAACTTTTAATGAGACCAAGCTTTTAAACATACTAAATCTTCTCCAAAGCTAGCATTCATATGTAGTACAAGGGTATTTCAATTACATAAGGCACCCTCTGTATCTAGTTTGTGTTTTAGTATTGTGTTCATACTGGAAAAGATCTGCTTCTCTCTTCACAAGTATATACCAAATCCAACAAAAAGCCATATCAGCTGGAAGGATAGTGGCAAAAGGCAGGAAGAAATCTTTTATGCCCTGTGTGGCTCTTTCTTCCTCATCTTCAGACAGAATCAAATAATCCAATGTGGTACCAAATTAGGGAAAACTAGATTAGACATCCTTTGAGGAAAAATTAGAAAATCCAAATTTAACACAGCAGAATATTTATTGTGAATTCTCCACAGACAGAAAAATCCACTGTAAGCAGGTATTTTTAAAATCCTTATTTTTTCTTCCAGTATAGGGCAAGCTATGCCCACCACTCTTGAGTACAGAAATGGGAAAGATGTGACCTCGACTCACTCCCAGTCCATGGAAAATGCAATCTGCACCAGTGTTTTCCACTTGTGATTCAAACATGTTATTTTCTGGCCAGAAACACTTTTAAGGCCTTCAAAATGGACACTCTATAGCACTTGAAAATACTGACAGTTGCTGCCCTTAGTCTTCTAAGTTCTCAGTTGGTTGGCAGCTGGCATTTTTAATTAATATGTGCTTGATTCAATAATGGCCTCTTTTATTTATTTATTTGATTGACTGATAAGCCCACCCACCTCAAACACTGTATCTCTGGATAGTGTACAGCAATAACAACAAAACAAATTGTAAACCAAAAAAAAAAAGAATCACGTTAAAAGAGACATAATTAACATTTGAATATTGTGTTGTCCAGACAGTTTAAGAGTTAATGGGATTTGGATAGTTAGGTAGCAATTGTGAGATTCCCCTTAAGGGAATGCATCATGGTAAATATAGTTAAGGTATCCTGGGAAATGTAATCCATATCACGTGACCACATCTGTAATCCTGATTGGTCACTAAATTGACCCTCGATGAGTAGGAGTTTTCCTCACTCTTGGCTGAACTCATGGACTCATGATAACTGTTCTACCTCTATCATCACGAGATGAGAGAAAAAGGATAGAAGATAATCATCTTTTTACCTACAAGACAGATATACAAAGGATTGGTCATTAAAGAAGAACTTCGTCACAAATGTGAGTTATGAGGTACCTGATGAATCAATAAATTTATTTTGTAATGGACGTCTTGTTGAATTTATCTATCTGTATCTGTACAGAAGACAAATCCACCACTGCACAGAATACAGAACAAATATTAAATATAAAATGGCAACCAGGCATTATAATGAAAAGGGGACTCTTGTCAATGGACCCCAAAGGTTTGGGGGAAAATCCAGTCTTAATAGCTTTTCTAAAGGAAAGCAGAGTAGGACCATGTTATATACAAGTGACATCACTTCAGAGAATGGGCACACAACGAAATGCTGCCTAGGTCTCCCATGGTACAAATATTTAAAAGACAAAATCTGGATCATGTCCTTCTTTTGGGAACATGCAGTTGTTCTTGGGAGATAGCAGTCCCACAAATAGCCTGGTCCTATGCCATATATAGCTTTAAATGTAATAATCAGTAAACCTTGAATTATAACCAGAAATCTACTGGAAGCCAATGCAATTTTCAAAGCAAGTGGTGTTGCATTGTCATAATGAACTGGGCCCATAACTATTTGCACCACTGCATTCTGGACCAACTGAAGTTTTGGGGTGTTTTTGTAGACAACATTGCAGAGTCCAAACAGGAGGTGACTAAGGTTCGAGTGACCATGAGCAAGAATGGGTGCAGCTGGCACACAAGATACAATTGTGCAACCCCCCACCCCTCCTAACTACAGCTGCCACCTGCTTTTTGAGCTGTGAGTCCAGGAGAAACTCTAGATATACCAACAGGGTAATGTCACCCTATTCAAAACAAAAGATGGAAATATGTCAGTTATAGAATCCAGGAGATCCCCAAATCTATTAAATCTCAGTCTTGACAGGGTTGAACCACAACCTGTTCTTTCTCATCTAGTTGCCTACTTTTTCTCCATGTATAATCCATTTCCCTTTAAATTCTTTTTGTAAAAGCAGGTGCTGGAAAAATCTTCAGAACTGATCTCTTCTTAATATTAAAAACAATATAAAATACAGTATATACATTGAATAATTCTTAAATTGTTATTGCTTATCCTTTTATAGGTTTTTTAAAAATTATGTTGTGCTTTGTACTGTGCCTGTACATAACCTACAGCATCTACTGTGAGATAATTTATGTTATAAACAAATGAATAAATTACTGCAATAATACAAGTGTTTAAAGCCAGCTGGCTCAACAGGACATTAAAATTTACTTGGAAGCAATTTTTTGATAAAAAGCATATATAGAAAAATCACCTGTTTTTCTCTATCAGCATTCCTGTGCCTTAAAAATAGTTTCATTTGATATGTTATCTAAATGACAAAGTTTAAGGTAGTTTGTGCTTTTTAAAAAAGTATTTATGCTTTCAAACTTCAGTTTAAATGTAGTGGAAAGTCTGTATTTGACCAGGAGTCTTGCTACAAGGAGCTACCTTGTAAAGTTAACCAGCTCTGACAAGCCCAGATGTTGTTCTTTTCTCTAAACCAGTGACTTGATGGAGCTCAAAGTGATCATGGAACTATGATTTCTACATTTTCAGCTCTAATAGGTAAGCACATTTGTCCAATAATATGCACAGAGGAAATGAGTGTCATGAATTCTACTGAACACTGAATTGCTTAAAAGTTTAGTTCTTTAATTCAACATACATCAGTACAAGTCAACAGGGTAAGCTGAATTTTAATAATCTGTCATATACTGGCTACTTCTAGTTCTCAGTTGAATAGGTACATATTTAGTTTATGTTTTGTACTTTGTTCTGCAATTCATTGGTTTGATGGCATTCTTAGCTTTAAAAATAAAAAGATTGATATTTTACTTTCTGAAATTATTTACTAATGATGTAATGATAAATAAGTTCTCTTTCAGACATAATCTTTTCCTTTGGGATGACTCCACTAAAAACAACAAATGGAAATGGAAAAGGAGAAATAAATGTCCAAAGAACTGCACCAGGGTGGAAGAGCGGGACAAAGTTTGTAACCAGAAAGTTATAGAATACAAAGAAGAATCAGATACTATAGTTTGAAAGGTGATAAAGGAAAGGTTGGTGATAGTGAGCAGATACTGTAGGCACAAGGAAAAAGTATAGAAAATTGGCTATACAGCTACTGTACTGATAAAATGTGCATAGACATAAGATGGAGGAGGAAATGAACATTTTCAACTAGGTCTTAAGGATTGATGTCCTTTTCTGTAATAATAAAATCAAAATTGATTTGGGTTAAAAAGTATCTTACACAATCAACTTCTAGACAAAACAGAAGTGATATGATCCTAAATAGAAAGGCTATCACTCCTATTATTATTTTATTCTTAAAATGTGTGGCAAACAAATCAGGCCATTAATCAGGCTACTATTAATGAAGAGTAGCCAGGAATATATGTTGGAAGCACTGAGGTCAGAAAACTGTTTAGTTGTAGACTTCATTCACCACTATCACATCATAAATGAACAAAGGGGAAAGGTAAACAATATAGTTTCAGTTTCCAGACTTTTGCTATTAGCAACATCTTCAGCAAACCCTAATTACATCAAAATGACAGCACAATGTCAAGCAAAAACTGCATTTATGGACTTGGGTCAGGACATCCAGCTCAAGCACCTTTAAGTTCCATCATGGTTACCTTGTATGTACATCATTAGAGGTACAGAAGATACTGATGTCTGCTAAACAGTTTGATTCTAGTAGGGCTATGCATACTTTGAAAGAGATACAGAAGTCCTTTGGAGCACCCAAGGGCACAGTTCACTTGTACAGATAAAACTCAAAAAATTAAAATTAAAATATATTATAATATAATAATTATAATTATATATTACAAAAATATAATTGAAAAATTATAATATCATGCAAAAGTTCATTTATTTCAGTAATGCAACTTAAAAGGTGAACCTAATATATGAGATAGATTCATTACATGCAAAACAAGACAGTTCAAACCGTGATTTGTCATAATTTAGATGATTATGGCTCATGAAAACCCAAATCCACAATCTCAGAAAATTAGAATATTATGAAAAGGTTCAATATTCTAGGCTCAAAGTGTCCCACTCTATTCAGCTAATTAAGCCATAATACCTGCAAAGGGTTCCTGGGCCTTTAAATAGTCTCTCAGTCTGGTTCAGTAGAAATCACAATCATGGGAATGACTGATGACCTGACAGTTGTGCAGAAAACCATCATTGACACCCTCCATAAGGAGGGAAAGCCTCAAAAGGTAATTGCCAAAGAAGTTGGATGTTCCCAAACTGCTGTATCAAAGCACATTAATAGAAAGTTACGTGGAAGGGAAAAGTGTGGAAGAAAAAGGTGCACAAGCAGCAGGGATGACTGCAGCCTGGAGAGGATTGTCAGGAAAAGGCCATTCAAAAGTGCTGGGGACTTTCACAAGGAGTGGACTGAGGCACCATACACAGACGGATCCTGGACATGGGCTTCAAATGTCGAATTCCTCTTGTCAAACGGCTCCTGAACAACAAATGTCAGAAGCGTCTTACCTGGGCTAAAGAAAAACAGAATTGGTCTGTTGCTCAGTGGTCCCAAGTCCTCTTTTCTGATGAGAGCAACTTTTGCATCTCATTTGGAAACCAAGGACCCAGAGTCTGGAGGAAAAATGGAGAGGCACACACTTCAAGATGCTTGAAGTCCAGTGTGAAGTTTCCACAGTCTGTGTTGATTTGGGGAGCCATGTCATCTGCTGGTGTTGGTCCACCGTGCTTCATGAAGTCCAGGGTCAATGCAGCCATCTACCAAGAGATTTTGGAGCACTTCATGCTTCCTTCCGCAGACGAGCTTTATGGGGATGCTGACTTCATTTTCCAAAAGGACTTGGAAAAAGCACCCAAACTTGGTTCAATGACCGTGGGATTACTGTGCTTGATTGGCCAGCAAACTCGCCTGACCTGAACCCCATAGAGAATCTCTTGGATCATTGCCAAGAGAAAGATGAGAGACATGAGACCGAACAATGCAGAAGAGCTGAAGGCAGCTATTGAAGCATCCTGGTCTTCCATAACACCTCAGCAGTGCCACAGGCTGATAGCTTCCATGCCACGCCGCATTGAGAAAGTAATTGCTGCAAAAGGGGCCCAAACCAAGTACTGAGTACATATGCATGCTTATACTTTTCAGAGGTTCAATATTGTTCGATGTACAATCCTTGTTTTATTGATTGCATGTAATATTCTAATTTTCTGAGATTGTGGATTTGGGGTTTTCATGACTGTAAGTCATAATCATCACAATTATGCCAAATCATGGCTTGAACTATCTTGCTTTGCATGTAATGAGTCTATCTCATATATTAGTTTCACCTTTTAAGTTGCATTACTGAAATAAATGAACTTTTGCATGATATTCTAATTTTTCGAGTTTCACCTGTATAGTTAAAGAAGTTCAATTTAGATTTCCATTCACGTCTGAGAAAAGGTACCACTGCTTTAAGAGTAACATTAAATTTAATTAATGGATTTACTAATGAAGTAAACATGTCTTTTACTTTCCTTTAGGGAGACATTTTAATTGGTACTGCTTACCAACATTATGTAATTTCATAGCTGTCATCTACATGCTTGCCCTCCCAAAAAAAGACAACAGCATAAGCAATAAGATCCATATGAATTGAAGGAAATGGATAAAGTTTGTCCTTCAAGTCCTCTGTTTTGGGCTCTTTTAAAAACAATAGGCTTTATAGATTAGATGAAGATGGAAAATTGAAACAGGAAAGAGGCAGAGTTGTTTCATGGCTGTTGCTTTTTTCTGGAAAGATGTAAGAACTGTGTGAGGTGTTCTTAGTAAAAATGAGTTCTTGCTACACAACCACAAATATTAGTCTTAAACAACCCTCCAGTCATACAATGATATTTAAATTTGTGAACACTTTTGAATTTTAATATTTCTGCAAAATTATAACCTAAACCAAGGGTGTTAAATTCGATTCCATTGAGGGCCACATCAGGGTCGTGTTTGACCTTGGGGGTCGGGGTGGGCATGGCCAGGGTAAGTTGGTCAGTTTGACATCACTCATGTTGGGGACATCTGTGGTAGCCTGGGCACTATGCCAGCAAAAATGGGCTCCCGAGAACTTGCTGGCAGAGGGCGCAGGAGGCTGTTGCAGCTGAAAATAGACCCTGGGAGGGCTCCACGCGGCCCTCCTGAGCTCTGTTTTTGCTTGCAGAGGCACTGTGGGTCTTTGCTGTTTCCAGGGTGGCCCCGTGGGCCAGATCTAAACACCTGCCGGCCAAATCCGACCCGTGGGCCTTGAGTTTGACACCCTTGACCTAAACCATGGTCACTTCTTCACACAAGCCCTAAAATCTGATTTAAAAAATACAATTAAACAAATTAATCAACACATTATACATGTTCATCTATTTGAGGAAAATGATCCAAATCTACATGTTTGTGAACAATTGCTTTTAGAAATCTGCTTTAAGTCATGACATATTTCTCCTTCAAGTGAACTAATAATTTTAGAGATTAATATATACCGTACATGCCATACATAAATACTGTAATATACATTTGGATATTTTCCTTGATGAACAAATTAATGGGTATGATGTTTTGACTCATTTGTTTATTTAGGTTATCTTTATCTAGTTTTAAGGTTTATGGGAAGAAGAGATGAAATTTTAGGCCATATTTATGCAGAAATATTGAACATTCAAAAGGGATCACTAATTTTTAAGTACCACTGTATGTGAGTGACAGGGCAATATTAATCAAGGCCTGAAAACCTCCTGTGGAAAGATATAATTGTTATGGAGATGAAATGGAATAGCTACATAACTACATCTAGAGAAAAATAAATAAGATAGTCAAGAAAGGGTACGCATTCCATTGATTACAGAATTTTTTAAAACTCCTTTTTTAAAAGGTACATTCATTTTTCAGTTGGTATATTGGTTGTCTGGAAATTTTATGAGCTCTGAAAATTTTACTCTTATTTTTCTTATATATAAGCAAAATCTTTATAACATTAAAATACTTCCCGTACTTCCATATTTTTGCACATTTCAAAGCCAACTGATATAAGCATATCTCAAACTTGACTCCACTTGGCTCTCTACTATTACCTCAGAACAAACTGTGAAGCAAAATGGAAACCTATAATGATATCTAGAATGGGATAGTTCCTTGATATATATAGTATTACTAGTACTTATACCAATAGTAGGAATATGTGACATAATATGTAAACATTTTCCTCAATACTGAAGCATAACCTAGATAATTATACATTGAAACCAGCCAATTTTTAAAGAATATGGAAAATTATTCTATAATCTTAATAATTTTAAAATGAAATACTTGCAAAATACAAACATTTTTCAGAGCATATTAAAATATTATGATACTTATATTCCAAGGATAAACATGAAAGCCATTTTTAATTATTTTTTCATTTTTAATATAATAATTCCATGAAGGACATTCTAATATAAGATCCAAACTATTTTTTCTCAAAGATGTCTCATTAGTGCTACCTAAATTTTATTGACTACTGTAATGAAGTTTATTCTTGTTTCAATATCACTATTGTTAATTGCTTATTACATGTGAAATCTTCCCAGAGCAAACCTCTAGTTCCTCTAAAAATCATAAAAACAATGAAATTATGTCAGATTAACATTGCAAATGTTTTTTAAACTGAGTGTTTAGTTAACAACCATTTGTTTCTTAATATTAATCTATATATAACTAAATTGTGCTGTAAAAAAAAGTACAATTTTGCCTGTATTTTCATCTCAATTTTTTTTTTAAATGTATTGAGAAAATAAATCTTTCACCTTTTTTGCTGTTAAAACAATGTCCTTTGTGATGTAATCATTTGACTATTACTTTAACTGAGTCCATCAAATCACAACATAAAATATTTCTATCAGTTATGGTATAGTCATGCTCCCGAAGCGTTGGGGACAATGGACCTGGCCTGTAAATATAATGAAAGGTACCGGTAAATACATTTCTGTATCATTTTCTGTTATGGGAATAGAATATGTAATACCATTTGTAAAATAAATCTATTATTATGTAAATGTAATGTTTTAGGACAAGGAACCCAATAGTTTACAGTGTTCTGTGTGGTTAATTTTTGTCAAGAGATAATGGCCTAGGGCTGTTTCTTCTTCAGATTGCCTATACTTACAGTGTCTCACTGTGGAGTGAGATGTTCCACCTGATTTGGAAAAGGCATTGGCTTGCCCATTTCTTAAGGGACCTGACCTTGGACCATCAATATTGGATTACTATTGATCAATACATGACTTCCCTTTGGTGAGAAAGTGTAGGGAAAGTGGTAGGAGGAAGAAATCATGTTGGTCATTTTATTTATGACTTCTGACAACGCATGTGTAGTTGGAATATAACCATTCTGTCCTGCTGTCACTCTCAACATTCTTTGATACTCTTGACCACAGGATCCTTCTCAGCTGCCTATGAGGGCTTAAAGTGGGATAAAGTTTTCTGGAATTATTCCGCTCCTCTCTGAGCCAATAATTCCAATCAGGGAGATATTGAGCATACAGGCACTCCAATATAGAATACCTTAGGGATGAGATCTCACCAGTATCCTGCCATCAGTGAGTACGGTATAATCAGTATCCTGATACTACTGGGGTGGGATTGTACCAGTTCAGACCAGTTCTATAGAACCGGTTGTTATGATTCTGCGCAGTTCAGAGAACCGACAAATCACACCGCTGGCTGGCCCCTCCCCTCCCCACCCACCTCACCTCACCTCACCTCACCCAGGAGGCTTCCCTGAGACCCAGTCAAGGGTGGTATTCAGGGAGTTAGGGGAGGGAAAAGTGGTCTGAGAGCAGAGCTGAACCTTCCTTAGGATTTTCAGTGCAGACTCAGGCAGCAGATTGCAGAAAAGTAGATCTCTGAGTGAATCTGTGATTCTGTGAGCAACTCAAACTGCCTGTCAGCTTTGCCTGATTTTGGGTAAAAGTTGCTCTTTTTTTAAAATAAAAAAATTCAATCTTTACATAAATACTTACAATATTTACATATAAGCCACGCCTAGCCAGTCACATGACCACCAAGCCACACCCACAAATTAGGCCATGCCCACAGAACCGGTTGTTAAGAAATTTTAATCCCACCCCTGGATACTACCCAAGTATATCTTTCTGCCTGAATATGATGGACTTGCATGGAAACAAGCTCAGAAGCAATGCAAACAGCTCACAGTAAATGTTGACTGAAAAGCCAACTGATTCTACAGCAATACTATCCTTGCCTCTTGATGGGATTGTTCTCCCTCTAAAAGTTTAGATTTGCAATCAGGGAATCCGCTAAAAGCCTTTACTGAGCTTTAGTTAGCGCATCATCTTGAGCTTTAACAAGAATAGGATTCTCTGATGATTGTTGCTTGTTACCTTGCACTTGGATTCAACATGGGACTGCCTTTGAAGGCTACCCAGAACCTTTAACTGATGCAAAATGCAGCTGATTGTGTGCTTACTGTATAGTCACAATATTGCCACATAACATTGCTTCCATGTGAACTATAGTGGTTGCTGAGTTGTTTCCAAGTATAATTCAGAATTATACTTATAAATTCATATATGGTTTTTGGTCTTGGTGTCTTAGAGATCCTAAATCTACTGTCTACCTGACCTGGATAAACAGGAGTGCCTGCTGAAAGTCCCGTCCCATTAGGAAGTAAAGTGTGAGGAGGTATGACACCAAGGAGGTATGTGAGTGGCAGGAATTCTTGGTGGCTCCTTTGGACTGCTTATAGCAGGATCCCCGAAAGTAGTCAATATCAACCACCAAGTATCAGTGGGGTTATCCATTATTATTTTTTTCTTGTAGTATTATTAGTCAAGTACAATTTATTATTTTCATGTAGTAATTTTTAGGAACCTATATGAAGAGGTCATTGAACTGAAGAGTTTGGCCTACACCCTGAGGCAAGAATGGTGTCTAAGGCCTTTCAAAGATTAGTTTAAAACCTGGGTTTTTTGGAAGACCTTTTGTGATTATAGGTTTAAGATACTTAGTGCAGCATCTATATCTACAGACACCTCCCTTTTTTGTCAAAACAGGCTTCTGCCGTATCTATTTATTTTTAAAGGAGCATGAGAAGCTAAATGGCTTTTTTTGAACTTTGCCAACCATCTAACAAATGTACGTATACAGGGAGATTCAGGAACTTAGCAAACTGATACTAATGATTATATGTCTTAAGGCAATCATTTAGTCAATGGGAAAGCTAACACAATAGAATGACCAGAAAACATTTTCAAAATTACAACTGTGTCTAACCAACCCCAAATGTTGGCGATCTCTGACCCAGAGGCTGCTCCTTGCCTTCTAGTCTAATTTGCACTTTAAAAATCATTATTTTTTATTTTTTCCAGTGAGAAATGTTTTCAGAGAGAACAAAGCTCTGAGCCACTGAGGGGCACAGCCCAGGCTATCCTACAGTAATTATTTATATAGATAGCTACAAGATAAAGCTTCTTCCCTACTGTAACTTTTTCTTCTCAGATCAGAGACTAGAGACCACGCTGTACAAGATAAAACAACTGAATGCAAGGGTATGTAACTACAGGCAATTTGTGATTATCTGTGGGAAGGCATTCTTTTATTGCAGCCTGCTTTAGGTGAAGTTATGGCACTGTTTTTAAACAACTGTGTTTTATCTCCTGTTGTTTTATTCATTAAATATAAATTTAACAAATATTCCACCTCTGGCAGCAAACCTACCAGAAACTTCCAAGAGATTCAAAAAAAAAGAATTAAAGCCTTTGCAGAAAAGACACTGACTTTTATGTATACTTTTGAAATCAGTACCCCATTTCCAAATATTGTTTTCCTCATTTTTAACCAGACAAGGAAACACTTAACCCAAAATTCATGGGGAAGGGGGTCACACATTGCACTTATGTTTTAACAAGGTAAACTCTGCCAATCTTATATTCCAAGGCAAGGGGAGCACATATGCACTCTGTACAAAACCAGTTTTTTCCAACCTTGGCAACTTTTAAGATGCATGGACTTAAAAGAGTCCCAGAATTCCCATTCTGGTTGGGGAATTCTGAGAGTCGAAGTCCAGATATCTTAAAAGCTGCCAGGTTTGGAAAATACCACCCTGATTGTAGTATATATTAAGATTGGAAACGGGCAAGTGTAAACAAGGTGAACACAGTATATATGTCTAACAAACCTATATGTGAACTCATTCTAGAAATAAACACACTCCTTGTTGGGGACAACACGCTGACTCTGTAACCAGCTGAGAGGGCTGTAAAGCTGTATATAAGTGCTAATGCTACTGCTACTTCCAGGCCCATCCCCTCCCCCCTTTTTTTTTTTAAATGACTGAGACCTTTTCAATTGAATGTAGATGATTTAGTGTCCAGGAATTTTAATGAAGAATATTATCATCACGCCTCCCACCTCCCTTCGCTCTGCCCACTACACCCAACCCACTCCAAGAGTTGTTTCAAATGCCTCAACTCTTTAGCATTAAAAAACAAAACACTGAACTCCACACAGGCACATATTTCCCTCCGTATGTTTCTTCTGCCATTGCAGGGACAGGTCAGATGTGAAAAAAATACTGAGACAAAAAACATAAATCACCACCCTCTCCCGCCCTTAACCCAGCGGAAGGAAAGGAACACGGCTTTTATTTCCCCTCTCCTCTTTCGCCATCCTGCGTGTGAAATAATTTCCCGCCTCTCCCAAGACGTCGTCTGAGTGACAGGACCGGTTCAGCCAGCCAGCATCTGCCCCTTGTCACGTGTATCCTCTCCTCCCGGTCTCGTCCTCACGGGCTGGCCTCCTTTTCCTCTTTTTTTGCTGCCAACCGCGCCGTTTGGCGCTAGGTACAAATGGGGGGATCGGAAGTTCTCGGAAAGGTCGGCTTGCATTTTGACGCTGCTAGTCGTACACGGTAACAAAAGAGAGAGAGAGAGGAAACAAAACAAAACACACAACAGGCCATGAGAGATGCGGGATCCTGCAGGGAAAATCGGCTGGGTCGTTACTGTTGGACAGCCCACTTTGGAGCCGCTCAGCCCAGGAGTCGCGAGTGTTTTGGAGGGCGAGAAGAACAAGGAAGGAAACAGCCCAGTAAGGAGTTCAAGACGATGACAGCCTTTCCTCGCGGCTGGAAAAATATTCTCCGGGGCCTGTAAATTGGGGTCTGGGGCTTTCTGGCTGGGACATAGCCTCACCTGAAACAAGGTTTCTTTCTCCCTTCGTATAATATATCGCTCTTTTTAACACCAAAAATCGAGATGTCTTTGTTGTAGGTGCCATGTGTCTGGCCGGGCATTACGGGAGATACCGCCTGCGTCGTACACTAAGGCTGAACTGAAAAAAGCTAATTTTGTTTCTCAGAATCAGATCAGGAATTTTGCATTGCCAGAATTATTTTTTTTATGCAGCATTCTGATCTCATGATGCACTAAAAGGTGGTCCAATATATTGTTTTTCTTTTGTTTAGTGCAGTTCAGTTGTAAATAAAGCCACACACTGCTGAACAGCCTCACTAAGCCCCCTTAGGACTTCTAAGTATCCAGGGTCAAATTATATTACACAAAGAGAGCGTGTTTGGTCTAGTGAAGGCATCAAGAGTAAAAACCAGGAGATTTGAGTTTTAGTCTTGTCTTTGGAGTAAATGACCGAGTGGTTTTGGGCCAGTCACTGTCTCAGCCCAACTTACCTCATGAATTGTTTTGTGTGGGGAAAATAAGAGGAAGGAATACTACGTACCTGTATGTTCAGTGCATTGAGTTATTATAAAGTAATAAAAGTGGGATAAAAAAAAACATCAACAACAAAGTCCCATGGCCTACATAGGCACACCCATTTTCCACACATATTGGGGGGAAGCAGGAAAAAGTGGATTTATATGATTCTGTTAACTTCTGGGAAGCCTTTGTCATTTCTTTGAGAATTCTTCATACCATATTATTATTATTTGTTTCCTTTCAAATAGTTGATCATGGAGGCAATTTATCTAGATGAACAACTTCCCTTGAATGCTGAAAATTCATTTAAAAAACACGAGAGCAACAAGAAAGGTATGTATATTTAGCGCTAGTCTAAAATCTTCTCAGTATCATTTTCCTGATAATTTATGCTTCCTTCTCATTTTGGAGTCTTGATTAGTATTTTGACACTCCACAAATGATTCTTACATTTCCATAGTGTCAGGAATTCACCCAAAGGTGCTTTTCAAAAGGCAATTGGACTTTCTTGGGTTTTTTTTCCTTGAAAGCATTTCGTGTCATCTAAGAAGCTTCTTCAATTCTGACTTCGTTCTCATCAATGTTGTGTTGGTTGAAAATCCCCCTGAGCTTTTCAGATATTCCTGTAAAGTATGGAATGACAATATTGCTTCTTTATTATGGGGGAGCTCCTGCTGGATCTTTTTCTAGATTTGAGGCCTAAGATTTGAGGCCTAAGTTCTGAGGGGTTCTTTGATCTGTTTCAGTTCTTTTTCTGCTTCCTCCTCATAGGCAAACCTTCAGCCTTGTGATGTAGGGTTCTGATCACTCCCATTGTGAGTGGTGAGAATCAAAAGGTAATACTCATCTGTGGGTGGGGTGGGGGTCTCCTGTACATTTCGGTGTCGATGCTTCTGTCTTCCTTAACGTTACTGCTCAGTTCAGGAAAGCTGACTATTTTTTTTAACATCTTCCTGTATGAACAATATACCTCTCCACAGAACTGATGTGTTTGGTGAAAGCTTCCACTTCCTATGTTTTAATCTTGACCTAAGTATCATTCTTATATGTATACCAATGAATGGTGGAATTCCCATGAAGGATTCCTGTGAAGGAATACAGGAGGATTTTCAACTAGCATAACATATATGCAAACTTTAAACACAAGAATACATTAAGGCAGAAGCGTGTCCACTCTGAAGATAGAACATCCAGATACAAGCTGAGGAAAATTGGGGAAACAGCTTCACAAATGCATGGCACAGCATAGGAAACCCATCAGTCCATCTGCATTTGAAAGACAAAGGTGAAGGACAGCAAGGACCACATTCTGGACAGAGAGGACCACTGATTTAAAAAAAAGGGGGGGGGGGTCAGAGAGCCCATCTGCATTAAAATTGAACAGCCCTCTCTCCACAAAGGGAGAAGGATACAATACCACCTATCTCCTGTCTGCAACATAGTCCTTTCAGCAGCCCCAACAAGGTTCCATACCCATTTATATCCTGATTCAGGTGATCCTGAAAGAACTGATAAATCCCCAGATGGTCTCCACAGCTCTCAGAGAGCTAACTTAGAGAACCAAATGACTGCAAAGAACATAAATATTTCTATTCCCCACCATTCAGTTCAGAGCTGAAGAAGCTTCTTGGATGAGAAGCAAAACATTTTCAAGGGAAAAAAAAACAAGTCCAGTTTCCTTTTGAAAAGCACCTTTGTGACAACCAGGAGCTGGATGATTCAGAATCTCCACAGACATAACAGGAATTGTTATAAATTTACAGAGGTTGAAAACTGATCTGGGGTTTGCAATAAAAGCCAAACAAAAACAACCTGTAGAAGAATAAAGTTGAATTTTTCTAGTATATACATAATTTCAAATTTACTAGTTTATTTAACATTTCTTTATGTTAAATAAACTGGGCAATTAATATAATTAATTAAATTAACATTAATAACTTGTTTCCCATAAATAATTGATCTAATCTAATGCAGGGGTTAAAAACAAGCCAGTTTGCACATCAGTTTAAGCCTTGAGATGTTTATTTGGCTTTGTCTTAATGCATATATGGAATCTGTTTATAAATATAACCAGAATACATGAAACAACTTGGAATTATGGAGGTGCTTGTAAGTAACCTATTATATGTGTATGTTGAAGTGGTTACTGTACTACTTTGAAACTCTAGGCAGGACAAAATTGCCAGGACAGTAATGGCAGTAATAGCAAGAGTGAATGAAACAGTCCAGGAAATGCTTAAACTATGACTCCAAACATAGCATCTGAGCTATTCAGTCTCCCTTCCTCTTCTTCCTGCTTGATAGTTGTTGTGTTCTGTTACAGATACCCAGAAAATAAATACAACATCATTGCTGTGCCATCTAGTGATAAAAACATGAAAAGCCACAACTTTAATTTTTCTGAATTAAATTTAAATTCCTAAAACTTCCTGTAAAATTTTGGTTTATAGTCCATTTTGTGTCTGTAATAATAACTGATTACTTGGGACTTTTCAGTCAGATTTCAGGCATACCATAGCATTTGTTACACTTGTCTTTGTAGGGCTCAAGGTGTTGCTTTCCTTGATCTCTGAGTGGTTCTCGACCATTGATCATGGCATCTTTCTGGGCCAGTGTGGGGCCACACTGGGTTCTAGTGTAATGGGGGGAAAGTTGAATGCCAGATCCCCTTATGCTTTGGGGCTCAATTCTCTTTTTCATTAGGTCAGGACATTTGTGGAGTTCAATATGATTCTATTTTGTAAAATTGTTACATGGTTGGCTTCAATTTTTCTACTTTGAATTGAATTATTTTGAACTTTGGTCATGTTTTAAATACTTTTTTTGTAAATTGATTGACCAGAGTTATCTGTTTAAAATGGCCATATAAAATTTCTCAATAAAATCTTTGGGGCATTAGTCTTAATTCAGTATCAGTTTTTAGCATGTTGGTACTGTAAACTGGAGTTGATGTTTAGTGTAATCAGGCCTATTATTGTTTATTTTGTAAAAGTTTGTTATTTTTAAATTTTGATTGTTTATTATGTATGGGTATTTTTTTTAAATTTTGAAATGGTAAGTAGCTGCATTTGGGCCACAGGTTTCCCAGCTCTACTTAAAGGACAGCTTTAATGCTTTAAATTTCACTATTAAATCATGATGTTGCAACCTTATATAAAAGTAAGGGAGAATAATTTCAGTTTCTAAAATAACTTGTTTTAAAAATTTCTCCATAGGAGCACTTACAGATATTGAAAAGCTTTATCAAGCAGTACCTCAGCTTGCAAATGTGTTCAGAATCAAAGGGAAAATTGGTGAAGGTGAATATGATTTTCCTTTAAATTTTTTTGAAAATCAGAGTTCAAAGGACTGTAGATCATCTATCCAAATTTTCCAGAGCCCCTTTTATATAAATTATTTCTGAGTTTACTATTATTACTTGCCTGCTGGGTCAAACTACAGACTGGAAACCTTGTAATTAATGTGTCCATTTTTAAAAAAAAATTAAACAATGGGGGAAGAAGACTAATCAATGCTTTGGAATACAGGGATAATTTACTGGCCATTGCCTGACCAGTAAGTATCTTAGCCACCCCTACCGCATTGTAAATTTACCTGGCAGATAGGTTCTCATAGCATCCCACAATGAATAGAAGGTAGGAAAGAGAGTTGATTCATTTGTTCTCTATGTGATAGTTCAGATTCTCCTGTTCTTTTTTTCCCCTTTGGGAACTGCTTTGAACTTTTGTTTGCAATTGCAATAGTTCTCTTGGCTTTTAGATGTAGCATTCGTATATAGTAAACAATGTTTCTTCAAGCGATAGATGGAAACCTTGCAGCACTAAATATTTCCTGTAATCCCCACTGCTACCAAAAGTCTTAGAAAAAGCTAAGAAATAAACTGGTTGTTCAAGATGTTAGTTTTCCATACAAGTAGTCCTTGGCGTATGACTGGTCACTTAGGATGCGTGACAGCCTGCATTTACAGCCATTTGTAGCATCCTATGATCATATGACCACATTTTATGATACTTGGTGAAAATCAGCATTTACTTCTGGTTTTCATCTAAATTGACCCATGGTGAACCATTGGTTTACTTAACGACCATGGCATTAACTTCATGACTGTCACAAAAAGAGATCATAAAAATCAGGTCAGTCTCATGGGTTTATAACTATGCTTTATAATTATCATAACTTATTACTGATAAACAGGATCCCTTATGCTTTTAAGTTGACCTTATGCAAAAAATTCTCTTTACTGAGAAGAAAAGTACATAGTTATGTGAGCTATGGAACAATACAGGTAGTCCTTGACTTACAGTGATTTATTTACTGATTGTTTGAAGTAACAACAGCCCTGGGGAAAAATGATTTACAACTGGTCCTCCGTTGTCCCCATTGTCACATGATTGAAATTCAGGCACTTGGCAACTGGCATGTATTTACAAAGCTGCAGCATCTCAGGCTCATGAGATCACCATTTGCAACCTTCCCAGCTGGTTTTTGATAAGCAGAGTCAATGGGGAAACCTGGATTTCCTTGATGACTATGTGATTCACTTAACAACTGCAGTCATTTGTTTAACCATTGGAAGAAAGGTTGGCAAAAAATGGTTGCAAATCACTTAGCAAACTCCTTGCTTCCAATGATATTCTAATCCCTATTGTGGTCATATGTTGACTATCTGTACACATAGTTGGGAAATACCCAACTTCATGCTTCCTGTTATTTTGACATGATTCAGGAGTATGGCAAGTGAATACTGTATTTTTTGGAGTATAAGATGCACCTAGCTTTTAGGGAGGAAAACAAGAAAAAAAAATCTGCCTCTCAGCAATTTGCCTCCTTGCAGCAAACAGCAAATAGCCCGGTCAGCTTCAGCACAGCCTGATTTAGCACAATCAGCTGATTGTCAGTTGGATCAGCCTCCCAACAATCAGCTGTTCCAGGCTGCAAGGATCTTCATCGCCTATTGGTGCCTCCATGTGCTCCAGTTTTGGCCCATTCTAGGTGGTGGAGTTCAGAACAGGTGGAAAATGGGGTGCATGGAGGCTGAAAATGGGGTGCATTGAGGTGGCAATAGGCAAATGGCAGTCCCTGCAGCCTGAAACAGCTGATTGTCTGGAGGCCAATCGACAATCAGCTGCTTGTGCTAATCAGGCTGTGCTGAAGCTGACCCAGCCGTTTGCTGCAAGGAGGAAAATTGCTTGGAGGCAGAGGCCGGCGGGTGGGGCTGGTGGGCGGGGCTTTGGAAACATTTGCTGTATAAGATGCACAGATATTTCCTCCCTCTTCTGGGGGTAGAAAAAGTGTCTTATACTCTGAAAAATACAGTAGTTGCTTGTTTAGGATTTGTCTGTGAATTTTCTTTAGTAATACTCTTTTTTTCTTTATTCCTGATGGATTAGAAATCTGTTGAACAAGGAAGTAGTTCTACAATAGTATCACATGCATAGATAGCTGTGTTGCTGAAACAGCTTCAAATTAGGTGAAAGGGTTTCAAAGAAGGGAGAAAATGTCATTAAAGGTAGAAAGAAAAGAAGAAAAAAGTATTATTTCAAGTAACTACTTATTTTTTCAATACACTTTTTACTTTAACTCAGAGCAGATTTTAAAAAATGGAAATTGTTTAAGTAAATAATCAACCTTGTCTGAATTAGAGCAGAAAATGTATTCAGAACATTAAACTTTACAAAGCTATAAGATCACTACAGAAGTACCATGTTTCTCACATAATAAGGCTGGGCCTTATTTTTTTTTGACCCCTGAAAAAACAGCTAGGCCGTCTTAGGGGGTGACTTAATTTCCTCCCCCACCGAGAGTGGCCCATACGCACGTACCTGTCCACGAGGCCGCTTCTATCTGCCAATCAAAAGTTCCCTTGACGACACAGTCCCCAGCTGCTTCAGGGCGTGGTGTGACTGCCCCTGTCCGCTCGCCTTTAGAGCAGTCTCTGATGGATGTGGTGTTTGGCTTATATTCTCTTTATTTATTTTTGATACAAAAAGCCAATGTGATTAAATCTTTTGTCTTAAAAAATAAAAATCTAATATGCCCTTCTCTGGATTGTATAGAATCTATTCTCGGTACACATTCTTTGAGGGCATCCATACGTTTGGAGAATCTCAAAAAACAACAGACCAAATGTTTTGAGGATCACTAGCTCTTTTATTTTTAAAAATCCAAGTGTACAGTTCCAGTACAGCGAACATAACCTTCTTTCTTCTTAAAGTTCATCTGAACTGTATCACAATGACAGGGCTCATGTTCTTTCAATTGTACAGTGAAAAAAGTACAAAAATTGTACTTTTTCTTTCTTTAAAAAAAAGAAAAGAAAAAAAAAGGTTTAAAATCACTTATGCAAGGATCCAAAAAGGTTTTGATGGAGATCTGTTGGTTTACAGAAAGAATTTATAGAAAAACAAAATTGGCTGCTAATTCCAACTGGAAACTACTAATTTTTTTGCTAAATACCTCTATAATTTTTGTAGGAACATTTAGTTCTGTTTACCTGGCAGTCGGCCAGTTACGAGGAGGCCTTGAAGAAAAAGTGGCTTTGAAACACTTGATTCCTACCAGTCATCCTGTACGAATTGCTGCTGAGCTTCAATGTCTTATAATAGCAGGGTATGTATGGAGATAGAAGTATGCAGAGGTCTTACATTTCCACAAGGCTCACCATGGACTTCTTTGCATTTAAGTTACTTTGATTTATGCTTTTTATAGATATTTTACTTCTACTTTTTATAGTTATTAATTTAACTATTTTTTACACACACACACACACACACACAGATAGCTCTCAACTTATGACTCAACTGAATGCAAAATTTATAAGGCTAAGTGAGAAATTTGTTAAGTAAGTTTTGCCCCATTTGATGATCTTCCTTGCTACATTTGTTAAATGAATCACTGCAGCTGTTAGCAACACAGTTGTTAAGTGAATCTGGTTTCCCCATTGATTTTGCTTGTCAGAAGGGCAGAAAGGAGGATCATATGAGTTCGGGACATGGCATCCGTCATAAAATGTGAGTCAATATGTATATCATGGGGATGCTGCAATGGTCATAACTGAAAAATGTTCATGAGTCATTTTTTTTCAGTGCCACTGTAACTTTGAATGGTCGCTAAATGAACTGTTGTAAGTCAAAGACTACCTGTATATGTGTGTGTGTGTATATATATATATATACAACTTTGAAAGCACTACAATGACGTGGGATAATACCCGAAGGAAGCTGAATAGCACACATGTAAGTACCCGCGAAAGCTTAAAAAGACACATATATATATATATATATATGTTTTCTTACGCTTTCGCGGGTACTTACATGTATGCTGTTTAGCTTCCTTCGGGTATTATCCCACGTCATTGTAGTTCTGTTAAAGTTGTAGCAACGTTTCAGCAGAATCTCATCTGCCATCCTCAGGCTTCTGTATGGATATGGGTCTTACAGCTCCTGGTTTTAAATTTGAGGCTGGTTCATTCTGATTGGCTGGGAGCCTGGACCTGTTTCATTGGACTTGGAGTTTGATTGATTGGTGTTTCTGGTTTCTTCTGTCTGTTTTATGGCTTTGATTGGCTGGCAACACTCTGTTCTTGTGTTGGAGGCTTTTAGTGCAGCTTGGCTCCGTGTGAAGGGACGGCTGCTATTCATCAGCAAGCTGGGTTTCACCTGGGTGCCTGGTGGGGGGGTGTTTGGATTGGAGCTATCAGAGGGAGTCTGTTTTTGCCCAGGTGTTTGCCTGGCTTGTGGCATGGAGATCTTTCTATTTGAGAGTGCAGGCTTCCAAATGATTGACAGTCTGGTGGAATCATCTCTTCTATTCATGCTGTCAGGTCTTTTTTCAATCTCTATGGCTTCTCTGATGATTCTGTGGTTGGGGTTTTCTATAGTGGCCAGGGTTTTAGTGTCATTGAAGTTGATGTTGTGACCTGTGGTGTTCATGTGTTGGACTAGTGAGGAGGTGTGTTCCAGCTTTTTTACTGCATTTTTGTGTTCATCCAAGCGGATGAACATTTAGTACATCTAGGAATGGTAGTTGTTTGTTTATTTCCGTTTCCATGGTGAACTTAATTTTGGAGTGTGTGCTGTTTAGGTGTGTTAGGAAATTGTTTAGGTTTTCTTTTCCATGGGGCCAAATCACAAATGTGTCATCGATGTATCTTAGCCATAGTTTGGGTTTGTGGGTGGCATTA
>BLBF01000020.1:15547828-15564272 GCA_015471245.1 Laticauda colubrina | reverse complement strand
GATGGCAGATGAGATTCTGCTGAAACGTTGCTACAACTTTAAAAGCACTACAATGACGTGGGATAATACCTGAAGGAAGCTGAACAGCATATATATATATAGATGTAGATGTAGATGTAGATATATATATAAATGGTCCATGAAATAATATATAGGTACTATATATGTCATTTCATTTCATTTAGTGACTGTTGGGAATTACAATGGCATTGAAAAATGTGACTTCTGACACATTTATGATCATTGCAACGTCTCCATGGTCACATAATCAGAATCCAGATCCTTGGCAACTTGCATGTATTTATTAAAGTTGCACTGTCCCAGGGTCATATGGTCACCATTTGTAATCTTCCAACAAGCAAAGTTAGCAGGGGAAGCCAGATTTGTTTTGCAGCTGCATTATTCATTTAACAGCTGCAGCAATGCGCTTAACCACCATGACAAATAGGTCATAAAATGGGGCAAAACTCACTTAACAACTACCTTGCTTACCAACAGAATTTTGAGGCTCAATTGTGGTCATTAGTCAAAAAATATTTATATTCTTAATAGTGAATAGTGGTAAGATTGTAATGTGCCCTAAAATTATTTAAAGAAATAAAATTGTCAAATAATATAACCTAAACTCTAGTACTCCAAGTATCTGGATCTCTCTCTCTCCCTCCCTCCCTCCCTTCCTCTCTCTCCTTCTCCCTCTCCCTCCCTCCATAGATAGATAGATGCAAAAAGAATTTAAATGATGTTTAATGTGCACTGTTTTCTTAATGTGCACAATTTTTTTTGCAAGGCATATTTTAGGGTGTTATATCTAGCCCTTTGAAAATATTTTCAACATATACAAGCATAGATCTGAACATTCTAAATCATCTTTATTGTGTATCTTAAATTTGTATCTCACTTCATGATTGCAAACATTTTTAGGATTACAAAAGTAGTTTTTGAAAAATGACACTAGCCATTTTCATAAACTTGTTTTCTGTATGTCATCAACGGAAAGCTGTTAGAGTGAAATGATTTTCTTTAAAAAATACTGAAGTATTTGTTCAGAAAAGGTCTGTGGAAACATGCTAACAATGCTATGTTCTCTCTTTGTGAGAGAACTTTTTTTCCCTTTTGGTAGAGGACAAGATAATGTCATGGGAGTTAAATATTGTTTTAGAAAAAATGATCACGTGGTAATCGTTATGCCTTATCTGGAACATGAATCATTTTTGGTGAGTTCTAAATATTTTTTATTAAAAGAATTAAGAGAATTTGATTGTGAGTGAATGCACACTTACTTATTACAACCTTTGTACAGGACATCTTGGATTCACTCTCATTTGAAGAAGTAAGAAACTACATGTTTAACCTCTTGAAAGCTTTGAAGCGCATTCATCACTTTGGTATCGTTCATCGTGATGTCAAGCCCAGTAATTTCCTGTACAACAGGCAACTGCAACAGTAAGTCTGACCTACCTTGTATGCACTATGATCTTATAAGGTGGAGTGTATCAAATCTAGTAAGTTTATAATTTATTTAGTAAAAAATAATTGAATCACAAATGTCTTAACAAGGTCAAGAAAAATCAAGTATTTATGGTAGATGGGAGGAGATATATTGAAGTCATGGCTGCCAGTTTAGTAAAATGATAAATTTCCAAATTAATTTTGCCACATTTAGCAGACTTGTTTATGCATACAGTTTTTCAATATGTGATTCTCATTGTTATTAAATGTGACATAACATAAATGGTATTTCAATATCTGAATAGTATTGAACAAGGAAGAAGTGGTTAGATTCTGTTAATAGGAAAAGTCAGTATTATCATTAACTGTACTTTTAATTGTCTTTAGATATGCCTTGGTTGACTTTGGCTTGGCACAAGGAACTCCTGAGACAAAAGTGGAACTTCTCAAAGTTATTCCATCTGAAACACAGCAAAGGATTTCTGCATACAATAAACCGCCACTAACTGTGGGAAGCCAAGTTACTCCCCCAACATCTAGGCAGCTCGTTCATCAACCAGCTACAAAAACAGCTAATAAAAGGCTTTCTTCCATTTCACAAACACATATTAAACAAGGACACAAAAGAAAGGTTCTAGTTTCTTTTCTTTTTTTTTTTTTCCCATAATTTTGCTGGATGGATTTATTTAATAAGTAACTTTATCCAACAGGGGGAGATACAACACCAGAATAATATTTCATTCTATTTCAGAGTTTTTGTATTTGTGTGAAATATTGAAGGAACATCAGTATCAGATATCATAATCAAAATTGGATTTCATTATTCTGAAGTAATTATTCTTTTATAATATTTTATGAGAAAGTTGTGTATTAATGGGTTTCAGATTGGTTACTACAGAATAAAAAAAATCTGGGTCTGTTTCGTTCTATCTCTTCATTTTAAAGTGTAACTGCTCCATATTACACTGAATGAATATGGGGTTTGTCTCAGCAAGGTGGCAACATATGACCAACCAAATATGGACTTGGAAACCAAGTTCCCATCTCACCTATGGTGAAGTGGTTAGGCTGTTATACTGATACTGGGGAGACCCAGGTTCTGATCCACCGCAATCCCAGCAGCTTACTGAGTAACTTTGACCCACATTCAGTTTCTCAGCCCACCTACCTCGCAGGTTGATTGATTGATTATATGTCATCAGCTTACAGATACTTTTCATGGTGATCTGACTTTAGCTGGTCCTTCAATTTTTCCATCATCACTATAACTGACTCTATTTACATTATTGCTGGCAGTTTCTCTGATTTTCCCAGCATGAGAGTTTGCTTCAGAGAAGCAGATGCTCACATAATGTATCCAAAGTAAGATGAGCCTGCTCGTTTGTGCCTCTTTGGGATGATTTGTTCAGTTATACATTAGTTTCTTTTCTTGGCTCTCCATGGTTTTTCAGAAGTCTTCTCTGTTGCTAATGCTGGAAAGCATCAATACTAATTTACTCTTGTTTCTTCAAAGTCTAACTTTCACTTCCATAGAGTATTGCTCAAGGGTCCCCAACCGGGCCATGAAAGTGGCAGGTAAGCATGTGCAGCTCCACTTGCATGACCAGCAGGTGAGCGTGCACGCAATTCTATTGGTGCAGGTGATGAACAGGCGTTTATGCCCATTGCTTCTGCAAATAGAGCTGCATGTTTGCTCACCCACCACTTGCGCAGAACCATCCCCTCCACCCTGCTGGTCCACAAAGCCAGAAATGTTGGGGACTGTTGCTGTAGCTTGTACAATTCTGATTTTTGTAGGTACAGGTGCATCATGGTATTTGAGTAATGTTTCCAAGACCATGGCGATTGCTCTGCCAAGTGCTAGCTGTTGTGTGTTGCATGAAGTTTCTTTTACTGTTAATGGTGGATCCAAAAAGGGATCCACCATTAACAGTAGGGATCCATTATTCAGTACCTTCATTGTTAATTGTAAGGTTTGTTCTGCCTATTGTTATTAGTTTGGTCATTGCAGTTAATTTTAGTCCCATTTTTCCACCGTGCTCCTTGATTTTTATTACTAGATCTTGCAGATCCTTTATATTTTTGACTTTAAGGATGATATCATCAATAAAGCACATGTTATTCATAGTTCTTCCTGTTTTAAAACCATGCTAATTTTCCACTCTCTCACAGGGATGTTTTTGAAAAATGGAAGCATGAAGCATTATGACTTCTGTATGAGCTCCTGAGTAAAAACAGGATAATTGATAAACTACAGTGGTTTTAGTATCTGCTGATTAATTAAAGGATGCACTGCTAAGAATTAGAGGTAGAATCCTCATTGTCCTTTCTTGACTTCACAGGAGGATCCAGACTGTCATTGTGTTCAGCGTTCAGTTTTTGGGGAGAAAAATTTCAACGTACGAAGCTCAGCATTTCAAGCCCGTTCCACAGTTAAAGTAAGCATTCTTAATCACAGATAAATCTAGTGCATATTCAGAAGAACAGTTTGTCTTTGGGAAACCACTGTTCATTTATTCATTCAGTGACCAAAGTTACAGTGGTGTTGAAGAAATGTAGTTATGCCTCGTCCCCAAAATTACATCCATTGCAGTTTTTTCCCCCCAGTCACATGATCAATATTTGGGCATTAGGCAGCCCACCTGTACTTGCGAGTACAGGGGCGCTTTAACTTCTCCCGCCTGTCTATCTTCCCTCCCATCTCAGCCCTTTTGGCCACCCTGTACTTCTCCACCTCTGTTGGCCCTGTGCCACACCACTAAGTGGTTGGGGTGGTGGAGAGTTTGCACTGGGGAACTGGTTGCAGCATGAGGTTTATGGCAGCACTTTTGTCGTGGTAGCAGTACTAGTGGTGCTGGAGCTGAGTTACAGGCTGGGGAGGTTATAGTGGCTGATCTTCACTGGTAAAGATCCAGGCGGTACTTTAGTCCTAATGCCATCGCCACTGTGTACGGTGGCCAGAAGAGAAGAGATTGGGTGAGGTGGGGAGGAACATGGGTGAATGGAGTTCAAGAGGAGGGCTGGCAGGGACCAGGGTCAATCCTCACCTAATGGCCAGCTAGGATACAGTTAATACAACAAGGACTGCTGTGGTTGCTGTCACTCAATGATGCAGTCATGTGATGTCATGCTTTACCACTGCATAGCTTAATTCTGGTCCCAATTACCAACCAAGAACTACCTGTAGGTTGACTCAGCCTTCCATCCTTCTGAGGTCAGTAAAATGAGGACCCAGATTGTTGGGGGCAATATGCTGACTTTGTAAACCACTTAAAGAAGCCTGCTAAGCACTGTGAAGTGGTATATAAGTCTAACTGCTATTGCTATTAGAAAACTTGAAGCCTGGACTGATTGAGTTCTGCTAAGCAATTAGGGAATAGGAATGGCATTTTATTTGTAATATTTTTATCCATGTAATTTGATATGTTTTCTTGAGTAAGTTTTTATATTTAACTCTTTTTTAATAGTTGTGCATTAGTGCGGCAAACCATTTTCAGTGTCATGAAATAAATCACGACTGTGTTTTGAGTATGCCTTGCATTAAAATGCAACTTTTATTTTACTACTCTTAAAGCAACCCAGGATAATGGATATTCCAGTTAGGAAACTGTCGGTGAAGAAGAAGGCAACTTCTGTTGTAAATAATGGTTTAGGCAAGAAAGCTACCAGTGGTACCCCACCTCACTTGACCTGTGACTGTTACGCAAAAGATAGCATCTGCACCATTTGTCTTTCAAGGTAATCCATTTTTGATTCAGGAAAAAATATTCATTCTGTTGCCAGGCAGCATTAAAACTATGGATACATTAGTGGATTTACTAAGCACATGCTACATTTAGAACCTTGAAATACAACAATAGAAGAAAAAAATCAAACTCTTAGTTCACCCACATCATGTTATAATGGCGTAACACTTTTTGTACAAGAATTCTCAACACCAACAAAGACTTGAGCCGTTTCCAGTTCCATTTCTGCATTATAGCAGTGTCAGCTTGGGAGGATGTCAGATGCAGAATGCATAAGTATAGAAAAGTAGATTTGTTATTATACTCCTTATGTAAACTGATTTGGTTAGTATCAGATAGTTTGTACAGGTATCAAAACAGCATTCGTAGGCCCAGAGCAGTAGAAAAAATAATGTCCAAAATCTATAGGTTAAGCTTAAATGGATAGGTTCTCTAGAATCATAATGATATAACTATAAAAGAAATCCTTTTGCAATTCTACTCATGAGTACAATGTAAAGAAATATAAGTTGTATCTCTATCTATGTATGTATTCCTAATAAAGTAGAAGTAAACATTTGGGTTAATTTTAAAAAATGTTGCAGCCAGAAAGCAAGATGTAGAACAATCTTCTTTAACATGGTGCCTCTGGATGTGATAGCTTCAATTTTTAGGCTTCCAAGTTAAGCTTTGATGTGCTGGCAGAGAATTCTGGAGTTGCAATCGCTGGAAATATCTCTGTCTAATCTCACCATATAAAAGTACATCCTAGATCAGGCCAGCACAATATACAGGTAACCTTGTATGACCTGCAGACTTTTTTAATTAAAAAAAATAGTAAACTTACAGCAATCACAAAGGATATGCTACCAAATACCTCCAGTATTTCCACTGTTCTCCAAACTACATTATCATCATTCCAATAATTTCTTTGTGGCCCATGAGGATTTTTAATGTATCCGTATGGCTCTTTGCCCTCAATGTGTAGAGCATGCTTGATCTAGAAAGTACTTTGGTTATGGAACATTCTAATCCAGGGGTCGCCAACCGGCAGGCCACGGCCCATTGGTGGGCTGCAAAATTTTTTTGATGGGCCGCAGAGAAATCTCACCCCAGAGCAACCCCCAAAGCAATTAATCCAGGCTGCGCAGAAACACAAGGCTGCGACCCCCACATGGCCCATGGGAACCCTCCCCACCCACTCCTTACCCGACAAACTTGCCTGCTGAATTGCTATTTTTCCAACCATCAGCTGTTCTGCTGTGCTGGGAGATTTAGATTAGCTAGAAAGCAGGAAATGGTTGGATTTCTTGCTTTCTAGCTAATCTTTAGATCTTCGGCTCTTTTAAGCACAGCCAAATCTCCCTTAGGACTGAAGGTTCTATTCAGTGCAGACTCACAGCAAGCAAAATTCACATGACAGACTGAGCTAGCTGATGGCAAATAGATAGATCACTGAATGATTCTGTGAGCAACTCAATCTGCCTGCCTGCTTTGCCTGATTTTGGGTAAAGGTTGCTCTTTTTTTAACTAAAAAAAATTCAATATTTACATACATGGTGTTTTGTGAGTTAACTTTGTGAGTTTGCTTGCAAGCAAATTTTATGTGACAGACTGAGCTAGCCAATTGCAGATAGATCTCCGAATGAATCTGTGAGCAACTCAATCTGCCTGCCTGCTTTGCCTCATTTGGGGTAAAAGTTGCTCTTTTTTATAAAAAAAATTCAATATTTATGTAAATGCACTGCTCAAAAAAATAAAGGGAACACAAAAATAAGACATCCTAGATCTGAATTAATGAAATATTCTGATGAAATACTTTGTTCATTACATAGTTGAATTTGCTGACAACAAAATCACACAAAAATTATCAGTGGAAATCAAATTTAGCAACCCATGGAGGTCTGGATTTGGAGTTACACTCAAAATTAAAGTGGAAAAAAATACGACAGGCTGATCCAACTTTGATGTAATGTCCTTCAAACAAGTCAAAATGAGTCTCAGTAGTGTGTGTGGTACTCAGTAGTAGTGTCCACGTGCCTGTATGATCTCCCGACAATTCCTGGGCATGCTCCTGATGAGGTGGTGGATGGTTGCCTGTGGGATGTCCTCCCACACCTGGACTAAAGCATCCCCCAACTACTGGACAGTCCGTGTTGCAACGTGGCATTGGTGGATGGAGCAAGACATGATGTCCCTGATGTGCTCAATTGGATTCAGGTCTGGGGAATGGGTGGGCCAGTCCATAGCATCAATGCCTTCGTCTTGCAGGAACTGCTGACACACTCCAGCCACATGAGGTCCAGCATTGTCTTGCATTAGGAGGAACCCAGGGCCAACCGCACCAGCATATGGTCTAACAAGGGATCTGAGGAGCTCATCTCGGTACCTAATGACAGTCAGGCTACCTCTGACGAGCACATGGAGAGCTATACGGCTCCCTAAAGAAATGCCACCCCACATCGTTACTGACCCACTGCCAAACCGGTCATGCTGGAGGACGTTCCAGGCAGCAGAATGTTCTCCATGGCGTCTCCAGATCCTGTCACGTCTGTCACATGTGCTCAGTGTGAACCTGCTTTCATCTGTGAAGAGCACAGGGCGCCAGTGGCTAATTTGCCAATGTTGGTGTTCTCTGGCACATGCCAAACTTCCTGCACAGTGTTGGCCTGTAAGCACAACTCCCACCTGTGGACTTTGGGCCCTTGTACCACCCTCATGGAGTCTTTTTGACCATTTGAGCAGTCACATGCACATTTGTGGCCTGCTGGAGGTCATTTTGCAGGGCTCTGGCAGTGTTCCTCCTGTCCCTCCTTGCACAAAAGCGGAGGTAGCGGACCTGATGCTGGGTTGTTGCCCTCCTACAGCTTCCTCCACGTCTCCTGATGGACTGGCCTGTCTCCTGGTAGTGCCTCCATGCTCTGGACACTACGCTGACAGACACAGTAAACCTTGCCACAGCTTGCATTGATGTGCCATACTGGATGAGCTGTACTACCTGAGCTACTTGTGTGGGTTGTAGACTCCGTCTCATGCTACAACTAGAGTGAAAGCACTGCCAGCATTCAAAAGTGACCAAACCATCAGCCAGAAAGCACAGGAACTGAGAAGTGATCTGTGGTCACCACCTGCAGAACCACCCCTTTAGTGGGGATGTCTTGCTGCCTGCCTATGCTTTCCACCTGTTGTCTATTCCATTCGCACAACAGCATGTGAAATTGATTGTCAATCAGTGTTGCGACCTAAGTGGACAGTTTGATTTCACAGAAGTATGATTGACTTGGAGTTACATTGTGTTGTTTAAGTGTTCCCTTTATTTTTTTGAGCAGTGTATTTATAATATTTACATACAAGCCTTGCCCAGCCAGTCACATGACCACCAAGACACACCCACAAATTAGGCCACGCATACAGAACCGGTTGGTGGTCCCTGAGGTGCAAAAGGTTGGCGACCCCTGTTCTAATCATATGCTATTATTTTCTAATGTTTTTTTCTATTTAACCCCAAGACGTCAGCAGGTTGCCCCAAGGGCAGGTACTCCTGGATTCAGAGCACCAGAAGTATTAACAAAGTGCCCTAATCAAACTACAGGTACAGTAAATTACACAAGCTACTTAATCCATTAAAACTGTTAAAATGTTCTTTTATTAAAACTTATTAGCTAAAAGAAGAACTTTGGATAGATACTATCCGAAATATTTACTACAATGTTTTTATTTTAAACAAAGGGGAAAAAAGTAGAAAATTCAACTGATTTTAGTTTTGTGCTCATGTTTTAAAAGCCCTTCTTCTGAATATGTAAGTTTCATTAGCATGCTGGCTTAAAGCAAGCATAATTAAGATATATACTTGCAGGCAGATTTTTTTAAAGTTTTCAACTGACAAAACTATTTAATATTTTAAGCAGATGGAACTAGCTGTTAGATGAGGAACTTATGCATTTTGCGAATATTAATATTACCTCCACCTGTCTCTCAGAAAACCTCATCCAAATTGATGTTCTTTCAGTCAGTGTATCTGAATTCTATAATGTTTTCTTTTTTAAAAAAACTTGTTGATGCTGAATCAGTAATGTCTATTAATGTCTTTTACGATCAATACTTTTAGGATATGTTGCAATGAGACAGATAATGAGGAGCCCAGGTTTCCTCTTGGGGGAAAAAAGTCATGCAAATTCAGGCTTATCAGAAACATTTTGCTTTGACTTAATTTTGAACTAATTCCTTCACTGATCTTTCCATGAGGGCTTGTTTTACCTTTTCTTTTCATAAATTGCATCAAGTATTTATAAAATATTATTGCAGGTCCTTTGTCCTTGCTTGGTTCTTCCTGAAGTTCATTTGGAAAAGATTATAAAATATGAAAAGCCAAAAGAAATCCTGGGAAGACAGCAGTCTTACATTGAACCATATAAATACTGCTTTCTGTAATATGCTTTGACTCGTTAGATTTTTTTTTAACCCTGGGAATGAATCAGAATAACTAGTCATTGTTACTAAAGTCTTGTTTCTATTTGCAGCGATTGACATGTGGTCTGCAGGAATTATATTTCTCTCCCTGTTGAGTGGTCGGTATCCATTTTACAGGGCTAGTGATGATTTAACAGCTTTGGCACAGATCATGACTATTCGTGGCTCCAGAGAAACCATTCAAGCTGCTAGAACATTTGGTATGCAGGTTTTGTCATTGTTTTTCTAACCTGTTTGTAACTAACTTCATTATTATTTATCTATATGTAGATAATTAGGATCATGTTCATGGATTTCTACACAACTTCAGATAAAATAGCCTTGGAATTAATTCATCTAAATGTCAGGACCAAATTCCTTAAATCATGTCAGGCTTCTAAATAATCCCATAGGAAACAAAACATACAAATCAAATCAGCAGCATCCAGTTTGTGAAATGAAAAAGCTGCAAGCAAATATGTGGCTAATTAATTCTAATTGATGTTACAGGCTCTGAATCATTCCTCCTTAGATCTGCATTCTTCTTTTATTCAATTTCTCCTTTCCCAGAATTATAAAACAGATCTCTTTTTGCTGTATTTCTCAATAGTAGTACAGGTAGACCTCGACTTATGACCACAGTTGAGCCCAAAATTTCTGTTGCTAAGTGAAACATTTGTTATGTGAATTTTGCCCCATTTTACAACCTTTTTCATCACAGTTGTTAAGTGAATCACAGCTGTTGTTAAATTAGTAACATGGTTGTTAAGCGAATCTGGTTTCCCCATTGACTTTGCTTGTCAGAAGGTCGCAAAAGATGATCATAGAAGCCACAAAGTCATTAATATGAGTCAGTCGACAAGTCTCTGAATTTTGATCATGTGACCATGGCGATGCTGCCATGGTTGTAAGTGTGAAAATGGTCACTTTTTTTCAGTGCTGTGCTGACTTTGAACAGTCACTAAATGAATTGTTGTAAGTTGAGGACTACTTGTATTCTCCACAGAAAGACTGGCAACAGAAGAACTTCCATTCCCACGATTGCTTCACTTGGATGACGTTCCTCATTTTCCATTCTTGTCATTGTCTGATAATCATCCAGAGATTTGTGCATAGTATTTTGCACTAAGCATCAAACTTATCACAATAAAAGATCATGATGGGGAAATGTTTCTAAATCTCTTCAACAAAATCCTACTATGGCAGAATCAGCAATTCAGTTAACATTTGGCACTGTAGTAAAAATTAAACAGATAAAACAAAAGCCACTGTCTCAGTGCTGCTTTTGCTGCACTCCAAAGAGTCACAGGTATTCAGTTTGAATACACTTCAGATATGTGAGGATAACAATTTTTCACCAAATTAGAAGGTTTCTAGATTTCTCCCATATCCATCAAAGCAACCACAAAAAAGTACAAACTCAAACTGTTGATAGTGGTAGTTAAGTCTTTGTTTATATGTCTTGGGTATTGTGTCACCTTGTAGTGTCTTCTGCGTCCCCAATATTAAGAGTTGCTCAGTAGATATGGTCTTCTGCCTCTTTGTATAGTAATGCAAAGTAGCTCAAATATATTTTAAGCTTGAAACAGTTGATTTGAGAATTCCATACTGAGAACAAAACTTGCAGGTCTGACTTGTAAGTCAGGTGCAGAATAAAAACAGGCTGCTTTGATTTGGCTGTGAAAGACAACACATCCATTTCTAGCAACACAGCTTCAATGATTTCCAGTTGAGGTAAGTGCAGTCATGAATTGCATAGTTGAGGCCTGGCTAAGTCAATTCTTGGCTGCTATATCTTCATAGTCATGCACAGTGGGACCAACATATGCAGGACAATCAACCCAGAATTTGACAGCATACTTATTTTTTCCAGAAATATGTATGATCATGTGCGATGTATTCCTTCTTTCTTTTCCTCTTTCTTCCTCCCCCTTTCTCTGTGAAGATGTCTAGAGATATTGTCTCAGCCTGGGACAATGCATTTGCACTATTGACCCATAGCTGTATATCTAATATTGCCAGTAGATTCAATAAGAATTGTCTTAGCAATGCTTTGCTGTATTTCCCTGCAAAATAGCAGTATGGAAAATGAATTGCCTGTATGTCAAGTCATACAGTATGTATACATGAATTGTGATACATGAATTGCCTGTATGTCAAAATTTGGGAAAGTGAAATCAATGTTTCACTTTTAAAAACTTGGTTCCAATAAGGGACCAGCAGCTGCTACTTTAACTGTTTAATTGCAGTGTTAGACAAGTGTTAGAGAAAATGGCTGTGCATTCTGAAGAACCTTCTAACAAGTGCTTTTCATTTAGGTAAATCAATCCTGTGCAGCAAAGAAATCCCAGCACAGGATTTAAAGAAACTCTGTGAAAGGCTGAGGGGGAAAACTACCAGTTTTGACAACTCAGCAGGTGATGTACAGATGAACCCTTCTCAGGAATTTTCTTTATCAATTGGAATAGGCAACGTGTCAGATTCTGCTCTTCAGGCATCCAAAAAGCACATGCAATATCAAAAACAAAACACTCATGAAGATGGTGGTAAAGAAAAGAAAACTATACAAAAGCCATCTGATCCCAAAGGATGGGACAGAGTTCCTAATAGTGCCTATGATCTCCTTGATAAACTATTGGACTTAAACCCTGCTACAAGAATGACTGCAAAGGATGCTTTGCAGCATTCCTTTTTCAGAAACGTGAAGCAATAAAAAGACCTTTGACACTCTATTGTGTGTGTGTTAAAGTATTGTTAGAGTTGGTCGCTCTTTAAAATGAAACCAAAAATCTGAGAAATGTTATTTCCAGAGCAGTGTTGATCTAGGTCTAGTTAAAGTAGTAAATATACTTCTGTTTTTCAGTCAGGTTTTTAAAAAACTTCAAAGTGCATTTGATTGTTTCACCACTTTGTGGTGTACTCAGAAATGGCAACATAAAATCTATATAATGGGATTGAAATCTGAGAAGGGTTCCTTTTTGCTATGGCCTTGGGTTTTAGCAATCCTATTATGTCATGCAGCTTCCTAATAGTTGGTTTAAATTTGTCTGGGAGCAGATACAATAAATGAATTATTCTGGTAGGCAATGAGTTAATTATTTATATATTTTATTTTCACAGATCTGGGGGGACTGATCATTATGATTTGTTACTTCTGCTACTTGTTGACAAATGCTTACCTAGTTTGTTTTTAGCAGGAGAAAAGCAACATTCATTGTAAGATACATGTACATGTAGCTCCTCTGACAGCATTTCTGGTGGGGAATTCTGATAATTTAATCTTAATATAGTACATGATGTATATTGGTAAAAGTGAACTTCAGGCATTGCTCAAGAATTTACATTTTATGAGGAGTATTGAAAACACTGGCTCTGAGGACCTGGAACTTTTTCCTCTTAAAAGCATATAATATCATTTACTTTCTATTTCATATGTTACTGTTATCTTTTCACTGTATAGACCACAATAACTTTTTCTTGTAAAAACAATGTACAGATACAGCATTAGCTTATTGATTGGTATGTATCACTGTGTTATAATTTTGTGATGAATTTATGGGAATGACCAAAATAAAATCATAATTTTTTTTATAAAAATAAAAGCCATTATATAAAATATAACAAATGTTTATTTGGAAAATTATGTCTGCACACATAAAAGATAGTATGTTTGTAATAAAAGTAATCTGTACAAATTACAAATATATCCCAGTCAAAGGCTGTCTTAGTTCTTGGAACCAATTTTCCAAGACAATAATAAGCTTGCAAGGTAGACATACTTTAGAATGAAATGGTATCCCTTCTAAGTTTTTAAAAAACACATAAGATTGGAATGAATGTTCAGTTATCTTGCCTCTAATATAAAAATGTGTTTTCTATACATAAGTCTAGGCTCTGCTAAGTAAGAATACATCTCTAATGCCCATGGAGAAAAGTAACCTGCATTAGAAGCATTCTGTAGTCAAGTAACCATGGCAAAACTAGAGTCAAATCTTACTGCAATATGAAATGAAGAGGCATGCATACGCTTATTTTTTTAAAGGACTGCTTTTTCATATCTGTTTGAATAAAGCTAGAAAGTTAGTTTTCTTAGATTTGTGTTTACTTTTTGGTATAGAATGAAAAAAAAAATGTTCCCTAAATTGAAAAATAAAAGATTAATAACAGTCAATTTAGATGTGACTTTAGGATCAGGAAACTAAGGTTCAATTCCAGAATCAAGAGTGAAAGTGTATGGTCTTAACTCAAACTTATCCAATCTGTCTCAACTTATTTTGTAGAATTGCTGGGGGTAATAAAATTAGAAAAGGCAAGACTATATATACAATCTCAGCGGATACATACAAGATGGGATGTAATTCTAATTATGAGTATTCATTCAATTTCTATAGCTGCCCATCTCAGTCAATGACTCTGGGCGGCTTACAATTCAGAAAATATATGACAGTCAAAATACTAAAAACATTTTAAAACAATACAAATAATAGTAACTTCCAAAATTAATATACTATCAGCCCAGAGCAGGGCTTCCTGGTCCAGATAAGGGCATAGCTAGTGCAGCATCTTAAGGTGTGCAAAGGCCCTTCTAGCCACAGCTGCCACCTGCTACTCAAGCAGAAGCTGTAAATCCAGGATGCCCCGATTGCACACTGGTCTGTCTAGGGTAATGCAACTATCCAGAACCAAAGATAGAAGAACCTTGTCTGTCTCTGGAGAGTCTAAATACCCATAGCTGTTCCGTCTTGCTTGGGTTAAGTCAGGGCCCATTTCATCCCATCCAACCCCCAACATCCCCCAGATACTCGGATAGGGCATCCATAGCATCATTCAAAGGTCCTGGGATTGAGAGATCCCAAACTGATGGATCACCTCACCCAACAACTTCATGTAAAAATTAAATAGAAAGGGAAAAAGACCTCTCAGTCATCTCACAAAAGTAGGGGCCATGGGCTAGATTTCCTTCCCTCTATCCCTCCAGTCAGTGGACTAGAACTGGCCCTGGAGGAAGAAGGAAAGCAGGAACAATTTCCAAAGCTAGCCCAAAAGGATTACAGTGTTCAACAGTTCCATATTCAAGCAGGAGTAGATAAATTCAAGTAAAGCTTCCTTCAAGTTGAGCTCAGCTCTTCATTATTTTATGGACATATTTATGACACTTTCTTCGTAGCAATATGGAAATGGTTTGCCATTGCCTTCTACCAGATTATTTTCATTATCCAGTCTAACCTACAGTCCTGAAATCTCTCTGCTATGAAGGCCAAATAATACCTAGTTTCTGCCCAAAGTTATTCAGGTAATCCTACTTGCTGAGACCAATAACTATATTACTAGTACATTTTGAACAAGACCCATAGACTGAGAATCTTTGGCATAGTTCTGTCAGTATCTTCATTTGTCATCTTGCCCTAGTTTGATCTTTCAATGAATCTTCATGAAAATAGTCATAATCCTAAAACTATAAACTTCACTATCTGATGCAACAATGATGGATTAGGGCTAGGGAAACTCAGCTTCATAGTCATTCTTAGTCACAGAAATTCACTGAGTCACTTACCCTCGGTGGTGCAGTAAAATGAAGCATTTCTATGTAAGTTGCCTTGAGTTCTTAGAGGAAAGACAAGAAAATAATTCTAGCAAATAATTGTATGCAATAGATATTAATAAATTCATAGGCTGGGTTGCCAGAGAGCTCTTATGTATATGTGTTAATACATGCTCTCACCTGTAACACTCTTCCTAACACTTTCTGTTAAATTTAGAATCAGGTCTGCACCATCTTCCTTTCTATATAAATTCAGCTACAGAATAAATAATGGTACATAGCGGCAAAATAATTTGTGTATCAAGTGAAGTGATGGCATTTCTTTCATTTTTTGCAGCTTTTTGGCATCAACTCTTAGGGATAAATGTTTGCAGATGTCAGAATATTGATTGCAGAAAATCTTGAAACCCACAAATCCCAGGGGCCTAGGTCTTAGTAATTTCTGCTGTTTATGTAATTTCAGCACAGCACGTCACAGAGAAGTTATTTATCTAAAAGAACCGTGGCCAAATTTGGCAGGCAAAGCTGCTGCAATGCTTATGAAGGTACTACTTCCTTCGTTCTTTTGTGCTATGGTAATCATAAAATGTCAGCTAATATCCATTTTTCTGTCAGATTTAAAGTCTAGTGCAGGTGAGTGGAATGACCCTTTTCTTTTGCCAAAAGTGGTTCTAATTCAGTTGGTCAAATGTTTAGCAACGGCCTCTTTAATTTAGTTTTAGCTATCAATGGAAGAGAGAATATTTGTATCTTAAGGTTGAACTTTGGGGCCCTTGAAGCTCTCTGAGCTTGGTGATTTTCTTGCAGATATTTTATTACCAAACGAGATAATAACATCAGTGCTAGAAGGGAATGGGATTTGCTCTCTTTATATGCAAGTGGCTTGTTGGTGGGAGTGTTCTTGGTGGTTCCTTGATTAGGTTGTTGCTTACTGTTGTTTGTCTGACTTAGTAGTTCCTTAACTGAACAGAGATTAACACCAAGATTAACATTAGACCAACAATCAAGAAGAAAATAATACCACAACCGAGGAACTGCCAGCTCAGACAAACAAATTTACAGTAAATAAATACCTAATCATAAGAACATTCCCACCAATACTGATAGGAAAAATACTAATATATAAAAAGAGCAAACTATGCTCCTTTCTAGTACTGATGGTATTACCTCCTGGGTAGTGAAATAGGGTAGTGAAGCAATCAAGCTCAGACAACCAAGCTCAGAGAGCACCAAGGACTCCATAGTTTTACCTATTTCTCATCCAAGAAGCTTCTTCAGC
>BLBF01000020.1:15525178-15542682 GCA_015471245.1 Laticauda colubrina | reverse complement strand
TGTGTGTGTGTGTGTGTGTGTGTGTGTGTGTGTGTGTGTGTGTGTGTAATTTACCAGTACATTTTGGTTTTGCCTTCTTCAGAACTGGCACTTTAATACATTGAGGAAAAGTAATTTTTAGGGTGGAGATCTGGTCCTATGGATCCTGTTTAAAGCCTCAATAAAATGTGAGAGCTTCCTGATAATCTTGACCATGTTTCATCCACAAAACCTTTAACAGAAGCCAAATATGTTTCAATGTGGAAAAGGGCCTCAGTCCTAAACTAAGCCTCATTTAAATCTGATGCATCAGGTCTCTCTCTCTCTCTCTCTCTCTCTCCTTTCCTCCCTCCCTCCCAGACTGGCTTTGCTGTACTTTCCCGGTCTACCTGCGGGGCTGGCCCCTTGAATATGGATGGATGGATAGAGAGAGAGAGACAGGTAGGTAGGTAGATATATTGGTATATAGATATATTGGTAGGTGGATAGTAGGTAGGTAGGCAGGCAGGAAGACAGACCTTTTGGATGGATGGATGGATGGATGGATGGATGGATGGATGGATGGATGGATGGATAGGTAGGTAGATAAGTAGGTAGGTAGATAAGGATAGATAGATAGATTGATTGATCTATATTGGTAGGTAGGTAGATAAGTAGATAGGTAGATAGATAGATAGATAGATAGATAGACAGACAGACAGACAGACAGACAGACAGACAGACAGACAGACAGATAGATAGATAAATCTATATTAGTCGATAGATAGGCAGGCAGGCAGGCAGGCAGACAGACAGAATGCAACAGCGGCAGCAGTTTGGGAAAGTAAAGCAAAGCCGCAGCCACCGCATTCAAGGCACCGTCTCTGGAGTGGTGCAACAGTCAATGGGGTGAGCCTGCAATGCTGGCGCCTCGAACGCCCCCTTGTCGCCTTTTAGCGTCCCTCTGCCGGCCACTTTGGGGTGCTAAGAGATAGCAGGGAAGGGCTCAGTGGGGTGAGCCTGAGGAGCCGGCACGTTGAATGCAGCGGCAGCATGTTGCAAAAGTAGAGCAAAGCTGCCTGCCCTGGGCTGCTTCAACCCTGCCCTGCTCCAGGAAGAAGAGAACAGCACCAACCTCACACCACGATGTGAGTGCCCCGGGAGGGGGGGCAGCTTGGGATGTTGCTCCTTGGTGGGAGGGGCAGCCTTTGAACTTGCTGTCAGGCACGGCAACCACAAAGGGGTGGGCTTGGCTGAACGGGATACTGGATATTGGTCATGTGGTCAAAGCCCCCCTTCCTCTGCCTCCCCCTAGGTGATCCACCAATGCCATTGACTGTTGCACCGGAGCTGCTACATTCGAGGCACCGGTTCCGGAGCGTTGCAACAGTCAATGGGATGACCCTGCGGGGCCGGTGCCCTGCCACCTCTTAGTGCTCCCCTGCCGGCCCCCTTGCCTCTTAGCACCCCCCTAAGGCATCCCACTGACCCCCATGGGGTGGTACTGCCCACTTTGGGAACCACTGGCCTACATCATAAAAACAGTTAAGAAATCCAGGATTTTGATGCTTCTAAAATCCCAGATTCTCAGCTTTCATTAAAAGAAATGAGGTTCTGAGGTAGTCCTATGTCAAAACAAGCCCTGTTGTGATTCCTGTCATTTCTCTCAGGTTTTGAAAGAGAAGAGTTTTCATTTAACCCACATTGAAAGAGAATAAAAATTGACAAACTGAACTGAAGCTCTACCGTAAGCCTGAGAGACACTGTATTCTTTCCCCGGCTATATTTTTCATTTCCCAAAGAAGCAGAACTCTTCAGGGAATTCTTTGACCATCAGCAGAGAACAGAAAACAGAGGCTGATCAGTTTCAAGGCCTTTTTAAGCAACCACCCATTTCTTTTATTTATTTTTTTTGTTCCTTTTCACCACGAGATGTACATGATGAAAACAACCACTCCTTATCACTTGGTTTTTACAGCTAGCCAAATCAAGAGCTGCTTTCAGATTTTGGAATTTCTTTTGCAAACTATCCAGTAGTTGGGAGGGTGTGAACTGTAATTTGGGAAGGCAGACATTTGTTTCTCCAACATTTTGTCCATTAATTTTGGCCTAGAAATCAGCAAGGATTTTTTTTCAGGGTAAAACAAGAGCCAAGGAGCCAGGCCATCTATTTGTATTGGTGAGGATGTTAAGTCTTTTATCTCAAGCACAGTAGTTTCCAAAATCTATGAGCTTAGAATAGAAGCTAATATACAAGTCTACTCAGTTCTTTCACCACCTGTCCATTCATCCATATAGTTTTAAGTGGTATTTTAACCTTAGATATGAATTCTGCAAAGGCATCCTAATGAAAACTACAAAGGAACCAAAAGCAAAGTCGTATTTTTTTTTATTATTATTATTATAGGAGGCTTTGTACTATTAAGGAAGAAGGATTATAGAATGAGTTTACAAAAAGATAAGGGAGAAGAAGGCAGAAGAAAGTTTATCTTCTTCTTATTCCCAGAATGGTTCAGATCCACTTGTTCTCATGTTAACAGATAACAGATAATCAGAGTTGAAAGGGACCCTGTAGATCATCTAGTCCAACCCCCCACCCAAGTGGTAGACTCTATAGCATTTCTGACAGATGGCAGTCCAATCTCTTCTTGAAGGTCTCAAGTGATGGTGCTCCCACAACTTCCGAGGGCAAGCTATTCCATTAGTTAATTGTTCTCACTGTCAGAAAGTTTCTCCTTATTTCCAGGTTGAATCTCTCCTTGTTCAGTTTCCATCCATTATTCCTTGTCTGGCCTTTAGGTGCTTTAGCAAATAGCTTGACCCCCTCCTCTCTGAGGCAGCCCCTCAAATATTGGAAGAGTGTATTATGTCTCCCCTGGTCCTTCTCTTTACTAGACTATCCAAGCCCAGATCCTGTCACCATTCTTCATATGTTTTAGTCTCCAGTCCCTTAATCATCCTGGTTGCTCTTCTATGTACTTTTTCTAGAGTCTCAACATCTTTTTTGTAATGTGGTGAACAAAACTGAATGCAGTACTCTAGGTGTGCTCTTACTAAGGCTTTATAGAGTAGTATTAGTACCTCCTTTGATCTTGATTATATCCCTCTGTTAATACAATTTAGGATTGCATTAACTTTTTTGGCTGCTGCTGGCTCATAGTTAGCTGGTTTTCCACTAAGACTTCAAGATCCCTCTCACAGTTACTGCTATTGAGTCTGGTTTCACCCAGTCTATATGTGTACTTTTGGTTTTTCTTGGCTAAGTGTACATTGAATTTCATTTTGTTAGATACAGCCCAGTATTCTAGTCTGTCAAGATCCATTTGGATCTTGAACCTATCTTCTTGGGTGTTAGCTATTGCTGCCAGCTTAGTTAAAGTAGGATGTTAAAGTAGGATGGTCATTTTAATCACTGAAGCTGATAACTTAGTATTAAAATTGGTATTTTGAAAAGTGTTCCAATGGAGTTCAGTGGAATGTATTCCTCTGTAAGTGTGGGGCAATAAGATACTAAACTTAGAATTCAATTCTAGGAGCTTCTTCTGAGTAAATGAGTCAAATATGTTCGTAGAATAATCCAACGAAGTTTTAATGTTTCTCCTAAAAAAGGAGAGCCAATTATTTCTAGTCCAGTAATGTTTGGCTGATGTAGATAGGAAAGTGTTAGATAAATAAAATAAAATAAAACAATATTAAAATAGATAGGAAAATGTTAGATAAATAAAATAAAATAAAACAATAAAATAAAATAAAATATATTCAGATCCCCAGTTGTTATTAAAACAAACAAACAAACAGATTTACCAGGATGTGAGAAAAGCATCTTATTTGGAATATTACTTCTGAAAAATGAATGTTTTGAGTGAGTCTGTAGACCATGTAGGTGGGAAAGAATAGTGAATAAAAATGAATATACTTTACAATGGAATAGGAAAGAAAGAAAGTTAATCAGTTGCATATATTTCTTTTGTAACATTTGCCCTTTGCCCAATTTATTTGAAATGTTTGACAATCCTGTTGAAGAGAAAGCTTTGAGTTAGTCTCTGATATTGCCCTGATGCTAGGTTGAAAGTTCGCTCAATTCAGTCCTGGGTATCAAACAAGTGGACAGGTGCGACAGGGAAACCTGGAACAGATAGAAATTCATCTGCCATTGTGCAGGAAGTCTTCCATCTGAATGCTTGTCCAACTCAATCCAAATTGTAATGCTGGGATGGATCTTATGAGCCTGTATAACATGGACTGAGAGCTCAGAGATATGAAGAAGACTCAAGGGAGAAGATGTGGACTAGGGAACAAATCATGGAGTTTTAACTCACACTGATATAATGAAGTTACTATATGCTCCTTATTTCATCCCCCATTTGGGTCTTCTGTTTTGTCAGATTAATCTGATTTTTTCTTCTTCTCAGATTTAGGCACATTCTACTAACCAGCAGTTCCTGATTAAATTTATTCAACTGCATATATGACAGTGGTTTTTCATGTCAAAATCCATGAATCTACATGTGGAGGAATGCATTCAGATTTCCAATTGGTGTAGTTGTAGCCCTGATGAATTTATCCTTTATGCAGATGTCATAGTACTTGTTAAGCCTGGGTTCCCCAACCAGGGTTAGGTAGACAAGCTAAACAGAATGTGCAGCGTTAGTCAGATAGGCACACAGATAAATGAGTGAGACAAGCTTGTATGTTTATTAACATACAGTAAAAATAACAGATACGCTTGTGCTATCAAGAATATAGTTTATTCCAGTACAAGTTTATGGCATAGTCAAATAACAGTCCAATATTCATTTACCATGTAGTCAGTCCATTCAGGGGTATTCAGTTAGCAAAGTCCATGTAGAATATCCTATGTCAGTTCACTTACAAATCAGTCCTTTGTTGTCTCTCCCGTTCGAGCAATGCAGTCTTGATTCCAAGCAGTAATCAGGGATCATCAAAGCCAGAGCAAGCAAGCTGTAGACTTGCTACTTTTATATTGTTTTCATAACCACTCCCTTAATTGCTATTTCACAGTTAAAGCTGCAGACACTTTAACATACACTAACTATGATTCATAGTTATTATTTCACCTAAACCAGTTAGGGTAAACAATGTTATCCCTAACATTCTCCCCTTTTAGGTTAAATAATAACTATGAATCATTTACATCTTTAAATTATATTTTTCACAACTTTCTTTAAACTTAATTGCTCCTTGAGCTTTTGTAAATTGGTCTGCAATGTTTTCTTCTGACATGCAGTATTCCAATTTTATTAGTCCATTTTTCACTGATTCTCTTACATTTAAATATCTTAAGTCAGTATGTTTTGATCTAGTTTTTACAGCAATACTAGTAGCTAACTTTATAGCTGCTTGGTTATCCTCGTACACAATAATGGAATCTTTCACAGTTATACCCATGTCCAACAATAACTGTTTGTAGAAAATCAAGTCAGTGCATAATAATGACAGACATGAAAATTCAGCTTCCATCGTGGATAAGCTAATATGCTGTTGTCTGATTGACCTCCACCCTATTAGTGTCTTACCAAATAATATAGCCATCCGAGATGTTGATTTTCTAGTGTTTATATCAGTTGCAAAACTTGCATCTGCATAGGCACTAAGACTCAAATCACCCTTTGGTTCTATATACAATGCATGGTTCATTGTTCCTTTAAGATATCTCAATATTCTTTTTAAGGATTGCCAATGACATTGTTTTGGATCTGAATTAAAACGTGCCAGCTGATTTACACTATAAGCTATATCTGGCCTTGACCAATTGCTTATATATGATAAGCTACCAATCAAAGATTGATATATGGACTTATCAAATTTGGGATTTGATCATTAGTTTGGCAAACTTCCTGACTCATTGGAGTCTTTGCCAGTTTACAAAGTTCCATTTTATACGTTTTAATTAATTGGCAAATTTTATCTTCTTGAGATATCTTAAAACCATTATTTGTTTTATTAATTGTCAATCCTAGATACCTTTTAATTTCACCTAAATGCTTTAATTTTATCCTTTTGGCTAATAATGATATAATCTCATTAGCTTCATTGTTAGTCTTAGTTATCAAAGCAATATCATCTGTAAATAATAATAATAATGACACCGTTCCATTATTTTCTCTTTTAAACACACACGGATCTGCTAAACCAGATTTAAAACCTATATTGTTTAACTCTTTCACAATATATTGGTTCCACTCAAACCCAGATTGTTTCAACCCGTAAAGACTCTTTTTGAGTTTCCAACAATCATTACTATTTACATTATTGTCTTTTATACCAATTGGTTTTCTTAAATATATAGTGTGCTGCAATGGTGCATGTAGATAAGCAGTTTCTACATCTAAATGGTTAATGACATAGTTTTTCTTAGCTGCCCACACTAATGCTGCTCTTAAAGATGTAGCTTTAAGGCTTGGTGCAAAAACTTCATCGTAATCAGATGCAGTTTGATTAAATCCTTGAGCTACTAACCTAGCTTTATGGGTAACAGTCCCATCATTTCCAGTTTTTACTTTAAATATCCATTTGCACCCAATGGATTTTTCTCCTGGAGGTAATTTGGCATCTTCATACACTTTCATTACCTTTAATGAATTTAGTTCTTTTTCCATTGCCTTTTTCCAATTCTCCTGATCCTTAGCAGGATACATCCTAAGTTCATCTACACTAGTTGGAACTTTAGTTACTTGGCAAACTATACTTGCTTGATACCTATCAGGTGGTCTAGTTACACGTGTAGTACGTCTAGGTATTATAGGACTTACAGGTGGACTTTCATTTATTAATTGTTCTTGATTATGTAACTCTTCCTGATCAACTATTTCCTCTTGTTCTGGTCCTATTTGCTCTTCGTGGACTTCTTCTTTAATTGGACTCTTCTTATAGCTAATCTAATCTTTCTGCCTTTTGTAGGGTTCAATAATTACTTCATTATTTAAATCTTGCTCTAATCTATTCCATCCTACATGTTCTAGGAATTTTGCACTAGCACTGGTGTAAACTCTAGATGTACCTGGTTCCCAGAATCTATAAGATCTATGATTAGATGTATATCCTACAAAAAATAATCTTTTAGCTCTATGCTGTCCTTTGTGTCTAAGTTGTGTAGGGATATGCACCCATGCTGGTGCTCCAAATGTGTGCATGTAACTTAAATCAGGTTTTGTACCATGCCACAGTGTGAATGGTAATTCACCTGTTGTTGAATTAACAACATTATTTAATATATGATTACCACACATTATTGCTTCTCCCCATAAATTGTCAGGTAATCCTGAATCAGACATCATAGTTTGTGCCATTGATTGTAATGTTTGGCCTCTTCTCTCTATAAAGGCATTATGTTGTGGCCTATATGATGCAGACATTTTATGTTGAATACCTAACATTCTTAGTCTGTTTTGGAATTTATGATTTGTAAATTCTGTACCATTCTCTGTGATGAGAGTTACTAATTTCTTTTTAGTTTTTCTTTCTACAAATTTTATCCAGTTAAATAGATTTTGATATGTTTCAGTTTTGCTCTTCATTAAATAGCAAAACCCATATCTAGAATAGTGGTCCATTATACTTAGTATGTGGCGAGCTCCTCCTACACTTGGTTTTTTCGGACCTATTAAATCAGCAAATACTACTTCTAAAGGCTCTTTAGTAGTAAATCCATCAACTCTATTAGCCGGTATAACCCTGCTCTTATTTTGATTACAGGCATTACATTGCAAATACTTATTACAAGATTTCAAACTTATTCCCTTAGATAATTCAACAGTTTTCTTAAGCATTTTAAAATTTAAATGCCCTAGCCTTCGATGTAACAAGTGAATACATTCGTCATGAGGTTTCTTATTTTCATAAATTGTGTTAGCCACCTTTAAACCATCATCATTTAACACATATAATCCACCTCTTAAAGATGCAGTAATTCTCTTATCTTCTTTTTTAATTAAGCAGTTATCTTCCCTAAATGTAACTACATATCCTAGTTTAACCAAAATTCTAACTGAAATTAGATTAAACTTAAGTTGTGGTACATATAACATTTTTACATTCTCTTTTATAAAAGAACAATATGCTATACCTTGACCTCTAGCTTTCAGTTTCCAGCCATTGGCGACCGATATCTGCTGTTTACTCTGGGACATTTTAATAAAATTTTTGTTATCATTTGTTATACAATGGGATGCTCCACTGTCAACCACCCATAAATTATTTTTTACAGCTCCGTTAGTATACATGGCTAACTCTAAATTTTTATTTAGTTTTTGATGATTTTTAGTATTCTGGCCAGCGTTCTGGCGCTTTGCCTTTTTACAAAATCTTGCCAAATGTCCTCTTCCTCCACAATTAAAACACTTTTTAATTGCGTATGCAGTAGGAGATTGATTCTCTGCTTTTTGAGGTTGCTCCCTCCTTAATTCATCTCTTTCATGCCTTCTTCTGGCCTCTTCGATCAATCTGCCAGTTATATCAGTTAAAGTTAAATTTTCCTTTGGCAAAATTTCAAGTGAAGTTACGTAGTTATCATAACTTTCATCAAGGGAAGATAGAATTATGTAAACTTGGTGTAGTTCAGAGAATATAAGCTCTTTCTCGTGCAATTCTTTAAAAATGCTTTGCATAGTTTTCAAATGACTCAGCATATCACCATTTGTTTGGAGATGCGTCCTGAAAAGCTTCCGTGTTAGATTTATGTGAGCACCAACATTATCTCGAACATAAATCCTCTTCAGCTTCTGCCAACACCCAAAAGCCGTTTTCTCTCCGTGGATATAAACAAGCTGTTGATCAGTTAAGGTTAACCCAATTATGCAAATGGCTTGTTGATTTTTATGCATAAATTCTTCTATCTTTAGTCTGTCTTCCTCATCCTCTGGATCCCATTCTTCTACGTTTGGTGGATTTTCAATTATGTTCCACAGACCTTCTCTTCGTAGAAGTAGACTACATTTTGTAGACCATGATACATAGTTTGTTCCATCCAGCTTGGATATAAGGGACAAACTTTGTAGATTGACTTGTGCCATGTTTTCTTATATGGATATAAAAATATAATTAATAAAACACAGCTGTCTGTTTACTGTAATGTATAACAACACAAACTCTCACTTTTTACATAAATCTGTTTTATCCTATTTAAACTGACTTTGCAGCCTCTGGGCCCATAACCAGTGTTAAGCCTGGGTTCCCCAACCAGGGTTAGGTAGACAAGCTAAACAGAATGTGCAGCGTTAGTCAGATAGGCACACAGATAAATGAGTGAGCTAAGCTTGTATGTTTATTAACATACAGTAAAAATAACAGATACGCTTGTGCTATCAAGAATATAGTTTATTCCAGTACAAGTTTATGGCATAGTCAAATAACAGTCCAATAGTTATTTATCATGTAGTCAGTCCATTTAGGGATATTCAGTTAGCAAAGTCCATTTAGAATATCCTATGTCAGTTCACTTACAAATCAGTCCTTTGTTGTCTCTCCCGTTCGAGCAATGCAGTCTTGATTCCAAGCAGTAATCAGGTATCATCAAAGCCAGAGAGCAAGCAAGCTGTAGACTTGCTACTTTTATATTGTTTTCATAACCACTCCCTTCATTGCTATTTCACAGTTAAAGCTGCAGACACTTTAACATACACTAACTATGATTCATAGTTATTATTTCACCTAAACCAGTTAGGGTAACAGTACTCCCTTACCATGACATGCCACATAGAATTGCAACTGTGGAGGAGAAATACTGACAGAACCCATCTGCCATTACTTTTTACAATAATGTAGTCCCATTAGTTTCTACAAATACTTTTCTGATTGTGTAGGGAGAGACATTTAGAGAGGACTTGGACCAAAGACTAGGCCATAGTGGAAGGAAAAATACATATGCTAGAAGAAGCCTGGGTTGGTTTTGTTACATAAATCTGATCATTTTACTTTCATTGGCCAAAGGCCATAATGGTAGCTTGAAGAAAAGAAGGAGAAAGAGTAAACTTTTCCAAATTAAGTAATGACAGGTCATTGTGCCTGAAAGTGCTACTCTTATTTAAGTGAACAATTGTACATTGGACACAAGAGACTCATATCAAGCCAACATATTGTTTTCTGCATCATCCCTGCAATGCACTGACACCAACTCAAGATCTAAGAAACAAAATAAAATAAAATAAGACAAAATGAATACTGGTCTAAATATATAACAACTGTATAAAATATATTAAATACAGTTGTTGCATTCTGCCTACAACTTATTATGCTGGTAATCCAAAACTTATTTCCATGGGTGCAGTGTTATGTCCTTGAAGTTAATAATTGCTAATTTCTCTCCATGAGAATTTGCAAGATGAGCAACTGCTTTGCAATACAGTCTAACTAATTTCATTACTGACTGAGGTTGAACAGTAGATATTAATTTGCCAGACAGATCAAAGTCATATGCACAGCGCTACTTTTACAGTTTCTGCTTTTCTCCAAAACTATAAATAGTATATTTTGATTATCATAAATTTGTTAGCATTGCATTTACACAGAACCAGAAATACATATGCATTTGTAAAGAATTTCTCTTTGAAGTAAATAACATTATTTTTGTGGAATCCTTGGTGCACCAAGGACTCTACGGTTCAAACCTGAGCATCATGCATTACCTTCTACAAGAACTGTAATTTTTTGAATCACACATCCCTCTTTAGATTTTCTGAATGTTTGTTTATCTTACCACTGAGCATTTTTAAAACTTCTAATTTATAACTTTTTGTTTTATTATGCCACTCTATTTCTCAAGAGCTTATGATAGTGCTACTGATCAATCAGCATATAACCCCAAAGTTGGGTGTCTTTTTTCCTTTATTTCAATTAACTGAATTTAATCCATCCAATTAAATGAATAACTAGGAACTATTATGTGACAACTATTTCAGGGCATTAACAGGTTGCCATTATGGAAGGCAATATGGATTTTGTTTTCGATCAGTAAAATTCTACAGGAGAATATCCAGCCACCTGTCGATCAGCTGAAGCTGAAGTACAAATGGGCCATACACCAAAACAGCAAATCCATACACACAAGCTGTTATTGCAGCAACTAATCACTGACTCTAACAAGGTAATTAATGTTTTTACTTTGGCATATTGCATGTTAGATGTCACGTAATCAATTAAACAGGCATTGAACAGTGTAATTTGTTTAAATACAAATCACTTAGGACCACTTAGGCTACTATTTTGTGGTAAGAAAATTTTTTTTCAGAACATTCCAAAGAGGTTAATTATTTTTAATAGAATGATTATTGGGGAAAGCTGCTTCTAACCCTTTTATATGCTACTGCTTTCTCTGCCTACAGCAAAATAATATGCAAAGTGGGGGGAAAGCCACCTGAAATGGTCAACTTAAGTTTCATTAACTATGCACTGTGTATTGCATCCAATAAAAATGATGAATAAATTAAACCTGAATTGTGTAAAGCATACAGTAATGCCACACTTCTTCAAAATATATAGAACAAATGTTCTTTTATATCCTTGTTTCCTCCAGCTACCCCATACTGATTCTTGGAGACAAGAATCTATCCAAAATACCCATTCTTACTACAGTCAAGAAAATAAGGCAATCCAACATAGTACTAGAATTTATCCTTTGTTTTAATAAAAAGAACACCACTAAAGAAATACAACCAGCTATCTTTCTGATTATCTTGTTTGATGATCAAAAATATAAAAAGTGTTGTTAGGAGAAGAAAACATTGGGAAATCTGCCAAATCAATCTAATTCCCTCCTGTTTTGGAGTCTCATATTACTTTCATTTAAATGTTTTTATTTTAGGAAGCTTTATACTACGGTCCCTCTTCAGGGTAGAAAAATAACTGCTAGTTTCAATGTAACATTTTCCATGTTTCCCCACTATTTCTTTCACCTTTTTGCTTTACTTTTAAAAAAAAAGCTGGCAAGAAAAGAAGAATGGAAGAACCACAAAATATATTTTAAATGAGTGAGCACCAAGAAGCTGTATCTGTGTTTCTTGAACATAAAGAATCTCAGCTAATCAATTTTTAGGTTAGGTAATTTTTGGCTAGGAATATTTGATTTACTGTTCTCCATCAAACTCCACATAACAAAAACTAATATTCTCATAGAAAAAAAAATCAAACAGTAGCAATATAAAGAGTGATTTCAGACAACCACTGAGAAAAGATCTACCACTTCTGCCAGTCATGCATATTGTTTCAATTAACGTTTAGCTGATGTCATGAAATGTTATAAAGTCAAGTTTGAAAAACATCTGCTTATTAATTTATTGGAAAGATTAAGGGATACCTCCAGAATCCAGTTTGACTGGAAAACAGTTTAATAAGGATCCATATATATAAAATGCTGGAAAGTCTGAAGAAAAAAAAACTTTCAGAGGCTCTAATATTTCAGATTATTTCAGAATATTTCAGATCAGTTGTGTTGTTAGGAAGAACCTCCTGGATTTTAGGGGTGAAAGGAGATTCCAGAAATAAAGAATCTCTTGCTAGTTTGAGAAACAAGAAGATGTAAACAGTAGTTTTATGATCGTAACACCTTCTAACAGCCTCAGTGCGAAAGTAGAAATGATACAATAAACATAACAAACGTGGGATAAAAATCAATCAGTGAAACAAACAAAGAAGATACAGAAGTCAGCATTTTGATGTTACCCAAAAGGAGAAGCATGTGCCAGCATGCTTTGGTGTCTGTTCTATCCCAAATGTCCACCAAAGAGGGATTCAAATATTGACATAGGTGTCATGACATAATTGTACAAATTATGCAAACTTACATAACTGTCATTTGCATGTTGTAGTTTTCATGTTTTTATTTTTATTTATTTTATTTTGTCAAGGGATTAAAAAAAGATAACAGGTATAAGTATAAATATAGTTATGAATACATGAAATTGATACATATAAGAATAATAAAAAGAAACAATAGGACAGGGATGGTAGGCATGTTGGTGTGCTTATGCGCACCCCCTACAGTCTCCTTAGGAAAGGGGTGAGGTCAATAGTAGACAGTCTAAGGTTAAAGTTTTTGGGGTTTGGGGAAGAAAACACAGAGTCAGGTAGAGTAGTCCAGACATTGACCATTCTGTTACTGAAGTTGTATTTCCTGCAATCACATTTGGTGTGTTTTACCTTGAGTTTGTATCTATTGTGTGCTCTTGTATTGTTATGGTTGAAGCTGAAGTATTCATTGACAGGTAGGACATTGCAATATATAATTTTATGTACTATACTTAGATAGGACCAAAGACAGTGTAGTTCTAGGTTTTCTAGGTATAGAATTTCAAGTCTGGTGGCATAAGGTATTCTACAACGAGTAGGGGAGTCAACATAGCTTGTAATAGACACTTCCGAAAATACTGTTCCTATTTATTTGATCGTTTTATTTAGCTGCTGACCTTAAATATGTGACACTGGGCAGCTTATAAGATTAAAATGGTAAAAAGATACAAAGACATAAGACCCATAGCAGGTGAACAATTATAAATAGCAATCAACACAGCTAAATGGCAGGCTTCTTTGCACATCTGGGCCTTAGGTTCAAGCACAGAGCCAAATATCCAGGGCCATAAGAAAGCCCAAAAAGGTTGGGACCATTCTGATCTGACCAGGATGATATTCCAGATGGTGGATACTCAAAAGAAAAGGCTCTCCTCAGTTGATACTTCTTGATGGATGAAATTAAGAGCATGCACTTTTGAGTGAATAGGATGGGTAAGAAACAACTGGGGAGATGAAAATAACACAGGCAAGCAGACATATTGCTGTTGATGGTTTCCTTTTCCTTTGTTTAGTCTGCATGGGTGTCAAACTCACCACATCACATTGCCATCATGTGACATTTCGTGACATTTTCCCCATTTGCGGAGCTGGCCTGCACATAACACCTCTGGCTCGCGAGCCACTAGTTTGACACCCCTGGTTCAGTGGATCATCAGAATTGCTGAACAGAAGCAGATCATGGGAACTTTTGAAGTCCAAGAAATGGAAAGTGGAACACATCAGAGTTTTTGTTACCTCGTCCAGCATTCAGAGATCCTGGCCAATCTCAAAAGCTCCAAGTTTAGAAAAGCAGTCATGCATCAGTAATAGTACATAGAGGATAACTGCTAACTGTAATTGAAAATAATGAATTGTTATAAACAGTTTCTTCTTAATCACAATGTCTGAAATATTCTCAGAATTGGGGATGGGATATATAGTGACAGTAGCATATGCAAGAGAAGAACAGAAGATGACCCTGGCCACATTACACAATTTTAGTCCTGGTGAATTAAAAACGGGGGCTTAATACTGTATATGATTATTCCCCATAAAAATCTTCCAAAGCCCATCTATACCAGCATTGAATCTCACCAAAAGCTAAAAAAAAAAAACCTGGGGATCATAAATTTGGATTGGCAAATTTCTCAATTTGTTGATGTATAAAACAGCTCTGGATCCCGCAGTGCTAAAATTAGTCCAATGAAATATTTCTATTTTTTTCTATTTTTCTCCCAAGTTCATTTGACTTTTGGAGTTTAGCAATTCCACAAGTCACTTGCGCATTTCTTAACTTCGTATTTATTAATAGGAATGATGCCAAAAGGGCTGGAAAAAGGCACCTTTTTATATAACAGCCAATCAGGACAGTATAATATGTTTCAAACTATTTTTGTATAATTCAATTTATTTTTCTAGGAAAACAGCCTGTAAAATTTAAAAGGTTGTAACATTTAGAGGTTTTCCTCTTTTATTTTTATTAGGAAAACCATGCTTTAGAATAACAATGACCATGATTATAGTTGTAATGTTTTTACCATTTATCAACATTAGGTTTTAAAAGGAGGGAGGAAAGACAACATTTGCTCCAGGAGAGGAACGCTGGAACTCTGCAAATCAGACAAGCAGAATAACAGTGCAGAAAAAGGAGAATGCATCTAATCCAGAGCTGGTATTCAGCAGATTCTAATCAGTTCTGGAGAACCAGTAGCGGAAATTTTGAGTAGTTCAGAGAACCAGCAAATACGGTTGTTGATTTCCAATGGAAAGTCAAATGGGTCGCTGAATGCCCAGACACAGATAGACACATAAATGACTCCACAAAAAAGGTGCCATACATGAACTATCATGTCAACAATGGATATGAATTTGTACCTTACACTTCATCAGCCAGCATTCTCTATATACTGTAGAAGGCAGAGCTGGTATTCAGCAGATTCTGACTAGTTCTGAAGAACTGGAAATGGAAATTTTGAGTAGTTTGGAGAACCATCTAATACTACCTCTGACTGGCCCCACTCCATCTATTCCCTGCCTCCTGAGTCCCAGATGATTGGTGATTCCTCTTTTGTTGCCCTGCACAGGAGAATGGAGCTGGAAAGCAGGTTAGTGGGGTGGGGAGGGAATGGGGATTTTGCAATAACCTTCCCCTGCCATACCCACCAAGCCACGCCCACAAAACCGGTAGTAAAAAAAAATTGAATCCCACCACTGGTCTAATCTGATGGCAATCTTCTTCCACCAAATTCATCAATATCATTTTGACAATTCAAGTATCTTTTTGCAGATCAAATGAAAGAATGCCGGGGGAAAAACATAAATTGTTGAAAAAAAATCAAGCAGTGATATAACCATTGGGCTATGATTTTGTATAGATTCTGTAAAGCAGTTGGCAGTATGTGAGTCAGATGCGTCAGGCCATGTCTACCCTAGGCTCTGAAAAGGCAAAACATGTTGCGATATGTTACATGACAAAATCGAATTTGATCCCTGTGCTCTGGAACAGTTTCTCAACCTCAGCAAGTTTTAAGATTTGTAGAGTTCGAGTCCCAGAATTCCCTGCCGGCTGGGGAGGTCTGGGACATGAAGTCCACACATCTTAGAGTTATAGAGATTGAGAAACTGAGAAACTCTAGAGCACAGGTGTCAAACTTGCGGTGTCACGTTGCTGTCACATGACGTATCATACAGTTTTCCCCTTTGCGGAGCTGGGGTAGGCATGGCCTGTGCATTACGTATCCAGTCGGCAGACCGCCAGTTTGACACCCCTGCGCCAGAGCAATGAAACAAATGAGGTTTAGTTCTGAAAACTGTCTAGAAGAATATGAATAGATGAGTTACCACCAGTGAACTCATTCTGTACTATTGTTGCACCTCTTGAGCTTGAGAAACTTTAAACTCAAACAAAAGGCAATAGACACAAAGATTCCTACACACCACAGTGCAGATCATGAAAAGTGCTTCCCACCCGGCATCTTCCAAATAATTATTGTTCAGAGCTAACCCAATTGACACAAAATCTCCTGGGAGTGTAACATATTTAGTCGTGAACATAAGGAACCAATCTCAGGGACTGCCCTGAGGCTAGATAATGGTTTCTCAAGCGGAACAAGCAAAATGTTACTTATTCCTGCCATCTGTACTGCCTGAATCTGGTGTGCCTGAGAAGGAAATTGGATAATGAAAGCAGGAAAAATCTGAAATAAATCTACTGATTTCCTGCTTGTGAATCTATGCACCAAAGCACATGCTAAACAAAACCAATCCAAATAAATTCTTTAATTTATACACAAGTTAGATTAGCAAACGCATTTGATTGGACATAACTCAAGGTACATTCATGCGTGTGTGTAATTGCAGTAAGACAGAAAGCAACTCACACGTGCAAAGCCAAAGTGCAACGAGCAATAGATTACCTATTCTTTAAAAGCCGAAAAGCTGACTTTAACAAAGTCCAGATTTTGAATTGAATAAGGGCCAGTAAAATGGCTTCTATCCTGAATTTCTTCTGCAAAAGTCAAGATGCAATTTCCAGAGTTAACAGCCCACAAAAAGCATAAGAACAACCTAAAATGTCAGTTAGCCTTATTTTCTTTTTGCTCCTTTAACCTGATGCAGCCCAGAAATATTAATAACTTCCTTCCCTCTTAAACATATCAATGATTCACTCTCAGGCTTTGACCTGGGAAGATAAAATGACCTTGTGGAATCCTGAAGCGCCACAGACTCTATCAAATCTGACTGTATGCGAGGGGAGAGTTTTAAGATTTCTTTTCTACAGAGAGAAAGATCCCAGGACTGAAACCCATACTTTCATCTGTTAATTGGTTGGTGTTTGTCCATGCAGAACTATATGTGCTTCTTACTTAATGTGAGAAACATTAGAATATCATTCCAAACCCACATCCAGAATGGTAGGGCCTATATTAATCACTTCAAAGTCAGCTGCTGCACATGTAAGCTTTCTATGTCCTGGCCTCGTCAGGATCCAAATGGAAGCTGTGGGATCGTCCAGGAGAGGGTGGGGTGGTCAAAAAAAGTCATCAGGCTGTCCTAGGAATCTTATTCATTATTTTTTTCCCCTCAGTTCCTAGATGTTTTGGCTACATCAAACACTTCCTTCATATATATATATATATATGAATATATATATATATGTATGGAAGCCTGATGATGGCAGATGAGATTCTGCTGAAACGTTGCTACAACTTTAACAGAACTACAATGACGTGGGATAATACCAGAAGGAAGCTGAACAGCACACA
>BLBF01000020.1:15485800-15520178 GCA_015471245.1 Laticauda colubrina | reverse complement strand
CTTGTCTGAGATGTTGTGCACTGTTTGTTTCATGTGTGGCTGTGAGGGGGGAGGAGTTTGTTTCTGGTGTTGTTGTAGTTTTCTGAGTTTGTTGGTATGTGTGTCTGTCTTGAAGGTGGTCTGTGTTTCAGCTCTCCAGACAGCAAGTTGTTTGGATTTGTCCCAAAGTAAGGGGTGAATCTTGTTGCTTAGTCTGAGGTGAAGTGTGAGGAGTTCTTTGTTGATTTGGTCTAGGAGGAATCTTTTTGTGTGAAGTTCATTTCGAATAAGGGCCAATTCTGTTCTTTTTAGGATGCGTTTGGTGGCTGCTGTGTTGCTGTGGAATTTCAATTGGAAGCTTATGGGGATTAAATTTTGATCTCGGCAGTTTCGTAGGAAGGTGAGGTCACATAAAATGGAAGCTCTTTGGACTTCAAGTTTTTCATAAGTCCTGGTCAGATGGTGGGTTTCCTCCCCGTAGAGGTGCAATATTTGTTTTCTGAGGTTTTCGCGGGTATTTGTATGTGGATCTTTGGTTATTCGGGTTTTCTCCCGCGTAGAATTGGAAGTATCTAGGCAACGTTTCGATGAAGTCTCATTCATCATCTTCAGGCTTGTTTCTTCAGCTCTGTGCTTCTCAGAGTAATGTGAGCTTGCAGCTGCTTCTTCCTTTTAACTGCTAGTGGGGGTGTGACTTGATTGGGTGGGGGTTTGGCTGTAGATGACACCTCACAGCCACACATGAAACAAACAGTGCACAACATCTCAGACAAGATCCTCACTGAAGCCGAAACCAATGTCCTTTCAAAAGGATTCAACTTTGCTGTCGCTCCCAAACACATCCCCACAGAAACCATCATATGCGGAGTTGAAACCAGCCTGACCAAAACCAACCCTGATGATGCTAACAGAATCAGACTCGAAATCACCAACATCCTCTGCACGAGCAAACCACCCAAAAGCAACTTATCCAAAGAAGAACAAACTGCACTACTTAACCTGAAAGAAGACACCAGCATAATAATCCTACCAGCAGACAAGGGCAATGCTACAGTGATTATGAATACATCTGACTACCAAACCAAGTTAACCAACCTACTCCAAGACCCCACATACAAACCCCTAAACACTGACCCCACCACGTACCTAGAAAAAACCACCAGATCCAAAATAAAAGCCTCCCCCATCAGCGAAGAAATCCAGCAAAGAATCATACCCAGAGAAAAATCATCCAGATGCCCCAAGCTGTATGGTCTCCCCAAGATACACAAAGAAGGAACCCCACTACGACCAATAGTCAGCTCCATAGGCTCACCTCTACAAAACTTAGCCAAATTTCTCGCCAAACAATTACAGACCTATGCTGAATCCATCAACTCACAGGTAAGGAACTCATTCCAGTTCATTGAGATCATAAAGAAACAAAACTTACAACCCAGCGACCTACTGGTGAGCTTCGATGTCATATCCCTCTTCACCCAAGTGCCTATAAAAGAAGCCTTGACAGCCATCCAAAACAAATACAACCCCCCCAAGTACATCCTAGATCTTACCAACCACTGCCTATCCAATACATACTTCACCTACAATGGACAAAAATACAAACAAATAGAAGGAGCACCCATGGGATCACCCCTCTCACCTGTCATTGCAAACCTCTACATGGAACACTTTGAAACACAAGCTCTAGAAAAATATGATCACAAACCCAAACTCTGGCTCAGATACGTAGATGACACCTTCATAATCTGGCCACACGGGAAAGAAAAACTGAACAACTTCCTCACACACCTCAACAGCCTACATCCCAAAATACAATTCACCATGGAAACAGAAGCCAACAATCAACTTCCCTTCCTAGATGTCTTAGTATACAAAAAATCCAATGGCTCCCTAGGACACACCATCTACCAGAAGAAAACACATACAAACCGCTATCTACATGCACTCTCACACCACCACCCAGCACAGATCAATTCCGTAGCCAAGACACTCATCTCCAGAACAAAATGCTTAGCCGATGAACAACACTTAAAAACCGAACTACACACCCTCACTAATGTACTTACAACCAATGGATTTCCAAAAAAGAAGATTACCCACCTAATCCAAAAAGAAACCCCAACCAAAAGCCAAGACAGAGAACAAGAGAATGGCAAAGCCCTCCTCCCATATATAAAAGGCACTACAGACAAAATCAGCAAGATCCTCCAAAAACACAACATTAAAACAGCATTCTGCACAAACAGAAAAATATCCACCATCCTGAGAAACCCTAAGGACAAAATCGAGTTAGAAAACCAAGGAGTATACGAAATCCCTTGCACTGCCTGCCCCAGCACATACATAGGACAAACTAACAGAAGAATTAGTGCACGCATTGAAGAACACAAAAACTCAATCAAAAAAGAAGAACTGACCTCTTCCCTGGTCCAACACCTCAAAGCCACAGGACATGAAATTGACTTTAAAAATACCAGAACCATCGCCAAAACCGAACACTTCAACAACAGAATAATCAGAGAAGCCATAGAGATAGAGAAACGCCCACACAGCATGAATAGACGAGATGATACCTCCCGCCTACCAACCATTTGGAAACCTGCCCTCAGTAATAAACGAGTAACTAACTTGAAGAATGACACCAGACCCACACCCGCAAGTGCCACACAAGATGCCACCACCACACTTCCACACAGAAAAAAGACTCACACCCACACAGAAGAGGAGACACGACCACGAACCAGAAACCATACTGCAGCTGCACCACTACCCGCTTCAAACCCCTCTGACCCATACAAGAAGCAAACTGACACCCACCATGAAGATGTGGCACGACCACGAACACGAAGCCAAACAACAAGATCACAGCTCACCAGCTCAAATCCCCCAGTAACTAAGACTAACCTGAGCACAACCAAGCCCCCACCTAAGCAGAACACACCCCCAGCCAATCAGAACACAGCCAACCCCCCTACCAATCAGAACACAGCCAAACCCCCACCCAATCAAGTCACACCCCCACTAGCAGTTAAAAGGAAGAAGCAGCTGCAAGCTCACATTACTCTGAGAAGCACAGAGCTGAAGAAACAAGCCTGAAGATGATGAATGAGACTTCATCGAAACGTTGCCTAGATACTTCCAATTCTACGCGGGAGAAAACCCGAATAACCAAAGATCCATATATATATATACATACACACACACATACACACACACACACACACACAAATATATCTATATATATCTATACATCTGTATATCTATATTTATATCTCTATCTCTATCTCTATCTATCTATCTATCTATCTATCTATCTATCTATCTATCTATCTATTCTTAAGTTTTTGCAGGTACTTACATGTATGGTATTCAGCTTTGTTCGGGTATTTTCCCATGTCATTATAGTTGTGCTTTTAAAGTTGAAGCAACGTTTCGGCAGAATCTCACCTGCCATATCTGCCTGAATTGAAATTTTTATATAGCCCTCTGCCTTATTCAATATAAACCAATAATTCCAAAGCATTCTTACACCAGGCAGACATGCGCTGGGCTTAACACTCATCCTGGCCTGGGAGTTTAGAATCCTACTATGATGTTATCCTAAGTCAGGGGTCCCCAAACTTGGCAACTTTAGGACTTGTGGACTTCAACTCCCAGAATTCTCCAGCCAGCTCCATGTTGCCGAGTTTGGAGACCTCTGTCCTAAGTTACAGGATAACAGGTTATGGGGTCAGTGGAATATGTGTTGGAGCAAGGAAGGGCAGAATGATAAAAGCAGTCTTGGACTTCAAGGTCTGCCCCTTTTTATTTGCATAAACTTATTATTCAGTTTTAGCGCTGTTCTGGAAGACCAGGAGGAGGGAGGTGGACCTTACCTCTGATGGGCCACATCAGAAAAGGCTTTTCTGGATCCTACTCACTGAAATTCTTTGGCAGACGGAATGCCAATTAGGTCTCTTCTGATGGAGTTAGTTGGATGAGCCAATCCGATTCAGGTGAGATGGCTCCTCTTTAATATAAGAGAAGGCTGAAAGTAACTCTTACCAGCTTTCATCTTCTGTTATTACACCCTAAAAGTTCTGGTAGCCTTCATGATGACACTGCCAGTACTTGCATAGGACCAGCGAATTCTGGGAGAGTGAAAAAGAGCTCACTGCAAGCTACAGAGAAGTAGGACTTTATCCAATGGATCAAGCTAATAGATTGAATCACTGGAAATATTTGCATAGCACCAGAAGATTATGGAGGAGTGAAGAATAGCTCACCATGAGCCAAAGAGAAATGGGATTTTACCCAGTAGATGAGGTAGTGGAATGGGGACTAAATTGCTTAGAGTATTTGCATCATAAATAGTAATCAAGCATTGAGTTTGTGAGCACCAGAAACTGAACCAGGTCATTGTTAGGAGCCAGCATGGAATTGTTAAAAGCAGGCTATGCTTAATAAATACTGTTGCCTTCTTTGATAACTAATTTTGTGGATCATGCAAATGCTATGGATATAGTGTACTTAGAATTTAGTAAAGGCCTTTTGATAACGTAGACTACAACTTGCTATTTCTCAGTAAGATAAAGCAATGTGTGCTAGAGCTGCTAGAGTAAACCACCACCAAATGGATTTGCAGTTGGATGACCAATGGTATGTTCTTGATGCACTGCCTCAAGTTTCTGTTTTGGGGGCTGTGCTCTTCAGCATCTTCATGAATGACCTTGTTTAGGGGGTTGAAGGGTACTCATCAAATTTGCAGATGCCATCAAGCTGGGGGGAATTGCTAACATTTTGGAAGATAGTCACAAGATTCAGAAGGATCTTGACAGACTGGAGCACTATCTAACAAGATAGCAATTCAGTGGTAAGTAAAGTCCTGTATTGTTGAAAGAAAAAAAAAATCCAGTTCCAGTTCCAAGTCAGCTGACTGGAAAGAAAGATTCTGTTTATTGGTGAACAGAACTAACACACAGCTTGCAATTTTGGGACAGTGGACAAAATGGAGTTGAGTGGGGTTTTATATCTTCTTTTTATTTCTATAGGGTCAGGTAGGGGTCATGGCTGGCTCTATAGGCAAAAGGAGAAGTGCAAATCTTAGGTGTTTGTCTGAGCTAATCTTATCTTGCCTAATTGATTATCTGGAGTTTCAGTCTGACGCAGTCTTTCTGAATGGATTACCTAATCTGCATTTCTAAAAGTTGACCTCAATTTCTGCTTGGGGCAGGGAGACTGGTGCTGTTTTCTGTCTTCCTGAAGATTTTGCCCCCATTTCTCCTTTAGGGGAAATATTCCATCCTGCCTTTTTAATATTCCCCAAAATGTTTCATTCTCTAGGAGGGTGGGTGCTGACTTTCTACTTAGGCAGGACTGTTTTGGCTTTTTTGGCTGCTGCACAGGGTGGCTGAGAGGATTATTAAGTGCTGAAACAAGACTAATATGGGCCCCTCACATTAATATCTTCCCTCTCCCTCCCCACCACCCTGTGGATGTTACTCCCTTCACCGAAGTAACTCCTAACCAACCAAGAGGCTCATTAAAAAGGCAGGGGGCTGCCAGGACAGTGAAGCAGATTGGGAAGCAATGTGTGTGTGAGGACGAAGTACGGAGAAGCAGCATTGGAAACAATGCAGCCCACAAGTAGATTTTTTTTTTAACTGGGAGAAGAATGATTCACTCTAGTCTATACAAATGAAAGAAAAGTGACACTTCCCTCGCTCGCCCCGCTCTCCTACTCTGGTTTATCCTTCTGTGTTTTACCCTTTCCAGCTGCTCTTTGGCACAGCTGGCACGCACAGATCCTTCAACTAAGCTAACAGTGGCACCTCCTTCCTTTTGGTGTGAAGGATTTTGACAGGGTGAGAAGCGGAAGTTCATTCTTCAAGAATGAGAAAACTTAGTTTTTCAATACCTGAGATGCTGTGGCAGGAAAGAGGAGGTCAATTTATTTTCCATAGCATGCAAGGGCAGAACAAGAAAGCAATGGCATGGAAGCTTGTCAGAGGGAGATCCAACCTGGAAATGAGGAATTTCCTGACAGTGAGAATAATTACTCAGTGGAATAGTTTTCTTCTTGGAGTTCTAGGTGTTCCATCATTGGTTTTCAAAAAAAGATTTGAAACCATTTGTCCAGGATGGTATAAAGACTCCTTGCCTTGGGCAAGGAGTTGGACTAGAAGACCTCCAAGGTTCCTTTCAACCTTATGATTCTGTGTTGTTGTGGTTTTTTGTTTTGTTTTTTGTTTTGCCCTGGATTACGTTGAAGAGTTGATAGCATCTGGTATAAGAGTGCCATGGCATCCCAGTGGCTTTCTAGCTGAAGAGAGAAGGAAGAGCCAAGGAACCAGGAATAAATTCTTGCAAACTGAGCACTGGATTTTTGAAAATCACTTGTCAAATGGATATGCCACTCACCTCACCAAAAAAGTGACTATGGGCAAGTAATATAACACAAATAATCAAAGGATTTGTGCCATGCTCCAGCTGAACCAGAAATAACAACATTGGCTCTGCTGCCCTGTAATGGCAACAGCCTGGGAGAAAAGGAATGTGGTGCTAATTTGGAAGCAGTGCCATCGCTCTCTGGGAAAGTCTGCTGAACCAACAGGGACGTTTCATTTTCTCTGTGTTTTTTTTTTTTCATGCACATGCAACAAAGATAGATGCAAATATTCATCTATGTGGCAGTAAATGTCCCATCTGGATGAGACACAAACAACAAATTCTTAGCCACTGATCAATAATTCAAAACATATTCTTGTGGTACAATTGTAGCCATAAAGAATCCCTAAGAAAGTTCACATTTTCAAACATCAAAATACCTGGAAGAAAAAAGAATTCAGACTTCTCATCCTTATTACAGTACTATTTTTTTTTAATGCTTTGTAAATCAGTGAGGGTTTTTGTTGTTGTTATTGCTGCTTTTTGTCCTGTAAGCTTCAGAAATACTCAATGAAACTTTAAGAGAAAAAGTGGGACTTTACTGGTCTTATTAAGCACTCTGGTTTATAATACCAATTAGATGACCTATGACCTGTTGGGTCATCATCAATTATAATCAAGATTTACTTATTTAAACAGACTGACCGTGTGTAGGCAAAAAAAAAGCAGGAGCAGCAGAAGTGATTTCTGATTTCCTAGTTGACTGTGGAGATTCTCAGTCATCCAGGTTGTCCCAAAGGTGCTTTTTTCAAGAGTCTTTCTGGTTTTTCTTTGAAGATGTTTTGCTTCCCATCCAAGAAGCGAAATGTCATAAAAAAACAACAACAACAGTTTGATCCCTGTTTTGGTTTTTGGGTGGAAACTAATCAAGAAAAGAACCAACCTAGAACTAAGGAAAAATTTCCTGATAGAACAATTAATCAGTGGAACTACTTGCCTCTAGAAGTTATGGGTGTTCCAAAACTAGATATTTTAAAGATTGGACAACCATTTGTCTGAAATGGTATAGGATTTCCTGCTTGAGCAGAGGTTAGACTAGAGGACCTTCAAGGTCTCTTCAACTCTGTTATTCTGTCAAAATCAACTAGGTGCTATTGAGTCTCCACAACAGTGCAGTATAATCTAAAATGAAAAATGGGGAGCAATTTTTTACCAGTTTTCTTCAAGCAGAGATATTGAACTTAGATTTCCTGCACTGAGAGAAGTTTGAATTAAACAGCCTGCTGAGCCACTCTTAACTCTGATTGAAAAAAAGATGCTTAGTAATTACTTTCATACCAGCTTAATATCAGCCAAGGTTAGTAATAAGGTGGAATTTAGAAGGGTGAGTGAAACTAACAGCAATAATTAGACAGAAAAATGCTCAGTTACATGCCTTCCTTTGTTACAAATAGTCTATTAACCACATTCTTTTTTATTCCTAGACTACATCAAGAATTTGGGCAGGATTTAAATTGACTGCTCTTGTTTTAATAACTCTATAATGGCAATAAAAATATAATTAACAAAAAAGTAACCCTTAAAAGAGTAAATTATACTTCTGTCCCCCCAAAAATTGACTATTAGTATTGGCTTAAAGTTTCACAAAAATACCGTTTTATAGACTATGAAAGTAAGCAACCAATGAAAAGGTTCCCAAACTCATATGCATTCTTCTACTACTTATTTCTCTTTCTATGGTTCAAAAACCAGTCTGATTTTTTGCAAGTAATGTAGTCTAAGGCAGTGTTTCTCAATGTCAGCAACTTTATGATGTGCAGAGCTCAACTCCCAGACTCCCTCAGTTAGCAAGCAATTCATACATCTCTAAAGAGTCCAGGTTGAGAAACTGTAGTCTTAGGAAATGAGGATCACAGCATCTGAGAGTAGAAGCAATATGCATCCTTCAAGGCACTGAACTAGAAACCCGCAGACTCTGAAAGACTCTGAGTTCAAGTCTTTCCTTAAGCATCAAGATCAGCTGGAGGACTTTGGGCAGTTACTCTCTTAGCCTAATCCTGTGATGGCAAAACCTATGGCACATGTGCCAGAAGTGGCACGCAGAGCCATTTCTGCCAGCACACAAGCCATCACCCGGAACAGGTCCACTGCACATACGTGCATGCCCCCCGCCAGACAGCTGATTGTTGGGTATCTGCCACACATACGCGGGGGGAGATCCATGTGTGGGAGATGCACATGCAGGGGGGTCACATGCGCAGGAGTGGGAGGGTCATGTGTGCATTGCATGATGGGTGCAGGCATGAGTGTGCACACATACTTTTGGTACGCAACAATGAAAAGGTTAGCCATCACTGGCCTAATCTGTCTCATAAGCTTGTTGTACATACCACTGGATTACTTCTACAGATTTTTTTCCCTCTAGGTTCCTGTGCCTGTATATATTCTGAAAAACAAATACCATTCTGTAACACCATAAATATTATCTGTATACTCTTGCCATTTCACAATAGGTTTGCAACATCTTCATTTACAATTATAAGTACTAACCTTCATCCAGCAAATTAACTGATGCCCATTAATTGTGTGTTTGTGTGTGTGTGTGTGTGTGTGTGTATTGTTTTAAATGAATTTGCTACACCACCTGAATTTCCAAGAGTATTTGATTGTTTTCCCCCAAAACATAGATTTCCCCCTTTTAACTTTGCCAACAGTGGGGGGGAAATCTTGTCCAGGCAAAACCTCTCAATTTTCAAGGGAACTCTAGAGACAACATAATACTTTTGCTTGACTATTGCCATCTAGTGTTTCGTTCAAACAGTAAACAGGATTGAGCAGTGGATACAAAACACTTTAGAGTCATTCTTGAGGTATTTCTAGGAATGTCTAACAATTAGAGTTAAAGAAAAGAAAAGAAAAAGGGCAAAAGGAATTTTTGCTATTAACGAGCGTTTGCAGTTTAACTTCTACCTGATAAACCAAGTCGACATAGTTACTTTAAGCCTTGTGTGTAAAATGATCAGTAATGTGAATAACTGCCTCTTCCAAGTTCCTGCTGGTCTGGATGAAATGCAGGAAAATCCTTTCCTTCTTCATTTCTAGTACCCCGAGTCTATTTTCTTTTTATCGTCCAATTAAGTATGGTAATTCACTTCAGTGATGGCATTCCCTTCCCACCCCTAAGGAATGGGCATTCCCTTCCCACTCCTGCAAATGCAGGTCTTCATTAGTCTGCCTCTAGACATCCAACAAAACTCTTTTTCATCTACCTCTTTTTCTTTGAAGACGTTTCGCTTCTCATCCAAGAGGCTTCTTCAGCTCTGACACCATCCACTCAGAGCTGAAGAAGCTTCTTGGATGAGAAGCAAAATGTCTTCAAAGAAAAAAAACAGAAAGCCCAGTTTCCTCTTGCAAAAAGCAACTTTGGGACAACCATGACCTGGATGACTGAGATCTCCATAGATGTCTTCTTTGCCGAGTTCCTTCAGAGCAGTTATGGTGGAAGAGCAAAGGTGGGAGATGTTTTCACCATTACAGTGAGGTGGCTTTGGGACAAAAGACATCTTTTGACCAGAAATTTTCTTCTTGATATGGGCTCTTAGTGGGGTTTAACAAACTGGGTTTCCTGGAAACCTAAGATTGGGCAAAGGTTTTAATAGGTTTTCCAGGAGTTAAGGTGGAGAGTTGTCCACTCCACAAGGGACAAAGGAAAACAAAACTCTCTGCAAGGAACAAAGAGTGCCCCCCTGCATCTATGAAGAATTTTATCTGAATTGCTCAAAGACAGCTTTTTTATTTTATCCCCTAGAGATGAAATAAAAACCTCTCTGTAAAGAGACTGGGGAGGGAGAAGCTCCTTGGGAAGATTTTCCCCATGGTTTTTCCACCATTTACCATAATCACCAAGCTCAAATGGAAAGGGCAAGACTTGGTTAGCTGACATGCAAAAGGCCTATCCTTCACGTTCAATGTTTTGGATTTTTTTTTTAACAAACAATTTCTGTAGGCTGAAAAGTTGAAAATCCCTGCTGTTAAAAGCATATATTTATTTTATTTTATTATTTTATTTCCTGTCTTAATTATTTGGATATATAATTCAAGGCAGCTAACATGTCTAATACTCCTTTCTCTTCCAGTTTGTTCCACAACAGCAATTCCATGAAATGGATTGGACTGAGAGAGGGAGATTGCCCCAAAGTCATGCCCCAGCTGGCTTCCTTGCCAAAATCAGAAGTAGAACTCACTGTCTCCTGGTTTCTAACCTGATGCCTTAAACACTACACTAAACTGACTGCAAGCTACACCATTACAGTATCACTGTAACATTGAGAGCTTAAGTGCATATTTGGAAATCATTTCCAATTTCGTTAATAACAGATTTTGTTCTCAAGATCACATATATAATTAATATGTTAGCAGCTAGCACATGGCTTTAGGAAGTGGAGATACCCTAAAGTGAAATTTGTTTATCGATACATTCAGATTAATCTAGAAAAATTCATCAGTGGATACTAGCCATTATCAATTTTGCAAAGATGAGAAACCTGGGGGCTTCCAAAGATTGCTGAACATGTTGCAGAATTCCACCTGCCTGCCATAATCAACTTTTTTCTATCAGTTTCTGGTAAACGAACAATTCAGAAGATTAGCATCTACATGTTCTCCTTATTAGAATCCCAGAAGCATCTATCAAGTTTTGAATACAGAATTATGGACTAAATTAACAATAAAAAAATTCATTAAGTGAATTTGTTATCAATTCAACCTGTGGTCATTTAGAAAGGTGCAATTGTACAGCACTCTTGGGCTTCATCCAAAATGTTTCAGCATCTACCCATGACATAGACCATGCCCTTCTTATGTTTTTTATCCTATGGGACAGATGCCCTTTTCATGAATGGATGGGGCCAGGGGTGGGATTCAAATTTCTTAACAACAGGTTCTGTGGGCATGGCTTAATTTGTGGGTGTGGCTTGGTGGTCATGTGACTGGCTGGGCATGGCTTGTATGTAAATATTGTAAAGATTGGATTTTTTATTTTAAAAAAAGAGCAACTTTTACCCAAAATCAAGCAAAGCAGGCAGGCAAACTGAGCTGCTTGCAGAATCACAGCTTCACTCCCAGATCTACCTTTCGGCAATCTGCTGCCTGAGTCTGCACTGAAAAATAGAAGCTTCAATCCTAAGAAAGGTTCAACTTTGCTCTCAGGCCACTTCTTCCTTCCCAATCCCCTGAATACCATCCCTGACTGGGCCTCAGGAAAGCCTCCTGGGTGGGGAGGGGAGGAGCAACCAGTGGTGCCATTTGCCAGTTCTCCGAACAGTGCAAAATTGTAACAACCAGTTCTATAGAACTGGTCCGGCCTGGGAGAATCCCACCCCTGCATGGGGCTAGACTGGTTGCAAGTTCAATTGGTTGAAGCATGTTTGCCACCACAAGAGTACAGTCAATTTACAGGATGTTAACTTCTTTGGAAGGGTGGATAACTGGGCAAGAACACCAAAATCTTGTTTCCCATAGTATTAACCTTAAATGTATATGAAACTGCTGGGAAAAATTATTTGCAGATCTGAAATCAGCTGTCATCAATACATTGATGATAGTCAGCTACTCTTTTTTTCCTGTGACCCCAGGGTTGAGCATCTTTAGAGAATCCACATGTCTTTTAAAACTCACTTGTGTTTAAGTAATGCTAAATGCAGCTGTTCCAGCTTTCCCCAGATGGTGCCTTCCAGATGTGTTGGGCTTCAAGAATCAGTATTGACTTGTGTGAGCAAGTAAAAGTTTGTGTGAATTGAAATTCTACAACTCCATATTACGTAGGAAAATAGCCATGATAAAGTTTCCTGAGCCCATTTGTTAGCTATGATGGGGCAGATCAGGGATGGGATTCTACCAGTTCGGGCTGGTTCGATAGAATCGATTATGTTATGATTCTGCGCAGTTGGGAGAATCGGCAAATCGTGCCCGCAATATTGCGCACATCCCGACATCGCTGACTCTCCTCCGCCCAGTTACTTCTTAAAATATTTCTGTTTTCCCTCTCCCACCGATCAGCTGTTCTGACATCAGCTGTGCCAGGATCCCCCTTGCTGTCATACTGCTTTGCCAGGAAGCTTCCCTGAGGCCCAGGAGGCCCAAAAATGAAGCGTGGGGGTCCATTTTTTACCTTTCTGGGCCTCAGGGAAGCCTTCTGGGAGCAAAAATGTTCCCCCAGAAGGCTTCCCTGAGGCCCAGGAAGCCCAAAACGGAGCATGGGGTGGGTGCAGCCCAAAAAAGAAGCCCCATCCACCCAGTCATATGGCCGCAACCACCTAGCCATGCCCATAGAACCAGTTGTTTAAAAATTTGAATCCCACCCCTGGGGCAGATACAATACTCCTCCATGCTTTGTAATTATATATGAGTATTATTTCCAAACATTGAATTATACATAAATATAACCTGTTGCAGATTGAGCATTCATATCAATGCAATATTTATATATTGGTAATCACTATTAAGAAGAGTTAACAACTTTTATGTACATTGAATTCCATTGTGTTCATTGAAGTATTACTGTAAGGCAATTGGATTCAAAACTGCATTTGAATTGTACAAGCCTATAAATTAGAGGTCTAATCAGGTTTAACTGGCCTTTTTCTGGAGTAACAATATAACTCAGTAGGTTCAGTTATTCAGACATATGCTCAAACACTCTAAAAATTGCTTGTGTTCATTTTTGTCAATATGCTAACAATCTGATAACTCACTGAGAAATGAGAAATAGCAAAAACGTTGTCTCACAATGGTCCAAGCACGATATTTATTGAAAGAAATAGTTCATTTTTTAGCTTGTTCTTTTGACAGTTTATATTCCTTGGAGAAACAGATCCAATACCAGCACCATGTCAGAATATTTTCACTTCAGTAAAATTAGAGACACTTCTTTTTAATTGGAACATTTTGCTCTGCAGATTTTTTTTCAAAAATAACTTGCTCAGAACTAATTAATGATTTTTCCATTCAGATGGTTTGAGTTACTTTTGTTTGAAGAAAATATTCTAGGTAGACTTTAGGGATTAAGGATCATAATCTTTTAATCTAATTCGCAGACTATATTTACTAGTTTTATCTTTCACTTAGAAAGATCCAGCCATTTGAATAGAATATCTTTTGGGACTGAACAGTCCCATATTTCTTAGTAAAGTTAGGTTAAGTTTCAAGGGAACTGATCTGTTTGCTGTGTCTGAAAATTAGCTCATATTCCTTTTATAGAAATTACAGCACACCACTCCTTATTTTCTGCAGGCAGGGTTAAAGTAAAGGGAACATTAGTGCAATTAGAGAAAAAAAATAGGAATGGGCCTTGACATATATACATACTTTTGATATTTGAGTAAATTTAACACAGCTCTGTTTTATGTCCTGATATTTTCCAGTAGAAGAACTACAAACAAATTTTAACTGTTCCACATTTAGGCATCCTTTTTAAAGTCAGGAAGGAGGATAATTACTTAAATAAGCAGATAAATAAGTAAGAACCATTGATGACTATTGATAAAGACCAAAATTTGTGTGACACCAGGCCATAAACCCTGAGACTGTGAGTTTTAGTTCTAACTTCTACACGAACCCACCTGGTTGATGCTGGGCTAATCATTCTTTCTCAGCCCTAGGAAGAAAGCACTTTTCAAAAGTGTTGCCAAGAGGAGAGGCTTCCAGTGAGGAAATGGTGAACTGGCTTTCCATGGCAAGGGTCTCCAACCTTGACCACTTTAAGCCTGGAGGACTTCAACTCCCGGGAATTCCCCAGCCATCTGGCTGGGAAATTCTGGGAGTTGAAATCCTCCAGGGTTAAAGTGGCCAAGGTTGGAGACCCCTGTCCCATGGAACAGCAGGAGACATTGCAACCAAAAAATCGCAGATGGATACAGTGGTTCTGGACCACTGAAATCTCTCCAAAGAAAGGAGACATTTTTGAGATCACTCACATTTTTGAGATCACTCATATGCCTGCTTTATGTGCGCAGATTGCAGAAACCAAGATTTTTGCAGCTGCTTGCAATCAGCTGGGAATCAGGGGACTTCATGAAGCCGTTGATATAGCTTTCATGGACTCAAGGTTTACCAAACTTGACTTCTTAATCATTTTGTATTTTACTCTTTTTTAAAAAATATTGCTTTTTAAAGATTGAAGACCTTCAGAACCACAAGTTTGATCATGTTATCATTTTCATTGGAGGAGTTTTTTCTTCAATCCTTTAAAAAAGAGGATGACATGTTTTTATGATGTATAATTTATATTTTTGGAAAATACAGCAAAAGGATGATTCGAATGTTGACTTTAAAAAGTTTTAAATGGATTAAGGATTTTGATGGACTTGAGTTCAGAATTTGAAGTTAATTAAAAGAATCCTTCCCATGGGAAACTTTTTATGTTTACATCTGAATAACTGATAAAATAACGGCTAGGTCACACTGGCCGATGGATGCAAAACGTATGTAAAAAGGACACAGCGGACGAGCAAATTTTCCAAAGGGTTATGCGCTCTCAAAAGTGCCCCAAATTTACATAAACAGAGCGGACAACAACGGAAAGGAACGGACGGGGATAGTACGTAGCGTGGATGGAAAGCAGATGTTAGTAGGAAGCCTAGCGGATGGAAGCGGATGGAAGCAGATGGAAGCGGATGACATATCCGCAGGGCTTCCGGGGGAGAACAGTGAAGCGGACGCGTAGCAGATGCAGAGCAGATGATGCGGATGCATCATGGACACTGATAGGATGCATAGCGGATGCATAGCGGATGCAAAGCGTTCACTGCGCATGCGGGGAGGATGAATTGCGTAAGCTCCGTGGATATAAAAGGATGCGGCTTGCAAGCAGTCACCATTCAGAGGAAAGACCTGCTGCCAGAGACATCTTGAGAGAACACCATGGGGAAGAAGAGGAAGCCTGTGCCTACTCCTGCCAGTCCTGGCAAGAAGGACAGAACCACCACCCCACCCCCCGGCACTGACACTGAAGCTGCTGGTGCTTCTGCTGATGTTGCTGCTGCTCCTGGTGTTGCTGCTGCTGGTGCTTCTCCTGCTGCTGCTGCTGGTGCTGCTGCTGGTGCTGCTGCTGCTGCTTCTCCTGCTGCTTCTGCTTCTCCTGCTGCTGCTGCTGTGATGGATCAGCCCCAAGGCCCTCAAAGCCCTGATGCTGAAGGCCCTGAAGCCCCTGCCAGAGGGAGGAAGATGCAAGGCAAGGAGAAGGGAGAGAGGAAACAGGACTCCATTTCCGAAGACCATGAGGAGGAGGTGCTGGAATGGCTGAGGGAGAACGAGTACCTGTGGAGGAAGGGCCACAGGCTCAATCGTGACACCAAGCGGAAGCAGGCATCGTGGAGACAGAAGGTGGAGAGCCTGGGCTACACTTCAGATGTACTCCTTGGGTGGTGGAAGCACATGCACACCTGGTATGGCAAGCTGCAACTGAAGATGCAGGCAGGCCGCTGTCAAGCTCACTGACTGGGAGACCTATGTCATGGCCAGGTGCAGCTTCCTGGAGGGGAGATCTGCCACCGAGGAGCAGCCCCTCTGTCAACCCTCTCCCTCAGACAGCCCACAAACAGCCAGTCCTCTTCCAGCCAGGAGACAGCTACCTTGTCCAGGCAGGTGTCTTTGGAGGGCCCTATGACAGAGACCCCCCCAATAGCTGCACTCCCCATGCCGGAGGACGTGGAGGATCCCCTGTCTCAGATGGAGCAAGAAGAAGCAGCCACCAGAGACCAACCCACACCCACACCCAGCTCCACCTCCACAGAAAGCAGGCAGAGAGGCAGACTGGAGGGACAGATCCACACTGTCCTCTTGGAGATCAGGGACACAAACAAAGCCAGCACAGATCTCCTCTCCCAGCTGGTCCACTTTGACATACCATCCTCTAACCTCAAGCCCTTCATCACGTATGTGAGCCAGACCCTCATGGACATGCCCGAGGCCCAGTACCAGGCAATGAAGGAAAGGATCACAGCTCTTCTGCACCACCCTCCAGGCCCAGCTGAACCTGCTGCATCCACCCCAGGTGATGTCACAGCCCTTCCACGGATTTCAGCAGCCAATCGCCTACCAAGCCTACCACTACCAGGACTTCCCACAGCAGAGGCAGCCCTTCCCAGTCCAGGCCCAGGTTCCTCGGATGCCACAGACTCCACAGACGCCTCAGCTGACCCAGCTGCAGACCAGACAGTCCCACTACACTCCTCCTTCCTCCACCCCACAGCCAAGCCCTTCCTCAGAACATCTGTCATCAGTCTTGGGCCTCACCTCCCAGGTACTTGAGGAAGGGCCTCTCAACCTCATGGGACTGAGTCAGCTCTCTGAGAGCTGCCTGCACACACCATCTTCTGTTGTACTCTTGGGGCCAGGCGCCCCATTGGCACCTCAGACCAGCACTCCAGCAACAGCCACCTCCACAGTCCCTGCCCCCTTTACATCTGAGACCATGGGCACGCCTCAGAGTGACTGAGAAGAGTGCCAGAGACTGAGTTGTTACCTGTTCACCTTATCTTTGCTTAAAGACACTTTATTTGGGTCATTTTGCTTTTTAATAAAGTCATACAGTTTGTTATTAATAAAGGTTATCTTTGCTTCACACACTTGGTTCATTTTTTTTACTTAATAAAGTGTTGGGGAAAACTTTGAAAAAAGGGTTAAGCCTTTGCATGCTTGTGGGATGGGTAAGGATAGCTGTGGGATAGATAAACTTCCAGTGCAAGCATAGTGGGACTGTATGGTCCACCCTCCTAGCTGCCACACATATGGCCCTTTATTATCAATAACAATTTAATCATTGCACAACACATTTCAACATAAACAAAACTCTTTCTTAATGCCCTATTCATTGTAAGGCCACTCAACATACATGGCACAATCTCATCAGTGTGATGAGACAGGCTGAAGGAAGCATCCATTAAGCATCTACCATCCTGTCTTGCCATTCCACTACTCCAGCTGGGGAGTTGCACCAGTGTTTCAGGAGGTTGCGCTGCTTCTTCCCTCCACGTGAAGCTCTGTTGGGGCCTTGTACATCCACAGCTTCTATCAGTCTTGCCTCCATTCACCAGACTCCATGTCCCCATTTCCTTGTTGACGGTCCACAAGCCTGTTCTGCAACACTGGGTAGCGGGTGCGCATGAGATTGTGCAGGATGCAGCAAGCTTCCACAATGCTCCTCACGGTCTGTGGGCAATGCTGCATGGTGGTGAAAAGTACCTGGAACCTGTTGGCCAGGATGCCAAAGGTGTTCTCCACCATCCGTCTTGCCCTGGGGAGCCTGTAGTTGAAGATCCTCTCTTCACGGGTGAGGTATCTGGAAGTGTAGGGCTTCATGAGATAGGTTCTGAGGGAGAAGGAGTCATCACCCACAATGAAGTAGGGCACATCTTGAGTGTCGTTGGGCAGGGGTTCTGGATCTGGGAAGCCCATGATGAGGTTGCGTTCCAGCCCACCCTTGAGGTCACTGGCATTGTATATCTGGGCATCTGAAGCTGACCCATTGCCTGAAGCATCGATGTACATGAACTTGTAGTCAGCATCAACCATGGCAAAGAGGATGATGCTGAAGAAGCCCTTGTAGTTGAAATAATTGGACCCTGAGTTGGGTGGAGCTTTTCAGGCCATGTGCTTCCCATCTATGGCTCCAACGGTGTGGGGAAAGTTCCACCTCTGATACCACTGCTCTGAAACTTTCCTCCAGCCTTCTTCAGTGGTGGGGCACTGGAGGAGCTCCTCCACGTATTCTTCAATGATGGCCTGCACCACTTCTCTGACCACAATGCTGATGGTGTTGTGTGGCATCCTCCATGCATACTGCATGTTTCTGTATGTGGTTCCAGAGGCCAGGTGGCGCAGAGTCAGTGGCACCTTCAGTCCAGGGTCCAGGCTTGGACAGAAGTTGGTGTTTGCCTTGGTGAACCTGGGTCTCAGATGCTCCACAACTTCGTCAAACATGGCTGGTGGCATCCTCATGAAGTGCTGGAATGCACGAGGGTCTTCATTCCTCAGCTCCACCATCAGCTTGTCATAGAGTCCAAACTCCACTCTTCTCCCGATCCATCTTCGGACCCAGACAGCTCTTGGACGTCTCCTTCTTCTCCTTGCATAGAAAAGGTGAAACAGTCTGAAGAGGGCTTGGTTGTGGTGTTGAATGATGGCGGCTACCAAAAGGAGTGTGCGATGATCCACGGTGGACATCAATGGATGATGTGGAAGAGCAAGAGCAAGGCTGAAGAGGTCTGCACACCAGGGCTGCTGGACTGATAGTAAAATCCAGGTGATTTCCTCCCCCTTTTTATAGGAAATGTTGGTTTTCCGCTAGGTGTCCTTCCACATACTCTAGATATCCTCCAGACATCCTAAATATCCGAACGTTTTGTCCGTTTTAATGCTTTATATAAGAGATGCATCTGCGTACATCCTTTCTATGTCCGTGCTTCTAACGCTGGGTGGACGTTCCGCGTACCTTTTGCTTCCTCCCTCTTTCCATTTTCACCTGCAGTGGATTTGAGTTGCGCGCATGCCCAGAGGATGCCGAGAGGATACTTCGGACGTGTAACGGATGACAACGGATGTAGAACGTTTGTTGCCCATATGTGTCACGGATGTAGATCGTACGCGGCGGAAAGTTCATCCGCTCAAAAAGTTTCGTGCAGCTCAAAACTTTTTGAGCGGATAAAATAGCAGTAGACGGATGTTTGACGGATAGAGCGTATGAAACATGTATGCAGTGAGTACACAACGGATGCATCGCGTTTTCCAATGGATGGCAAGCTTTTTTGTCCGTTTTACATCCTCTTTGCATCCGTTGGTTCAGTGTGACAGGGGCTTTACTTCAAAGGTTGGTCACTAGAGGACAGCAGAAGAAAAGGCTCAGTGGATCCCTGAGAGTGATCTATGGTTTTTGGGTACGGAAATTAGTTTTAAAATTATCTGCTGTGATACATAAATTGGATGGTGTTATGAGAAAGAGGAACAAATTTTATCAAATAAAGTTTTAATTGATTTAAATGTGAATTTAAAAATGAATAAGCAGATGGAAAAGGATGAAACAGAGGATACACAAAAAGATGTATTCTTGGTTATAGAAGATAATATTATTATATTGGACTAGAAAATGGATTTGATGAAGTTGTTTACAATTTTAGGAGAAGGAATAGTGAGTCTAGGAAGAGTGACATGGATGATCACTTGATACTGGATCTACAGAAGGGGCTTGCTAAATTGCCAATAATTTTGTGAGAGAAGACAGAGTCAATAAAAAGAAATGTTTGGATATTATCTGAGGAGATTAAAATTGTTTTGAGAAAAGAAAAGAATACAGAGTCAGTTTATTCCATCAAGTTAATATAGATGGGTTGCTATTTTTGGTAACATTTAATGGATTTATGTGGGCCAGGACTGGATGACAATGTTTTATAACTTTTGTTTACTTAAAAAATGAAGTGGATAAGACTAAGAAGAAAGGTATGCTCAAAAGACAAATGATTATTTGAAATACACTTATACAGTAGCGCCTGTCCATAGCTACTTTAATGCTTCTTTTTCTGGACCTGTAGGCTTGATTCCGCATGAACCAAAGAAAAGATTCAACTTCTTTAAGGAGTTACCAGCAGGAGCTATATGACCCCTGCATGCTGTCTTTCACTTTTTCCATTTTAAATCCAGATTGAATCCACAGCCCTAAAAGTTCATGTGTCTTGAACCAGCCATACTGGAGTTTTTTTTCTAAGTTTCATGTGGAACTGTGGAAAAAGGGCTGTTTTAATTAATATCAGAGAATGCTATGCTCATGCTGACTCCAAAATTCTTTTAAATCATTTTCAAAGGCTTCATAGTCTTTATTTCTAGTCTCAAAAGCTCCTTTGCTTGCTTAGAAATCTGCAAGTTTGGGGATAAATTATTACAATTACTCATTTGAATATCTGTAATGATGACAGGGAATGCTTCTGCAGTTTGCAGAATATTATGAAGACATTTTCTGGAACTAAAATTGTTATATGCTGTAAACCCCCTTTTTGATATAATTGAGGAACTTCACTAAAATACAGTAAAATATCAATTTTACAAATCCTCTTTCAGCAGAATTTGGATGCAACATGCATGTTGTTCACGGACATTTGGATTTAACAGACATTTGGATTTATCAGATACCCTTTCACCAAACTGATCCATAAAGTTATGGTTTATGATAATCTCTCTGTGTTCCAACAAATAATTTGGTAGAAAGGAGAGACATCAGCTTTCCTTTTCACATTGTACTGTTTTAAATTTTAAGCTGCCAAAATAACATATTGTTTTAGCTTTCCATCCACCAATATAGCTTTTTCTCCTTCTGTGACACACCTGGATATTTGAAATCAAAGGTGGTGTTTTTTTCCTCCAGCAGTTACTAGATTTTTCACAAATTGTTTGTTCCAACACTATGACAACTCATCCCTCCCTAGTTCCTCCCTGAGAAGAAGCAGTGTACTTGAATTGCTGAGAGGATAAATTGAACATACAGTCCCTTGGGTTCGAGGCAAGTATTCTTTTCTAACAACATAGAGCAGTATTTCTCAACTCACATGCTGACTGGGGAATTCTGGGAGTTGAGGTCTAGATGTTTGACATTTACAAGACTGAGAAACAATAATGAGTACTAAAGCAACGATGGCAATTAGAAGTTGGAACAATTCATGTGTGAAGACAGATTACAACATTTGGGCTTCAGCTTAGTTTTTAAGCTTAGAGCACGGGTGTCAAACTCGCTATGTCATGTTGCTGTCACGTGATGTTTTGTAACATTTTCCCCCTTCATGGAGCTGGAGTGGGTGTGGCCTGCGTGTGACACATCTGGCCCACAGGCCGCCAGTTTGATACCCCTGGCTTAGAGTGAAGGCTGACAAAGGACCTCATGGTCAAAATATATTAACAATACACACTGTAGCAAATGAGAAGAGAAACAAAGATTTTCTTTCTTATTGTCAGCTTCATCAAGTAGACCAGACAGGAAACCCACAACCAGGTAACCTAATTCTACTTTTAAAGTTACATTAACAGAATCTTGCAAGTCTGATAGTACAATTCACCTGCCATCTCTTTTACAGCTCGAGAAACTAGGGAAGTTTCTTCTGAAACTCTTGCCCTGTCCACTCTTCAGCTGAGGGCTATGTTGTCTCTTATTTGGCTGTTCCCCAGATAGCATTTCTTCACCCTACCTCCCAGTGTCTTTCCCACATACTATCACACTAACTCAAAATGTTAGAACTTGGGATCATCTCTGAAACTAAACCAGGACTTATAAAAGGACCTCATTGTATAGCCAAAACTTTGTTTGTTGAAAGGATCTGTATGGCCACCTATCTTAGAGCACAGCAGTTAAATGTATGTATGTATGTATTTATTTATTTATTTATTTATTTATTTATTTATTTATTTATTTATTTATTTATTCGTTCATTCATTCATTCATTCATTTATTTATTTGATTTGATTTGATTTGATTTGATTTGATTTGATTTGATTTTTCAATCGCTTACAGGGTAATATGTATAAGTATACACATGAATAAGAATACAGGAAATAGGTATGAATAAATGGGGACAATAGGACAGGGACGGTACTTATGCACGCCCCTTACAGACCTTTTAGGAATGGGGTGAGGAAAATAGTGGATAGTTTGAAGTTAAAGGAGTGGGGGTTAGAGGATGTAACAACAGAGTCAGGTAGTGCATTCCAAGCATTGACCACTCTGTTGCTGAAGCCGTACTTTCTGCAATCAAGTTTGAAGCAGTTTACATTGAGTAATCTGTCATTAGATTAAATTATGTAATCTGTCATTAGATTTTACAATGGCTCTCAAATTAGATAATTCTGGACTGGACAAAATTGTAGAGGGGGTCAGCTTTCCATGATTTTTTTCCCCCTATTTTCTGAATCAGGTAGTATTGTTTAAATAGAAGATGCTGTAGGAAAGGACTATCTCTTTCCTCTTTGTCTGTATTCCCAGATGCATCTTGACAGTCATTACATGACACAGGAGGTTGAATAGATTGGCCTTAGCCTCTCTCTAGATATATAAATTAAAATTTTATTGTTACCTGAAATGGGACAAAAAAAATTAAATTGAGGATACTACCAACTTTTCCTGCTCTTACTTGTGTATCAAATTGTACAAATGGGAATTAGGATGACTTCTGGAGGCACATAAAGTGCATAAATCTTATTTTAGATCAAAGGGAGAGGATATTCTATACCAGTGCAAACATAAAACCGAATGCTGAAATTACTTATTCAAAATAAAACAGTACTTAGAAGTGTTCCTTAATAATCAGATAGATCAAGTTAATTGATTGCCAGTTTTATGTGTTGTCAGATGAGCATGTTGAAAGTCCTATATAGCAACAACTATTCTTATTTTTTTAATTAGAAAAAGCAAAGCAGACATTATGGATTAATCTTTAATTTTGTATTTAATATAAAATGCATACGTATCTGCATACAATAAATACGGACTGGAAAATTGCAATTGGTATATTATCTGGAAAAGGCCATTTTATGTTTATCACTTTAAAATATGTTTTGGTATTGGATGCCTCACAATCAGACTTGATGGCTTCAGTTAAAAGGACATTTGCTTCCATCTTCTTTCAACAAATCTCTTTTACATCTTTGTTGCACAATTCTGGCAGTGTCTTTTATACACAGTGCTATTTCATCTATCTTTGACAAGTTCAAATCTAATAATATTTTCTTCTGCCAAGAGACTAATTCATACGAATGGGACATTTCTTCTGAAAGAAAAGAGGCATGATTGTTTTTCCCCTCTATTTTTATTTTGAGTTCCAGTTGTATGATATAAGGTAAAGCAATTGATGGCAAAATGCCATTTATCAACAATCCGTTTAGGAAGACTTAACAGTGAATCAGCTGTTAGGATGTAGTATATGTATGCTCACTGGAGTTAGGCAGCTGATCTTCAGATCTTTTTTACTTTCCTAAAAAATTTGACATTGGTCCAAATCACTTGCGATTTTCAAGAAGAGATTGGATTGCCATTTGTCAGAAAGGGTTTCCTGCTTAGGCAGAGGGTTGGACTAGATGACCTACAAGGTCCCTTCCAACTCTTATTATCTGTATCTGTATGAAATGCCAGAGGCTGATAACAGTAGGACTCCTGAAGCCTCAGTTCACCTGATCCTAGATTCCTAGTTTTTCTACAGATGGACAAAATAGAGCACAGAGAAACTATTTGCGTATGGATGAGAACCATTAGAAAATCCACATTTATGAAAAAATGTGACCACTTTCATATTCTTACTAAGAAAAATCCTCAGGTTTGTATGCATCTGGTTACCAAAGCTGAGGCTCTCCAGATTCTCCCTCTATCTTCACATTCTGTGAATTAGAAGGCTAAGAACAGGAGCAATTTCTTTCAAAAATGTCAATGTATTATTTTCTTTCACAGTGCAGACTCACACAGTGAACTTAGAGGTCCATTACCAAAAGGCAAGCAAGGGAAGCAAGATTTTTTTTTCTCGTCCATTACTTGATCCTAAATGCCCTTTTGAAGCCACCTAAACTAGTGGTCCTCACTGCAATATTTCCATCCCCAAATCTAGATGGGAGTCCTTTCAAGAGCAGGCTAGCAACCAGCTTTGTCCAGACATGACATTCAAGGTTCCAGACAGACAGCTCAAAAGTTCAAGAATCTCTATTAAGCCAAACTGTTTTTCCCATATCAAGCCTCTGTAAACACAGCTGGAAATTTATCTCCTCCTCTCCAAAGATGTTCAGAATCTTTTCCAAGTACAGACCTTCAGACATATTTACCTTACTGTGTAAGGACTATTTGGTGTGAGGGTTCAACTGTTTTGTAAATAAAATTTAAAATTTGTGCTAAAAATTTCACAGATGTTAGCAGGACAGCATTTCTCTAATCCAGGAAGATGTTCCAAGGGGACTGTCTGTTGTTTGAAATAATATTTATGAATATGGCTGAATATGAATGCATTTTTACTCATGTGAATGGAGAATGAGGCTAGTCTTTTTTTTTAAAAAAAAACTAGTCTTCTTCCTTTAATACCTATTAATTTAGAGCTCTGTCTTCTGCAATCTGGTGTCCTCCAGGTATATGCAGTGGTGGGATTCAAATTTTTTTACTACTGGTTCTGTGAATGTGGCTTGGTGGGCATGGCAGGGGAAGGGTACTGTAAAATGTCCATTCCCACCCCATTCCTGGAGGAAGGTTACTGCAAAATCACATTCTCTCCCCGCCCCACTAACCTGCTTTCCAGCTCCATTCTCTTGTGCAGGGGAACAAAAGAAAAACTGATCAGCTGGAACTCAGGAGACAGAGAATAGATGGGGGCAGGTTCTCCAAACTACTCAATATTTCCGCTACTGGTTCTCCAGAACCTGCTGAATACCACCTCTGATACTGGGGCACCCTCTGTATCAGTTTCCCTGTTTGCATGGATTTTGGCTGCAGTTCCTAACACATCTGAAGATCACTGGCTCAGAAAGAATCAGCTCAATATTATCAATATAGAATGAGATCAATCTTCTATAATTTCAGAAAGGACTGTTTTAAACTCAACCAGGAAATGCCCAGAATTAAATGGCAAGACCTCTTACATATATAGTAGGTATTATACCTTTTTACCTCCTAGCCTATACATTGAGTAGCCTCGCAATAGCATTGTATCAAAATAGAGAGGTAAAAATATGAAAAGAAATGAAAAAGAAAATGCAGTAAAGGTATTTGGTGTCAGTAAAGCCAGGAGTGGGATTCTACTAGTTCGCACCTATTCACTAGAACCGGTTGTTAACATTCTAAGCAATTTGGAGAACCGGTGGTAAGAAGAAATTACTGGCCTAATCCTGTAAGGAAGGCAGGAAGGAAACATTCTGGTGTTGCTTACAGAAACTGCCTCTCCCTTAACCCTTATTACATTCTTGGCAGAACTAGATTTCCTGTCTCAGGAACTTCTCTGGAGTTATTTTTCCCTCTTTTGCTGGTACTTTGCTTATGTGGAGCGACCGTTCAAAGTTACAATGCACTGAAAAAAGTGATTTATGACCATTTTTCACACTTATAACTGTTGCAGCATCCCCACAGTCATGAAAGGCCAGGCGAGGAGATGCGTGCCTCGATGTGAGTGATATTGAGTTGGCCATGCCCAGCCAATAACATGATCACAAAGCCATGTCCACCCAGTCACATGACCACCAAGCCACGCACACCAAATAAACCACGCCCACAGAACTAATTGTTGAAAAATTTGAATCCCACCCCTGAGTAAAGCTTTGGCATATCTTTTACACCATTACAACCTTGTATCCATGTCTTTTAGAAATTTGATAGAGGAAAACATCCGCACCAAACCATTATTGTACTGCTCATAGCACTATAATAAACCTCTTATCCTCTGATATTAGCCAGTAAAGCTTGCAAGAACAAGAAGAAGCTACATTTCCTCTATAAAAGTATATGAGATTAGTGATTTGGGGGGGCTTCCACAGTGAAATGAGGCTTAGTTGTCTCACCCAGATTCCAGACTAGATTAACTGAATGGCTCAAAACAGATTAGCAAAGAAATGTCTGCTTGAAGATAAAACTTTACTGTTAAATTCATGGACCCAACTGTATAGTTTCCTTGGAAACAATGCAGAAGTATGTTAACAAAATATCTTCCAGGATTTTTGGACTTTCCAGTCCAGTCCATAGCTCCAAGTTTTCATCATCCCAAGCATTAATCAGGTTAATGAAACCAAAGTGGATTAGAAAACACAGTTAAACAACTCATAGTTTAATTCAGTATATCACATAACTAGCTCCGTACCCGTGCTTAACTGTGATTGGTCTTAGTTTTGGGGGAGGAAAATAAAGGGGGAGGGAAATGTGCCTCTGCTTACCAGCATCCATCAGTATTCATCTGGCTAGTGTCCTGTCAGTGTGTGATAGAGTTGAGGACTGTTTGGAAACTGAAACAGTATTTGCTGTGTGAGCAAGAAGGAGACAACAAAGAGCCTGGACGTGGCATAACTCAACTGTTCTGTACTAAAGCCGGTTGCTGCTATGAAACTAAAACAGACACAGAGATTACTGTGCTCTGCTTGTGTCTTGTATTTGGAACAGATTTCTTTTCAGGTGGGGAGAAAGAGTAGAACTCCTGAGCATCAGAGTGTATTAATAATAATATACGAAATGCTAATGCTCTGATAGTCATTTCAAAAAATACTTTCTTAGTGAGCATCTAGAAGTCAAGAGGAACATACATGTCAAATTTCAAGTTTGTAGGATTTACGGTTCTGGAGATTTTGTGATGATTTGTGAGTGGTATTTCACTTTTATATATATCGATACCAGCCTCTTCCATCCAAGACAGCTACCCTTGGGCCTGGAGACCCGAATGCTATTCTATGAGGCACAGAAAAGGAAAATTGATAATGTTCATTTATGCACATATTTTTGTGAATGTACACACTCACAAAAAATACCCATACAGTCTCTTTTGAACATTAGCTTAATCTTTATAAACACTTCTGCCATAAGAGTTTCTCAACACGTCAAGATGGGGATGGCATTCATCCATGAATTTTATTGGATAGCTAACTTATTTCTTTTTGGCAAGGTTTCTTTAATATATACCAGTAGTATCTACAATGGAAATCCTTTAAAAAAAGATAAACATTATCACAGGGCAATACCATATAAGGTTGGTAAAGATCTTTCTATTTAAATAAGTAACTAACTATTTATACTTTTATAAGCATCTGCCCTATTTTAGTAAATATTTGGCAAAGTGACTTGATTAAGAGAACAAGCTGACCTTCTTTAAACCTACTCACTTGCTATAACTAAGTCCTTCATTCGTTTAATCAAAAATGAAAAAGAGAAACTGCACAGTGAAGAACAATACTCACAATTTGTAATACTTCAGCTAGAAAAAATGCATGCTTCTTTTAATCATAGAATTTATTATTACTTTCATTATTTTGTAGTAAAACACATGATTTTGATACAGTGGTATTTGTACAGTATTCGCTACAGGTTGTTCTCTTTAAAGTTAATAATAAACATGGAGCTTTTGAAAAAAATGTCAAAGAATAGAAAATCGATGATAGGCATGACAAACTCCATGACAAAGTTTTTTTCTTTAAAACAAATAGGGCACCAGGAATCTTCCTTATCACCATCTAAGAAATGAGTAAAGTATATATGAGCAGCTTCATAGTTAAACTAGTGAATTCACTTCATGGTACTGGTTATTGTGAGATGCTCAGTGGAACAGAGCTAGAAGGGTGAAAAAGTCAAGTGAGAAGGTTAGTTTAATCACTGGCAGTTATGGATATCTACCTAATCAAACGAAGTGTTGCCATTGGCTCTACTATCCTCTAATATTTGCCTGATCTGAACAATTCAGCAACTGAATTGTTTTCTATAGTTTTGCTAAAGCATTTGTTGTTGTTAACTCTTCAGTTTTTAAAAGAAATTTGCAAAGCACGTATCGATTGATGTGAATCCTTCAGTCACATTTGGCCCATGGAACCAATTTATATATATTTTTAAATGGACCTACAACTAAATAGCCTCAAATTAAGATGTGTGACATCAAACGAATCAGAAAAAGATGTGTTAAGAGATAAAGGTGACATTTGAAACATGTTATTTCCCAGGATGAACACTCTTGTTCATGTGCAAATGTGTCAAATGCTTGCATCCATGTTTACACTGTTGAATTCATAACTTGCTGAGCAAATCCTAAAAAATGAATTTTAAATTGAATTTTAATTTAATTTAATTAAAGTTTAAGTTTTAAATGAATTAAAAATGAAGAGAGAAGCACTCATCACTAATAAAAGCAGGTATTCCATAAGTTAGGAGATGCCATGGCTTCTGAAAAATCTTATCAAGAAAATTGTAGGGACTTGTCCTGGCAGTCTCTAAAGCCCATGTCACACTGGCCAACGGATGCAAAAAGGACACAGCGGACGAGCAAAATGTTCCATCCGTTGTTATCCACTCTCAAAAGGGGTGAAAATTTGCATAACCAGAGCAGATAACACCGACGCGGGGAGGACGCAGGGCGGATGCAAAGTGGATGAGGAATGGAAGCCTAGCGGATAGAAGCACATGGAAGCGGATGGGAGTGGGTGGCACATCCGCAGGGCTTCCGGGGGGCCTCAGCGAAGCGGACGCGGAACGGAAAGAGCGGAAGCAGAGCGGACGCCGAACGGATGAAGCGGATGCAGAGTGGAAGCCTAGCGGATGCACAGCGGAAGCCTAACGGATGCCTGGCATTCACTGTGCATGCAGGGAGGATGTATTGCATCAGCCCCGTGAATATAACGGAAGCAGCTCGGAAGCAGGTTGCCATTCAGAGGAAAGACCTGCTGCCAGACACATCAACTGCCTTGCCTGCCCTGCCTGTATGTCTGCCTGCCAGCCTCCCTGCCAGCCTTGCTGCCAGCCTCCCTGCCAGCCTTGCTGTTAGCCGGTCTGCCTGCCAGGCTTGCTGCCTGCCTTCCTGCCAGCCTTGGTTCATGTCTGCCTGCCAGCCTTCCTGCCAGCCTGACTGCCTGCCTTCCTGCCAGCCTCCCTGCCAGCCTTTCTGCCAGCCTTGGTTCCTGCCAGACTTCCTGCCAGCCAGCAACCCCACAATCATGCGGAAGCACAGCAAGCCTCAGCCATCTGCTGCCAGCCCTGGCAAGAGGGACAGGGCTACCATCCCGCCCCCTGGCCCTCACTCTGGTTCTGCTGGGGCTTCTTCAGCACGGGCTCGCTCTTCTGGGGCTGGGGCTTCTGCTGCTTCTGCTTCTGGAGGAGCTGATGACAAGCACTCCAGCACCAGCCACCTCCACAGCACCTGCACCCTTCACCCCTGGGACTGAGCGACCAAGAGGAGTGCCAGAGACTCATTTTTGTCTTATAGCTTGTTGTTAATAAAGTCTATTTATGATTCACACACTTGCTTCATTTCTCTTTTTTCATAAAGTCTTGGTGGAAACTGTTAGAAATGGTTTAAGCCTTTGCATGCTTGTGGGATGGGTAAGGATAGCTGTGGGATGGGCAGGGATACCTGTGGGATGGGCAGGGATACCTTTGGGATGGGTAATAGCTGTGGAATAGATAAACCTCCAGTGCAAGCATAGTGGGACTGTATGGTCCACCCTCCCAGGTGCCACACCTACGGCCCTTTATTATCAATAATAATATAATAATTATCCACACATGTCAACACAAACACAACTCTTTATTAAATGCCCTGTTCATTGTAGGCCAACCCAACATACATGGCCCAATCTCATCCGTGTGATGAGACAGGCTGAAAGAAGCATCCATTAAGCATCTACCATCCTGTCTTGCCACTCCACTGCTCCAGCTGGGGAGTTGCACCAGTGTTTCAGGAGGTTGCGCTGCTTCTTCGCTTCATGTGAGGCTCTGTTGGGGCCTTGCACATCCTCAGTGTCGAGCAGGTTTCACCCTTGCCTCCATTCCCCAGGCTCCATGTTCCCATTGGCTTGTCGGAGGTCCATGAGCCTGTTCTGCAAGACTGGGTAGCGGGTGCGCATGAGATTGTGCAGGATGCAGCAAGCTTCCATGATCCTCCTCACGGTTTCTGGGCAATGCTGCATGGTGGTGAGAAATACCTGGAACCTGTTGGCCAGGATGCCAAAGGCGTTCTCCACCACCCGTCTTGCCCTGGACAGCCTGTAGTTGAAGATCCTCTCTTCACAGGTGAGGAGTCTGGAGGTGTAGGGCTTCATGAGGTAGGTTGTGAGGGAGAAGTCGTCATCCCCCACGATGAAGTAGGGCACATCTTGTGTGTCGTTGGGCAGGGGTTCTGGATCTGGGAAGCCCATGATGAGGTTGCGTTCCAGTCCCTCCTTGAGGTGACTGGCGTTGTATACCTGGGCATCTGAAGATGAGCCATTGCCTGAAGCATCGATGTACATGAACTTGTAGTCAGCATCGACCATGGCAAAGAGGATGATGCTGAAGAAGCCCTTGGAGTTGAAATAAGTGGACCCCAACTTGGCTGGAGATTTGCAGGCCACGTGCTTGCCATCTATGGCTCCAATGGTGTGGGGTAAGTTCCACTTCTGATACCACTGCTCTGCAACTTTCTTCCATTCTTCTTCAGTGGAGGGGTACTGGAGGAGCTCCTCCTTGTATTCTTCGATGATGGCCTGCACCACTTCTCCGACCACAATGCTGATGGTGTTGGATGGCACCCTCCAGCCATTCTGCATGCTCCTGTAGGAGGTCCCTGAGGCCAGGTGGGGCAGAGTAAGTGCCACCTTGAGCCCAGGTTCCAGGCTGGGCCAGAAGCTGGTGTTTGCCTTGGTCAACCTGGGTGTCAGACGTTGCACAACTTCGTCAAACATGGCTGGAGGCATCCTCATGAAGTTCTGGAACGCCCAAGTGTCTTCGCTCCTGAGCTCCACCATCAGCTTGTTGTACAGTCCGTCCTCCGCTGTACTGGCGAACCATCTTCAGACCCAGACTCTTTTTGGGTGGCTCCTTTTCTTCTCGCAGTAGTGTTCACAGAGCCTGCAGATGGCTTCGCACTGTTGCAGAACGATGGTGGCTGCCGAAAGGACTTTGTTACAATCCACGGTGGACATGGGTGGATGCTGTGGAAGAGGAAGAGACAGACGAAGGCTGCAGAGGTCTGCACCGCTGGGTTGCTGTTCTGAAAGTGCGATGCAGGCGAGTTGCTCCCCCTTTTTATAGGCAGTATAGGTTTTCCTCTAGGCATCCTCTAGGCATCCTCTAGGCATCCTCTAGACATCCTTAATATCCGAGATAGGTCCCCTCTGCGAACGTTTTTTCCGTTTTAAATGCTTTGTTTCCATTCTGCATCCGTTAGGCATCCCTTCTGCATCCGTTCTGCATCCGTTCCACTTCCTCCCTGTGTCCGTTTACCGCTGGAGCGGATGGAGTTGCACAGATGCGTAGCGGATGCCTAGTGGATATAGCGGATGCGTAACGGATGAGTAGCGGATGCGTAGCGGATGCAGAACGGATGAACTGGATACATTTTCCGCGCAAAAGTTTTTGGCAGCCCAAAACTTTTGGAACGGATGAAACGTCCATAAACGGATGCTGGACGGATAGAGAGGAAGCAAAACGGAGGCAGTGAGTACAGAACGGATACATCGCGTTAACCAACGGATGGCAAGTTTTTTTGTCCATTTTACATCCTCTTTGCATCCGTTGGTTCAGTGTGACATGGGCTTAAGCTCTAGACACAATTAAAGGGAAGGAAAAAATAGTTACACAGAGAAAAAAATATAGCCTCATAGAGGAAAAAAATAGTCTCATACAGAATTAGTCACACACAAAACATATTCATATTTCTTGGATTTAACCTCCTTAGTTTATGGTCATTTAATACAATAAATAACATTTTTTAAAAGACTAATTTATTCTCTAGGGCACATTTGTGCTCACCAGCACCATACTGCTGACTTTGAATTCGCAATAATTAAAATGCTGCTAGGGAGGAAGATCTAAGGAGTAAGAATGTTTTGTTAAGTGAATAAAAAAGAGAACGATTTTTGTTGCTTCATTCCCATAGGAAAGATAATGGTAGTAACCCCATAAACTTCTAACTACCATCACATCTCATTCCTCAGCCTCTAGGACATTAGTGATAAAATAAATCAGGGTTACTTAAAAGATAAATGTTGCTATATGGCATTAATCTCTATTTCAGTAGTAACCCAAATATGGAGGAAGGGTCACCTCAGAAATGAAATATGTGCTGGAGCAATAATCTCAAAAATGCACAAATACACTTTGACTACCCTCCTGGAACTGAATCCTTGCACATAGGGCCCAGCCACCTCTCAATTTCTCCTACTCATTCTTCTGTCACCAAAAGATTAAAAGCTCTCCCATGCGTCTTGTAATCAAAGTGCAACAAGCGCAGTCTTAGCTGAGCCACAAAACTGATGATCCTTGAGATATTTTTTTTTCAACAACAACAAAACATATCTGAGGGTCATTTTGGAGAGACAACGTCAAAGGGAGAAAGTTGAAGGGCAGAATTTTTGCTGACACATTGTTCTCTTATTGAAAAACCATGCACACAGTGACATGCACACACAGTGGCATACACACACACCGCCTTTCACTGAAGTATTATTAATTGTGTTGTTCGCATGACCTTCTGGCTTCTGTAAACTTTTGGGCTTAGTTTGCAGAACTTCCTGCTTACAGAGGTCAACTCTGAAGGCCTGGAATGAAGGCAACATGCTATCCTGCCTGATATGGCTGCCTATGCAATTTCTTAAGAGTCAGCAGGTGAGCGGTCTGAATCACCCTGCTGAGAGTTAATAGTGTTGCAAGTGAATTCTCAGTGTATGCAATGTAAATAACATGAACATTTTCTACTTAAAAATAGTCCTCAATAGTCCTTGCTTTATGACCACAATTAAGCCCAAAATTTTTGTTGCTGAGTAAGACTGAGTAAGTTGTTGAGTGAGTTTTTCTCTTTTTTGTGAACTTTCTTTTGGTAGTTCCAGAGGTGGGCTGTTGCAGGTTCGGACCGGCTTGCCTGAACTGGTTGTTCCAATTCTGCACGGTTCAGAGAACCAGCAAATTGGACCATTGGCTGGCCCTGCCCCCACCTGTTTTTTGGGCCATTTCGGCTGTTTTTAAGGTGAAAAATGGCCTGAAAAAATCCTGAAAAACAGCCAAAAAACAGGCCATTTTCAGGCCATTTTTGGACCAAGGAACAGCCTGAAAAACGCAAAACTGGCCTGAAAACAGCCCAAAATGGCTTGGGGTTTGGCCATTTTCAGGCTGTTTCTTGGGCCATTTTCTGGATGTTTTCAGGATGTTTTTTGGGCTGGGCTGAAAACGGCCCAAAAGTGGCCTGAAAATGGCCCAAAAAAGCTGGGTGCAAGAGGAAGAGAAGCTAGGTGAGCCGGATCCAGATGTGTCCCTGGTCCCCTCATTTCCCAGATCCACTTAACAACTGCAGTGATTTGCTTAAGAACTGCCCAGTGGTGGGCAGTGAGCTGGTTGTTAAAAAAATTGCAGCCCACCACTGGGCAGTTCTTAAGCGGATCACTGCAGTTGTTAAGTGGATCTGGCTTCCCCATTGACTTTGCTTGTCAGAAGGTCGCGAAAGCTGGTCGCATAATCCCTGAGACTGCAACCATCATAAATATGAGTCAGTTGCTAGGTGTCTGGATTTTGATCACATGACCATAGGGATACTGCAACAGTCCTAAATGTGAACAACGGTCTGAAAAGAGTCCTAGACTCACTAGACAGGTGAGTAGCATGCTCATAATTTGGAAAGCTGCTATGATTTTAAGCATCTCTGTTTTATTCCAAGAAATGCTACAGCAAAACACAGTCCATTTATATGAATGAATGGAGAGAAAGGGCAAAGGATCACTTCCTTCATCCTTATGATGGAGGTATAAACATAATGGTGTGTATGCAATAAAATAATTCTTTGTAAAGCCAATATTTATGGATGAGTCAAAAACAACAGAACAGCAAAACAAAAAACAAAAGAAGCTCACACTTATTTTAATCATTCAACATATTCTGATGTTTGCATTTTTACTTCTGAACTATTGACCATGTTAGAAAGTGTTACTGTGTGGCCAAATTTAATATTTTCTGTTTGGTATTTCTCAATTTGGAATGAGAATGCAAAGCCATGCATCATATAGAATGATTTTGTTTTCTTCCAGTATTTTCAGTGAAAAGCAATGGGCTACATTGCACCTACATTTTCTTCTTTTTTTTTTTTTGAAATTTTTTTTATTAATTTTTAACAAACAAACATATACCAACAAAACACAAAACATAAAAAACATAAAATATCTTTTTGGACGGCAGTTTGATCCCGAGTTACATCTTTTTGTACAGACATAAATTCAAATTCATGCTTACTTTTACATAGCAGTTCCATTTCTTATTTACTATTTTACATTTTCTATACAGCTTCTCCCCTCTTTTCACTCTCTTAATTCTATTATATTTATTTCA
>BLBF01000020.1:15435515-15469455 GCA_015471245.1 Laticauda colubrina | reverse complement strand
TATATATTCAAAGCTCTTTCCTTATTACAATACCTTCTTGTATATCTGATCCCAACCTGCAAAAATGTTAGGCATGTATCCTTTTAGAATTCATTAAAGCTGTAATATGCCTCCGGCTGTGCCCAGCAGGCTGTTAATGTTATATGTACAATATTGGGGAATATTCGGGAGGGAGGCAAAACAGATAGATGTAATCATTTTCATTGGGGATGGGTTGCAGCTGGAACAGGCTAGACTTGTTGAACATATTTTTGTATTGAAAAATAGTTCCTTTGTACTGAACATATTCCCCATCCAGAAACCTGTAAAAGCAAAATGCAAAAGCACACTTTCAGAAGTCCACGTCCACATACACATTTTCACCAAAATGTCTGCATGTGTGTACAATGTATTTCACAGTCAAGGACCATCTTCGTTTCCTTTGCTGTTTGCTTATGCTGCTGCCTTCCTGCTAACAATAAACATGGAAGGCAAGATGAGGTTTGTTTCTCCATTTCTGGAAACTCTGGAAACATTTTATTTGGGTTTGAAACAATCTGTGGGTGAAAAGAGAGAGAAAGAGAATATTTATTTATTAGGCATACTTGTATCTCGCTTTGCAGGGTACTTAAAAGGGTAACTGGAACCACTAGATTATTTTGTTGGGCTGCCTCTTTCAAACAATATTTGCCCGTCCCATTGAAGATGATTAGAAAAACATTCTGAAAGAGGCTGGAGAGAAAAAATCCAAAACAAGATTGATTGATTGATTGTATCCCACTTTTATTATTTTTACAAATAACTCAAGGTGGCAAACGTACCTAATACTCCTTTCTTCTCTCATTTTCCCTGTCCTGAGTAGTGGGTTATTGAGAGGACTAAATATTACAGATATGCTAAATACTTCTGACAAATATAAACATTAGTAGAGTGGCTCATTTTCCCATTTGTTTTGAACCTTTAAAGATATTTCATCCCATCCAACAGCTACATTCAATTATATCTTATCATTTAACACAGCAGTCAATCTTTCCAGTTCTTTGGGGGCAGCAAGGGAGGGGAGAACGGAGAAAGGATGATTTAGTGCCAGCACCCACCACTTGTGCAAATGGAACTTCACACACTCATATGTGTTATATATCTGCATACTCACCTCAGATAGGCTGGTCCAGATGGCGGGAATTTTGACGAGCCGTCATTGGCCACGAGCTGTGAGCAGCCAGCTATAGAAAGGCTGCCACGGTTCCGCAAAGCTCAGTTCCTGTAGAGAAAATAAAAAGAGAAAAATCAACTGGGTCTTGTGACTCCTTTTCCACAACACAACACTGGCGACGAAGGTGGGATACTGAGACATAGGAGCCCAGTTGTGCACATGGCAACAAGGACCAAGCGAGATGAAATGGCCGGGAACAACTCGCCACCCGCACCATTCAACCCAGCAACTGAAGACTGGGAATCCTAAATCGACTGATTCCTCATGTTTCTAGAAGGGAGCGATCTCCAAAGAATCTCCAAACATAGGAAGAGAGCCATCTTCCTCACCCACTGCAGTCTCACAGTATTCAGAATAGCAAAGGCATTGGCATCACCCCACGATGTGAAGAAAATGGTGTGGATGGACTTAGATAAATTACTGCGAGTCCATGATGCACCGACTGTTTCATGCCTCATCAAAAGACACTAATTTTATAAGCGCGACCAGAAGGAAGACGAGAGTATCGGAGATTTTGTCGCAGCACGAAGAGACATTGGCGGAGCATGCGAATTCCTAAACCTGGATGAGGCCATGAGGGACCGCGTGGTCCTCGGACTAAAGGACCTTACATTACAGGGTCGACTGCTAATAAAACCTTAAATAACATTAGCAGAGGCAATCGAAAAAGCCACTGCAGCGGAAGCAACAAAAAAATCAGCAGACACCATGCGACAAATGAATAAAGCAATAAAGGAAACCTCAAAAGACACTAATCAAACACACAATAAGACATCAGAGGAAACTCAAAAATTCACCACCACAACAAACCATGAGGACATCAAATCCCTCTCAGAAGACAAAGAGGAAGAAGAAAAGGTAAATTAACTCCGGTTGGAAAAAAGTAGATGGGAGCAGAAAGGAAGGAAGTCAGAATTCCATTGTGCTGGGTGTGGAGGAGACCATCCACATTCCGAATGCCATTTTTTTGATGCTATTTGCAGGTACTGTGAACGGTGGGGACACATAGCTAGGGCCTGGTGGAACAGAAATAACTATAGCCCTAGACAAAGATGGAATACTCCTCCCAGAGAGAGGGAAAAGCAAACAGAGAGCCATTGGAATCAAGAAAACAGAAACAAGCGATGGAGAGAAGCCAATAGAAAAGAGGAAACACATCAAACAATAACTATTGGGCACTCGAACTCAATCAATGCAAAAAAGGTACATGTGCAAGTCACCATAGAAGGTCAATCATGCGAGATGGAGGTGGACTCAGGCTCGTACTTATCAATGGTGTCATGGAATACCATAAAAAGACTAATACCTGACATAAGAAAGAGAGAGCTAGAAATACAAAAACTCACACTAAAAGACTACCAAGGAAACAGAATTCCAGTAGTAGGAACAGGACATTTCAAAGTTGGATTCAAAAAACACATTAAAGTCCTCCTGTTAACCATAGTCAACCGGGATCTCCCTAGCCTACTGGACTCAAGTGGTTTGCACCATTAGGAATTGGAGTAACCAGAATAAATAACATCGCTGAGACAGACTGGGAAGTGAACCTGATGAAAGAATTCCAGGACGTCTTCAACAGAGAACTGGGCAAGTACCAAGGGTCCCCTATCTCATTTAATTTGAATCCAAATATAGCCCGAATAAGGCTAAAGGCAAGGCGAGTTCCATTCGCGTTAAAACCAAAAATTGATAAACAACTAGATAAACTTATCGCACAGGGGGGATTAGAACCAATAGACCACGTGAGGTGGGAAGCCCCAATTGTTACTCCTATTAAACCAGATGGGTCCATGCGCATCTGCGGAGACTACAAGGCAACACTTAACCATGTACTACAACAAAGTGCATACCCAGGTCCGGTGGTACAACACCTATTACATTCTTTGGGGAGAGGTAGAATCTTCACAAAATTGGACCTTGCGCAAGCCTACCAACAATTACCAGTCGACCCTGAAACAGCGGAAGCACAAACAATTGTGACCCACAGGGGGGCATTCAAATGCAACAGACTACAATTTGGAGTTAGCGTGGCCCCAGGGGTTTTCCAGAGCTTAATGGAACACCTATTACAAGGAATAAAGGGGGTGGTACCATACTTTGACGACGTATTAGTATCAGCTAAAGACAAAGAATAACTGGAAGACTGCCTAAGGGAGGTTTTAAAAAAAATTAAGGAGGCGGAACTTAAAGTTAAAAAAGAGAAGTGCAAATTAGCCACTGACAAAGTTGAATTCCTGGGATACCTCATAGACAAAGAAGGGATCCACCCCACTGAAAACAAAATCAGAGCAATAAAGGAAGCTCCCAGACACAAAAATAAAACAGAATTACAAGCTTTTTTGGGCCTTATTAATTTTGACAATGTATTTTTGCCACAGAAAGCAACAATAGCAGAACCACTGCACAGGTTGCTTGATAAGAAAGCTGCCTGGACCTGGGGACGACGAGAAGAAACAGCATTCCAGGGAATTAAAGACTTACTTACACCAGACTATGTGCTAATACAATAGAGCGAAACCCTGCCACTAACATTAACATGCGATGTATCACCATTTGGCATCGGTGCCATACTCAGCCATGTATTATCAGATGGAAAAGAAGCACCCATCACATTCTACTCAAAAACCCTATCAAAAACAGAGCGAAATTACAGCCAACTAGATAGAGAGGCATTGGCCGCAATAACAGGAGTAAAACAGTCCACGAGTATATTTATGGCAGAAATTTCTCACTTGTTACAGATCATAAACCTCTTCTAGGAATTCTCGCAGGAAACAAAGCTACACCCAACATACTGTCACCGCGGATGATGAGGTGGTCCGAATTCCTCGCTGCCTATAACTACAACTTGATCTACGAACCAGGGAAGAACATAACACATGCTGACGCCCTGAGCCGTTCCCCCCTACCTGATTTAGAAGATGATCCTGCACCAACCACATCAACACTGCAAGTCGAGACGTGGGAAAACCTACCCATAACAGCAACAGATATTGCTAGGGAAACCGTGAGAGACGGAAACCGTGAGAGACAGAAACCCGGTGCGGATTTTAAATTGGGTAGGTAAAGGGTGGCCAGAGACTGCTTGTGACGAGACTTTCAAACCATTTCAGAATAGACAAACCGAATTCTCAATTTTAAAAGGATGTATACTATGGGGGGATAGGGTGATCATACCAGACATACTGAAGGAACGAATACTTGAGTTATTACATGAGGGTCACCCGGGAACTGTCAGAATGAAGTCTCTGGCTAAGAGTTATGTATGGTGGCCAGGGATGGATAAGAATATTGGTGAATGGGTAGCAATCTGCAAACATTGCCAAGAATCTAGACCTACACTCCCTTCTGCACCTACACTCAAGTGGGAAACATCGAGGGTCCATGGTCTAGAATACACATTGATTTTGCAGGACCAACTAAAGAGCACACATTCTTAATAGTGGTAGACGCTTACTCAAATTGGCTAGAGGGAAGCATTATGCACTCAACTACAAGAGAAGCTGTTATTGGACAACTAAGGAAGCTTTTTGCAACACATGGCTTGCTGGATTTAGTTGTATCTGACAACGGACTGCAATTCACAGCAATTACATTTGAGAAGTTCCTAGCCGAACAAGGGATAAGGCACACGCTAACAGTGCTGGGTCAGCTAGCTACGAATGGACAGGTGGAATGCATGGTCCGTTTTACTAAAGAAACAGTACACAAATTGGGAATGGGAGATATACAGGAAAAGATATATAAGCTATTAAGTATACAACACATTACACCAAACACCACAACAAATAAAAGCCCAGCAGAACTATTAATGGGCAGAAAACTAAGATCAAATCTAGACAGATTACATCCCACATATAGCCCTGAAAAACCAACAGACTCATCCAGTAAGTGCCTCACATTCAACATAGGGGACCTAGTCTATGTAAAAAACCTCACAGGGGAACCATTGTGGATACTGGCAACAATAATTCAAATAACGGGGGCCAGGTCATACAGAATAGAGACAGAAGACGGAAAGAGCTGGAGAAGACACATAGACCAAATCAGATCAAGGGCCACACCGAGAAACACTAACCATCAGGGGGAGGAAGGGAAGGAACTTACACAACCTAAAGAATCACTTACAATATTAGACAAAAATAGCCAAGCCAGAGAGGGGGGAGACCCCTCAAACACAAATGAGAGGGGAGGGGAAGACCCTCCTCAAATAAGAGAAGTAACAAAACAAACCCTAACAATGATACAACAACCAATACTAACACTAGCCTTGATCAGAATTCGCAAACACGTACCTGGAACCATAGTTGAAGAAGACAACATGGGGGGACTGGAGCAGGCTTCGGAGAACCATCAAGAAGCCACTCCTGGCGGGAGTGGCTGAGCTGACTCAACCAGCCAGGAAAGGCCTGGCGGGAGCGGCATGGCCGACTCTACCTTCCAGGAGGCTCCACGGAAGAGGACGGGAGAAGCAGCAATTCCGTCCAAACAGTCCGGAGGTGAACCCATGACTGAATTGCACAGGTGCAGTCGAAACCATAAAAGCCCCACCTATTTACGTGACTACGTAACATAGGTGAGACCTGATTGGTTGGACTGAACCACTTGGGGAGGGGTGCTATATATTTGCATACTCACCTAAGATAGGCTGGTCCGGATGGCGGAAATTCTGATGAGCCATCATTGGCCGCGAGCTGCGAGCCATGAGCAGCCAGCTATAGAAAGGCTGCTGCGGTTCCGCGAAGCTCAGTTCCTGGAGAGAAAATAAAAAGAGAAAAATCAACTGGGTCTCGCGTCTCCTTTCCCACAACGCAACAATATGCTCATCCATCTCTTGCACAGTCCAGTTCCCAATGGGCTGCAGACCAGGTCCAGGCATTGGACTGAGGGTTTGGGAGCCCTAATTTGACAGGCACAAACATTTGCATGTTTTTTCCAGCCTTTATGACTCCCACTTATCACCTCTTTGTCATGTAATATTAAACTAAACAAATATAAATGTAAAAATTACCTTAAAGTAAAAAAGGAACAATGATTTTATACCATGATGTAAGAGCTGTGGTGGTGCAGTGGTTAGAATGCATTACTGCAGGCTACTTCTGCTGACTGTCAGCTGCCTGCAATTTGGCAGATCGAATCCCACCAGGCTCAAGGTTGACTCAGCTTTCCATTCTTCTGAGGTCGGTAAAATGTGGACCCAGATTGTTTGGGGCAATATACCAATGCCAATACACTCAGTTTTGCTGGCTGAAGAATTCTTGGAGTCAAAGTCCACAAGTCTTAAAGTTGCTAAGGTTGGAGACTCCTGCTGTAAACCACTTAGAGAGGGCTGTAGAGCTCTGTGAAGCAGTATATAAATCTAAGTGCCACCACTAAGTGCTATACTTGGTATTTTAGACTTAAGTCTATAAAATTTTTGATGCTTCCTTTTCAGATAAGAACTATACCTCCTTCTACAACCTCTGCAAACTCTTGAAAATCTTACTCTCCTTTATGCAGGGTTTATGGAACCTTCCTGTTCCATAAATATCTTTTCAGGATAAAAAGCAACAACAAATGGTGATACAACCGGTTATTGAAGGGTTAAGTTGCGCCTCCCAAACTGAATTTCTCCCCTTCTGAAGTTCTGCTGAAAAACCAATTGCATTCAGGAATCACGCAAAGCCTTCCTCATTACATTCCAGTTGCAGTTGGAAACTCAGACATTCCTACTGCAGTTGAAATCCTATTCACTGGCAGTGCCTGTGCAGCATTGCATTATTTATCCCAAGTTCCTAACACTTGCCATCTCTTTTGAGTCAACGTCTACAATTTGGGAAGCAAATGTTCCCAAATGTTAAAGCATTTTCCTTCTGTCCACCTGATGTGCAGACCATTCTTCTCCATTATTTTATCTGCTTCTGTTCTTTTTAAGCACTTTGAGTTTCAAGAAGAAGGGGAAAAAAACTGGGAAAGATTGCAATAAGCACAGCTGGAAATGATTGTGACATACCCTGGCAAACTGTTAGCAGGAAGGCTAGCATTTTATGCCAGGCACTTGCTTTCGGAGAGGTAGACAAATAAGCAGCTCTTCCACCTAAATGGAAAATACTTTTGAGTAGAAGAAAGGAGCAAAAAAAAACCAGAAGAGTATAAGGAATACACCAGCTGCTGCCCTATATAATATCTGGAATATGACTTGCCAATATGCCTGAGAAATCCAACAAAACAAATTCTAAAAGGGATGAAACAGGTTAAAGTAGGATTTGTATACTCATTTATAAATTGCATAAGATATATGCAATTTATATGTGTGTATCTTATTTCTTTCTCTTACGTCTATGGAATGTTGGACAGCTATTCTATACTATTTGGGGTTGCCTAGACCTATTAGAGAAGAATGGCAAGAAGTGGAGACTGTCATCATCTGGCTGAATATTTTGTGCAGACAATCAGAGGCAATTCCCTCTGAGTTGGAGGCTGGTTAGATGGAATCCGATGATAGAAGCAACGTTTTGCAACATTAGCTGAGAGACTTTCAAAGAAGCGGGTGGGGGTGTTCTATGATGTTAGCTTTGTCCCTTGTGGCCTGAACCTCTGCCCCATATGAGTCCATTAATCTGCCATTTTGACATCCTGGAATCTATTTTAGTTTTCAGATTAAATAAACTCATACCAAGGTACCTGCTTAATTGTTTGTTGTTTGTGGGAGTTGAGTCAACAGTGACTACAGGATGACAGAGTTTGACTCAGTAGCTCACTTAAATCCCTTTTCTCCTTCTCTTTAAAAGTCCTTTGGCTCTATAATTCAACACTGGGAGATCAAACTGAGTTCCAGAATATTTTCAGATGGATATTGTCCCATTATTAAAACTGGTGCAATTTTAGCAATTATTTAATTTCAGTTTTTGAAAGATTAAGAGAAGGTCAAAGTTCCCCTAAATATCACTATGAGTTTTATTATATTATATCATTTAGAAAAACCTTTTGACTTATAACCCAGGTTGGAGATTGTGGAGGCATTTTTCTTGTGCTGCTTTTAAAACTTAAAAAGTTGAGGGTAACGCTGAGGGAAAAATTTAGTACCTTGGATTTAAAATCCATATTGCAGAAGGAAGGGGATTTTTCTGTTTTTTGTTTTCTGTTTTAATGAGTTCCCCTTTAAGGCCAATTTAAAAAAAATGTTTTGGATCTGCTGTTCACCAACCACTATTCATATATAACATGACAGATTTATTTATAAATATATTTCTTTGTTAATGTTTTTTCCTCACTTTTATTTTTTATTTTATTTTTTCATTTTAAAAGTTGTGGTTGTCATCCTGCATAGTGTAAGCCTGAAAAAATCTTAAGTTGTTTAATCACACAAAGTAGTAGTAGTAGCGCTTAATAAAATTTTGCCTTGCTGACTAATAAAATACTTGTAGCAGTATGTTTGAACACAGCTTTTATTAAAGTCATATTATGACTTCAGTTGTTTAAATCAAGTTATGACTTTAATTTCTCTTTAAAATAAAGGCATAATTTTTCTTTGTCTTGAACTTTTACCTCTGAGAAATCAGCATAACAAAGTAACTATCCTCAATATTTGTTTTCTTCTGAGGCCTGCACAAAGACCCAGCACCCTGTCAATCAAAGTCATGACTAAAAGTTTATTCAGTTGTTCAGGAAACAAAAACATCAGAAACAAGTTTTGGCATCCTCTCCGAAATGTGCTTTGGCATGGAGGCCGTTCCATCACATCGGAATTATTTTCCATCAGCAGCAACGAAGAAAACCCTGGCAAAAGGACACATGTTTTTTGTTTACTTCAAAATAATTTGGGACCATAATGTTGGTACCATATGTATATATCTTGATAGGGGATTTAAAAGACACCATAACTCCTCGAATGATATTCTAATTCTAACCTATTTTCCTTTGCAATAGTTTTCCATTAGAAAGACAGTCTTGCTGGAACTGAACAGAATCCACTGAGTTTTGTGTTGCTATTCATCAGTAGTCAGATGCTTTTGAAAACTAAGAAGCAAAGCATGAAGCACAGCCAGTTCCTTCTTCCTCTAGGATCAGGTGGTTAAAGTCAGTGTATATTACCTTACTAAAACCCTTTAAAACTCCTGAGTGTTTTATTCCTGGTAATTTTTCTTCCTGTGAGGATGCCCAAGGAGGTTTCAAAGGAATATAGAATAATATATCTAAATTGCTCCGAAGAACAGTTAGAAATGTCAACATAATCTAAATTCAAAACAATCATTTTGAGATGTTGTAAAGGAACAGCTCTATGTAGGGATTTATCATGAACTCCAATTTTCTCTTGAGATCAGGATGAATCCAGCCTCTTTCAATCCAAGCTTAAGTATTCTTTTACTTCCTAATTCACCTGGTCTTTTCTCCCTTCTCCAATCTATTGAATCTTTAAGTCTCATTAGCCAATAAAACAGCAAGTACAGGAAACAGGAAACCAAAGGATTATCTAAATTAAAATGGTTTATCAATTAAATTCCTAGTCAGAAGCAAAGTATAGAACGAAAACCTAAAGTACCGATTATATTAAAACAGGGGAGTAAAGAATATTTTAAAAGAGAGAGATGAATCAACTTATGGGAAACAAGCTAACAAGATTGCTAGACAGTTAATCATCTTGCAATAAAGGCTATTAAGACAAAAAAAATTGGCATCTCTTCTAGAGGTATTTGCGGTCCTGTCAGCTAAAAGAAAGCAAGTGATCTCTTCTCCCATTCTTGAATGATGGTGACTCAGAAGTGGAGTTATTGACCAAATGTGTTGTGTTACATTAAAAAAAAAGACATCATTGCAACCAGATACATGAAACTGTTTCTGTTTCTTCTAGAATCATGGGCAGTTATTCTTGGAATATTTTGAAAGCCTTCTTCTAAAAGAGAGGAAGGCAAAATGATACACTGAGCAAGACTTTCCTGTATGAAGGGCAGAGGATGTTTGCTAAGCATTGAGCAAAAAAATGCTCTTCCAAGCATCCCCCATCTGCCAAGCAGGAGTTTTGAGCAAGTGCTGCTGAACAGCTGCCCATTATTTCAAATCTAACCAAGCTCTTTCTGGACTTAGATCAAACAGCGAACCAAAACTTTGTAACTCTTTAGGTCAGCCAGAATCTCTTTCTCTCATGTATAAATGCAAGTTGTCCTACAAAATCAAGGTATTATCAGAGGAGGGCAATTTAATCCCTAATTCCAGGAGACATTATTGCATACAAATCTCTAGAAAAAGAAGCACAGATTCCAATTTTATTTGATGTTTATGATCACTACAAGATGCTTGGAGCAAGACCTTTAAAAATGTGGACTGAACTGGCTCTGTAGGATTTTGGTCATAGTAGCAAATCATAATAGCTAATGAACTTGACTCTAAAGATGTTTATGATCTCCTTGAAATGGACGCTTTCACTGTGATGGCAAAGCAAAGGATGTTCTTTGAAAGCCTATGAGCCTGAGTCATAATGACTCAATGTTATTCATTCCACAAGACTGAAGGTATCTGGATATCTTAATGTTCTTGATAGCGAAGCCATCAATGTTGCAGGACTGCTAGTGAAGAATGATTTCTTTAATAAGAGTTACTACTTTTGTGTTGTTGTAACCGACAATGAGTTTCTCCATGATGGAGTGTTGGGTGAAGCCCTGAAGATTTTGTGTGAGCCAGTTGCCAAACACCTGAATTTTGATCATGTGACCATGGAGATACTGCAAAGGTCATAGCTGTGAAAAATGGTGATAAGTTGCATTTGTCAATGCTGTTGTAACTTTGAACAGTCACTTCATGAACTGTTGTAAGTCGAGGATTACCTGTATAACTCAGATTTCATCAACTCTTGAACAAGTAAACTGATATAAACATGAAAAAGGAAGAGTGCCATCAAGCAACATTGCTTCACCTCTTCAAGAACCTGAATTACAGGTGAAAAGTGTCTTATATTGTTTCAGTGAATCTGCCTACAATAGTTTCATGGGATCAATTAATTCCCCAAGAATTGAGCAAAATGTCAATTGTAAATTAATAAAGTTCATATAAAAGATTAGATTACTAGACTATGTTTCTATTAAATCATGTAAAATAAGAGACTGATCAAAGGCCGATTGTCCCTTTCTGAAACTATCTTTTCTCTTCCTGGCCAAATTTAGAAATAAAGTACAGCATTTTCAATCTTCTTAATCCACCCGATCCTTAAAATCTTATCCAAAGAACTGTTAGCTAAAGAATTCAGGTCCTGCCTAAAGGGAAACTGCCTACAGGGGAAACAATTGTCTACAGTAATTTTAAAATGAACAGAAGGTGATTACGGAAGGTTGGGTTGTATAATAATTGGAACAGATATGCCATTATTGTAGGCTGGATGATACCAGACAGAAGTCCATTGTTTGAGCATTTTGTACATGCCAGGACTTAACTTTTAAACTTTTAATTTAAGCCCCAAACCATAAGACAGACTTTTCTGTCATGCCCAAGAGGAAACAGGTTATATAGTAGAAGAATGGGGATGATGTTCTATCAGTTTTGTATAACAATAGAGGAGAATAGAACAAGTTTTCCTTAAACTTTTTTTCTCTTACGATCCCTTCCCACTTTTAGAAATTATGGAGTACCCCAAAAGAGATTTCCTTTTGGAGTTATATTTATTAAAATTTTAGATTGACATAGTTGCTGCCATTACTGCTTCTCATGATTTTTTGATGAGATTTTAACACTGTATTATTTTTCAACATAAGCTGGCTGTCAAATAATTATGAATTTGTGGGACTCTGAGAGAAGGTCTTGGGGAACCCCTAGAAATCCTTAGACCACACTTTAAAAAACACTAGAATAGTTCCCTCCCCTCCCCCCAAAAGGTAAAATATATATTTGGCAGTTCAGTCCTCTTAAACAGTATATTTTAAAAAACCAAAACTCTCAGAGCCTTTTAATAGCAATTGCAACAGAGCAAACTTTGTCTCTTCCTGGAAATTTCAGTGGAAACTTTAGGAAATACAAAGAAAACGTCTTCAATTTTGGCCAATTCCACACAATGACTACACTTTAGGGTTATGAGCTCCACATCCCAAGCACAACAGAAAGAGCAGGGAGTTTACTATTTTAACCACTTGAATGAGTTCATTCATTTATTCTGGGAGATATTAGAAATGGGACAATAAAAGCCAGAGAAAGACAGATGATTGGCAGCGATCATCTTCCAAGTGAAAATAACCATAATCAGCCAATCTCCAACCTGGATATAAGTCAAAAGAAGCACTGATGATTTGGTGAGTTCAGATTGTGCCCTCTTGAGTTTATTGTATCCAGGAAGTGGACAACTGGAAAAAGTTAGCTCTCTATTTAAACAACTTTGCTTTGCATCTCAGGAAGTGAACTCTGGTTTCTCTCCAAATTGTACAGTATAGACCTTTAGCCTTTTACTAAAGATTTCTGTGGGGGAGGAAACCATACATTGGAAAAGAATTCAGCCAATGTCTTCCTAGTTAAGGCAGAATTTCTCTCTCTCTTTCTCTCTCTGAGCATTCATTGATATTCCCAATCTTTAAAAGGCAAAGAGAAATGTATGCAGGCCCAGAGTGCTTTTTCCAAAAGGTACCTGGACTGTCTTGGTTCTGTATTTCTTTGAAAACATTTTGCTTCTCATCCAGGAAGCTTCTTCAGTTCTAATAAAGTTTATTAAACATTTTCTAACAATTCAAAACATATCAATACTTTCAATAATGTTATCGCATCAGCATTCATATTCATATAGCAGTTACTATGTTACTTTTGTATCTATTGCTTAACTAAGGGTACCAGATGTCTCAGATTAAATAATAATTCACTTTTATCTTTTAAAGGCCCGGTCCCACTGGCCAACGGATGCAAAACGTATGCATAAAGGACACAGCAGACGAGCAAAATTTCGGGGGTGGTTCCATCCGTTGTCATCCGCTCCAAAAAGTGGTGAAAATTTGCATAAACAGAACGGAAAAGAACTGTGGGCAGTATGTAGCGGGGATGTTAAGCGGACGTTCATAGGAAGCCTAGCGAATGGAAGCAGATGACACAAACGAAGGGATTCCGGGGGAAAATTTCAAAGCGGATGCATAGTGGAAGGGGCGGATGCGTAGTAGATGAAGCGGATGAATCACGGACGCCTATAGGAAACAAAGGGGATGTCACACGGATGTATATCGGATGCAAAGCGTTCACTGTGCATGCGGGGAGTATGAATTGCATCAGCTCCGCGGATATAAAAGGATGCAGCACGAACAGAGTCAGCATACAGGGGAAAGACGTGCTGCCACATACATCTTGCAGGAACACCATGGTTCGTCAGTCAGGCAAGAAGAGGAAGCCCGTGCCTACTTGTTCAAGCCCTGGCAAGAAGGCCAGAACCAGCATCCCACCCCCTGGTACTGAACCTGAAGCTGCTGCTGCTGCTGCTGCTGCTGCTGCTGCTGCTGCTGCTGCTACTGCTGTGGTGGACCAGCCCCAAGGCCCTCAAAGCCCTGCTGCTGAAGGCCCTGCTGCTCAAGCCCCTGAAAGCCCTGCTGCTCAAGCCCCTGAAGGCCCTGCTGCTCAAGCCCTTGCCAGAGTGAGGAAGAGGCAAGGGAAGCAGACGGGAGTGGGAAACAGTACACCGTTTCTGAGGAGCATGAGGATGAGGTGCTGGAATGGCTGAGGGAGAACAAGTACCTCTGGAGAAAGGGCCACAGATTGTATCGGGACACCAAGAAGAAGCAGGCAGCTTGGAGAGACAAGGCAGAGAGCCTGGGGTACACTGCAAAAGTACTCCTGGGATGGTGGAAGCACATGCACACCTGGTATGGAAAGCTACACCTCAAGAAATCCGGGCAGGGCGCTGTCAAGCTCACTGACTGGGAGATGTACGTCATGGCCAAGTGCAGTTTCCTGGAGGGTGAAATCGGCCACCAAGGAGCAGCCCCTCTGAGACCCCTCTCCCTCAGACAGCCCACAGACAGCCAATCCTCTTCCAGCCAGGAGCCAGCTACCCTGTCCAGGCAGGTGTCTTCAGAGGGCCCCATGGCAGAGACCCCCCCGACAGCTGCACTCCCCATGCCGGCAGACTTGGAGAATCCCATGGAGGATGACCCCCTGCTATCACAAATGGAGGAAGAAGCAGCAGCCACCAGAGGCCAACCCACCCCCACCCCCACCCCCAGCTCCAGAGGATGCAGGCAGAGAGGCAGACTGGAGGGCCAGGACCACAGTGTGCTGCTGGAGATCAGGGACACAATGAAGACCAGCACAGAACTTCTCTCTCAGCTGGTCCACAGTGACATACCATCCTCAGACCGGAAGCCCTTCATCACCTTCGTGAGCCAGACCCTGAGGGACCTGCTCCAGGCCCAGTACCAGGTGATGAAGCAGAAGATCACAGCACTTCTGCACAACCCTCAAGGCCCAGCTGAGCCTGCTGCTCCTACCCAGTCCAAGTCTGCTCCTCCACCCCAGGTGATGTCACAGCCCTTCCACTGCTTTCAACAGCCCCTCACCTACCAAGGTTACGACTACCAGGACTTCCCACAGCAGAGGCAGACCTTCCCAGTCCAGGCCCAGGTTCACCGGACGCCACGGATGCCACTCCTCACCCAGCTGCAGACCAGACAGCCCCACTACACTCCTCCCAACCCTTCCTCCACCCCACAGCCAACCCTGTCAATGGACAATCTGTCATCAGTATTGGGCCTGACATCTCAAATCCTTGATGAAGGGCTTCTCAACCTCCCATGACTGAGTCAGCTCTCAGATAGCTTCCTGAACACACCATCCCCTGTTGTACCCTTGGGGCCAAGCACCCCAATGGTGCCTCAGATCAGCACTCAAGCCACGGCCACCTCCACAGTCCCTGCCTGCTTAAGAGCTGAGACCAGGGACATGACTCAGAGTGACTGAGAATAGTGTCAGAGACTGAGTTGTACTTGTTAAGTTTATCTTTGCTTAAGACACTTTACTTGGTTCATTTTGCTTTTTTAATAAAGTCAAAAAGTTAAGAAAGTTAATAAAGGTTATATTTGCTTAAAACACTTAAGACATTTTACTTGGCTCATTTTGCTTATTTAATAAAGTCATAAAGTTTACCTAAGAAAGTTTAAAAAGTTTATCTTTACTTAAGACACTTGGTTCATTTTTTTTATTTAATAAAGTGTTGGTGAAAACTTTGAATAAATGGTTAAGGCTTTGCATGCTTGTGGGATAGATAAGGATATTTGTGGGGTAGATAAACCTCCAGTGCAAGCATAGTGGGACTGTATGGTCCACCATCCCAGCTGCTACAAATATGGACCTTTTTTTATCAATAACAATTTATTCATTGATCAACACATTTTAAAATAAACAAAACTCTTTATTAATGCCCTATTCATTGTAGGACCACCCAACATACATGGCACAATCTCATCAGTGTTATGCAACAGTCTCAAGGAAGTATCCATTAATCATCTATCATCCTGTCTTGCCACTCCACTGCTCCAGCTGGGGAGTTGCACCAGTGTCTCAGTAGGTTGCTCTGCTTTTTCCCTTCACGTGAAGCTCTGTTGGGGCCTTGCACATCCACAGTGTGTATCAGGTTATGTCCTTGCCTCCATTCACCAGGCTCCATGTCCCCATTTCCTTATTGATGGTCCACAAGTCTGTTCTGCAACATTGGGTAGCGGGTGCGCATGAGATTGTGCAGGATGCAGCAAGCTTCCACGATGCTCCTCACAGTCTCTGAGTCATGCTGCATGGTGGTGAGAAGTATCTGGAACCTGTTGGCCAGGATGCCAAAGGCATTCTCCACCACCCGCCTTGCCCTGGACAGCCTGTAGTTGAAAATCCTCTCTTCACGGGTGAGGTATCTTGAAGTGTACGGCTTCATGAGGTAGGTTCTACCAACGATGCAGTAGGGCACATCTTGTGTGTCATTGGGCAGGGGGTCTGCATCTGGAAAACCCATGATGAGGTTGCGTTCAAACCCATCCTTGAGGTCACTTGCGTTGTATACCTGGCCATCTGAAGCTGACCCATTGCCTGAAGCATCAATGTAGATGAACTTTAGTCAGCATCAACCATGGCAAAGAGGATGATACTGAAGAACCCCTTGTAGTTGTAATAAGTGGACCCTGAGTTGGCTGGAGCTTTGCAGGCCATGTGCTTCCCATCTATAGCTCCAACGGTGTGGGGAAAGTTCCACCTCTGATACCACTCTTCTGCAAGTTTTCTCCAGCCTTGTTCAGTGGTGGGGCACTTGAGGAGCTCCTCCACGTATTCTTCAATGATGGCCTGCACCACTTCTCTGACCACTTTGCTGATGCTGTTGTGTGGCACCCTCCACGCATACTGCATGTTTCTGTATGTGGTTCCAGAGGCCAGGTGCCGCAGAGTCAGTGCCATCTTCAGTCCAGGGTCCAGGTTGGGATGGAAGTTGGTGCTAGGCTTGGTCAACCTGGGTCTCAGACGCTCTACAAGTTCGTCAAACATGGCTGGTGGCATCCTCATGAAGTGATGGAATGCACGATGGTGGCATCCTCATGAAGTGATGGAATGCACGAGGGTCTTCATTGTTCAGCTCCACCATCAACTGGTCATACAGTCCAAACTCCATTCTTCTCATGATCCATCCTCGGACCCACACAGCTCTTGGACGTCTCCTTCTTCTCCTTCTGTATAAAACTTGAAACAGTTTGAACAGGTTTTGGTTCTGGTGATGAATGAGCGCAGCTATCATACGGACTGTTTCATCATCCATGGTGGAGAACAATTGATGATGTTGAAGACCAAGACCAAGGGTGAAGAGGTCTGTACACCACGGCTGCTGGACTCATGCTAAGATCGAGATGATTTTCTCCCCCTTTTTATAGAAAATATCGGTTGTCCGCTAGGTGTCCTTCTACATACTCTGGACATACTCCAGACATCCTAAATATACGAGATACATGCCAGATACAAACGTTTTGTCCGTTTTTAATCCTTTATATACGAGATGCATATGTTTACATCCTTTCTATTTCCGTGCTACTTACGCTGTGTAGACATTCCGTGTCCCTTTTGTTTCCTCCCTCTTTCCGTTTTCAGCTGCAGCAGATGTGAGTTGAGGGGATGGCCAGAGGATGCAGAGAGGATACAGACGTTTAACGAATGATAACGGACATAGAATGTTTGTTGCCCGTATATGTCGCGGATGTACATCGTATGCGGCAGAAAGTTCATCCGTTCACAAAGTTTTGTGCAGCTCAAAACTTCTTGCGTGGGTGAAATCTCAGTGGACGGATGCTAGACGGATAGAGCGTATGAAACACGTATGCAATGAGTACACAACGGATGCATAGCGTTTTCCAATGGATGGCAAACTTTTTTTAATGTTTTACATCCTCTTTGCATCCGTAAGTGCAGTGGGACTGGGCCTTAACTCTAAGGTCAGCCTGTCAATCTCTACACAGTACAAAATCTTTCTTATCACAGTCCCTTCATGTGGTATATTATCCTGTTTCCAGTGCTGTGCATACACTATTCTGGCCACTGTTGTTATGTGTAGGATGATATATCTGTCAGTCTTAGCATAATTTCCCCTTATTATTCCCAATAGAAAAAATTCTGGTCTAAATTCAATTTTTTGTTTTGTTATTTCCTCTATCTACTTTTTAATCTTATTCCAGTAATTTTTTGCTTCAGGGCATGTCCACCACATGTGAAAATAGGTGCCCTGTTTATTTTTGCATTTCCAACATTCTTGTTTTCTAGTTGGAAACATCTTTGCCAATCTGGCAGGGGGTAGGTGCCACCTGTAGAACATTTTGTATATATTTTCTTTATACACTGCTGATAAGATTCGTTTATAATCCCCCCACATTTTTCCCAATATTCTAATTCAATGTTGTATCCCAACTTTTTCACCCAAACTATCATTGTTTCTTTTGCAATTTCTTCATTTCTAACTGACTGGTGGGGAATGGAAGAATTTATATTTTTCCATTCCCCACTGGTCAATTAGAACTGACGAAGCTTTTTGGATGAGAAGTGAAATATTTTCAAACAAGAAAAATCCAGTTGCCATTTGGAAAAAGCACCTTTAGGACAACCATGACCTGAATGACTGGGAATCTCCATAGACAAATGTGCTGTATACAGAACATTGGAGACAGAAGGCAGTTGAAAAGAGAGAGAAAAATTATCTGGATTGAAAGAGAGAAAAGACCATCATTGCTGGAAAAAAAACCCAATTATCTTTGAAAGTTGGTAAAAGTTTGCTCCCTGGCCTTTTCATGTGAGAAATGGAATATATGGAAGATCGTACACAAAATTGCAGGATGTAGTATTTTTCTACTACTGTATAATCTTGTTTCGCACCATAAAATTAGCACTTGATTTAATACTCCTGCAGAAACCTAAGGGAGCAATTTCAGTTCCTTATATATCATCAGCATCAGTCAGTCGGGAGACAACAAAGGTATAAAGAAGCCTCAGAGGAGTTTCCTTACAGAACTGAGAAAAAACACAATTCTGCGTGACTTAGAAAATTGTCCACAGATGCTATTTGGCAACTAGGGTATAGGCTGTGACAAAAGCATCAGCTGTGGAATATATACCCCATTACATCATAAAAGCATCTTATGTTTCCACATTCATTTCCACTAAACATTTCTCAAGAAGGAACCCAGTTGGCTGAATTGATGAATTCCCCTGTAAAGTAATACACTAATAGATATCTACCAGACCCGTGATGGTGAACCTATGTCAATGTGCCACAGGGGGCACACAAAGCCATTTGTGCTAGAATGCAAGCTGCAGCCAAACTTACCTCACTGCACATGTGTGTGCCTCACAGCTGATTTTTGGCTGGTTTGAGGCCTTTTTCGGCCTCCCAAAGACTTGAGGAAGGCTTCTGCAGGCTTCTACAAGCTTTGCAGGCTAAAATCTAGCCCCGTTTCATCACTTCCGGTATTTTCAGAAAAACAGGAAGTGATGAAAATGGGGCTAGATTTCAGCCTACAAAGCTTGTAGAAGCCTACAGAAGCCTTCCTCAAGCCTTTGGGAGGCTGAAAAAGGCCTCAAACTGGCTGAAAATCAGCTGTGAGTGCAGGTAAGGGGGTGGCGGGGTGGGGTGGGTGGGATTGCCCATGCATGTGTAGGGACATAGGGTGCACACATTGCTTTCTGGGTGCTAGCACATGAGTGCAAGCATACACACAGTTTTTGGCACAGAAGCCCCTAAAGGTTAGCCACCACTATACTAGACCAAGGGTCCCCAAATTTGGCAACTTTAAGACTTGTGGACTTCAACTCCCAGAATTCCCCAGAGCATGCTAGCTGGCTGGGGAATTCTGGGAGTTGAAGTCCACAAGTCTTAAAGTTGCCAACTTTGGAGACCCCTGTGCTAGATCAAAAGTGCTCTTGCTTTTTATCATTGCTGATTTGCAGTAATTATCAGCTGATGGACATTACAGAGAGAAAGAAGATTGTTTACAGACTTGTATATTTTGTCTGGCAGAGCAACCTTGTCTGAGGCCAAATGGCAAGGAAGCGATTCTTGGTTTTGTCACACTGCTTAATTATCTTTGCTTATGTTAACAAAATTCACATAAATACTTGGTTCTTTTTTATTTGTTTGTTCATTTGATGGCTTGTTTTCAGGTTTTCTTCTAATATTTCAACTAAGAGAACTGAACCCTGAGAAATTATACTTAAGCACACTTAGTTTGTTTTAATATATACATTTTATACATGCCTGCACAAATATTCTAACAAAAGACAGGTAATTCTGTAATTAAATCACAAGCAGCATTTTCTCATGTCTTTTTTCTTTTTTCTCCAAATGTTCAATTCTCTTTATATTTTAACAAACAATTCTCTTTCCTTTTGAGGCTGGGCAACTCTCAAACATGTCTCTGAAACTGTATATTTCGCAATCCCCATCTCGGTTCTTTTGCGTAGCCTTTTCATATGAAGATTTGCAAGCCTTTAAAATGTTCTTTTGTTTAGTTCCTTGCCTGGTTTGATTGTTCCCACTCTTAATAAATACCTCTCCTTGTTTGGAAAGCCTCAAATTACCCTCAGGTATTTGGCACTCCTTACAGGCTTAGGAAAGAGTCTCTGAAGTAGACTACATAACCTAAAATTTCAAGCCATTTTAAGGTCTCCATTCCATCCCACTGCATAGGGTAACCTGCATCTTGAAGGATAGATTGAAAGATAGCTGTGCTGGATCACAGCAAAAGACTATCTAGTCCAACACTGTACTCTTTGTGACAAAATGGGCAGCCAAATGTACCCAGGGACTGATAATCCAACTGAGTGATTTTGAGCCAATCCCTCTCTCTCAGCCCAGGCTACCTCATAGGGTAGTTGAAGTGGGGAAAATAGGAGGAGGAAGGACTGTGTTTGCCACATGAAGTTACTTATACAGTAATAAACGTGGGTTTAAAAAGCTCCAAATAAATAAATATAAGCAAGATGTGAGGCTGATGTGCCTTATCCATTGGTATTTCATTCCATTTATTCAATTTTATCCCCCAATACACGGGAAAGAAATCACATGTAGTTGGCCATGTTGAATGTTTGTCACTCTTATGGAGCTATTGAACATAAAGTTATTCTTTCTATATCTCTTCAAGCAACATTGTTGTTACTCATTTTTAGTTTACTTTGGAAGAAGGTTGTGGCAATTTTTATATACATTTTTCTATCTCTCTGTCTATCATCTATATCTCTCTATCATCAACCTACCTCTCTACCTCTCTACCTCTCTCTCTCTTTCTCTCTCTCTATCCCTATCTGTCATCCATCCATCAACTATCTATCATCTATCTCCATCATTTATTTCTATTATCTATCGTCGGGGTGGGATTCTACCAGTTCGCATCTATTCACTAGAACCGGTTGTTAACATTCTAAGCAGTTCGGAGAACCGGTTGTTAGAAGAAATTACTGGCCTAATCCTGTAAGGAAGGCAGGAAGGAAACAGTTGCTTACAGAAACTGCCTCTCCATTAACCTTATTACATTTTTGGCAAGACTAGATTTCTTACCTCAGGAACTTCACTGGAGTTATTTTTCCCTCCTTTGCTGGTACTTTGCTTATGTGGAGTGACCATTCAAAGTTACAATGGCACTGAAAAAAGTGACTTATGACCATTTTTTACACTTATGACTGTTGCAGCATCCCCACAGTCATGAGAGGCCAGGCGAGGAGATGTGTGCCTCGATATGAGTGATACTGAGTTGGTCACAATAACTTGACCACCAAGCCATGTCCATCCAGTCACATGACCACCACACCACACGCACCACCTAAACCACAGAACCAGTTATTAAAAATTTTGAATCCCACCCCTGTCTATCATATCTATCATCTATCCATCCATCATCTCTCTCTCTCTCTCTCTCATACACATACACACATATTTATCTCTGTTATCTATTGTCTATTTTTCATATCATATCATATCTATCTATCATCATCTCTATTATTATATTTGAACATAGATTACATGCTCTTTCAAAACTGTAAAATAAACCTCAATCCAAGTCCTTTACTCCCAAATAAGTTCTATAGCTGTGATAGTGAACCTATGGCATGTTTGCCAGAAGTGGCACACAGAGCCATTAATTGCCAGCACGCAAGCCCTTGCCCAGAGCAGGTCTACTGCTCATGAGCACATGCCACCTGCATGCCAGCTGATTGTTGGGTATCTGGCATGCATGTGCAGGGTGCGGAGGTGCACGGGAGATGCATGCACATGCACAGAGATGCGCAGCATGTGGGGGATTGCACGCATATGTGCAGAAATTCATGTGCAGAAATGCATGCAGGGAGGGGACACATGCACATGCACAGGGAGCAGGGCCCGCCCACTCTCATTGCCTTTTGGTGCTGGCATGTGAGCGCCAGAGCCCAAAAAGGTTAGCCACCACTGTTCTATAGCATCCCTATTCTACTTGCAATTCCCTGCATTTATAAATTGTACAAAGCCATCCATTGTTTTAATCATGGCATTTTAGAGAACAAACTTTTATTCCTAATGGACAAAATAAACTTGATTTGTTTTGTTAACTTTTTTGTTTCCTAATTCTTCTTTTTTTAAATTGCTTTGTATCAGTAGTTTCATTAGAAATATTGTTAAACTACCCACGTGGGCATCATCTTCGGCTACAGTTGCAATCAATAATCCAAAAATAAACCATGAATGTTTATGTTTCATGCTCTAAATCAACCCTTCCACCAGGGGTGGGATTCAATTTTTTAAGAACCGGTTCTGAGGGTGTGGCTTAGTTGGTGGGCATGGCTTAGTGGTCATGTGACTGGGTGGGTGGTCATGTTATTGGCTGGGCATCGCCAACTCAATATCACTTATATCGAGGCACGCATCTCCTCGCCTGGCCTCTCATGACTCTGGGGATGCTACAACAGTCGTAAGTATGAAAAATGGTTATAAGACACCTTTTTCAGTGCCATTGTAACTTTGAATGGTCACTCCAGATAAGCAAAGAACCAACAAAGGAGGGAGAAAAAACTCCAGAGACATTCCTGAAACAGAAAGTCTCATCCTGCCAAGAATGTAATAAGGGTTAAGGGAGAGTCAGTTTCTGTAAGCAACACCAGAATGTTTCCTTCCTTCCCTCCTTACAGGATTAGGCCAGTAATTTCTTCTAACAACTGGTTCTCTGAACTGCTTAAAATGTTAACAACCAGTTCTAGCGATTAAGTGCAAACTGGTAAAATTCCACCCCTGCCTTCCACCTTAGCCTTTGCACATTCTGCAGAAATGTAAACTAAAACAAATAACTACTTGGAAAGAACAAAAAGATTTTTTGCATGCAAGAGTCTGCCTGGGCAAGCTATAATTCTTGCACTCAGAATAAATCTCTGGACTTAGTATGTGACAAATTTCTCATCCTCTAAATTCTGTGTACTCCTTCCTCTTTTACACATAGTGCATCTCAACATTCTAGTGAAAACACATACACACACAAAATAAAGATTAACTAAAGCCCAAGTCACATTGCACCAATGGATGCAAAGAGGATGTAAAACGGACAAAAAAGCTTGCCATCCATTGGAAAACGCAATGCATTCGTTGTGTACTCACTGCGTACGTCTTTCATATGCTCTATCCGTCTACTGAGATTTCATCCACTCAAAAAGTTTTGAGCTGCACCAAACTTTTTGAGTGGATGAACTTTTCGCCGCGTACAATCTACATCCGCGACACATATGGGCAATAAACGTTCTACGTCCGTTGTCATCCGTTACACATCCGATGTATCCTCTCGGCATCCTCTGGGCATCCGCACAACTCACATCCGCTCCAGCGGAAAGAGGGAGGAAGCGAAAGGTACGCGGAACTTCCACACAGCATTAGTAGCACGGACATAGAAAGGATGAAAGCGGATGCAGCTCGGATATAAAGCATTAAAACAGACAAAACGTTCATATATGGGACATATCTCGGATATTTAGGATCTCTGGAGGATGCCTAGAGTATGTGGAAGGATGCCTAGTGGAAAACCGATATTTCCTATAAAAAGGGGGAGAAAATCACTTGGATCTCACTATCAGTCGAGCAGCCCTGGTGTGCAGACCTCTTCAGCCTTGCTCTTGCTCTTCCACATCATCCATTGATGTCCACCGTGGATCATCGCACACTCCTTTTGGTAGCCGCCATCATTCAACACCAGAACCAAGCCCTCTTCAGACTGTTTCACCTTTTCTATGCAAGGAGAAGAAGGAGACATCCAAGAGCTGTCTGGGTCCGAAGATGGATCGGGAGAAGAGTGGAGTTTGGACTCTATGACAAGCTGATGGTGGAGCTGAGGAATGAAGACCCTCGTGCATTCCAGCACTTCATGAGGATGCCACCAGCCATGTTTGACGAAGCTGTGGAGCGTCTGAGACCCAGGTTGACCAAGCCTAGCACCAACTTCCGTCCCAGCCTGGACCCTGGATTGAAGGTGGCACTGACTGCACCACCTGGCCTCTGGAACCACATACAGAAACATGCAGTATGCATGGAGGATGCCACACAACAGCATCAGCAAAGTGGTCAGAGAAGTGGTGCAGGCGACCATCGAAGAATACGTGGAGGAGCTCCTCCAGTGTCCCACCACTGAAGAAGGCTTGAGGAAAGTTGCAGAAGAGTGGTTTCAGAGGTGGAACTTTCCCCACACCGTTGGAGCCATAGATGGGAAGCACATGGCCTGCAAAGCTCCACCCAACTCAGGATCCAATTATTTCAACTACAAGGGCTTCTTCAGCATCATCCTCTTTGCCATGGTTGATGCTGACTACAAGTTCATATATATCGATGCTTCAGGCAACAGGTCAGCTTCGGATGCCCAGATATACAACGCAAGTGACCTCAAGAATGGGCTGGAACGCAACCTCATCATGGGTTTTCCAGATCCAGACCCCCTACCCAATGACACACAAGATGTGCCCTACGTCATCGTGGGTGATGACGCCTTCTCCCTCAGAACCTACCTCATGAAGCCCTACACTTCCAGATACCTCACCCGTGAAGAGAGGATCTTCAACTACAGGCTGTCCAGGCCAAGACGGGTGGTGGAGAACGCCTTTGGCATCCTGGCCAACAGGTTCCAGGTCCTTCTCACCACCATGCAGCATCACCCAGGGACTGTGAGGAGCATCGTGGAAGCTTGCTGCATCCTGCACAATCTCATGTGCACCCACTACCCAATGTTGCAGAACAGGCTTGTGGACCGTCAACAAGGCAATGGGGACATGGAGCCTGGTGAATGGATGCAAGGACAAAACCTGATAGACACTGTGGATGTGCAAGGCCCCAACAGAGCTTCACGTGGAGGGAAAAAGCAGCACAACCTCCTGAAACACTGGTGCAACTCCCCAGCTGGAGCACTGGAATGGCAAGACAGGATGGTAGATGCTTAATGGATGCTTCCTTGAGCCTGTCTCATAACACTGATGAGATTGTGCCATGTATGTTGAGTGGCCCTACAATGAACAGGGCATTAACAAAGAGTTTTGTTTATGTTGAAATGTGTTCATCAATGAATAAATTGTTATTGATAATAAAGGGCCATATGTGTGGCAGCTGGGAGGGTGGACCATACAGTCCCACTATGCTTGCACTGGAGGTTTATCTATCCCACAGCTATCCTTACCAATCCCACAGCTATCCATCCCACAGCTATCCTTACCCATCCCACAGCTATCCATCCCACAGCTATCCTTACCCATCCCACAGCTATCCATCCTACAGCTATCCTTACCAATCCCACAAGCATGCAAAGGTTTAACCCTTTTTTCAAAGTTTTCCCCAACACTTTATTAAGTTAAAAAATGATCCAAGTGTGTGAAGCAAAGATAACCTTTATTAATAACAAACTGTATGACTTTATTAAAAAGCAAAATGACCCAAGTACAGTGTCTTAAGCAAAGATAAAGTGAACAGGTAACAACTCAGTCTCTGGCACTCTTCTCAGTCACTCTGAGGTGTGCCCATGGTCTCAGATATAAAGGGGCCAGGGACTGTGGAGGTGGTTGTTGCTGGAGTGCTGGTCTGAGGTGCCATTGGGGTGCCTGGCCCTGAGAGTACAACAGGAGATGGTGTGTGCAGGAAGCTGTCAGAGAGCTGACTCAGTCCCATGAGGTTGAGAGGCCCTTCATCAAGTACCTGGGATGTGATGCCCAAGACTGATGACTGATGTTCTGACGAAGGGCTTGGCTGTGGGGTGGAGAAAGGAAGAGTGTAATGGGGCTGTCTGGTCTGCAGCTGGGTCAGGTGAGGCATCTGTGGTGTCTGATGAACCTGGGCCTGGACTGGGAAGGGCTGCCTCTGCTGTGGAAAGTCCTGGTAGTGGTAGGTTTGGTAGGTGAGGGGCTGTTGAAATCCATGGAAGGGCTGTGACATCGCCTGGGGTGGAGGAGCAGACCTGGAGTGGGTAGCAGCAGGTTCAGCTGGGCCTGGAGGGTGGTGCAGAAGAGCTGTGATCCTCTCCTTCATCACCTGGTACTGCACCTCGGGCATGTCCATGAGGGTCTGGCTCACGTACGTGATGAAGGACTTGCAGTTCGAGGATGGTATGTCAAAATGGACCAGCTGGGAGAGGAGATCTGTGCTGGCTTTGATTGTGTCCCTGATCTCCAAGAGGACAGTGTGGCTCTGTCCCTCCGGTCTGCCTCTCTGCCTGCTTTCTGTGGAAGTGGAGCTGGGGATGGGTGTGGGTTGGACTCTGGTGGCTGCTTCTTCTTGCTCCATCTGAGACAGGGGATCCTCCACGTCCTCCGGCATGGGGAGTGCAGCTGTTGTGGGGGTCTCTGTCGTAGGGCCCTCCAAAGACACCTGCCTGGACAAGGTAGCTGTCTCCTGGCTGGAAGAGGACTGGCTGTTTGTGGGATGTCTGAGGGAGAGGGTTGACAGAGGGGCTGCTCCTCGGTGGCAGATCTCACCCTCCAGGAAGCTGCACCTGGCCATGACATAGGTCTCCCAGTCAGTGAGCTTGACAGTGGCCTGCCCGGATTTCTTCAGGTGCAGCTTGCCATACCAGGTGTGCATGTGCTTCCACCATCCAAGGAGTACCACCATCCAAGGAGTACATCTGAAGTGTAGCCCAGGCTCTCCGCCTTCTCTCTCCACACTGCCTGCTTCTGCTTGGTGTCGCAATAGAGCCTGTGGCCCTTCCTCCACAGGTACTCGTTCTCCCTCAGCCATTCCAGCACCCCCTCCTCATGGTCTTCAGAAATGGAGTACTGTTTCCTCTCTCCCTTTTCCTTGCCTTGCCTCTTCCTCCCTCTGGCAGGGGCTTCAGGGGCTTCAGGGGCTTCAGCAGCAGGGCTTTGAGGGCCTTGGGGCTGGTCCATCACAGCAGCAGCACCAGCAGTAGAAGCACCAGCAGCAGCAGCAGTAGCACCAGCACCAGCAGCAGGAGAAGCACCAGCAGCACCAGCAGCAGGAGAAGCACCAGCAGCACCACCACCAGCAGCAGCAGAAGCACCAGCAGCTTCAGGGGGTGGGATGGTGGTTCTGTCCTTCTTGCCAGGGCTGGCAGGAGTAGGCACAGGCTTCCTCTTCTTCCCCATGGTGTTCTCTCAAGATGTCTCTGGCAGCAGGTCTTTCCTCTGAATGCTGACTGCTTGCGAGCTACATCTTTTTATATCTGCGGAGCTGATGCAATTCATCCTCCCCGCATGCGCAGTGAACACTTTGCATCTGCTACGCATCCGCTAGGCTTCCGCTATGTATCCTATAGGCGTCCGTGATGCATCCACATCATCTGTTATGCATCCACTCATTCCGCTACGCGTCCCCTTCGCTATTCTCCCCCGGAAGCCCTGCGGATGTGTCATTCACTTCCATCTGCTTCCATCCGCTAAGCTTCCTACGAACATCCGCTTTCCATCCCCGCTACATCCTCCCCACGTCCGTTCCTTTCTGTTGTTTTCTGTTCTGTTTATCCAAATTTGGGGCACTTTTGAGAGCGGATAACAACGGATGGAGCCACCCCTGAAATTTTGCTCGTCCGCTGTGTCCTTTTTGCATATGTTTTGCATCCGTCGGCCAGTGTGACCTAGCCTTTAAATTCTTCATACTGCTGGACTCTTGTGGGGCAAAGAGAACAAACCACTTAGAAAATTTATCAACTGTTGTTTCCTATGAAAACATTCTCTTATCAAGCCCGTGATTCTGGCCAGAAGCTGATACAGGACATACATCAACAATCAAAGAAAAATCAGAAAAGAAATTTCAAGTCATGTTTTGATAGATGGTCTTAGAGGAAAGAAATACCCCCCCCCCAAGATCTATATTATTCATAAGATATCAAAAATTCCCCAGGAAGGAATGGTATGGTCTGTCTCAAAACATTAAGATCATTTGAGAAGAAACTGTCAAATGAGAGATAAATCTAGCGGCATCAAACAAAAAAAAATGTGAAGTCTTCTTTCCCATTACAGATGCATCTAAAGAATTTTCTTCCAGCTGTTTTCTTTATTAGTACTATAAGTTAACAAATATTTTGGGTCCCAAATCCCCAAAACCAAGATTGGCACAAACATCTTGTTTTAAAGAACCCAGAGATGAGAGAATTCCAGTTGTCTTTTGAAAGAAGCACCTGCATTTGTTGGGGCCTGAGAGAGTAGAACAGGAAAGGGATAAGATTGTCAGCCAATCTTGTTGATTTGGGGATGACAGCTCTTCGTGAATGCCTGGGATCGCTTTCCTCCTTTCAATGATTTTCTCTGCAATAATTCATCTTTTTGTGCCCTTTGTTCTTTTCAGTCCATTTATAAATTAATACGTAAAGAAACACATGAAAAGTCTGTGTTAGGATTCTAATTCCCCATCTATCTCCACAGCAATATCCTGCAGTTTTGGTTCAAGGGTGTGAGTCACCCCTGTGGAAACGAGGGTCTCTTTTAAACATGAGTGGTATGAAAGAATTTCATAAATAATTCCATTGGAAATAAAATGGAGCATTCTGCTCCCACTAGATAACTGCAGTGTCAGAAATGCATCTAATTTTAATCCTGCCATCAAAAATCCACCTGAAAGATGTCCCCCAGAAGGTACACAATTAGATGCATACAGCAGTAGTTCTCTTTTAAAAGAGAGCTTATATTAAGGAAATTTATGTTTTAAAATTCTTCATTAGGAAGATGTACAAATCTCAGGATAAAAGTGTGGTGATTTGCATTTAAAAAAAAATTAGGGTAGAAAATGGGAGAAATATGCTATAAACCAGTGGTTCTCAACCTGTTGTCCAAGGGGGGGCATGATGTCATCACAGGGGGTCTATGAAGGCTTGAATAAATGTTATGATTTAAATGTTAAGTCTTAGGGAGGGCATCCATGGCCATGGTCTGTGACCACAAAAATTATTTAAGGGGGGGGCACAGTGAAGAAAAGGTTAAGAGCCACTGCTAAAACCTGTCTCTACATGCTGATACATATAAACCAGTATTCAAATGATGCTGTCACAAAATTTGATTTCATACTATCCTCTGGAATAATCCCGTTATTTATTTCAATCATTGTCAATGATGTTGGAGAAATTTTTATTACTAAGTTTTCTCCATCTTTTTTCTCTATCAGAAAACTGCCTAGAAGAGTATTTGGATTTTCTGGAGGATTGGAAGTACACAACTCTATCAGAATCCCAGTTGTACGTATGGCAAGCTAGCTCCCCATTCCTTTGGAATGGGGAGCTATTAAACAACTTGTTTAATGTGCATGCACAGAAGATCAGTGGAAGTATTTAGTCCAAAATGTTTATAAAGATTGTCAGTCATCCAGACCATCATCGACAACTGGTGGGCTGGGGACCACTGGTAGACCAGGAAAATTTTTTGGTGGTCCACAGAGAAATGTCCCCCCCAAAGCAATTAATCCAGGCTGTGTGGGAACACAAGGCCACATGCGCCACCCACATGGCCTGCCCACCCACTGGCCCCCACCCTTTGCCCGAGTGCTAACCTTACCTTGAGTAGAGTCACACAAGCTGCAACTGGAAAGTAAGACCTAATGGCGGGGAAGGGAAATCTGCCCTGGGGATTGCTTGCTGACATTGGTGGGAAAGTCAGTCCCATATTCCAGAGCTGCAGTAGTCACAAGACTGGCCTTTTGGTCATCCCTCAGCAGCTACTCCAATCTATGACAAGCCGGGACATCCAGGTGGAGGAACAGCTGCTCCAAGATGACCAAAGGGCCAGTCCTGTAACTACTGCAGCTCTGGAATATGGGACCGACTTTCCCACCAATGTCAGCAAGCCACCGTCAGGCAAAATTCATATTAGTGGTCCACGGGACTTAAAATTATGAGTTTGGTGGTCCCTGATCCAGGTCATGATTGTCCTAAAGGTGCTTTTTCAAGAGGCAACTGGACTTTCTGTTTTTTCTTTGAAACATTTTGCTTCTCATCCAAGAAGCTGCTTCAGCTTCAGCTGAAGAAATTTCTTGAATGAAAAGCTAAACATCTTCAAAGAAAAACCAAAGTCCAGATGCCTCTTAAAAATGCACCTTTGGGATTTACTCCAAAACTTTCTTTCATCATCCTTATTATAACCTTCACTAATTCTCCTGGCAGCCACAACAACCTGAATGGTATTAGTTCATATCTTCTGAAATACTTTCCAGCTGTTTCATTCATACTTGAACCTATTCTTTCACTTCCTTTCTTATATCTGTACACCAACGCAAAACTCAGGGCACCTTAATTTACATCTATTGGTAGTCCTTGACATATGACCATCATGGAATCTGCCATACATTGTGATGGTCATCAATTAGGTTTTTCATGTAACTGGCTTGATTTTACAACTATTTTTTGGTTGTAGCAATTAACTGAATTGAAATAGTGAAATAGCCCTTAAGTGAATTCATGGTTCTGTATGGGGCCAGTTTTGTCAAAATCTGAAAGTAACTGTTGATTTTCAGCAAAATACTTGTAAAATGTGGTCGTGTGATGTAGGATACTGCAAACCTCCATAAATGTTGCCAAGGGCCTGAAGTGTAGCTCTGTGATTGTGGAAGGACCCTGGTGATCAGAACTTCAGAACTGGGTCATAAGTAGCTCCCTAGTAGGTGTGTTGCCACATCAAAAGGTCACTAAGCAACCAATTGCAGGACAAGGTATTGTATCTTTTCCCTTTCTCTCAGTTTTAGGCACAACCTAGATATTTGTAGGTCATTTCTTGCATTCATTACATTAGATTCATCATATTGTTCAAGTCAAGCTGCACAGTCTTGCATATTCCATTCTTGTTCTCAGATAGTTCGGGGGGGGGGGGATCCCACTTGCAGCATTCCTTGCTAACAATAAATACTGTACCAGTCTTTTTTATATTTTAACTATCATTCTGCAACTGGAACCAAAGTTCAGGAGCCATAGTGGCAGAGTGGTTAGAATGCAGTATTGCAGGCTAATTCTGCTGACTGCCGATTTCTGACTGCCGATTGCCAGCAGTTCAAATCCCAAACTGGCTCAGAGTTGACTCAGCCTTCCATCCTGCCGAAGTTGGTAAAATGAGGACCCAGATTGTTGGGGACAATATGGTGACTCTGTAAACAACTTAGAGAGGGCTGTAATGCACTGTGACGTGGTATATAAGTCTAAATGCTATTGCTATCTTCCCCACAAGCATACTCATACTATTTTTGCAGTTTGCACCTTGCAAACTAATATACTGTATAAAACATAGGAGTTATCTCCAATGTATACTCTCAGACAACAAAACTGAGCAAACTATAGATCAGCTAATGTTGAAATCATTTTGTAAACACAACTATACTGTTGCACAAACTGTGATTGTTTACAGTATCTGTGGGACTAGATCCATTCTGCATGTTTCTAATTATGCCATCTCACTGCTATCCATTCTTCCCAGAGTTTGTGGCACGATTGCATCTCTGCTCTATATATATCTGGAATACCCATACAAAATGTTAGGAATATACATGCAACCAAGGTCATCCATTGCTGATTGCAAGTTGGTCCTTCATGATGAAGTAAGGATTGTTGTAAAAGGATGGTGTCCAATGTAACGTGATCCATCCAATGAGCTACATCTACAAGGTTTTCAGTTCATAATTTTCAGGAACGGAAAAAGCATGTCAGTATCCTTCCTCCATAATCAGGATGCCTCTATAAAACTAAAAGAATCACAAACAACACTGAACCAATGGTAGCACACATAATGGATTGATAAACTGGAGCAATTTCACTGGCTTCTTAGACACAGGCTGAAATCTCAGGGGTAAGCTTCATTTGTTCAAAAAGACAAGTTTTAATGATGAATGCTTCATTCAGTAAAACAGTGGGCAAGAGCTGGATGTCTCTCCTTTGCTCTATATCAGGGATGTCAAACTGGAGGCCTTCAGACTGGATGTGCCATGCAAAGGCCATACCTACCCCAGCTCCTTGAATGGGAAAAATGTTGTGAAACATCACATGATAGCAATGTGGTACAATGAGTTCAACAGCCGTGCTCTACATAGAAAATGGATTCCAGAAGATAGTGCTGAAGAATCCATGCTCTTCCCTTGTGGGATTCCATAAAATTCATGTTTGCCCTCCATGCTCCAAGAGATCATTGAGGATACAGGACAAAACACTAGTATTTACAAGATATCTAGCACTTTCTCTCATTTTCATCAAATTCATTCAATGCTTGCATATGGTTGTCAAGGTTCAGATTGATGAATCCAACCAAGCCAGCAAATCAAGACTATTGATCTCTTTAAGAATAGCTTTACTGAGTACATCATTTTGGAACACAGGCAAGCAAAACCAACTCTATTTTCTGGCTGTCTTCTTAAGGATTACTACCTGAGACTGCTAAGAAATTAGAAACATTTCAGGAGGTTTTTGAAGAATGGGGTCAAAAAATAGCAGCTTCATTCTCAGCAATATTGCATGGTTCTATGAATAGTCCATGTCTAAAAATATTTTTAAAAGAAATTACTGGTGTGAAAGAGAACATCTTGGATGATTTTCAAGATAAAGAGATGAAACAAATTTTGCCTGAGGCAGAAATATCAGAACATAAAGATTTTATAGAAATACTGAAAATGAAAAAAAAAAAAAACCTATAAGACAAGAGAGGAAATACAAATGACAAGCCAAGAGATTGACCAAAATAAGAACTTTTACTGGACTTACTAAAGAAATTGGTTAAAGCCTTGAAAAAAACCTTTGAGATGGGAAAAACAAAAATCGAAGAAGGATCAGATCCCACAAGAGTATCTGACTGAATTACAGATTGAGAAGCAAAAGGAAAGAATACAAAGTTGGTTTATTTGATCAAGATATATATATACAGTGTATGATTTACATTATTTTATAAAGTGAAAATTATACACGTAGGCTTTGGCTTCTCGTTCAGAAGATCACTTGATCAAGGAACAGGATAACAGTCATCATTTTCTGTCTACATTAATTCAACATGATAGTAATGTCCATTAATTATTTGCCTTTCTACTGATTTTGAATGATGCTTTAGATTTTTGTGGTATCTTTCAGAAATGACTTAATTGCTGGGTTAACAGTAATATGCACATTTACTAAGGCACAATGCAAAACAAAGAATTCAATTATAACATTAATTATAAACTAATTAAATTAATTATATAATTAAACATTAATACCATCTCTGACTGGAGATTTTACAGTATTTTTCCCCTGCCACGTCCACCAAGCCACACCCACAGAACCGGTAGTAAAAAAGTTTGAATCCCACCACTGAATTGTAGAATGGGTCTATACAGCTCAAAATCAACCCCGTGTTTTCTCCGTCTATCTTTTAGAGGTAGAACTTTTGCTTTGGATATTCTTAGCAACAGCCACACTAGTGGGAAAATTGTAGCAATTAAAGTCAACCCATCAGAAGAGCATCCAGGTTGGGAAAGATTGACCAGCATGTCCCCAAGATCTAAAACCTACATCCTTCTAGAATGTGTGAAGTAGGCATAAAAATCTGTACATGCATGGATGTTTGATGCACTGCCCCAGGCATTTCCCTACAGCCCTTGCTGTTTGTGATCCTCCTTTCCCTGCAGTGCCTGGAAAAGAAATATGAGAAAGAGACCTCTGATACGAAGCCTGTTCCATATCTGATTAGCCAGGCTTTATTCCTGGGATGCCCTCTAGCTTAAAAGTTTGTCAGTCTTTTCTCCTAAAAGTCAGTGTGATCTTTGTGCGTTGTGTGTGTGTGTGTGTGTGTGTGTGTGTGTGCAGTTATTATGGAGTAAACCAGAAAGAAGAAAGAAAGAAAGAAAGAAAGAAAGAAAGAAAGAAAGAAAGAAAG
>BLBF01000020.1:15249101-15435505 GCA_015471245.1 Laticauda colubrina | reverse complement strand
AAGAAAGAAAGAAAGAAAGAAAGAAAGAAAGAAAGAAAGAAAGAAAGAAACCGCTAAGAATTATTAGAAGCTGTCAGAAATGAAAAAGAAGGAAGTCTGCAAGAGAAAGCTGTTTATTGAAAATTGCTTGTTGAACAAAGGTCAGCAGGGCAACGATCTCCTCAGCTGGTGGGAGTGGGAAATTCCCAGTAGAGTTCAAAAGATCTATGTGCATCCAGACACTATCACATTGGAAAGCAAGGTAGAGCTTGGAAAGCTAGAGTTAGGCAGTGGATATGAAAGGTCAAGGCTATCCTACCAATGTGAAAAACCCTAATGATGGAATGTTTTCTTTGATTATCATCAAGATACACATCTCAAAGTAAATAGAACAATGTAAAGGTTTGCCCTCTTGCCTTTCTCTTTCTCTTATGGAAGGTCCTAAGTGCTTTCTGGCTGTATTTATTTTAGGACCTTCACAATAATTGTCTTCCGGCTTAGATTTGGAACTGGAAGCTCTGACTGGAATAGAATTTATTGGGGTGTGGGCAGAGGTGGTATTCAGCAGGTTCTGACCCGTAGTGGAAATTTTGAGTAGTTTAGGGAACTGGTTGCAGACATTTTGGATAGTTTGGAGAACTGGCAAATACCACTTCTGACTGGTCCTGCCCCCATCTATTCTCTGCCTCCTGAGTCCCAGCTGATCGGCTGGGTCTTCTTTTGTTGCCCCACACAGGAGAACGGAGCTAGAAAGCAGGTTAGTGGGTTGGGGAGGGAATGGGATTTTGCAGTATCCTTCCCCTGTCACGCCCACCAAGCCACACCCACAGAACCGGGAGTAAAAAAAATTGAATCCCACCACTGCGTGGCAATCCTACTTCAGAAGGCTGATCTTCTACTAGTGTCAAATTTGTTAAAACTGATTTACTTAATTTTTATAAAGGCCATGTCACACTGCCCAACGGATGCAAAAAGGACACAGCGGATGAGCAAAATGTTCCATCCGTTGTTATCCGCTCTCAAAAGGGGCAAAAATTAACATAACCGGAGCGGATAACACGGATGCGGGGAGGACGCAGGGCGGATGCAAAGCGGATGCGGAACGGAAGCCCAGTGGATGGAAGCGGATGAGAGCGGATGGCGCATCCGCAGGGCTTCCGGGGGGCCTCAGCAAAGCGGATGCGGAACGGATACAGTGGATGCAGAACGGAAGCCGAATGGATGAAGTGGATGCACAGCAGATTCACAGCTGATGCACAGCGGAAGCCTAATGGATGCCTGGCGTTAATTGCGCATGCGGGGAGGATGCATTGCGTCAGCCCTGCAGATATAACGGAAGCAGCTCGGAAGCAGGTCGCCATTCAGAGGAAAGACCTGCTGCCGGACGGATTGGCTGCCTTGCCTGCCCTGCCTGCATGTCTGCCTGCAAGCCTTGCTGCCAGCCTCCCTGCCAGCCTCCCTGCCAGCCTTGGTGCCAGCCTGCCTGCAAGCCTTGCTGCCAGCCAGTCTGCCTGCCAGCCTTGCTGCCTGCCTTCCTGCCAGCCTTGGTTCATGTCTGCCTGCCAGCCTTGGTGCCTGCCTGCCTGCCTGCCTGCCTTCCTGCCAGCCTTGGTGCCTGCCTGCCTGCCAGCCTGCCTGCCAGCCTGCCTGCCAGCCTTGGTGCCTGCCTGCCTGCCAGCCTCCCTGCCTGCCTTGGTGCCAGCCTCCCTGCCAGCCTTCCTGCCAGCCTTGGTTCCTGCCAGCCTCCCTGCCAGCCAGCAACCCCACAACCATGCGGAAGCACAGCAAGCCTCAGCCATCTGCTGCCAGCCCTGGCAAGAGGGACAGGGCTACCATCCCGCCCCCTGGCCCTCACTCTGGTTCTGCTGGGGCTTCTGCAGCATGGGCTCGCTCTTCTGGGGCTGGGGCTTCTGCTGCTTCTGCTTCTGGATGACAAGCACTCCAGCACCAGCCACCTCCACAGCACCTGGACCCTTCACCCCTGAGACTGAGCGACCAAGAGGAGTGCCAGAGACTCATTTTTGTTTTATAGCTTGTTGTTAATAAAGTCTATTTATGATTCACACACTTGCTTCATTTTTTTTTTTTAATAAAGTCTTGGTGGAAACTTTTAGAAATGGTTTAAGCCTTTGCATGCTTGTGGGATGGGTAAGGATAGCTTTGGGATGGGTTAGGATAGCAGTGGGATAGATAAACCTCCAGTGCAAGCATAGTGGGACTGTAAGGTCCACCCTCCCAGGTGCCACACCTATGGCCCTTTATTATCAATAATAATGTAATAATTATCCACACATGTCAACATAAACACAACTCTTTATTAAATGCCCTGTTCATTGTAGGCCAACCAAACATACATGGCCCAATCTCATCCGTGTGATGAGACAGGCTGAAGGAAGCATCCATTAAGCATCTACCAACCTGTCTTGCCACTCCACTGCTCCAGCTGGGGAGTTGCACCAGTGTCTCAGGAGGTTGAGCTGCTCTTCGCTTCATGTGAGGCTCTGTTGGGGCCTTGCACATCCTCAGTGTCGATCAGGTTTTGCCCTTCCTCCATTCCCCAGGCTCCATGTCCCCATTGCCTTGCTGGAGGTCCACGAGCCTGTTCTGCAAGACTGGGTAGTGGGTGCGCATGAGATTGTGCAGGATGCAGCAAGCTTCCATGATCCTCTTCACGGTCTCTGGGCAATGCTGCATGGTAGTGAGAAGTACCTAGAACCTGTTGGCCAGGATGCCAAAGGCGTTCTCCACCACCTGCCTTGCCCTGGACAGCCTGTAGTTGAAGATCCTCTCTTCACGGGTGAGGAGTCTGGAAGTGCAGGGCTTCATGAGGTAGGTTGTGAAGGAGAAGGCGTCATCCCCCACAATGAAGTACGGCACATCTTGCGTGTCGTTGGGCAGGGGTTCTGGATCTGGGAAGCCCACGATGAGGTTGCCTTCCAGCTCCTCCTTGAGGTGACTGGCATTGTATACCTGGGCATCTGAAGATGAGCCGTAGCCTGAAGCATCGATGTACATGAACTTGTAGTCAGCATCGACCATGGCGAAGAGGATGATGCTGAAGAAGCCCTTGTAGTTGAAATAAGTGGACCCTGACTTGGCTGGAGCTTTGCAGGCCACGTGCTTCCCATCTATGGCTCCAACGGTGTGTGGTAAGTTCCACTTCTGATACCACTGCTCTGCAACTTTCTTCCAGCCTTCTTCAGTGGAGGGGTACTGGAGGAGCTCCTCCTTATATTCTTCGACGATGGCCTGCACCACTTCTCTGACCACAATGCTGATGGCGTTAGATGGCACCCTCCAGCCGTACTGCATGCTCCTGTAGGAGGTCCCTGAGGCCAGGTGGCACAGAGTGAGTGCCACCTTGAGCCCAGGTTCCAGGCTGGGCCGGAAGTTGGTGTTTGCCTTGGTCAACCTGGGTGTCAGTCGCTGCACAACTTCGTCAAACATGGCTGGAGGCATCCTCATGAAGTTCTGGAACACCCGAGTGTCTTCGTTCCTGAGCTCCACCATCAGCTTGTTGTACAGTCCATCTTCCGCTCTTCTGGCAAACCATCTTCAGATCCAGACTCTTTTTGGGTGGCTCCTTTTCTTCTCGCAGTAGAGTTCATAGAGCCTGCAGATGGCTTCGCACTGTTGCAGAACGATGGTGGCTGCCGAAAGGACTTTGTTACAATCCACGGTGGACATGACTGGATGCTGTGGAAGAGTAAGAGGCAGATGAAGGCTGCAGAGGTCTGCACCACTGGGCTGCTGTTCTAAAAGTGAGATGCAGATGAGTTGCTCTCCCTTTTTATAGGCAATATAGGTTTTCCGCTAGGCATCCTCTAGGCATCCTCTAGGCATCCTCTAGACATCCTTAATATCTGAGATAGGTCCCCTCTGCGAACATTTTTTCCATTTTAAATGCTTTGTTTCCGTTCTGCATCCGCTAGGCATCCGTTCTGCATCCATTCTGCGTCCGTTCCACTTCCTCCCTGCGTCCGGGCGGATGGAGTTGCGCGGATGCGTAGCAGATGCCTAGCGGATATAGCGGACGCGTAACGGATGCGTAACGGATGCAGAACGGACGAATTGGATACATTTTCCACGCAAAAGTTTTGGGCAGCCCAAAACTTTTGGAGTGGATGAAACGTCAATAAACGGATGCTGGACGGATAGAGAGGAAGCCAAACGGAGGCAGTGAGTACATCGCGTTTTCCAACGGATGGCAAGTTTTTTTGTCCGTTTTACATCCTCTTTGCATCCGTTGGTTCAGTGTGACATGGGCTTAAAACAATGTATATGCTGCCTTTCATGAAAAATATTTTCCTGGGGCAACTCAGAAGGTTGAAAAGCATAGCTCGACTAAATGCCAATGGGCAGACACTAATGATTTTAAAGTGGCCCAAATTGAAAAAGCAAGAGCAATGAAATCAGCTAAGAATCGACACCACAGTATATTAGCTGACTGAAAATATTGGCCTTGGATAATAAATAAAAGCTTTGGCGATATACTGGGACCATGTGTCAGTAATATTTAATTTGGGCACAGCATTACAGGATTTAGGGGTGCCACACTGTTTTTGGGAAGGTTTCTGCTCTCGTTCAACTCGCAAAGGCAAGCTTGAGCAGAAATCTGCAAAAGTTTGAGAAGCAAAGTCTGAGATTGTTCATTTATCAGGATGCAATGACACCAGAAGTAAACTGCCTATGCTTTATTCAAATCTGCTTGTACTAAAGTCAGACCTGGAAGAAAAAGGAACCACAGTAAACATATTGGACATGTAGTAAACATACATTAAACCATAAGATGGACAGATGGATTTTTTTTTCTAAATACCTACTTTCTGGCAACCTCTTTTTTTTAAACAGACATTAAATGCAGTTGAATAGGTCACTCGGACTTTTTAATTTCGCATCTGCCCTGTGTAATATATACAGCAGCAGATGACATCCACTGCCATCCTGGTTGTTCTAACCTTTCTGTTGATCACGTTTATCATGTGTTTATTAAAGTCTGCTTGGATTCAATCTGATATGCAACAAAAGAGAATTTAATCTATTCCAAGGAACACATATTTTCCCCCATAACACGGTTCGTCCCGACTTTTGGTAAAATATTTACTTCTTCATTAAACCCCTCCCTATTTTAAAAAAAGTTGTAATGATTTGGTTTCTGGGGTCAGATAACTAAAATTAAAAAATAATTTTTAAGGGGGAAAATGCAAATGAAAGAAGGATTCAAAAAAGAATGCAAGTTTTCTCTCACGCTATTGATGAAAGCTTTTCAATTCAGCAAAATTTAAATCCCTACATTGTTTTTGTTCCGTACGGAAAAACACGAGGTAGACCAGGTTCCAACAAACAAAGTCTTTATTGAAGTAAGCAACAGTAACGGAACAGTTTGGCTGAAGCTGCGGTAGCCTTTTTATACAGGCTTGCCTGCCGGCTTGTAGCCAATGGCAACTATTTGACTTTGCCGCCTTTCAGCGGCTCTTTTGGATTGGTTCCTAATGAACCAATCCAATGCTTAGTCTTTTAGCCAATCAGATTGCATAGTTTGGAGTATACCATTTTATACAGAACACCCCTCCCCCCTTAGTTTAGTCCTACGTGGGTGACGTAGTCGCGCAGATAGGTGGGGCTTCTTCTGACTCTACTTGACTTGCATGGTTCATTCTTGCTGGAGACTGCGAGCAGTTCGCACAGGATCGCTGTCTCTCCGGCTCTTCTCCATGGAAATGCCTGGAAGGGTTAGTCAGCAAGGTTGATACCGCTTGAGTTGCTCAGGCCGGTTGTTTTGCCGCTCCCTCCTGGTTTTCCCGGGCAGCTCGAGCTGGCTTTGCTGGCCCCTTCCAGGACGGGTTCCTCTACCTATGGATTATTTCTGCCAGTTTCATCTAACCGTAAGTGTTCTTTTTGCTCTTTTTGATTGGTTAGATGTTCTGATTTTATTTTTAACAGTTCGTTTTTTCCTTCAGTATTATTTTCTTGTATTCTCCCCCCCCCCCTTTGGTTTTGTTTTCGTCGATTTTTATTGTTGGAGGTTGCACGGTCGTATTTCACTCAACATTTCGGGAACGAAGCTGGTCTATGTGCCACTTCCATTCCCTGTCATCGTCTATGGTCAGACAGTAGGACCGGGGGCCTGTTATTTGTGTGATTGTGGCTGGAAGCCATAGAGGGTCCCTGGTAAAATTCTTTGCGTAGACTAGGTCGCTGATTTCAAATGTGCGGAAACGGCTGGAGGAGTCGGGGGGTTTCTCAAAGGTGTAATTTGGATGTAACCTATCCAAATGTGATCTAAGTTTCCTCCCAGTTAACAATTCTGCTGGGCTTTTGTTAGTTACAGTGCTGGGGGTGATATGTTGGAGGGTGAGTAAACAGTCCACTTTATCCTGGACATCCCCTTGGTCCATTTTCTCCAAACCCTCCTTGGTAAACCTGACCATTCTCTCAGCCCTCCCATTTGCCGCCGGGTGGGCTGGCGCGGTTAGTGCATGGCGTATGCCTAAGGAGGCTAGGTATTGTTCAAATTGTATAGCGGTCAGTTGTGGCCCATTGTCAGACACTAGGACGTCTGGCAACCCATGGGTTGCAAATAGCTTGTTTAGCTTTTTTATAACGGCGTCGGTTGTTGTAGATGACATTACTGCGACTTCTAACCAATTCGAGTATGCATCTACAACAATCAAGAATGTATGCCCCCTGGTTGGACCCACAAAGTCAATATGGATCCGAGACCAGGGGCCTCGTGGGGTCTCCCAGTCCCTTATAGGAGCTTGTGGTGGAGATGGCCTGGCATTTATTGCATGTGGCAAGCCAGTACTCAATATCTCTGTCTAAACCAGTACATAGCTCCCAGCCAGGCTTTTCATTTTCATGATGCCTGGGTGGCCTTCATGAAGCATACCCAACACTCTAGTTTGTAATTTGGAAGAAATTACCACCCGATCACCCCACAATAAACACCCCTTTTGTATTGACAATTCAGTCTGTTTGGTCCGGAAAGGTTTAAAGGTTTCAGTTTTTTGGTTTTCTGGCCAACCTTTACCTACTCAATTTAAAATGCAGGCAGTCACTGGATCTTTAGCGGTTGCTCTGGCGACATCATGTGCAGATATTGGTAGCTCCGGGCAGGTTTCTATCTGCAGGGTGGTAATTGTTGGCGCCGGGTCTTCCTCCATCATTGGCAGCAGTGTTCGACTTAATGCCTATGCATGGGAGATCTGTTTCCCAGGTCGATGTATCAAAGTGTAAGAGTATGCTGCTAGGAATTCTGACCATCTAGTCATTCGAGGAGATAAAATGTTCGGTGTGGGTTTGTTTCCTGCCAAAATTCCTAGTAGTGGTTTATGGTCAGTTACGATTGAAAATGTTCTCCCATAGAGGTACTCGTGAAAATGTTTAACTCTGGCGACAATTGCCAGGGCTTCTCTGTCTAGTTGACTATAGTTGCATTCTGCTTTAGAAAGTATTTTCGAGTAAAAGGTAACGGGTGCCTCTCTCCCATCAGGTAATTGGTGGCTCAGGATGGCACTGACTCCAAACGGTGAGGCGTCACAGGTGACCGTCAATGGAAGTGTGTTACTAAAATGAATAAGAACGGTGTCTGAGGTTAACAGATTTTTATGCCTTGGAATGCTTTTTGTTCTCTATGCCCCCAAGTCCAACTAGTTTTCTTATCCAATAAATGATGTAACGGTTCAGCTATTGTTGCTTTGTGAGGGAGGAATACGTTATAGAAGTTTATTAGATCCAAAAATGCTTGTAACTCTGTTTTGTTTTTTGGCTGTGGTGCGGCTCTAATAGCCTTGACTTTTTTTTCTGTAGGGTGTATAACCTCACCGTCAATTAAATAACCCAAAAATTTGACGCGATCAGTCATTAAACAGCATTTTCTTTTTTTACTTTCAGGCCAGATTTTCTAAATTTTGTTAGCACTTCTTTCAGTCTTGTCTCTAATTGGGTCTTTAGCCGAAAGGGTTTTTAGCTGAAATTAGGACGTCATCAAAATATGGAATGACCCCTTTAATTCCATTTAATAGGCATTCCATGAGGCTTTGGAAAATGCCTGGGGCAACGCTCACTCCAAATTGAAGTCTGTTACATTTGAATGCCCCTCTGTGAGTTACGATTGTCTGTGCCTCAGCCGTTATTGGGTCTACTGGAAGCTGTTGATATGCCTGGGCTAAATCAAGCTTGGCAAAAAATTTTCCTCCCCCAAGCGAGTGCAGTAAATGTTGCACAATTGGCACAGGGTATGCGCTTTGCTGCAACGCATGGTTCAGGGTAGCCTTGTAGTCTCCGCAGATGTGTACCGACCCATCAGGTTTAACAGGTGTTACTATTGGTGTCTCCCATCTAGCCTGGTCAATTGGTTCTATGACCCCTTGCTCAATTAATTTATTTAACTGTTCATCTATTTGGGCCTTTAAAGCAAAGGGGACTCGTCTGGCTTTTAATCTTCTAGGTGCTACCTGAGGGTCTAAACTAAAGGAAATTGGGGTCCCCCGGTACCTGACTAAGGTGCTGTCGAAGACGTCCTGGAACTCTTGTATCAGGCTCTCTACCCAGTCGGTTGCGGCTACTCGGCTCACCCCAATGCCCATTCCGATGCCCAATGGTGCGAATCATTCAATGCCCAGGAGGCTGGGGCGGTCCTGGTCGACTATTGTTAGAGGCAGGACTTCAGCATGCTGCTTGTATGTGACTCGGAAATGTCCTAGACCTACCACAGGGATTCGGTTTCCTTGGTAGTCTTTTAAAATTAATTTTTGTTTCTGGAGTTCTTTTAATTTGATGTTTGGAACCAGCCGTCTGACTGTGTTCCAAGACACCATTGACAGGAAGGATCCTGAATCGACTTCCATCTCGCAAGGGCTTCCTTCAATTGTTACAACAATTTTGACTTTTTTCCCGCTTTCCGTCTGGGCACTTCCAATAGTGACAGTTTGATGGGTCTTTTCTCGGTTGCCGGTTCGTTTGTTGCACTCCCATTTCTTTTCAGTTTGCTTTGCTTCAGCTGGTAGTGGGGAGTTACTGTGTCTGTTTGGGCTGTTATTTTTTCGATTCCTGCAGATTTTTTCGATGTGTTCCCTCTTCTTGCAAGCTCGGCAGATGGCATCAAGGAATCTGCAATCGGCTCGAGAGTGGTTTCCTCCGCAGCCAGCGCATTCCCGCCAATTTCTTTTTTCGTGCCTTTTTTTGTTGGCCTACAGGCGATGGACCTCATCGTCCTCATCTTCCGTTTCTGATGGACTATCGAATTTTCTGTGATGAGTTGTGGTGGGAGCTTGCTTCTTTCCTCTGGATAGGGTCATCGCATCATTATTTGAGTTCATTTGCTTCAGAGTGGCCGCTGACTTTTTTGCGGCTTCTGCCACTGTGGCTTCTGCGATCGCTTCAGCCACTGTGATATTGGGTTTTTTTAGTAGTTTACTTTCTAAGTTAGAATCTCTCAGACCTAGGACAACTTGATCTCGCATAGTTTCATCTAAGTTCAGGAACTCGCAAGCTCCCCCCAGTTGTCAGAGAGCTGCCACGAAGTCAGCGATGGTTTCGCCTTCCTTCTGAACCCTTTTGTAGAATTCGTGCCGCTTGATGAGATTTGACACTACCGGTGCGTAGTGGGCCTTTAACATTCGGTGAAGTTCAGACCAGGTCATTTGTTTCACGTTTCTGGGCTTCGCCAATGCTTTGGCCATTTTAAATACGGTTGGTCCACAATGCGTTAGGAATACAGCCCTCTTCCGCTGGTCTGAGATCTCTTCCATTTCATTGCTCTCTAAGAACATCAGGAAACGGTCTATGTATGACTCCCAATCCTCTCCATTGGGATTGAAGGGTGCGGGCGGCGCGTTATTCCCAGCCATTACTTTAGTCTGGAATTCTTTCTGCCGCATGCTCGGTCTCGCGTTTAGGACAATCCCACCTTCGTTGCCAGTGTTCCGTCCGGAAAAACGCGAGGTAGACCAGGTTCCAACAAACAAAGTCTTTATTGAAGTAAGCAACAGTAACGGAACAATTTGGCTGAAGCCGCGGCAGCCTTTTTATACAGGCATGCCTGCCGGCTTGTCGCCAATGGCAGCTATTTGATTTTTCCGCCTTTCAGCGGCTCTTTTGGATTGGTTCCTAATGAATCAATCCAATGCTTAGTCTTTTAGCCAATCAGATTGCATAGTTTGGAGTATACCATTTTATACAGAACAGTTTTTCAGTGTATTAATTTTAGGATGGGATTCTAATAGTAATGTTTCCAGCCTAGCCTGTAGCAATTGAATGAAAGGCTGAGGCACTGTGGAGAAACTTTTGATAATCAATTAACTGATGTAATTGCCTTATATGGATGCAAGAATAATTTCTCTTCTTAATTCTGAAGAGGCCTATAACTTGAGACCTGCTTAAGTGAGAATAATTTTTCAGTCGTACTTCCTCCAACCCTTAAGATATGGTAATACAAAACAACCAGAGAATTCCTAACTACCGTGCTCAATAGAAATAGCTTGAGGAAGATTACTTAAAATATTTACCTGTGTCTAAGATTTTCTTTCTTTCTTTCTTTCTTTCTTTTTTTCTTTCTTTCTTTCTTTCTTTCTTTCTTTCTCTCTCTCTCTCTCTCTCTCTCTCTCTCTCTCTCTCTCTCTCTATTTCTTCTCTCTCTTCCTTTTTCCCTCCCTCCCTCTCTCTGAACAACCTTTGCATTCTCAATCATTTGAAATGATTGAAAAAAAATTTTTTTAAAAAAAGAAATGAATACACAAGTGCAGTTTAAATAGGAGTTTTATTTCATTCAATGCAATTCAGTTAATTTGGCTTTTGCCCTCCCAGCTATTTTGAGCTGAATTGTCATTTCCTAAGATGACAACATTTGGTACTCTGTTACAAAATCTAAATTGCATAAATGGGTCCATAGGCACAGAGGTAAGCATGAAAATTTAAATCAGAGGCAGAATAGTATTCAAGTGGGAAAAATTGATTTATTCTCAGGATAAACTGTTAGGATTGAAAGCTTAGAAAAATCTTACAGAAACTGGCTAGTAAAGAATTCATCTCCAATTTCATACCTGCAGGGGTCATGAAGAAAATCTCTCCATGTAATCAGTAAGAGTTGACAATGACCTGATGAAACATAATCAGTAAATATGCATGAGATCTTCTGTTTCAAAAAGTACAAAAGAAAATCTGCCCTTAAGTTTTTGAGACCTCACAAGGAAAGACTGCAACAATAATTAAATACTGTCTTTTGATTGTTAGGTTCCCCATTATGATCACCTAAAATATTAACTATCTCCCAAATGTTGTTTTTTTGTTTTGTTTTTTGAAAGACTATACTTAGGTCTGCTTGTCCTCTGAAGGCTCTTGTGACTTTCAGACTTCCCATCTGTATGGGATGTGCACCGAGGCCTTCACCCCCCCCCCCCTTGTAGTATCTGATTGCTTTCCATGATGCCAAATCAAACATTTCTCCAGCTCTGCTGCTAAGGTTTTGTGTAAAGGGGAATCACATCATCACAGAAGGGGAAAGTAGCCCAACAAATTGGATTTATCATTAACGAACCATAAGGGAAGTCTCAATGAACTCCACAAATGCGTATGAAACTTATTTGGGGATGCCATCATGCCAGAAAGAGGAGAAAGGAAGAGACAGGAGAAGACCTTATAAGTATTATCACTACTAACCAAACTAGATGGGAAGGGAAGGGAAGGGAAAGGGTGGGAAGGGAGGAGGAGGGAGGAGAAAAGAGGAGAAGAGAAAGGAAGGGAAGATGGTCAGATAGCACTGATGTCCATGGTAAGGTTCCAATATGAATGTAGATCTGAATTTGAAGGGTGAACCTGCTTAATATTGAAATAAAGTTGTATCATAAAGTTGTGTAACGGCTGACTGTAAGTTCTTTTATTCTCAAACTACTTGAGTCACTCATTCCACTGAGTCACGACCTGCTTAAGTATGGCCTGTGGAATAAAAATAACTTAGTTGGTTTCACACAGCGCTCTCCAGTTCATAGACCACAATTGCTGGGTTTTATGTCACACATTAAATCAAAAGCCAATTAATCAAACATTATGGCTTAAGGTGAGATGCGGACCCCGCCACAAGTTAAACTTCATTTGCTGCTGATATAAAAAGATAAGACCTGCATCTGTTTTAGAGTTGGAATTAACAGTTCAGGATGAGAAATTTAGAGAAGGATAGACCTGAGTTTGTTCTTTTGATACTACACAAAAATATTCATGGTGGGTAAAATTTACTATTCTTTATCTGCTGACTAGTGAAATGAAGTGAAATAAGTTCCTCTTACACAACCAAATCTAGAGCAAATTTGGAGGAATGGCACCATGGGTTGTATCAAGACATATTGTTGACTAGGAGTCCATTTATGCAAGGAATAGGATTGAATAAACTTAAATGTGAGTTTGATGCTTGAAGAAGGCAATAGCTAGTGCTAGAATCCAAGGAACAAACTTGATAAAGATCACAATAAGCAGAGTTGAACTTAGTACCTGACTAATTAGCACATTTTTTTCAGTTGTTCAATAGAGCATTTTCCAGACTACCTGACTTGAAAGAGTTTTGTTTTAAAAGATTTATATTGTGTCAAGAAGTTAAAATAACTTCTGTATATGCCTCTTGACAACCTCAGCTTTCTTGTTATGTATTTTGTATAGTCTTACCTAAAGATCAATCCTCTTGGGTATAAATAAAAACACTGAAAGAAATGTTTTGAGTAAAGACCCCCTTATAGCTAGAAATCTATGAATTTGATATGTTATGGGAAAAATCATTTTTCTGGAAATTCTTTCGTTTGACGTACTTAAAATCAGGTATGTGAACCAAGAAGAGAGGTTATTGGACTAGAAATGTAAATTGAGGCAGGGGAATAATTCCATTTATGCAAAGAACTGGAGAGAGGAAAAGTCAGTCTAGGGAATAATTCTGATCTTTAGCCAAGAGAGCTCCGTGCCAGATTTACTTAAAGCTAAATAAGACATTCTATTTTTTTTTACCAGCAATTTTATTAAATATTACAATTACAACAGTAAAAACTAATACAAATTAAAAGAATAGAAACAAAAAAGATGCAGAAAGAAAAAAAAACAGAAAAAGAAGTAGAAAAGAAGGAAAACTAAGAATAAAAGAAATAAAAAAGTGGTTTCCCCCTTCATCACAAGTATGAATAATTTTAATAATTTATTGCTTTTTAAACTCTTCTCATATTCCACCTTTTATCCACAAACAAATCCTTACCTTATCAGCAAAAGTCCATCAAGGATTACTAACAACGACAACATATATCTTTTAATCTTGATCAAATAAGCTAACTGTATATTCCTTGTTTTTTTTCTTTTGGCAATCTTCATCTTTAGCCCCTTCAAATAATATTCTAGAGCTTGAGTTATTTTCTTTTTTTTTCTTTGCCCCCTCTCATAAAATTCTTCAAAACTTTAACAAGATTCTTTTGTAAATTCTGATATCTTATTTATTATATCACCTTTAATTACAATATTAAAACATCAGTTGCTTTCTTTTATGTATAAAATCTTTTTTCCATGTCATTTTTGTAACCTATCATTTTTAAATTGACTTTCAAATCAGTCTTATTGTCAGGTAAAATGGGTTTCTTTTTCATAAAATCATTTAGACACAGTCTATCTATAGATGCAGAGACTCTTAAAATTAACCTCAGGGTCCATTGTTCAAAAATATCCTTAAATATTTTGCTTCTTTCTGTAATTGTAAGTTGAGTGTTCTTCTCCTTTAGTTATATTCTTTAATTCCCTATAGTTCCCGAGAGTGGCCAATTTTTAAAGTCTTGGCTTTTTAAGATTTTTTTTTTAAAATTCAGAACAAAAGCATTTTTTGATGGATAGAGTTTTTTATTACAAAAATATTATTTCAGGTTTATCTAGACCCTAAGTTCATTTGTAAATTTCTAGAATTAGTTTTCATCTTTTTGCTGTTTATTTTCCCCCCCAAAAATTGACACCAATACTCCTTTCATAAGGATTAAAGGAACTCACCCAGCATGTCAAACATGTCAGCCCAAAAGTTCCTAATAGTTGAAAAACAATTAACAAGCAATTTCTAAAAAACAATTAGAAAAGAAAGTATGCTAAATGTCTTTCTAAACTTGGCAGCTGCGATTTGAGCAAAAGACTGTCATTCCCTCTTCACCTAGAGCTCAAATCCACTGGAGATCACTGTCTCATGATCTTCTCATGAGGACCAGCTGTCTAAAGTACTTATGGGTGAACTTAAGTCCTCTACTTGTCTGGAGAGGAATTATATCAAAGGGCCAGTTTACTCAGTCACTCTTCACTCTACTGGGATCATCAGCTCATCATTTCTTTTGGAGAAGTCCATTCATCCTAAATAGGAAATTCTAAATTTAAATTGGTTTTTCAGCTGATGATGTCACTGGACTTGTGTTGACATAACACAATTTGGAATGAAGTTAGACTTTGATGCAGCACAATATTAAGGCATATAGATAGCAGTTTCCAAAGCCATGATTAGATATTTGCTCCAATATTTTAAGAAATGGAAGTCATAACAAAAGTTAAGCTTCTGCAACCAAACTACGTTCATACATTCCATTTTATATAGTGAATTTTATATAGCAAAATAAATTCCACATAGGTTATTTCTGTTGAAAATGTCCTAATTCCACTGCTTCTCAATAGAAGCAATCACAAAGAAAAGATATGGTTCCTGTTAGCATTTGACTTTTCCTGGTCTTCAAAGTCTATAATTCCTCTCTTGTCCAAATATGTAACTCCTGAGAGCCCTTAGGGACTGATGCTTGTATTGTCTTGTAGGATTTCTCTCCTTTCTTCTTTTAACAGGTTGAGTAGGTATGGTTACACCATACATTTTTAATCTGGTTACTAAAGAAGTCCATTGTCTTGCTTTTCACAAAGCCATAAACTAAATGAAACATGCCTTTTCCATACAAAGCTTACTCTTCAACAAACAAATGCTTAACAAGGTTAACACAAACAGAGCTTAGCACATTGCATGATGGCATCTGCTCAGCTGTTACCCAATCTGTTTAAATGTGTGGTATGAAAACTACCAGATAATAAAAGTTAAAAATAAAACCGCAAAACCTTGATAGTTTATATCATCTGTCCTTCTTGTTCTTTTTTTTAAAAAAACTGTCCAGACAAAGACTCCTACTTTATAATTGCATGAGGGGAATTGAAGAGATAAAATTAACAAATCTGCCCTGTTAACCTGTATACTTTTTAAGTTCTTTCCCTCCATGGTTGCACGTTTGGGGGTTGAGACAGCCTGATTCTATCATCCTTAAATTGTGGTTGCTTTTGACACAAACTGTGCAATCTCTGGACATTTCATCAATCAACCCATCTTCTGGCTCACTTTCTGGATCTTCTTCACTCTCAAAGGAATCATCTACCTCTACTATATATTCCAAGCTTGGGGACAATTTTCAGAATGGCCTAGATTGAAATTGCTGGACCAATCACATCATTTGGGGACATTTGCTCCATGATCACGTGCCTTGATTAAGTTACTAGGCTGTGCCCTAGTAATTCAGTCGAAGCTTGCCTTTAATTCATAGAAAAGGATCATTCTGCATTCAATATAGGAAAACCAGCCAAGGAAAATGATTTCCGCCTCTTTCTGCAGCATAGAATGTTTGTTTTTCCAAAGCTCAATATAGGGAAGCTCAAAAGCTCTCAACTCCACTATGACTTTTTGATTGCATATGTACAATAGCCAATTAGAGTGATGGCTTTTAAGCTGTGCTGTCAAGGCTGTCCCAGAATTTATAGTGGGCCACCTGCATGGAAAGACAGCTTGCTCCCCACTTGTTGAACAGCGTCTGATTGGCCAAGATTGGGTTACAATGTCACATTGTACTTCAGGAAAGCCACATTTCCAATCTCATCCTAATGTGTGTTTAGACCAGTCTTCTCTCCCCACAACTCTCCTTCCCCCTCCCCATGTAACCTAGAGAGAAAGGATAGAATAAATAATAAACAACATGTTGCTAGCAGCTGTGACCAAGAATGCTGGCAAGTCCAAGCCTTTTTACTTGATAGCAACTGTTATTTTCTAAAAGCAGACAGGCTCCCAAATAATCATTAGGTCTCATGGCTGGTAACCTATGCACGCTTTTTAAACCTGTGATGATGACATTTCACATTTCCAGGAAATTTGTCAACTTCAGTGGCATTTTTGAAAGTTCTCGACTGCAACATAGAGGTCAGTTATTTGCTACCCATGATCTTTTTTGTATATAAATGAAAGTAAAATGTGCAGTTGTGATGATCTGTTTGCTAGAGACACATCATTATGTCATTAGGAATGACCTCTACAATCCCTCTATTGGGGTACCAATTCAACATGCTGATCTCCTAATCCTGTTTTCTGCAAGTTGAAGAACCCCCTGTTGAGCTCATGACTCCAGGGAACACAACCCTTCAAAATCTAACCCATCTCTTCTGTTGTCTGTTTTAATTAAAATCTAACTGGCTTGGGATTTCTGGAAGTTCCCCCATCTTCAAGTTCAGCAAAAGAGTGGTCAATGCCTGGAATGCACGACCTGATTCTGTTGTTACATCCTCTAAACCCCCACTCCTTTAACCTCAAACTAACCACTATTGACCTCACCCTATTCCTGAGGGGCGTGTATAAGTGCACCATCGTGCCTACCGTGCCCGTCCTATTGTCCCCATTTATTCGTTCCTATTTACTGTATTCTTACTCATGTTTATACTTATACCTATTATCTTGTAAGCGATTGACAAATCAAATAAATAAAAATAAAATAAATAAGTTGCCAAACTTGAAAATCACTCCTTTAATCTTTCTTACAAGACTCTGTAGGAGCTTTCTTCCAATGGAAAGCTGGCAAAAATAGTTCCTCACTAGCAGTTTTCTGCAAAGCGGAAAAGACCTGGCTACTTTGAATGGCATGTGGGAACTGATTTTAACACAGAGATGTAAGATGGCATTTATGATATTTATATTTTGTTTGTTTTTAAAATATTCCTGTTTTATTATGTGCATTCCAAATGATATAGAGCCAAAGGTATACATTTTATACATAAATAAGCATAAATATTTGTATGCTGCTGTTCCTAAACCATCAGAGACCCAGCAATGACTCCCAAGTTGCTAGCTTAGAAACAGACATTTTGGAGCACCTAGGTGGAGCTGTGGCCTTTGGCTTAGTTGTAAAAGACCTCAGAAACTGTCTGTGTACCTCTTACTTAATTACGGAGTTATTCATTCTAAAAATGCATTCAATTATGAATAAAGCCCAAGGGCTGGCTTTGCACCTCATGCAAATCCAGAACGTTATACTTGGTGGTTTTGGACTTGTTTCACAGTAAGAATTTATCACTGTTTTGTAACTGTTTGTAATGTTGCTGAACAAGAACAGTTCTGGTGCACCTCTTGTAAGCCCTCCATGCTGGAAAGCTGGATAATCAAGTAGATCAGTTCTTGTTCAGATTGAAACTAAAGAGCTGAAACTAAGCTAGAAGATTAAGGAACAGCTTTCACTTTTCTCCCTCTCTTCCAAAATAGTTGTCCTTTTAGTGGGAAAGAACTTTATGTTGGCTTCCACATTGTCAAAAGTTCAGTATCACAAAGGAGTTATTCAATGATCATGTAATTCATAGGATAATTTTAAAATCAAGCTGAACTGAAGTTTTCCTTCAAAGCTCAGTATAAATGGTTGCATTGTGTTTATTTTTTAAATAATAAAAGGACAGCTTCTGGGTTTTCCCAACTTTCATTTTTGGCAATGATCTCCCAAATAAACACACCCAATGAACAAATATATGTAAGGTGAAGTGTAGCAAAAGGCCCACAAATATTGCTTCACCATAAACTCTGCCACGTGCAGGTTCCCTTATGGCTTCCAATAAATAAGACAATTCATGAACCAGTAATTTAGGCTCTGGTCCTTTTAGGAGATGGGTGATGTCATTTGACTTTTATATGTGCCTGAGCAATCCAATCCATCTAAATGCATTTAAGTGCAGAAGGTCTGGTCTAAAGTTATGACACTGGGAATAAAGAACAAAAACAAAGGCAGCAAGCAGACTTCAGCCCTCATAAATTTTGTCCTTGCAATAATTACAAGATGACTTATTATAGACCTTTATTGGAAGAATATGGCCTCATATGGTGCCTTCCTCTAACCCTCAGTGCTATATATTTAAACTTTGTTTGGAGTAGAGAAAGGCTCTGGTCTATATTCTTCTTGAAGTTGACATTCAGTAATCATTTTGATTATCAAAATGCTAATTTATTCACAAGCGTCTGGCAAGAACACGCACAATGTGTTTGGTTTTCTGAGCAATATTCAAAGGGTTTTTTTGTATTTCATTTTAAAAGAGGTCACAACTCAACTGTCCAACTGGATAGTTATAAACCATTGTTTCTTAAAAACAAGTTTCATTTTGTTGTATTTGCCTTTCAGTTGGATGCTGCCTTGTAATGAGATTCTCCTTTGTCTGCAGTTCGGGAAGGTTGGAAAATTCATATTTGAGGTATTTTGGGGACAACAGGTGGAGAATATCTTTCATCTGACATTTGAAATCATTGGCAAGGACTTACTTCAAAGTTAGTGTATTATAGCCATATCTATAACCATAGAAATACCAGTGTCCTGATTAAATCCAAACATGGTGGTTAAGAATAGAGGGACACTGTCAGGGGTATTAGAGAGATGCTTTCAAGCAGGTGAAAACTTCAAGCTGTTTTAAGCAGTGGAAGAAGTCAAGGAGATACTAATGAAGAGAGATACACAGAAGGAAGTGCTCAATGTTATGGGAAATTGTGCCCTTCCCTAGTTTTAACTTTTCCTAAGAAGTGTGATTTAATGATATGTCGGGGTGATCTTGGGATACAGGATGAGGAACCACAGATTAGACAACTGTCAGAGAAAGAAAATAGGGTGGCAAACATCTCACATGGGACCCTCCCTAGTAAGGTTGATGGGGAGGGATGTACTTTCAGACTTGTATGATTCTATTAATGGTAATCTTACAATAAAGTTACAACTAGTCCTTCTGGGCAGCTCTTCTTTTCTGGATTACTTCCCACAGCTGATGTGGTTCTCAGACTATTGTTCTTTTATGTAATATTTCAAGTCCCTGTTAGGTTTGAAGAAATTGTGTGCTTTGAGAATCCTCTTGTACGAGATGTGAGAATACTTAATAAAAGAAACATGAAGTTTTATTAATAACTGAGATATCTTTATTAAGCACAGAGAACACAAGGTAACAACATTACAAGGCTTTTTTTTTTTTTTATCAAAACTGTACAACTTATCAAATGCACAAAGGAGTGTTTTTGTTTTGTTTTGTTTTTCCTGGAGTGGGGAATGAACCAGGCACATACACAAAAAAGGGGGTTCAAACTGGCCACAGGGATTTAAAAGGCATATTTTCCAGACTCGCTGGCTAAAAAACACAAACAAACCCATTTTTTTCCCTTTGCTTTTTTTCTTTTAAAGGTGAAAGTATTTGCGTTTGGAAATGGTGGGACTCCAAACCGTGAATCAGTCGCTTCACGAACACCCCAGGTTGGGCAAACAAAACAGAACAACTGCCTCATTAAAAATACTCTACTCACACGGGGGTGCAAACCAGCATGGGCCACCGCTGTTTATCGTCCATTTATTCTAATGAGCTTGGCAGGGCAGGACCCTCCAAGGCCCCTTTGAAATGGGAGGGGGCATTCAGCAGCAGCGGGGCCTGCTGAATTGCACTTACAATCAGCAAGAGTTTTCTTTTGAAGCCTGAGGTAGATCTACATCATAGAAAAGACAAGGACGCACACATACACACAGAGACTATTAAGGGAGGATAAGGTAGAACATACAACCTTCTTTCTTTTTTAAAAAAAATCTGCAGAACGTAGTGCCAGTTCTACACAATGCATGGCATGCTGACAGTCAACTTAACAGCTGCCCAACATGAAAATATTTGAACAGGGAAGAGCTTTGATTAGACAGGTATTATCAACATAACAAACAAAACAAGAGTGAAGTTTATACATTGCCAAAATAAAGTTTACACCACACAGTCTTTTTTCACCTTATCTTATTTTAGTAGTTCTACTATTAGCAAGCTTTATAAAAAAATATATGACTGGATGATAAGGCAAGCAAATATTTATAAGTAAATCTGGATGAGAAAGCCCGCAATATAGAAAGTATGATATTTAAGGTTTTTAATTTTTTTTTTAAAGCGATGTATCAGGGCAGAGGTCACGTGGGGTGATACTTTTATTGGAGACATCAGAAGAATTTTGCCAAATTGTGAATCAGGGTAATATTTTCAAGTTAGTTGACAAATTTTGAATTAACATAAGGTTGGACTGGATCATAACAACTCTTTTTTTGAAAAAACTCAAATATTGTATTTATTTTTTAAAAAAAACACATATATACTCTGCATTGTGTGTAATGTGGGCTCACCCTAGCCATGATCCTGACAAATTGGTATACACACTAATCAAATTTAAAAAGTTGAAATCATTGAAGAAGGCTTGTTAAAAAATAATCAATTTGGTGTCTGCCAACAGATATTACAAAGATTATAGCTGATTATCCACAAATGTTCTGACAAAATCCCTGCAAAATACCATACCATATATCTTTAAAACCAAGTTTTAAAATATGTTAGTGTGGCACAATATATTCACAAGAAGCTCTGCTATGCAACATTAAATAGAATACAAGAACTACGATCCTGAAAAACAAACTTCTAGTAAACAATGAATGGCATCATCATAATGCAAAGCTTTTACCTGTAGGGGAAAAACATACTTCAATGACTGTGAAAAAGTCACTTGCTTGTGGCACAGGTATCGGTTAAAAATATTCTTTCTTATTTGGTTTCTGGTTTATAACAGTAGTTACTCCTTTCTTCAATGTTACTAATATCAAAACTTCTATAATTCAATTGAAATATACCAAAATTTGCTGGATTAAATAGTCCACTATTAACTTATTCTCTCCAGGTAGAACTACAACTCCCAGAGTTCCCAGTCAACACATCCAGGCTGGCTGAACATTCTAGGAAACATTCAAACACATCTGAAGGATTGAGAAAGGAGTTTCACTGTCCAATCAACAATATTAAGAATTTTCTATTGTTAACAAAGGGAAAATAATAAAATCAATATATAAAACTGAGCTTTCTGTAGTAATGTTTAAGTGCAGCGAGGTTACTCTATTAATTATATTTTAATCTTTTATATAGGTCCAGGATAATGTAACTTCTCTAGTTGTTAAAGTGGAATTAATTTGTATGTCAGGAAATATAAAGCTTCGTTTTAGAGTAGTTTTCAATAGAAATATTCATAATCATCTTTCTAAAAAAAAAAAACATTTAAGCAATTTACATAAAATGTTTTAACATTTTACTCCAAAAATCAAATTTATAATAATTCTATACTTCTACTTTTTTTAATCTAAAGAATCAAAACAGGGGATATAACTCTTAGACAAAGCCACACAATTCACAGTAACCAAACTTACCCATCTTATATAAAGCCATTTAGATTTAAATATATGTATTTTTAATATATACTTATATTTTATGCTCACATTTAATATAATAGAGCTATGATTGATTTAAAGACTCTAGTCTTCTCTGAAGACATTTAAAAAGTTTTCATACATAGAATATGATTGCATAATACATTCAGCTGAAGGTTAGGCAAAGCGCATTCTTTTTAAATACACAGGTAACATCCTGACTATCTGGACCTTTCCCACCAATCCAGTCCTGCAAACACTTAGGTGTGGAAGTCATTGTTTTGTTTGATTTCTTTTAAATACATTTCAAATCTGCCAAAATCCTCACATTTAATCATTTCTCCACCAGAACTTTTATTTTAGATTCATTTTAATTTGCCTTGAGGTAACAAATTGCATCTTGGATTTCAATTATGATTAGTAGTCTTGAGTATTTTTTAAAAACAAAATGGGTTCTGCATTTTGCACCACTATTTGTAGCTTACCTAGGTTGCAAGATTACAAGGTTGCATGAAATGCAACCAAAACAGTGGTCCTCTCCTGGGTACCACCTTTGGGATATGCTCCTGGAGCTGAACTTTAGTAAAATTGACAATTGAAAATGTTGTCCATCAGCAGGTGAGAATATTCTACTTGAGGGGTGAAAAGCTATACCTACTTCTGATGGAAGAGAATATTCGTAGCTCAGAGTTGAACTGTGGGGTCCTTGGTGCTCTCTGAGCTTGATATATCTCTTTAATCTGTTTCTTGAGCTACTATTTAAAAAATGGAATCAGAACTGGCTGCTGTAATTGGATTTTTGGGAGTCAGCTAGCAATTCTTTTGTGCCCCAGAAGTAATTTTAATGGAGTGGAAAGGTGGGGGCATAAAGCCCAACTTTCTTTGGACTCTACTATGAGCAAAACCCAGCCAGGGATTGTGCACTTAGCCATTCTTGACCTCCTCTGAAATCCTAGTGCACAGTTTCACTCAAATTAGCTAAGGAATCCTTTCCAACACAGAGATCATTACTAATCTATTTAGCTCCTACAAGTCTCCAGTGAGGACACGAAACAAACAAGAAGCTAAGATTGGAAGCAGGTAGTCCTCACTTACTGATGGCTTCATTTAACAACCATTCAAAGTTACAACAGTGTTAAAAAATTGATTTGTGACCAATCCGTATAGTTACAACACGATCACCATTCAAGTGTTTGCAACCAATGTGTATTTACAACTGTTGCAGTGTCCTGCAGACACGTTTGCCATTGGTATGTTTCACAACTGCCTTGCAACAGTTAAGTAGAGAAGGGAAAGTAAAATCATAAGTTGTGGACACACAATGTCTTGCTTAATGACTGTGGCATTTAGCAAAGGAATCCCAAGGGTGGCTTGTTAAGCAAGGAATACATGTTTTGGAATGGCCAAAATGTCAGAAAATCTGCTAATCTCAACAGGATTTTTGTTTCCTCGTCCAAAATCTCATAAAATTTCAGATGGGATTACCACAATTGCACAATATTTTTACATGTTTAAAGCTTTTGGTGGCGGATCGGTAATAATAATGATAACAATGAACCAAAAAGGTTTGCAATCACTAGTCTAAGAGTTTGTGTTGAAGGGGGAGGTATTTACAGGACTTTCTGTTCAATACATATTTAAATTCCTCAGTTAAAATAATCTTTAAGTGGCATGGTTCCAAATTATCAACCAATATGACTCTGCAAATTGAATTTAAACGGGCACAATTTCTGATTCCCTTGCAACTGACCAGTAAACTGATTTAATAAAAATTCAGCTACAAAAATATGAAAAAAAACCCTAATGTCTGAAGTTATCAAAATAACTGTGCTGATTTTGCTTTCAGTTCTCAAAATGATAACATAATATTTTTACAATTTCATGCCATTTCCAGCTTTACTTTGATGCATTTCCAATTGTGAAACTGAGCTGAGTCGGAATCAAAAAAATAAGAAAGCTTTTATGGGAGACATCTTGCTATTGATGCTATAAGTCACAAATAGCATGATTCAATAGTTGTCTCCATTGAGCACTAAACAAATGGAAAAAAAGTAACATGATAGAAAACTGGATCCACAATATTTGACCTTAGTGTTTTCCAATAACCTAAAGGGAAAAAAGCTAGCTACTTTTAATGCAGAACATTCTCATGGGACACAGAATTGAATTTGAATATTAGTTTATACTTTTAGAAGTCAGCAATATATGCTTAAAGAGTCACGTTAAGCATGGCCACATGTATTCTACAAACATCTCCAGATGCTTTGAGGCCACAAATCTAATCAAAATAATGTAAAAATATCTTTAAAAATGTATCAGGGAATCATTTTACTTTTTGTAGTCTTCCTTCCTTTGGTGAAGTATATTCAGGCATTCCTAAGTTCAAAATTGGCCAATGAAATAACCTCATCCTGAACTTCCAAGTGCAATCATAGTACAACCTACCCATCCTCTTCCAGAATATAGCTTTACGGATGGCATTGGTGGGCTTGGCCTTTACAGAAAAAACAAGATTTCCCCATTCGACACAAAAGCCATAGACAATTCTGCAAATTCACTCAGTGGAAATGCATCTACGAAGTCACGTCTAACACAGCAGTGAGTAGATAGGTGGCTATATCTGCAAGCACATCTCACATCAGCAGTCTCCAAACTTTTTGCCCCAGCGACTGGTTTCGTGGAGCACAATCTTTCCACGGACCGGGGTGGGGGAGGAACATGCAACCTAGATCCCACATATGTGCAGTTTAGTGAAGGGTTGAGAATCTATGAGAATCTTATGCCGGATGATCTGAGGTGGAGTACAGGACGTGGTGCTAGTACTGGGCAGAGATTGCAAGTACAGATGAAGCTTTGCTTGCTCACCTCCAGCTGTGTGGCCCAGTTCCTAACAGGCCATGGACCGGTACCAGTTCGTGGCCCCCTGCCTTTCATGAAGCAAGGCTGTGAGACAGGACCATAGGATGGCTTAATGCAAATTGCCACAAGACAAAGAGCAGGTGAAAAGCATGCAGAATACAAAGAGTGTCTTGTGGAGAAATCTTAGATTACAAGGGTGAGACTAAGTTGCTCCATCTGGGGGAAGGGAAGGTAGTTCCCACTAAGGCGACAAAAATGCAGCAACTCTTACAGCTACCCTAAGTATTCAAGCAAGCTTTTGGATATATGAGAAGGAAGGACAGTAATTACAAATATCTAACCAACATGTATTTTTAGCCCCTGTATGCTGCTTTCATTTCAAAAGCTTCAGTGGATACACATCCTTAAATGGAGAATAGCACAACCAGGGACAAAAGGCTTTCCAAAGTCAAGCTCAACAATTACACAGTGACACAGCTATGGTGACCTGTGATGCCTATCGGAGGAAACCAGTTTCAACTGTGGCATTTGAAACCACCCTGCCTTTGTGCCCAGTGGGTGGGGGAGTGAGGGAGGTTAAGAAGTAGTAGAAGAAAAATACCAAACCCTCTTCCCCAGCTTATGAGACTGAAATCCCTTTGCCGACACCTGGTGTCTCCTGCACGTTTGCAAAACTCGGCTCTGGGATCCTCTGGAGACAAAGCAGCATTTACAGAGGGGGAGTGGGGGAAGTTGTGTTTCACATTGAAAATGCCTGGACCTTTGTTCCCAGTCCACAGCTGCACAAAGAGAGTAGCTCCGTCACGTGTAGCCTTAGCATGCGGCGGGAGATTCAAGGGCCGTGTTTCTCCGGAGAAAAGCCGAAAAAAAAAAAAAAAAGAAGGAAATGCCTTCTCATTTTTGCCAAAGAATCCAAACCAATAGATCGAAAGGCAACAAACAGCTGTTTCTGAACCTCTGGTTTCTGAAGTTGCTACATGCATTTCCATCCCGCCTCCTGTGTTAGGCCCTGCTGCTGCTGGAACAGGGGGTGCTTTGTGTGCTGCCAATACTGTGGCCTGCACTGCTGTTTTCAGAGGGTGGGGGCGATGTAGGAACCTGCTGTCTTCCTTCTGGTTCTCCTGGAGGAAAGGGAGAAATAAACAAAAAGCAAGCTCAGAGTTACTTCTACTGTCCTCACACACTCCTGGCCACCCCTGAAAGGGAAGGGGCATGGAGGGAACTTAAGGGAAGGGGAAGGAAGGGAAGTTAAGAAAAAGAAAGTTAAGAGAAGGGAAGGGGAAGGAAGGGAAGTTAAGAAAAAGAAAGTTAAGAGAAGGGAAGGGTCTTCAATTCTCTATAATTTATCAAGTTATCTTTGTCCTTGTTCCAAGCTGTAAACATCGATAGACCAAATTTCCCCATATTTATTTCCCCAGGGACTCTATAATGAATGTAAGGTACACAGTGGGATGTGCAATCTAGAAAGCATTCAAACCCTTACATCCTGGGTCCAAGTCCAACCTTTTGCCCCCCCCCCCCCCCCCTTCTGCTTCTTCCTTCCTACATTGTCTAAAGAGAAAATGCATGAAGAAACTCTCTCACTTATTTGGGGAAATATTTGGGGGCTCATACTTTTTTTGGCAGCAGGAGCTAGAACCAAGGTTAATTCCTCCCCCCCTTTTCTTGTCAGTGTAACCAAAATAAACTTTGGACTGCGTCCAGGGTTTAGTTCAAGTGTCCCATTTGTGAGGTTACTTTAGGTATTCTTTCTTTGATCCCATAACTTTAGGCGCATGAAGCCTTTCCTCACGCTGTAAAAGCTATCTCTAAGTGAGAGAAATCCTTTTTTTTTGGGGGGGGGGGAGATTTTTTTGGTAAAGCTTTCTTAGCTAAAACCAAAATAAAAGCTGAGAACCCCTAGGAGAGAAAAAAACATGATTTCTATATATTCAAGTCCGCTGGTTTCATTCCCTTAATAGGGCCCCTTAATCTTTCTGCCAGGAAAATGATCTGCAAAATGTAGAACTGGCTGCATCTCCTTCTGCTGGGTCCTATTACAACAATGTTGTCACCCAGGCTACAAACCACTCTATTGCACAGCGTTGTGCACCAGCCTTGGCTTATCAGCTGCAATCTGTATACATTCTGCTCCAACTCTGTGTCTGTGAATATCTTTTCCTCTTTGGGGAAAACGGCACACACAGCTGTCAATATCTGGAAGCCAAAAAAATGCCATCTCGTGTTTTTCCCCTCCCCCGTTTCCTCTTGCTAGAAAACTTGCAACAGATGCATTTTTTCCCCTTTCAACTATGGGGTTACATGCCCCCTTGTCTCCGTGGCACAAATCTGTGCTGGAATTTCAATCTTTTGTCCAGCATCTCCCCCCTTTTGTAGAAAATAAATCCTTGATTTTTCTGTTGAACATCCTGTACATTTTCCAATCACTCACCTATCACTCTTAAGATATGTAAAATACAGGCTAAAGAGAAGTTTGATTAGTTACCACTGCATGGAAAATTGAGTATAAATAGGTGCTGCAGTTGAGTGACAGCCCAAATCTCATCCCTTCCTGATTCCATCGTACAGCTTGCCATTGGGAATTTGGGAGTCTTCAGAAATATCAACAAAGCAGATGAAATACAGGTGGTCCTCCATTTACAACAGCTTATTTAGTGACTGTTCAAAGTTACAACGGCACTGAAAAAAAGGTAACTTACAACTGTTATTCACACTTATGACCATTGCAGCATCTCCATGGTCATGTGATCAAAATTCAGAGGCTTGGCCATTGACTCATATTTATGATGGTTGCCATGTCCTGGATCATGTGATCAGCTTTCGCAGAGTCAATGGAGAAGCCTAATTCGCTTAACGGCTGTGTTACAAATTTAATGACTGCAGTGATTCCACTTATTAACTGTGGCAAGAAAAGTTATAAAATGGGGCTAAGTTCACTTAACAAATGTTTCACTTAGCAGCAGCAAGGTTGGGTTCAATTGTGATTGTACGTCGGGGACTAGATGAATGACAGTTTATGAGTTGTGACAAACAATGAATCTTATCCACGAGGATTTTTGTGAGCAACTATTCCTAGGAGGAAGGGGCCCTGCAGCAAATTTCTGAGGACAAAATGTACCACTTTAAGTCAGTTGGAAAGGTAAATTTGTTTCTGAAAATGTTCCTTACTACCATTTGTCTGAACACTATTGAAAGTGGATGTTTTTGTAAATGTCACTATCCCAGCTATTAGGCCATAAACAATCTTTAAGCCGCTTATAGTCATTTGTATCTGAGTGCAACAGCATGTTCTTTATTATTCACACTGAAGAAGCCTGCCAATATGGCTCCCTTTCAAGCCACTCTGTTTGCTTTTTCTACCCTCAATACACGAAGTTCATATACGCAAAACGTAATGTGTTGTATTCTCTCTTTTCTTCAGTCTGAACTTATTAAAGGGTGTCTTCTAAATTTCCCACCAAATTATTTGGGTGCATGGGGAGGGGAGGGAAAGAGCAGGTTGCATAATCTTGTTATTTGATAGCAAGAGATCTTCAGAGGTGAAAGTTACATACGTTTTGAAAACGGGCTTGCTTTGAGTTCAGATTAATAAATAATAAGACTGTTCTTGGCCCCTTTGCATTTGTTGGATGGACTCGTCACGTACAAGGAAGGGGGTGGAAAGAGGGGAATCCGCAAAGGAATCTGTTTTTCTGTACCTATTTGTTGAGAGCTCCTTGGACATGAGCAAAACTTTGACATCTGAAAGAGCCACTTGTATTCAAACTAGGAACGGGAAAACTAGTAAAAAGTTCAGCCAGTGTACGAAGTCACCATTGAATAAATTGCTCAAACGAGGCTTATATGCTGTTTCCCCTCACCAAGCAGGCAAAGAGGACTTAGGGAATTATGCCAAATTGTCTAATCTCTTCCTAGTATAAAGTTGCAGCAGGATAGGCCATAAACACATTCAAATGATCAAATATTACCTCAGTAAACCAGATATATAAGGTTCAAATACACATACAGCCCCATTCCCTTCTATTTGCTTCTCACTTAAATACACAAATCCCAGGTTAACAAGCCACAATTAATCAGAATTTTCCATCATGTCTTATTCAGGAAACCACGCTTAATAACTTCAGGTAAGACAGGATGTATTATTATACTGTAGTTTAAAATTGTTTTCCATATCCTGATTTGTTTGGAAGCCACTAGTTGTAGTTTCTGATTTGAATCTGAACTTGCAATTTTCTGGCTTAGTCATCGCTTGTATAAGGTAGAATTAAGTAGGAGTCAAGATCTGTGCTCAAGACTGGACACTGCCTTTTCCAAACTAACTCTGATTCATAAATGATAGGAAACAGGATTCAAATGTATCAAGGCCAAATTGTATACTTTAGAAATAAATGAGGCATTTAAACAGGAAAGTAAGGTGATGTGTTCTCTTGTTAATCTATGGCAGATGTTCAGTTTTAAATGGACCTTCTATTATTGTAATGCAAGCACAGCAGAACAAATTTCTTAACTGAAGTGCTTGTACATGTTGTACCAAAGCTCTTCTGCTTTATGATTTTAGGAAATATAGTTTCCTTGCTCATAATTTCTTCCACAGAGGACAAGCAATTTCTCCATCCCCTCCCCCCAAATAGAGTATCCCCAATTTCTAACCAAAAAATAAAGTGGATTAAGGTAATGCAGCAATCTAGATACAAAGGACAAAATGTGATTTGGAGCATGTTTGGGCATGCATGTTGCATCTGTGCTAAATATCTTAAAGCAAAGTATCTTCCTAAGATCTCATTTCAGCTGCAAAAGATAGCCACAAGAGTGGTCATTTAATGTGGTTATAAATATTCTCCCCACTTGAAATTCTTATGGTTTAGAAAGAAATCCTTTTAATGACAAACGATTGATCAGGATAGGCATCTATAATGATCTTTAAGGGGCTTTTATTTTTCAAAAGCAAATCAATGGCCAGTGAAAATGGTCAGTGTTAGATACATGGTGCAATTGGGAGAAAAACATTTCGACTCACCTGTGCGGGAGTAGATGAACCATAAAGCTCCTGTCAGCAGGGCGCCTATCACAAAAGCTGCAAAGGCAATTCCCACAACTGTCAACGTGTCCAGGCCGTACACAACAGCTGTAAAATTCAAAGATGAGAGGGGGGGGCAGGGGGAGGGAGGGAGGGAGAGAGAGAGAGAGAGAGAGATCAACACATTTGCAATGCAGAATCAAATACATTTTACTTGCATTCAGAAAAAAACAAAAACAAAACAAAAGGGATGGCATTTTTCCTCCCCTAAATTGCATTTTGTAATCAGGACTTGGCACCTTTTGGGCTTACCAAATATTAATTCACCTCAAGCTCTTTTTGCCTCAAGTAGCTTGTTCTGCCTCCCCCTCCCCTCTGCTTCTGGCCCATGTCAGTATAGGTAGTCCTTGAATTACAACAATTCATTTAGTGACTGTTTAAAGTTACGACAGCATTGAAAAAAAGGGAATTATTATCGTTTTTCACACTTATGACCGTTGCAGCATGCCCATAGTCACGTGATCAAAATTTGGGACGCTTGTCAACTGACTCACATTTATGATGGTTGGCGTGTCCCGGGAACACCTTTTGAGACAAGCAAAGTCAATTGGGGAAGTCAGATTTATTTAACAACTGTGTTACTAACTTCACAACTGCAGCGATTCACTTAACAGCTGTGCCACGAAAGGTTGTAAAATGGGGTAAAAAAAAAACTGAACATCTGTCTCGCTTATCAATAGAAATGTTGAGCTCAACTGAGGTTGTAATGTCGAGGACTCCCTGAGGATGTTCAAGCTTCATGCTGATTCTGGCAATACAACAGGGGAAAGCTGGGTGTGAAAAAAGCTGGGTGTGTAGATTTGGGATCACAACGTCCAAAGGAAAAGTCCAAATAAACTACACTATTTAATAGGTCTTCGGTCAGCACAGCCTGTTATTTCACAAGAACAAAGCAGAGAAGCAGGATGCAATTTTAAAATGTGGCTCTCCCATGTGCAGCTTCGGCCTGGTAGGTTTCCTGCCTAGCATTTCTGCTTGTTTTTAAGTTGAAAAGACCAAAAATAACTTACTTCTCTAATTTTAGCCTCCTCTGTTTTTGAATCCATGGACCCCTCACGCTTGCGCCTCTGAGGTAAGGCAGGATAAAACTCAATTCAAATAATGAAACAAGGCCTCTGCCAATTCCGTCCTGTCTCCCCAACTGTCTTCAGCAGCACATTAAGCGGGGAGCGGAAAAGCTGTCAACCAAGCAGGAGTGCCAGCTTGAAAGTCAGCAAATACATAAATAGAAACAATTGTTTTTCACATTTTGGCAGCAGTTTTAATTACGGAAATCGGTTCTAGGCTGTAACATGGAGCCCGTACTGGGAGAGGCAGGATAATTTGTGTGAGTGTACATCTGGTTCCTGAAAGCAGAGCTTTGAACGTTTGCTGAGCAGTGGCAGCCACTTCCAGCCATTCACAACTTTCACTCCTTTTATGTGAGGAGAGCTACGGGGTGGAGCCTCGTTCATTTTTATTGAGGTTTGGCTTGAAGCGTCATATTTCTAGGGTCTCCGGGTTATTAGTGCCCTTTCTTTTGCTGCTAATTTCACTGGAAGGCCATCCTAAGACGGAGTGCCGGCCATCTCTCCCCCTCAGCCGACTGTTCACAGGGATGCCAACACCACAATATTATGTATACAGGTAGCAGGGGAGGGATTCAAATCTTTTAACAACCAGTTCTGTGGGCATGGCTTAGTTGGTGCGCATGGCTTGGTGGTCATGTGACTGGCTGGGCGTGGCCAACTCAACATCACTCACATTGAGGCATGCATCTCTTCGCCTGGCCTCTCATGACTGTGGGGATGCTGCAACAGTCGTAAGTGTGAAAAATGGTCATAAGTCACTTATTTCAGTGCCATTGTAACTTTGAATGGTCACTCCACACAAGCAAAGTACCAGAAAAGGAGGAAAAACAACTCCAGAGAAATTCCAGAGACAGAAAGTCCAGTCCTGCCAAGAATGTAATAAGGGTTAATGGAGAGGCAGTTTCTGTAAGCAACACCAGAAAGTTTCCTTCCTGCCTTCCTTACAGGATTAGGCCAGTAATTTCTTCTAACAACCGATTCTCCGAACTGCTTAGAATGTTAACCAGTTCTAGCAAATTGGTACGAACTGGTAGAATCCCACCCCGACAGGTAGTCCTTGACTTACAACAACAATAGGAAGCAGACTTTCCATTGCTAAGCTGGGCTTGTTGTTGAGTGAGTGGAACTGATTTTATCCCCTTTTAATTTTTTGCCATGGTTGTTAAGCAAACCACCGTGGTTAAGTGAATTGTGAGGTTGTTAAGTGAATTGTGCAATTGTTAAGCAAACCCAGATTCCCTCCCCCCCCCAAAAAAAATTGACTTCGCTTGCCAGAAACCAACTGGAGAGATCACAAATTATGATAACACCACAAGGGATGCTAGCTACCGTCTAAATGCTTGCCAGTTGCCAAGGCCCAAATTTTGATCATGTGTCTGTGAGGAAGCTGTGACCAGCGCAAGGACCAATCGTAAGTCACTTTTTTCAGTGCCATTCAAATGGTCACTAAATAAATGGTTGTAAGCCAAGGACTACCTGTACTTTGTTTTGTTTTTAATTCATGAGGATGTCGTACAAGTTCATTTCTACCTGCCCTGTGCAAGCTTTATTTGATTTGAAAGAAATAGCATGAATAGCAAAGCAGCAAGCAAAGATGGAGACCATGGATCTAGCCATTTGTGAAGCCCATCCACCAATCATCATAGTTTTGTTAATTTAGATCAGAGGTGTCAAAATCAAGGCCCAGGGGCCGGAACCGATTCGCGGGGTGCTTAGGTCAGTGAAGGAGCAGCCCACGGTGCCCCTGTCAGTGAAAACAGAGCTCAGAAGGGCCACGGGGGACCTCCTGAGCTCCGTTGTTGCTGGCAGAAGGTTGCAGGAGGCTGTCGCAGCTGGAAACAGAGTTCGAGAGCCCATTTTCACTGGCAGAGTGCTTGGGCCAGCACAGGTACCCCCAACATGAGTGACGTCGAGGTGGCCACACCCACCCTGGCCATGCCCATTCTGGCCCACTGAGGTCAAACATGACTATGATGCCGCTCTCAATGAAATCAAGTTTGACATCCCTGATTTAGATATTATTTAGTTTATTTTATGGATAATATTATGTGTATTTACTTCAACAGCCCAAGATGGAGAATTCTTGGCTTAAGCCCCTTTTCCAGAGCAAGTATCTTGAGACTCAGATGCATTCTTCCAAGGTAAAATGGGAATTTGAACCTGAGGGCCTATTGCCTCTTTGGCGGTTTCCCCACATGGGTTTTCTACTAAAAAAAAAACCCTGCTTCTCTACATAATTCATACATTCAAAAAGGTTTACAATCATTCTCAGTTCAGCTGAGAATGAAAGAATGAAGAGAAGAGCAATGAAGTGAAGACAAGAGCAACAAAGAGAGACTAAATCGTATGATGAATGGCTAAGGGACTAAGGGAACTAGGTATGGCTATATAATGAAGAGGGTTTAAAGGTTACTTAATGGCTATCTCCAGTACTTGAGTGGCTCTCACAGAGAAGAGGAGGTGAATTTATTTTCCAAAGCACCTACAGGTAGGACAAGAAGCAATGGGTGGATACTCATCAAAGAGAGATCCAACCTGTAACTAAGAAGGAATTTCCTGACAAAGAGAACAATAAATCAGTGGAACAGCTTGCCTCATGGAGTTGTGGGAGTTCCATTACTGGAGGTTTTCAAGACAAGATTGGACAATCATTTGCCCAGGATGGTATAAGGATTCCTGCCTTGGACAGGGGGTTGGACTAGAAGACCTTTGGGATCTTCCAATCCTATATATAGAGTTATATATTCTCTTCTGTTCTATTCTATTCATTTTTCTATATGTAGTTCCCTAAAAACAAGGAGGATTATATATACTTACACGCTGATCCTTCAGAAGGATTCAAGTGGGAGGATTTATCTGCCAAAAAGAAAAAGAAAAAAAGGAAAGAAAGAAAGAAAAAATTTATACCCAACAGAAATTCTTAAGTAGAATCTGTAACCTAGTAAGAAATCCAGTTAACTGATCAAACCTGAGTGAGAATGTAAAGAGGAGGAAAGGAAATCCTTTCTATCTCATTAAGTGTCTTTGGTGAAATAATCTTGAAAAATGCAGGCAACAAAAGTTACCAGGTGCTGTCCAATTATTGCCAAATAACAAGTATTGGCTTTTTCTGTGAAGAATTCGATTTCACCCTTGAAGCATTTATGGTAAAACAGAAGCGGTTATCCCAAAGACCAAAGAAGTAAGAGTAAGTTGGAGACACGTAAATCCAAGACATTGAAAGAATATAGAGGCAAACTAATTTTACTCCCAAAATAGTTTGCATAAAACAGGTTATCCCAGTCGAGAGACCTTTCAGAAATGCATATTTCAAAACCCAGAATTCCCTCAGTCACTGCTGAGATGAAGCCTACAGATTCTGACTCTGATTGCAGAAGATAGGTGTGACATCTATCTAGATTTTAACTGTCACCAGTTTGTCAAAATAATGATTAATATTGATATATTATTATATATTCGCTTATTGTACAATCTTCCATATCCCATGCTGCTCTCCGCAAATGAATGATGCCAGAATAACAGAAAATGCAAACTAACTAATAAAAGAAACCCATACAGTAGCCCACAAGTCAAATGTTTCTAAATATGTTTCTAATTTCACTAGGATTGAATTCACTATAACCATGGTGTTGCCTACATAGCCCAACCTTGGAACATTAAAACTACAACAACAAAAAAACCCTGGAAGGATTTGTTTTCTCTTAAACATGCAACTATATTATCCTTGATCTCCATTAATGGTGATCACGTGTGTAACATGTGGAGAAAAAAAACAAGTTGTGGAACTGAATGTTCTGTTCTGATTCTGTATCTATGGTGCCTCCAAGTTTCTTTATTTGGCTTCTAATGCAGATTTAGCAGGAATGGATCCAATAACATGGTTTGTAACAATGCACATAACAAATGGCCTGTTTTGCATCAAAATCTGTGATAACTAATGTCTTGGAGATGCAACTCTTATTTAGTTGTTAGTATTTCTAAGCCTTACAAATTTGCTCTAAGTTCACAATGGCAATTAACCTCAAGGGCTTGATTCATAACCAAGAGGGTAAATGGCAGTAAAGACACACTGTGTGTATACTTGCATGCTGCTGCCCATGAAGTTGAATGTCTGAAAAATTCTAGGACACATTCCAGTATGCATCACACAATAAATCTTATCAGCCCTTAGTTCACCATGTTTATTGTCAAATTCTTTTCTCTTCTAAAATAAGAAACGTCTAAAAAAGATCTATAAAATATCTGGTTCAATTTGAACTACTGAGGTACTAGATTCCTTAGAGAATTGAATCCAAATGACATCCATTCTTGCTGATCCAATGAGGCATTTGAAATTCATGAGAGATTATGGATAAGGCCAGAAAAACACACAAAAAGCAAGCATTTTAATTGCATTGTGGGCAGAGACCAAATCTTTCTGGGTTGTCCTCAATGGATTCATTTGTGTCAAGAATAAAGATTTGCAAAAACTCCTTGCAGTCTCAAATAGCTAAGCAAAAACAGTTGTCCTTTTCACACCTAAAGCAGCGCACCATGCTATACCATCAACTGCTTAAATGTCAAGAAGCACTCTCTATATGACTGAGGTTAAGGGATTTCTGATCTTCATCTTTAAAAAAAAAAAAAAACCTTAGAAAGAATTCCAGAATTTCAAACAGCCTTTGTATAGAAGTGAAAGATTTTGATCTCCATCTGAAAGCATTGAAACCCTCTAATTAATGTGTCATGTCAACACCAAATGGGAATGTGCAAGGCTGAGGTTTTCAAAATAAATATAAGTGCTTATGTTTGCTACAGTTGTTAGAGGGGCCCAAAGAAAGATTATATTCATGCACACATGCATTGTTAGCTGGACTCCTGGGTTTTTGCCATCCATTTATTATCAACCCTGATTTGAAAACAATGGCCCAACTTCAATTGGTAAGGATTGGCTGTAGCGCTTGCCATATTTAATCACCTATTGCCTTTTTAACTATGTTTTATATTCATCCTTTACTATATACAGTATGGAGAGATTATATTCTGTAACTTTCTACCATTTTTCCACTTATGAAGCAGAGAGTGGGCGGAAGGAGAGAAAGAAAATACAACAGGGATTTATTTAAACAAAACAACAACAACCAATTCCAATCTACGATGAATAAGGTAATGTTGGCTTATTCTGGCTTATCAATGTGCTTCCAACTACGCAATGAAAAGAACTTTTATATATCACATCATTTATTAGGAATGATCATTGCACTCAATTATGAAAAGGCAAAAAAGATATAGATTTATCCAGCTTTTCAGATTTCTGGCAGCTTCAAATAAAAAACAAATTAACATAGGATTGTTCCTTTTTTCATATGGATAAAGGGGAGGGTATATAGACCTCACAAATATATTGAAGGAGACAAGAGTTTCTTTGGAGTGCAATCCTCTTCTTAGTTCTACTTGTGCAAATAATTTTGGGTTATCAAAACAACTGCAAATTTTCTTTGAACATATGAAACCATATGTTAATATCGGATGGGTCCAATTAACCAGTTAACTGAATTAAGTTAATTTAATTAGTTGGAAGTCTTTCGTACCTTAGAAAAAGAAATTCTAAATATTATGAGAATAGCTATTTTTAAGAAAAGTAATGATGTGGGAAAAATTAAGTCAATATATAATGTAAAAATGTGGGCTGTGACGTGAAGGACAAAAAGCAAATTGCACATGATGGAAAAGTTTTATTCAAGCAGATGAAAGATAGGGAATCTTCAATATACAAATAAGGATAAGAGAGGATAGATCACTTGGAGGATAATTAGAGGTACGTTAATTACTGTATATATTTCCTCCTCCTGAAAATATGTTAATTGTCATGTGTGCCCCGTTTTTGGCCTCCATGTGCCCCATTTTCAGCCTCCATGAATTTCATGAGGCAATCAGCTGCTCATGCTAAATCAGGCTGTGCTGAAACTGACCAGGTTGTTTGCTGTTTGCTGCAAGGAGGCAAATTGCTGGGAGGCAGAGGCCGAAGGGTGGGGGCCAGCAGGTGGGCGGGGCATTGGCAACATTCGTTATATAAGACACACAGACATTTCCACTCATTTAGCGAGGGGAGTGTGTCTTATACATTGAAAAAAATGCTGTATTTACAGTCCCAAAGAAAATAATTATACAGCTTTCCCAATACCTATAGCATAATGAACAACTGGAATCAATTGTGCAACATTACTGAATGTTTATGGACTCCATATTGTTACATAGAATCAAAATGCATTCTTTTATGAATCCTTGGCCAAATTACATTTGAAAGAAGATTTAAGGAAAATATTAGTGTAAACAAATATTAGTGTTTAAAACTAATGGTGTCTTATCAATCAGGAATAATAATATCACCTCCTGGCACATGCCAGGAGGTAAATTTTCATACAGAGATTGAAAATATGTTCAGTACCTTCTGATCTCACTTTAGTTATCACAGCAAGGGGTTTGGTGAAGGTTTTCTTATTCTGCATCATTGCAAAGATCATATCAACATTAAGAAAGGTACAAGCTTCATCTGGAAGGACACACTGCAAGATGGAGAGAGGGAGGTAAGATCAGGGATGCAATGAAAATATATTATCACAGCAAATGGGCATCATCATCATCATCGGTATTTAGTAATATTTACTCAAGAAGAAACAAAACTTAATAAAAATATTTTCCACAAATGCTTGCAAGAATTCCCCCTCGGTTACATTTCAACTTTTCCTTGATACTGGGATTACTCAAAACTCTACCAATCCTCAAAGCTGCAAAGAGTCTCTTCTGTGCAGTCTCCATACAAAACCACATATTGCTTCACAAGTTGTGTTGAAAAAGTTCTCTGCTTCCCATCCCAACTGCTATCTTCATTAACACAATAAACACAATAGGTGATGAGATTATTCAAGATGATTTATTGTTCATCTGCTATAAGACTGTTCAAAGTTTTTTCCCCCAAGTGGAAAACTAAAGCCCATGTCACACTGCACCAACGGATGCAAAGAGGATGTAAAACGGAGAGAAATGCTTGCCATCCGTTGGAAAACGCGATGCATCCGTTGTGTACTCACTGCATCCGTGATTCATACTCTCTATCCGTCCAGCATCCGTCTACTGTGATTTCATCCGCTCAAAAAGTTTTGAGCTGCACAAAACTTTTTGAGTGGATGAAGTATCCAACACGTCCGTTATACATCCGCTACACATACGGGGAACATCCGTTATACGTCCGTCGTCATCCGTTACGCGTCCGCTATATCCGCTAGGCACCCGCTGCGCATCCGCGCAACTCAAATCCGCTCCAGCGGAAAACGGACACAGGGAGGAAGCGAAACGGACGTGGAACGGACACACAGCGTTAGTAGCACGGACGTAGAAAGGATGAAAGCGGATGCAGCTACGCATCCGCGTCATCCTCTACGCATCCGCTCTGCATCCGCTACGTGTCCGCTTTGCTATGCTCCCCCGGAAGCCCTGCGGACGTGCCATCTGCTTCCATCCGCTTTCATCTGCTCGGCTTCCGTTGAGCATCTGTTTTGCATCCGCGCTACGTCCTCCCCCCGTCCGTTCTTTTCCGTTCTCTTTATGCAAATTTTTGCCCCTTTTGAGAGCGGATAAGAACGGATGGAGCCACCCCCGGATTTTTGGCCGTCCGCTGTGTCCTTTTACATATGTTTTGCATCTGTCGAGTGATGTGACCTAGCCTTAATATTGCCCATTTAGAAAAGATGCTGATTATCTTAATGTTTTGGAACAAAGAGACTTTTCCCTACATAGAGATGCTTACTACATCTATAAAACAAATATTCTGAGATAAACAATAAAAAAGGCAGGAATTTAGTTTAAATGCTCATTTATTGTCCTTCAAAATCCTCTGAAGGAACCTAATAATTAACCAGGAGAGGTTCAGAAACAATAGCATTATTTTATTGCAGCAGGATCTGGGAAATTAATGCTAATGCATTGTTTACAATAAATGTGGTGAGCACCGAATAATTTCAGTAAATTTGAAGCATTTCAACAATAGTACGCAATTTCTACCTGCCACCTATAAACATTTGGTGGAAAATATATTTCATGCTGTCAAAAACTACAACAGTTTTCATTGGGAAAATTCAGCATATATTGTCCCACTGGTGTTAATTCCAATTATTCCTAAATTTATTAACCTTTTAGAATCATTGTAATGACAATTGATTGGGATATATAATGTAATGACAATTTACACCATGAGTGAGGGTAAATGTATATGTCCCACGGTTGTCCCAGGATAATGTTGCAGGATCCAATCTGGGTCCAGGAGCACCAGGATCAGAGTTTAGTCTTCTGAGCCCATCTTCACGGAGCTTCTCTCTTACCAGAATGTGTGCTTTGGACTATTCTATGCATTGTATTTATGTGGTGCACAGTTGGGTTGAGTGACTTCTTATATCCCAATCAATCAATAAGAAGCCACACCTAACCAGCCACCACCTAAGTACTATGTATAGAATAGTCTAAAGCACACATTCAGGTGGAGGGAAGTCCCTGGAGGATGGGCTCCAGAACAAGTTTGAAAGCTTGGAAGCACTTGTTCCCAGTGGATCCCAGACTGGATCCTGCAAGTAGCTTCAGTTCAATGAATTAGCCTAGTGGTTAAGCTGGCCTTCTTAAGAGAATTTTTCATCTCCCAGAAATGCCCAGCTAACATGGCATATTGGTGGGACTGGATAATCAGTCCCAACAACAAGAAATGCACAGGTTGGACAAAATGAATGGATAACTAGGATAACTGAAATAGGCCTATCTTATATGACTGAGGAACATCCTAGGAAAACACAGAATATTCTTTCGAAAAACAGCTTAATCTTACAATGGGGAAAATGCTACTTGGCAATTACAGAAGATCTTGCTGCAGAAGATCTTCCAAAACCGATCATCCCTTCTGACTCAAATGCTTTCAAGAAACAAGAGTTATATATATTATTATTTTTATTACTGTTTTTAATGTAAAGAAGAATGAGATGGAAGAGGAAGCATAGAAAAAAGGGGGGAATAACAACAAAATACCTATTAGGTTACGTACAAAAATACTATTCAGCCACATTTTTAGAAAAACCATTAATCCTTGACCATATGAAATTATATTCATTGGTTTTTCCTTTATGCTGGAAAAGAGCCAACTTGCAGATGGAACATTCATGTAGCCATACCTCAATATTATAAAAACTCCAAATGCAGAGGAGTAGCTTCATACCATACAAGCTATTCTGGAAAAACTCACCATTACTCATATAGAAAATGTATTGGTTAACATTATCTGTTGCAAATTGGTTTAACCAATCAGTCACACTTATAACTTCTTTGGCTGCACTATTGTAAAATAGCTTCCCAAACTTGGCACTCTCCAGCTATGTAACAGCGAGCCAAGGTCTAAGACTGGGTCTCTTAAACTAAGGGCCACGAACCCCTATCAGAGTTACATAGCCAGAACCATATTTTTTAAAAAAACCTGAGCTTGCAGAGGCAAAGAGAGAGCCTGGCAAAATCTTATTCTGTGCTTTTTTTCTACCAGTTGGTTGTTGGTTCATGAGCAAGTTTTGACAACATAATCTCTAGGGCTGTCACACTCCTCCTGCATGCTGATCTCTACCTTGCATCTGTAGCAGGAATTTGCAAATTGCCAAATTTGTGACTATCTGCAACTTATAAATTGAAATTACATTATAAAAAGTATATGTTTATTTCTTGCCCATTTCCAACTTCAATAAAATCAATAGTGTTCTTCCCTTGACATTTTAGTCCTGATATTGAAAATCTGAGAATCTTGGCTTTCTCTATTTTCCTTTTCAATGATTTACATTAAATAAGCAAATTCTAAGTTTATTCATCCTTGTTAACCTGCCAGAGATGTTGCAATGCAGGTGTATCACACTGTACATAATTGATGCTCTCAGAAAACAATCTATGCCCACCTTTTTTGTCAGATCCACATGTTAAATCACAACCAATGAAGTTCTGGCCTAAGCTTTATCTTAAACTCCTAGTGGTGGTGTAGATTGCAGAACAAGGTAATTACAGATGTGTGTTTGTGTGTACCAGAAAAAGGGAGAGGAATCTTTTCACAACTTACCAGAGCTAATCCTGGAATATCTTTTTCTTTTTTCGTGCATAAGGTCACCTCACAGTGTAGAAAGAGAAGAGAGCTGTTGAATGTGGATTTGAATAAGAAGCTAAACCGCTTTTTATCAGTATGTGCGTTAGGTACCGGAAAATTAGCTTTTGGAACATTGAAGAATCTTACAGACTCATCTTTAGGACAAACATTTTCAATAATGGTATATTCTGACATTCGGTCAGGATAGGAATTTGGTGAAATAAAGCAAGTTTGGATTACAAAGCCCAGGGATCTCTCAGCCTTTGTCAGAGAAATCTGCATGAAAAAAGAAAGATAGATCATGCTACATTTCATGTTTTGAAGACTGAATAGCAATATAATAAAATCAGTCAATCAGATATTGAATACCTTGGCTACCCCTCCCACTTGGATAATCTGAAGAATTAGGAAACCTGGTGCCTATCATTCCCCCCACATCATGAGGGATTTTAAGACTTATAGTCCAAAATATTCAGGAGACATTTTTTTTCTCCTATTAGGTAACCACCATTTTTAAAAGTGGACGGAATAAGGAAACATAGTTTTATAGGTTTAATATCCTCGAAAACTTTAGTATGCTAACTCATGGTTTATTTCTAGTTTGTTCACTAAACCTTAATTGGCTGTCTTCATATAAAATGCCAAGTCAAATGAAAACTAATTGCATTCTATTTTTGCACAGAGTAAAGTCATTACCAAGAGGAACTACACTCTATTTTAAAGTGTGATGACACAGATGTGGTTGACTGTAGTTGCATGGGAACGTTAGTTTTAACAGAATCAAAAATGATCAACCTGATACTAGAACAGGGCATTAACAAATTAAGGAACAAATGAGAATTTTATCTTCTACTCCTTAAAAAGAGAGCAGGAGAAAGAAGGGGACACTGTTGTATATTAAGAGTTTGCATATGATACACAGCAGTTCTTGAAATTTTTTTCATAGTTCTTGGTTGTGCAAAACCACCCAGATATGATTGGGGTGGACAATCATATAAATCTTTCAAATAAATAAAAGAAGGAAAGAACTGTGCCTGCTCATTGTTTAAACTGTGCGTGCTCATGCATGTGAAATCAGTTTTGCTTCAATTTTAAACATTGAACAATAGGGCATTATTTTCATGAACGACTGTTATTTCATAGAAGACTTGATGAGAAAGACATACGTTTTGTACTGGACTTGCCATATTACTAAGATTCCTTGGTCTTTACCACAAAAATTATTATCTTAATTCAAGATCAGTACAATTTCCTTTTTGCAGAAACCACAAGAGGAGACATCTGTCTGCCAGGGGCAATTGAACAGGCAGGTTTAGGATGTACAAGAACAGCCTTTTCTCAGCTACCATAATCCTGAAAAACAATTTCATTGATTCCTATTTCTGCTTGAGTCAATTACCTCAACAAAAATCTGGCTGTTGTCTGCGACAGAGAAGAATCCTTGGACTGGAATCCGAAAAAGCTCCGTCTCGTAGAGTTCCATTCCGAAGGTGGCATTGCCAACATGTATTTCAGGTGGCCAAAACTTAGAAACCTTTGAATCTCTGGGCTGATGGAATGTGCAGTTGAACTAGTCCAAAAACAAGAAGATAAATGTATTGAAGAAGATAGCAAAATATATAAGGGGAGGCAAGAACAGTCGTGGACTTTCATGCAGCCTCCTGATTACATTTTTATATCCCCGAGAATCCCTTACATCCCTGTTGCCAAAACACCAGATTTCAGCAGCCTAATTGTCTGCCATTTATTTTTTATGTTTTGAGACTAAGGTTAGTTCTAAGCGATTTGAGTGATTTGGTGGCCTAGTTTCATCCAGTCAGACAATGTCTCCATAAAGACCCAGACACTGACACCAACATTCCCACCACAAACATATTTCAAATATGACTGATTCACAAGCATTTTTGAAAGGGAGAAAAATCAAGCTTTCTTCCACATTTACTTATTTCCCCACTGCTTTGGTTCAGAATGATGCTTTCTTCTTATCTTATTTTCCTGTCTAATCCCCTCATGAATCGTATCATAAGGTCCTTATGAATACATACAAACAATACTCTCTGGCCTCATTAAGCAGCAATTTATATTTTCTTCACTAAATTTATGGCAAGAAAGACAAACATTCTTAAACAGAGACAACCAAACAGAAATAAAATGTTTTTGGGGGGTGACTTTATCATTTTGAACAAAGAACAGATTGTGAGAAAGGATAAATGAGGAAAACCTAAAATATTGGAAAAAGAAAAAATAGAAAAAATCTATTTGGAAAGAAACGGTTCATTGGGAAAATAAAGAGACTATTCACACCTTAACAGTATGAAAAACCGATATTGTTTTGGAATTGGAAGGAGACGGTTAGTACTCTGGTTCCTGATCCAATAAAAGATATATAACTCACAGATACATGGAAAAGTGTTTCGCTTTCAATCAGCCTGTGCATCATAAATGTTGTTTATCAAATACTTTAAAAATGAAAGTTCTACAAAATGATCATATTAGACAAGCCAAATGATGGCAAATCAATACATACCACAACAATTACAGGCCGGCTAAAAAAGGTGATATCTGATTCATCTGTGTCCCCAGGGAAACCATTATCCCCTGATTCCATGTCTTCATAATCAACCAGCCATCCACTAGCATCAGTTGATGGTGATACCTGGATAACAATCTTTAATCAAATGGAGAAAGGGGAAAAAACAACAACTGTCAAAGCTGTTTGTTGTCTGGTTCCATTGCACTTATCTCCTTGATCAGAAACATGCCAGGAAAAGTTGGTTATGGGAAAGATTTAATATTATTGATAGTAGATAGTATGGCCTGTTACCTGCTGTTTTAAGTTTATCTTAGTTTTCCATGCAACCACTGTTTGAAATGTTAGACCAAAATAACTTTTTCCCTGAAAGCCATCACTCTGCTAAACAAATAATCCCCTCAAAGCTGTCCAACTATTTACAAAATCTGCATTGCGATTACTGTTAATCTACTCATAACTCCTTATCACCCATCCCCTCCCACTTATGATTGCATAACTGTAACTTTGTCACTTGTACCCTTACGATTTATATTGACTGTTTCCTAGTATGATTTGATTACTTATTGTACCCTATGACTATCATTAAGTCGTACCTTATGATTCTCGACTCTTGACCAATGTATCTTTTCTTTTATGTATACTGAGGCCATTTGCACCAAGACAAATTCCTTGTGTGTCTAATTACACTTGGCCAATAAAGAATTCTATTCTATTTTATAATAACCACATTTACAGGAAATGTCCTCTGCTTTCCCAAATTTTAGCCTCTTCCTGGGGATATGCTGATTAGAAAGTTTCAGGAAGTTTTTACAGATTGGGGAAAACTTGTTTTAGTTTGTGTACAGTATGCAAACAGAAAGAGCCGATGCAAAAAGCTACCCAGGTAGTCCTTGACTTACAACAATTCATTTAGTCAGCATTTAAAGTTGCAATGGCACTGAAAAAAATAACTTGTGACCATTTTTCACAGTTACAATTGCAACATCCCAATGGTAGTGTGTTCAAAATTCAAATGCTTGGCAACTGACTCATGCTTATGACAGTTGCACTGTCCTGGGGTCATATGTCATATGGGGTCACCTTCTGCAAACTTTTGACAAGCAAAGTCAATGGGGAAGCCAGACTCACTTTACAAGCATGTTACTAACTTAACAACCGCAGTGATTCACTTAAGACATATGGAAAGAAAATTAGTAAAATGAAGCAAAATTTACTTCCCAAATGTCTCACTTAACAACAGAAATTTGGGGCTCAATTGTGGTCATAAGCTGAGGACTACCTTTATGCCCTGATCAGCAGAATAGCTTAAGAACAGTTCACCTTAACTTTTGCAGTTTATTTAAACTGTGATTGCTAGTTTGCACAGGACTTGTAAGGAATTGATCAAAGGCAAATGAATGCTGAATGATTCCTATTCTTTTCAATAGAGAATAAAAAAAAGGAAGTACATATAGCATGGCCAGTTTATAAATGATGCTGAACATTTGTATTGTAGGAAGTTACTGAACATTACTGTTAGAAAGGGCTACTCCAGGATATAAACCCCTGTATCTTCCCAGTCAGTCAGTTTATCTATCTGCATCATGGTAAAAATAGACTTATTGTTTGACTTCCAAAATTGGAGTGTAATAGCATATTGGCTTTAAAAAGCCATCTGAGTATTGGCACAGAAATGAATATACCAGCAGTTTTACTTCTCTTTCTGGTAAAACAATAACACATACCACATTTCAAAAAAGCAATGGTTCATTGAACTGGACTTGTATATATCCTACTTTTTAATAATCATCACAGTATTCAGTAGGCAAAGAGCTGTATATTACTTCAATATTTCTTTCTTTTTTTGAAAACACACAATAATAACAGTGAGTTTTATACTTTCTACTTTTCTTTTGTATTTTTTTCTTTCCCTGCTACACACATTAAGTCTTTACTACTCCCCACTACGCTTTTTTAAATACAAAAAAAAATAAAAATAAAAAGCCTTTCCCAATTTAACTCCCCTATTGAACACATTGCTCATTTTCTACTTGCTTTTCGTACACAAATGTTCCTTACATATTCTTCTGGCTTTCCTGATGATGCAGCATTTCTTAAATTTAATTCTACCTTTGTTTGCCCGCATGACAGATGGTTGACACGCAAAAGGTATTTTGAAGTTTTTGCTTCATAATTCACTGCTAGTTTCAGTGATTTAGAAATTGGTCTGAGTATTAAGAAAAAGTATGCGCTTTTGAGATCAGTGTAATGTTTAAAGATAGCAGTCCAACTGCTGAGTTGAGATCCAGATGTATTTTTCCACAGCCTGTTGATCTATAGTTTTTGTTGGGTACATCTCGAGATCAAATGCCAAAAGCTCTAGCCAATGAAAGATTTTACATGGCCTTTTGAAAAAAAATTGGATAAGGCTACGTCTGATCAGGTTGCCTTAGCTATATTTGAGTTGGACAACAGCTTTTTCTTCATTTGCCAAAATTGTCACTATGTGCTGAAATTACAAAAGCCAATAGCTATGCTTGTTTACCTGAACTGGCCAACATCCACCCAAGTCACAGTGAAAATCCTGAACTAAACTGAAGGGAAAAATCTTACTTAGGCACAATACCTTGCATAGCTGCTTACACACTTGGAAAAACCAAACTGGATTCAAATTTTCAGCATCGAATATACATTAATATTGAAAATATACTCAACATAACTAGCATATACCAAGAAGTCCCTCCCCAAAAAGCATATATTATATGATTTAATTTAAAATATAACTTTGGAATTGTCAAGTTACTGTATTTGGTTTCCTTCTAAATAAGTTCATGCTTGCATCTAATATCGAAAAATTACTGCAATTATTCAAATACTCTCACCCCAATCCCATATAACAATGATAAGCAACTGAAAGAGATATTATATAGTTCTATTTAAAATATTTGTCCTTGTGCAGATTTCTGCATACCTTTGCCCCTGAATGTTATCAGATATATATCCTCTGCTGAAATAGAATCTGTGTGAGAAAAAGTATTAAAGTTTCACACTTGCTTGGTGTATATCCTAAACAAAGTCACCCAATTGGCAAAGTGCTAGAATGAAAAATTAAAACTCGTAGATTCCTTAATTAGTTGCATTATTTTAGTTGTTATAACTTCAACCAAACAGTTCTTGGTAATCAGTCTTTTAATTGTGCTGTAGGAATTTTGGCCCATTCCTCCATGGCAAACTGCTTCAGAAACATTTGAGGGTCTTCTAGCATGATCATTTCCATCCTTCTGCAGTTGGTGACTCAGATTGTTGGGGACAAAATGCTGATCCTGTAAATCACTTAGAGAGGGCTATGAAGCATTGTGAAGCGGTATATAAGTCTAAGTGCTATTGTGGATACTGCCATGTTTTTATTGCAAGTTGGATGACCTTACTTCAGAAATAATAGACAAAAGATCAGACCCTGTCTATAAATCTATAGGACCCACATGAAGTTCTTGTAATTTTCAGGGACAAAGATATGCAAAAATTCAAAAAATCAAAAGGTGGGGGGGCAAGTTTTAGCTCACAGATATATATAACCATATTTGAAGAATGGAATGAGATAGTGCTATGATTCCACTTTCTCTTGTTAGAAGTCAACATTGTACATGTATCAGATGAAAGATATTATGACGGTAACCTATGGACTAAAAAGCCACTAGGAAATATTCCTCCCATCTTGTGTATTTCGCACTTCAGTGTTTTTAGCTATAAATCTGGAAAAAGATGTGGAGCAGGTTTCACTAGCTTTGCATCAGAGAAACACTCATAACTAATCTATGCTCCTTCTCCTGATGTCTTCCAAGAGCTAAGGAGCAGAAAGAGAGATTTAGGATTCCATCTCAGTATTCAAGGAGATTAAGAGACTCACAGAGTTGAGATAGACAATGTTATCCAAAGGATAGGGAATCTGTCGGGTCCCACAATCGTGCAAAGATGACTCCAGAATAAAATGGGTCCTGTTTGTTTTAGCTCTGCAATTAGGATCCAGCAGAGAGAGCTGTGTCCCAAAGAAACCGCTAGCCTAAAAGGAAACAGAAGAAGACAGAAGGTTATACCAGAACCACTAATCAGAACAGCAAAGAACAGTGATAAAAAGTAACAACTGGTACCAAGCATTCTGGGAAATTCTGTATTTGAAATATATTGTATGATTATATGTGTTATCACAATGAATGAAGTAGGAAACCAGCAGGGCAAGTATTCAGCTAATAAGCAATTGGATAGTCTACCCATTCAGTAGAATGAAATTTCAAGATCCTTGAGAATGTAAATTAGACTTGAACATTTCAGAATAAAATACTGTAGAGAAATTGATTTGTTGAAGTTCCCATCCAGTTACAAACAAAATGAACCTTCTTTACATGTATAAAAGCTATTATAGAAGGGAGGAAGGCAATATACATTTCCATTTCCTCTTTGTGGGATGAATGGACTTTTAAATGGAGAGAGAGTTTCAGAAAGTGACCAGCTCTTTGAAATGACACAGTCAATTCTAGTATCTCAAAACTATGGCTTTATTCTCTTGACTAGGCTTTGAGCCGTATCTGAAGAAAAGCTGCAGTGCTGAGACTGTGGACTCAGCTGAGCGTCAATACTTTTTAGAGCCAAATGGAACACTAATGGTCCCTTAGGTTACATGACCCTTGCTCAGCTGACAAGAAGAATGGCTTTTGCCTTGAGGTTCAGCAGAACCATATTAATGAAAACAATCAAGGGGAACCCCAAGCAGGACAAAGCAGCTGTGGTGAAACCAGCCTTGCACCGATATCCATATGACCACCCAGAATCCAAAATAATTCCTTTTGAAATGAAATTAAAATAGCATGCTAACCTCTAGGGAGTCTTTTGCTACTGCTACCATCATGGATGTATCATTACATATCACAGACATGGCGACATCAACGCTACCCTGTACTTCTTCTGGCTCCGGGTCTTTTGGAAGAAGCTGTTCAAAACCATGACTGGCCATGATTGGGTCAACAGTATCAGCTGATGGGAAGGAGCCTTGGTTGTTCTCATGAAGAAAACTGAAACGCATGTCTTCACTCAAACGTGGGGCTGGAGGAGCTTTAATGCCATGCAGCAGTTCCTTCAGCTCTGGTGGAAGAAAATCTTCTTCTTCTTCATCATTCATTTCTTCTACAGAAAAAGAGAAATTACAATAGTAATTCCATTCAACTTATTCATAACTAGAGTCATGCACTGGTTAGTTCACATAAGCATGTTAAACCATGTCTATGGAGATTCTCAGTCATCTAGGCCATGCCTTTTTCATGGTTGAAAAAGCACTTTTGGGACACATTAAAACATAATATTATTATTATTTCTTTCCTTTCCCAATAAATAGTTTTTTTGCCCTAGTTTTCTTGCAGCAAGTCCATATTTGATACAGCTTATGATTCCCAGCTTGTTTTAACCATCTCTTATTATGTCTGAATGTGTAACAATGGTTTATTCCTAAATTTGTCTTTAACTCAACTTAGCCCTTGTTGTTGCTGGCAGAAATAACAAAGAGAAAAATCCTAAGAATTTACCCAATAAGACTTATCAGCAAAACTGCCTTTTTCTTGTTCCTGGCTTTCTCAACAAATCATAGTTATAACAAATCACTATAACAAATGCCGACTTAGCAGGATGCATGAAACAGACATGATGTTAAGAATCCTATTTAAAGTACAAATAGGACCTGACACTTCTCTTTCTTCACAGAAAACAACAATGAAGTTATCTCATTTAGCGGGGCATGTCCTTTCCTTCAACCCACCCAGTGTTCATCCCTCCTGAAAAACTAGCTTCCTTTTATTTCCTTGTTCTTGGAGGGGTAAAAACAGCCATGGCATGGTATGCAAAATATAAAAGAATGAGTTCCTTCAGCATACTTAGCTCAGGACAATTGCACATTTGACAAATAATGTTCAAAGCTGAGAATCATCTCACAAATGTGGCATTCCACACTGTCATTTCCTGGAGCAAAAATGCCCATCAAGTATCTTCTCAATTCAAGACTTTTGGAAAATGGACCCCAGGGAACAAAAGAATATTGTTTATTTAATACGATCTGATGTTCTACCTTACCTGCATCCACAAGTTGTAGATGAAATCTATTAGCAAGGGGTGCTTTTGTGTACGTAGTAACTGGGTAGTGACCATGCTCATATGCCCAGGCAATCAAATTCTCATGAGAGGAAGGCATATCAAACACTATGGTTTTACTCATGGTCATAGAGCGTTCAGTTTCTTTTCCCAAGCCAACCCCATTTGATGTCTATAAAACAGAAAATAAAAACTTTAGCTCTAGATAAGAGTTTTGTTTCTTACAAAACTTAATTTTTTTGTAAATTGAAAGGTTTAGTTAACTATCACTTCAGATCAAACTTTGCTTTCATTCATTTATTTTGTACCATTCAATCAATGTTTTCTTATCCACACAAGGAATTTTATCGAAGGGAACAAAACTTAGTGGGTAATGTGTAAGATATGTTCAAACAATTTCAACTGAGGAATAGCCACATGACAGAATCTCACAGCTTCATGAGATTCTTCTATTGATAACCATTAACATATAAAATGGCTCTAAGAGTTGATTGTATTATATAGTGCCATAACTGCACCTAGCAAAAATGAAATCATCTATGTCAAAGGATAATTGAGAGGAAATACATACTGCAAAAGCTTTTTGCAACCTGATGCTCTCTAAGTATGTTTGAAGTTCAGTTCTCAGAATTTCCAGTCAGTTGGGGAAAGGACAGAAAAGGCACTGTAATGATTCTTATAAGCTTATAATTCATAACTAATGATTGGCAGGGTATCAGATTGTCTCTCCTCTACTACCTCTCCCTATCAGGCAGCAGGATTTAAATTAAATTGTAATTGTTGATTTCAGAATGTTTGGACAATCAGGCGAACATCTGCAAAACTGAATATCATCCCCAAGTAATCTTTCAGTCTTTGAAAAGAATATATGTCTTCTACTAGGGCAATTAACACAATTAGAGCAATATATTAAATTAGAGCAATATATTAAAGTGTGCAATAAAAATAAAATACTACATATACATCCAAATTTGAAAAAAGGCTTCTGGTTATCCCCAAACCAGGACACTTTAGCAATGTTGCATTTAAGCAATAGTTGGAAAACATTTTTTCAGAAACCATACTTTGCTGTGTGATAAGAACAGGCCTGAACTGAATACAATGTCCTTGGTTCAATACGCATCAGGTTCCTAAAAATGCTTCAGGAAGAGAACTGATCTACCTCTAAGCTTGTCATTGCCTTGGATTTTCCAGTTATTGAACTGAATAGCTTAAGCTATTGTAGTTCTATTCCCATTTATTTTTTCCTTTATGGATGAGCAATCTTTTTATTCTAGACAGCATTTTCTCAGAAATACTCTGTTGAGGAATCATAGTGAGCGGGGCTAAAGCACAGAGGGAGTCCAAAGCCAGAGGCATGTCAGACACATATCACCTCTGTAATGGGCTCATTTTCCCTTTCTGACATTCCTCTTTCTCCTTTCATTTTATTACCAAACCATCAGTTTCTCTCTTCCAAGCAACCCTGAGACTACAGGTCATCCCATCCCAATTCAGTCAGTGCTTTATCTTTGCTTTTCACATCAGTAAAAACCCTTCAAAGTGTTGTTGATTTTAATCATATATCCGAGTCTTATTTAGCGTGGTTTGATTTGACTTAAACATCCTCATGTAGTAGGAGAAATCTGATTTTCTTGAGCAGCAAACCTATCACAAAAGTCCTATGTAAACAAGGTTTAGGCTGCCTTGGAGTCCTCTGATGGGCCTAACTGCAGTATTTCTCGCAATTGTTTCCATTTTTCACAAGGCCCCAAGCAGGTAGCTGTGAGAAATGAAAAGGACAGTTACACCCAATTGTGTAAAGCTGCTCAGAAGGCCTACTTTTTACTCTATTTAAGAGAAGGAGATTCTAACATTATATAATGAGATCCCAGCACCTGCCCCCAAGTGCCAGATGCCAAACTGGAGCTATTGTCAGTGAGAAATATCCCCTATTTAGCAATACTGTGTAACTGACAACTGGCAAGCACTGTTCTATGCAATTGTTGGTTCTATTATATGCCTCTCAGAATCACATGTGTGACATGAGCAGCCATATAAATTAAACTGACAGACGGAAGATAGATGGTTTCATTTATGAATGCATTCTTGGGAGCAGGAGGAATTTGATAGTCACTGAATCTCTTCAGCTTTTAGAACTGTGACTGGAACAACACAGGAACTTCACATACATGGGACCCTTCCTCTTTCAAATTGCTCTTAATATTTAAATAAATATTATTTAACAACTTGATTCTTGCTGAATGAAGAGCTTGAAGAAAAGGTTCAAAGTCCACAGGTGCACAGAACAGGGTGCAATGCAACCCCAAGGCTTATAAAGGCTTTCAGAAATGAACGCTGATCCATCCTTTACACCAGAGTGGGGAACGAAGGCCCGATTATGACTTGTGGACTTCAACTCCCAGAATTCCTGAGCCAGCTAGGAGTGGCCCTGCCTTACACAGTAGCAAGCTGCTTGGTAGGTTAGGAGAAAACAAAGCACCAACAACATTAGCAAAAGAGGAGGGAGAGATTTAGTCAGCCTTTCTGTTATCAGGCCTTTCCTTGTTCACAGCAAAGCAGGAGCTGTTAACAGATCCATGCCTCCTCCAGACCACAAAGCAGTATCTACTTACGATGGCTTCCAACCTCCCCTGCACGTCATGGGATTTGATGACCCAGTTGACAGACTTTCTGCACTTGAGGATAAGTACAAGATCCCTGACAAGTGTGGTGTCTGGCCGAGATGGTCTGATGTCAATGATGATATCCACCTGGAAAGCACTGGATGTGGAAAAGCAAGGCAAAGTCAGCCTGCATGCCAGAAAATTTTTGCTCTCAACCTTCTTCCAATCCATCATGTTCCCAGTGTCTGGCCAGTAGATTAAAACACTGGAGATTATCCCAGACATCCAGCATGTGCAAAACAGACTGTTCCGCCACACTTGCTAGAACAATTTTAAATAACAATGGAAACAACATACTTTTTACACTAATAATGCTCCTCAGAAAGCTTGTCTTTCCCATTTAAAGAGTGCACATTTTCTCTGTTTTGGTGTCAGTTCAAGAAAACCACTTAGAGCTGGCTTTTCACATCTGCACAAAAGAGCTATCTTCTTTTGCATCAGAAGTTTTAAATGCAGATTTTATATCTCTGTTTCCTTTGGTACTTTTAGTATGAAGCAAAAGTCACTTTGCTGTCTCTTCAAAGTTCAAACCATAGTTTGGCAAACAGCAAAATAGCCTGAAGAGTTCAATCTGCTTGCTGGATTTTAGAAGCAAATTCTATAAACACAGAATTACTGAATCTTTGTAGTTTTACTTCATTTTTAAAATGATAGAGAGATATGCTAACTTTGTTGCCAAATATTTTGTTGCTTGCTTTAAATCAATAGCCAATTTCTTGCTCTCCAACTCCCGATTGTGAGCCCTATTCTCTCTTCTCAACCCTTTTACAACTTTATATTATTCCCCTTTATCCCTTGGACTACGATATTCTATCTCTTTATGCCAGCCTCATAAAACTATTCAATTCTTGGTGATTTTTGATGTTTGATCAACTTTCTAGTTTAATTTTCAGCATTTCCTAATAGTTTCCCACTTAATAGAAATCATGTCCAACCCTTCTGAGTTTTTCTGAGATAAGAATAAATAGACATCAGTCCAGCCCAGGTAAAGGTCCAGTTAAACTGATTTATTGCTACTCATGTCTTTGCATAGGAATATTCTCAACTAATAGCACCCGCTTGGAGTTAGATAAGAAGCAATAGGATTCAAGGGGGGTTGGACTTCATCACCTTGTGGCTATGTAGGGATTCTAGGCTGATATCCCTTTTAACTCTGCCCTCAGATTCTGGCACTCGTTCTCCTACAATACCAACCTTATTGTCACCAGCTATGACAGCTTCTTATAATAAAAGATAATTGCCCAGCATTCAATCCTAATCATGGTATAATTTGGAAGCAAAGAGGACTTCAAACAACTTTTAAGCTTATGTCCAATTATTGTATGCTACATGATGTTTAAGCCAGATGTCCAATCCTTTATATAGCTGACTTTTGTGCTTATTACAATTTGGCACTGAAACCATCATTTTAAGAGAAAATGCCACATCTAATTTGATTTGCTTCATTAGATTTATCCTGTGTTTGAAATGTTAGGTTGAAGATATTGAATTTATGAGTTTAAAACATCAACATATCAGTTCCAATTATAAAATGGTAGGTTTTCTACTTTTTCTCTTTTAAAAATTTGTATCAAATGTCTATAAAATATAGTCTCAACTTCAATATTTTGTACTTTTATACTTTTTATGTGACTTTTACAATATGGGGCTTGGTGCCTTTAAAACCGCTGTAGGGCTGAAACCAGTCCCTTTCCAGTTTGAAGAAATATAATTCCATTTAAAACATTTACCTGTTTGAATCAGGTGCAATAAGTTCAATTATATGAACTTCTTTATCATGGGCCATACTAGAAATAATGCATCCCTCTGCTGTCTTTGGTTGTAGGTATCCCGCAAGGTAGTTTAAAGAAATAAAGTTCTTTTCTATGTTGCATGTTGTAGGAAAAAGTTGAACTAAAAAAAGAAAAATTATTTCATGCATTGGTTTTAATTACCTGAGATTGTCAAATGCCATTATACAGATTACATTTGCAGTGATGCCCAAACTAAATACAATAAATATTCTTTTGTGTTCAGAACTGATTTTTCCCTTTTGTACATTTTATACATTTAATCAATTTTAAGTCATACCAATATATAGTAATTTATACCACTACCTGTAACACATTCAAGAAATCTCACATATGCTAAAAGTCAAGATACTCCTTCCATTTTCTATTTGATTTTATTTGTTCAAGTCTACGAAAAGGTTCTAAAACTAACAGAGTAAGAAGCCTGGAGAGAAATCTAATTGTTGGCATTTTCCGTGTCTGCAGTTCATGTTACTCAAGCCTTTTCTTATGATTATAGTACATTTTTGTTAACACAATTACAATTCAACAATTAACATGGAGATCCAAAGTTTTTATATTACAGAATTCATAACTAAGGGTAAAGAATAGCAAAGCTCAGTCTTGCTCAAATATGCACATCACGTGTCTGAATAATGGATACAATATCTCACACCATTTCAAATCTCAAGCAAAGCTTTGGTACCAAATAATTAAAGACTGAGAAAAACAAATTCCCTTATTCCTCCAAACCTTTGTTTCCAAATTTGCTTTAACCCAGGCTTGCAATCACAGAAAGAGTGACATAATTTGTGATAGTTCCACCTAATGCACAGATAGGATGACTTATCTTTTGACCTTTCAGAATCACCATTGCTACCTATGGAACACTTTCTCCGAAATCAAAAACTCTTACATTACAGAGCTCAAGTTATTTATTACAACACATATGCAAAAATACAATAGACAAATATCCCCAAACACAAGTCCCACCCCAGAATACAAGCAAAAAAGACTGTGTTCATTCTTCAATGTTAGAAGGACAAAGCAATTCTAGATTTATCATGTGGAAATTACATATTCATTTTCTGGTTACGAACTAGCTCTTGATCTGTCTAATAAATTAATTCATGTAGTCAAGATTTAATTATGTGTTTAGAAATTAATTCCTTATATGGAAGTAAGTTTGAGGTGCTTTCTACGAGGACTATCCACAAAATAATTACGTTTTCGTCTGTAGCAAGAAGGGGCGGAGCAAGCACAGCCATCTTTGGTCTGTGCGTCCGCCGCTTATTCTGCATCTAGTCGTGCTAGTGGGAGGTTCGTATCGTTGCCCGTTATTTCACAGCAAACATTTGAAATGTGTGCTACAATTGAAAATCCCGCAAGTTGTGAGGTGCGATCAGTGATAAGGTTTTTGAAAGCAAAAAACCATAAACCGATTGAAATTTTTCAGCAACTGTGTGAAGTGTACGGGGACAACATCATCACTGAAAATGGAGTGTGCCAATGGTGCATTAAGTTTAAAAATGGACGAACTAACGTTCATGATGAACAGCAGAGTGGACATCCGAGCATTGTGACTGATGAACTGGTTGCAAAAGTCAATGACAAGATTTGTGAAAACTTCCGTTTCGCAGTAATGGAACTTTCACTTAGTTTTCCACAAATTTCACGCAGTTTCTTGCATGAAATTATGCACAAAAGCTAGGCTACCACAAATTTTGTGCAAGATGGATGCCAAAAAACCTGACAGAAAACCAGAAGAGTCAGCGTATGGCCGCATCATTGACATTTCTGTACTCTTACGACAAAGATGGAGATTCATTTCCTGATCGAATCATAACTGGAGATGAGACTTGGGTCAAACATGTGAACAGCGAGACCAAATTGCAGTCTATGGAGTGGGGGCACACAAATTCCCCCAAAAAGCCAAGAAAATGTTTGCAAACGTTCTATGCAAGGAAAATTATGGCGACTGTTTTTTGGGATAGGCAGGGTGTGTTTCTTACAGATTTTCTGGAACATGGTGCAACAATAAACTCTGTGAGGTATTGTGAAACATTGCAAAAACTAAGAAAAGCAATTCAGAACAAGCATAGAGGAAAGTTAAGCTCAAAAATTTTGTTTTTGCATGACAATGCCCAACCACACACAGCAAATTGCACTCAAGAAGTCCTGAATGCTTTCAAGTGGGAGATTTTTCCTCATCCGCCCTACAGCCCCGATCTTACACCAAGCGACTACCACTTGTTTCCGAGGATGAAGACCTGGCTTGGAACACAGCGCTTTGACGACGACGCGGAACTGTGGGCGGGCATGACTGCCTGGCTCAAATCTCAAGCGGCTGAATTTTATGACAATGGAATTACAAAGCTTGTTCACCACTATGATAAGTGCCTCAATTTGTTCGGTGAATATGTTAAAAAGTAGTATTTAAGTATCACTTTCATGTATATATAATAAAAAAATTTTTTCCTACACTTTGTTTTTTTTCTATTGCAAAACATAATCTATTTTGTGGATAGCCCTCGTAGTTTCCTCTGCTTTCCTCTCTGTTTACTTTTGTGTTTTAACTTTTTTTATTACTTTTCTTTTTTTATCCCTTTTTTCCATTTTTGTATGATGTACTTTTTTCCATTTTTGTACTGTTAATTAAAGCAATAAAACATGTTATAAATGTCTCACTGTTTTTTGGCTTTTGATACAACTTCCAAAACAGGTAGTCCTTGACCTACAACCACAATTAAGCCCAAAAGTTCCCATTGCTAAGCAAGATAGCTATTAAGTGAATTTTGTCCCACTTTATGACCTTTCACTCCACAGTTGTTAAATGAATCTGGCTTCCCCATTGTCTTTGCTTGTCAGAAAGCTGCCAAGGGGGTGTCAGCGTTCCAGCAACACTTCATTCCACCCAATAACTCCGAGACAGACATCTCTTAAAGGTTCCTTTTACTTTGGATAGTAACTGGCACAACTATGGAATCCGGAATCTGAAAGTTCCTTGCAATAAGTGAAAACTACACAATCCATGCCCTGCACCCATCATCACATCACATGAGCCAATCACCATCCATCCCCAGTCAAGACTTCCTCTCAGTTATGTGCAACACAACCTGACCTTGAATCAGAAAAAGAATATTCTTATTATGTCTAACTCGATACCCTCCAATATTCCCCCCTCCCACTTTCCCAGGCTCAAATGTGGCAGGGTGGGAGCATCTGATCTCAATATGGCTTTCAAAGCTGACAGGGGGATCACATGCAACCGGTACATTGCAACCGTCATAAATATGAGGCAATTGCCCAATGTCTGAATTTTGATCATGTGACCATGGAGATGCGTAAGTGTGAAAAACGGTCATAAGTCACTTTTTTTCAGTGCCATGCTAACTTTGGTCACTAAATGAACTGCTGTTAAGTCGAGGACTGCCTGCATTATAAAAGAGAGAGAAACTCAACCTCCAGAGACTTCTTCCACATCATATCTACTTAGGATTACTGTTTTATCTTCTACTTTGGAATCATTATGATTTTCATGAAAAGCAGGTAACGCTCTCTACAAAATAAATAGAAAAGAAAACTACAGTATTATTTTCGTTTCCTTGTCTTTTTAGTAAACTAAATGCCACAAATGTAAACTTTTCCTATAGGGGAATTCCTCCAGCCTTTAGATTGTTCGAGTTGATCTTTTCTAGTTTTCCAATATCTAACTTGAGATATAGCAACTAGAACTATACACATATACACACACATAGAGTATGGTCACTCACATCTGATCGTACCAAAGACGTTGAATGAATGGATCGAGCCTGGCAGTTTTATTTTTAATCTTTTCCATCCTAACTTAGTTTTAGTGTCCCTTTGCCTTCTTCTCTAGAGGATCCTTCTGTGTGAGCCATGAGAAAGTAAATCTATTCATGGAGTCTGACAGAGCACTCCCCAAACATCTGTTAAGTATCCTGCCAGATGGGATCTCAAAAGTTGCAGAGATATTCTGCCAATTCCTCCCATTCAGACAATGGAAAGTGATGCTGAAGAAGTCCAGCTTGCACTCAGATTAACGTACTCAAAAAGGCACACATGCAAAATTGATGCTCAATGGAGGCAACACAAGGTCTTCAAATGGGCAAATGGCTTTCCAGCCCGTTCTCGGAAAATATCACCACACATTTGAATGCGAATACACTGCAGGAGATTTTGTAACTTCACTGTGTGTTTCTGGAACATCCTTTTGTTTCAGTCATCAGTACCAACAGATAAATAAGTCAAAAAGGGGGCAGCTTTTTTCATCATGTTGGTATCACCTTAAATCATATGCTGTTTGAATTAATTCAGCTGCAGGGAACAATCATAGTGTAATAATACATTATCTACATTGTAGGTAAAGGTCAAGACTCCTTTGAGCTGAACTAGACTTCTGGTGATTATATGGACATACCCAGGTAGGTTTCATGTCAACCAAACCAAATGCTTTGACTTATGTCCCCTTTAAAAACTGTTCTTGGGAGAGTTTTTTTCTCTAGCAGATGATAACTAGAGGTGGTTTTATGACTTCCCAGTCTAGCCTTCAACCCAGAGATTCCCTGAAAGTTTTTTTATCTAAGGGTTAATGAAGTGTGTCCCTTATCTTTGTTTTTTGTTCAACTCTGCTAAACAAGTTAGAGTGTTTGTGCTTAAAATAAAAGATACAGATGCTGAGTTTTGTTTTGGCTTTAGAGCATAATTTGCTGTTGGGAGTGGCATAGCAATAGCATTTAGACTTAACATACCACTTCACAGAGCTTTATAGCTCTCTCAGTCTGAGTCCTCATTTTACCCACTTTTTTGAGCCATGCAGGATCAAACTCCAGGTTGTGGGCAGAGTTAGCCTGCAATACTTCATTCTAGCCACTGTAGCATCATCATGAGTAGGTAGTCCTCAACTTACAACAGTTCATTTAGTGATGGTTACCACGGCACTGAAAAAGTGACTTATGACTGTTTTTCACACTTATGACCGTTACAATATCCCCATCATCATGTGATCAAAATTCAGACGTCTGGCAACTGACTCATATTTAGGACATCTGCAATGTCCCAAGGATCATGTGATCACCAACTGCGATCTTCTGACAGGCAAAATCAATAGGGAAACTGGAGTCACTTATTAATTTAACACCTGCAGTGATTCGCTTAACAACTGTGGCAAGAGAGATCGTAAAATAGGGCAAAATTCACTTAAATGCCTCAACGACAGAGATTTTGGACTCAATTGTGATTGTAAGTCAAGGACTACCTTGTATTTTCAGAGGCTGAGACTGGGTCCCTTCAGAGTCCCTTGTGACTAGGTTGCTTTTCCAGAGTGTTACATCCTTGCTGCTATTGCGTTAGGCTGGAGCGAGTGATGGAGGAATGGAAAGCATTGACTAGAGATTATGCAGGGATGTCTACTAACAGATTGTGATGACCTGGGGTGTGGCACAAAAGCAAGAAAGTCACAAAAGTAGATAAAGTCCCTTTAATACTGCCAACTTGGCCCCCATTGTCCAGTTATCATCGGCTGGAGAAAAAAACTCTATCAAGAACAGTTTTTAAAGAGAAGAAATTCAGTCTGAACCCAAAGTACATATAAATTAAAAATAAAAACCAACACAAACCACGCTGCAGCAATTAACGAGGCAGGGCAGGATAAGTAAATGGAAACTTCAACAGATAACAAAACACACAGAGTTGAGAGGATGCCAGAACCCAGATAAGACTTGACAAACCAAAATAATTCACGCTTTGTTTCCAGCAAGATACGGTGCGCAAACGCCCTTTTTAAATCCTGTTTTCCCAGTTACAGCTAAAGAAGGGAATCAGGGCCCTTTTCTCCCCTGTAATTAACATAACTCGTGTTGCTCCCTTCTCCGTTCCTTCCTGCATGCCCTAGGATGAAGAGGGGATGACCCTGGGTCTTCCTCTAAATGTCGAGCCGGACTGTGCCCTTCCCCAGTTTCTTCCACAGTCACTGGAGCCACACTCCCACTCCCTGTCAGCTGCTTTATCTCCCCCTCAGAATCAGATTCCAACAGGGGCATGACACAGATCTTGTAAATTAGAACTTTTTTTAAAAAAAAAAAAACTATTATTATGAAATTAAAGTGTATATGAGTGAATGGGCTTCATATGTGCTATGTTTTATTTTGCAGGTAGTTAGTGGAAAAATGGGTGAGTGGGTGGTTGGGTATGTGTACTACACTGCTCTGGTGTCTAATGTTATGCATACAGTTAATGTATGTGTATGTATCTACTTTCAGCAGTTGCTCCTATGTGCAAGCAAAAACCTGAGCAAAAGATTGCCTTAACTGCTAATTAATAAGGCCCTAGTTCAACTTATTCATTTTTCTCTATATATTTCCCAATTAAAAAGAGCATTTTTCAGTAGTCCAGCTTAGGGTAAGGAGACACCGTTTTCATTTTTACTATCCATATCTACACCTACTGTATATGATACACTTATGTATCATACACTATGCTACTCCAGCTGAATAAAATACCCCAAGTAATGTAAAAAAAAAAACCTTTTCAGTAAGCAGTAAACAAGACAATGAATAACGGCAGTCATCTGCTGTTCAACTGCAAGTGGCACTTCCTCTGTTTAATCAACCATGTTGTCTACAAGATCCTCCAGGTAAGTCCTGCCAGCTTTCTAAAACACTACCAGGGTTTCGACCATTCTTATCTATGTAAGTGACTTCTTCCAGAGGAAACAGAGAGAAATCTCATCACCAGGTCCCTGATGACAACACTTCCTTGGGGTAGGGACCCATAGCAAGCTGCTTCTTCTACATCTCACCAGGTCAGCAGGTACCACTAGAAGAAGGCATCTGATACACAAATTCCTAAGACACAAAGGCGATAAAAGTAATGACAACATCTTGAACTGTATTCAGAAACCACCTTAGCAGCCTGTGCAGCTCTCATTGTACGACTATAGAACAGGTAAATTAGGCTTAAACTATGACTAATCAGGCTACTGCATTTTAGAAATGGTATTCAAGGTCACATGAGTTGCAACCCTGAAATGACAGCCAAGAATCATTATTAACAAAGATTCTTGATTCAGTAATAGCTAAATTGGTACCTGGAGATGGAGCTGTACAAATGATTTCAATTTGCTCTTCCTGCAGAAGTTGTGAATGTAGGGAGTATAAATCAAATATTATAACTGCTGTTTTATTATAATGCTCATGCTAATGAAAAGTTGGTAAAACTGTGTATATTCTAATGCAGAGGTATCAAACTCAATTTCATTGAGGGCTCCATCAAAGTTGTGTTTGACCTCGGAGGGCTGGGGGGGGGGGGGCATAGCCATGGTGGGCATGGCTGGGGGTGGGAATGGGTATGGTGGGCGTGACACGGGACTCAAATTAGGGGCAGCTATGGTGGCCAAGTGCTAATGCAGGACTTCCCTAAAACCCTCCTTCTCTCTCATTATATCCTTTCTTCCTTCCTTTTCTTTTTCCTTCCCTCTTTATTCTCCTTTCTTCTTCCTTCCCCTCTTTATTTTCCTTTCTTGCTCTCTTCCCATCTTTCCTACTTTTTCTTTGTCTTTCCTCTTTCCCTTTTCCCTTTTCTGTCCCTTCTTGCATGCCTGAGTGCAAAAGAGGAAACATTTATCCTTTTGTTGTTTTTAGTACTCTGCCAGTGAAAACGGAGCCCAGAGGGGCAGCCCCCCCCCCAGCTCCATTTCTGCTGGCACCGTGGGCCAGTCCTTTGCTGTTTCCAGGCTGGCTCCATGGGCCGGATCTAAGTACCTCATGGCCTGGATTCGACTCGCAGGTCTTGAGTTTGACACCACTGTTCTAATGTATATGTCTGTAAACTTGATATAAGAGATATGGATTTTAAAAAAAAATATAGTGTATGGTACGTGTTAACCAGGGATCACTGAGGTGGCTGGCTGCCTTTGTGAAAGGAATTTTTTTGGGCAGTGTTATCTTTACCTGAGGGATACCTGTAGGCAATCTGGGAAGGCTCTTTTCTTGTCCCTACGCAGTTTATTCGCTCACAGGAATCGAGCCACTGACCTCAGCAGTGCACAGGCCCAGCGTCTTACCATGTGAGCCACTGGGGCCCCTAGACATGAATTATTAAATGGTTCGTCAAGAACTTAGTGATTTTTGTCAATGGAGAAGAAAAGTTTGGAATCTGGGTAGATGTTAATAACAGATAACATAACAGAATAAGATTGCATCCTATAATTTTACAGTATTTTATTTTTCATCCTGTGCACTTTATTTATGTACCTGCTTGTCACTATTTTACTAATAAATTTAGATGTATTTATTTACTAGTACTACTATGAACTAGTAGATATTATAACAGTGTTATATGCAAGTGTTGTTTTTTGCGCTATATGTCTAGCCCTGTTCTGCATGGATATAGTAGTCCTTGGGCAACAGTTATCCCCAGGCAACAAGTAAAGATCTCTATAGCAACTTTAGAGCAATGCTAAATTCATGACAAAACTATCCCTCAACAGATAAACTAATGTGGACGATCTATCAATTTCTGATAATTTTTTGCAATTTCTTGCCATTTCTTATATGCAGCAATTATTCTTCATTACATAAAAGGGTGAAAATTACTGTTCAGTTGTTGGCCTTCAGCTTTTGAAGATTTCAATTCTCCTTTGGAAGAAAATTAATGTCAATAACCTTAACCAGTCCTCTACTTCACTATGCCACTCACATAAACATTGCCAGCAAATGAACAATAACAGCAAAACATCAGCTTGGGATATGTGGTTCCCTGGAATAATTGCTAATGAAAGGGCTGATTCCAAGAAAAGAAAAAAACAATTGATAAATAACTCTTTACCTCTTTTGGATATTGCCAACTTTCTGATCTGAACTAGGATAGTGTGTCCTGGATCTTTGTGTGTTTGTGTGTGTGTGTATGTATGTGTACAGCATCTTTGCTTAAAAATGGGGAAGGCAATATCATGCTTTGTTATTAATTAGGTGTTACCTTGATATTCCTATCCAACATGACCCTACACTAGTGTAAACTTTAGTTCTTTTGGCTTAACAAGATAAGCCTTTTTATCAAAAATGTTCATCATGTGTCAACTTTCCTCAATAAATTATTGCTGCCCAAAGTCATATATCAACAATTAAATTTCCTGCAGCTGGAAGGTATTTTAAAAAGATTTAACTCTAGGATAACGGAAAACCACAGGGATTACACTGTAGGTGCTAACAAATGCTAACAGGGAAAAAGAGTTTCAGCATTGAAATGGGAACACTTAAATTCATCAAAGTAGATTTTTAAAGACTGTTAACTAATTGATGCTTTATGGGCATCGTAACACAGAAGGCAAAATGGCAAATCAGAAAAAGTAAGAGATAAAATGTGCAGCTCAGTTGCTCGAAGAAATAAATGAAAATACAGTTGTCTGTAATACAATATATTATAGCATGGAAATTTGAAGTAATACAAAAGTCTAACATTCACATCACATCTTCAATAATCTAGATACAGACATGGAAGACGAAAAAAATCTGACACAAAAGTTGACCATCTCAATCGCTATAAACTGGAATCTCAAAAGATGGCAAAAGACTTCTCTCTCATGTCCTGAGTCTAATGAGTACCCATGCCTGCAATGTAAATAGCCAAAAGTTCTATTCAAAAACACTGGTAGTATAAATGGCAGGGGACTGGATTTATTAGATTCTAGTTTAGGTGCAAAAAATATTACTAACTTGTGATACCTTCAACTCCCATCAGAAAACCTTCCTAATCAGCACCCAATCATCCAAACATCTAGCTTGACAAGCACTAGGATTAGAGACATACTCACCCCAATTTATCAGAGTGTGGCGAGCCTTATTTGGCAAGTTTTATTTTACAACCCTCCCTCCTTTAACCTCTCATCTTTCAGTTGCCACTTCTGGAGGGGTGGGATATCAAATGAAACCCTTTGAAAGCCAAATGTCCCCCTGTTAACATTCTGTGTAAATTGACCCTTTTTAAAACACTGCTTTCTTTCCCCCTGTGGCAATGACAAGGATACAAAGGAAACAACATTTGGAGTGATTTTCTTATCTCAGGAGAGCCAAGGAATGTCCCTCAGGTGAGATTGAAGACAAACATCAATTAAACCCCATTTCTTATTAACAGCTGTACAAGCTTCAACAGACTTACCTTCACCCACTTTTATGTAAACATTTCTGGATATTTTAAATTCAGTGAAGGATGTTACTGCTCCATATTCCTTTTCAGCCCACTCTAACAGATGCTTATTTCCTTGAGGAAGGGGTTTCTCTTCTCTCTTTGCTGTCAAGGAGAAGCCTTCCTTCTCAAACTGCACAATGGAGCCTGCTGAAAGCTGAGGAGATCAGAAGACATATTTAATGCGACAGTCACCTGCTACCAAACAATTGTCTCTTCAAAAACTTACCAACCATAAAACCGTGACTTTAAACTGTGAAACTGTCTCCCACTACCTAAATACACTATATTGCAATCATTTGGATAACTTGAAGTCCCTTTAAATAGAATATCACACCAAGAACATGGATTTCAATTCTTCTCTTTTAGCTATCAAGACTCAATATGGATGAGAAGATATGACCTTCTAGAAAGAAAAGGTGCATACAGATTTCAAACATGGACCCAAATGCTAGATATTTCTTAACAAGATCTTTTATATTATATGCCTAAAAATAGGAAAAAACCCAAATATTACATAATTGTGAAAATAACAACAAAAATGCTGATTCTTTTGGGGGCTACCTTTACCTTAAAGAAAACAGCTTGTGACTACCTTCTACAAGCTGTCACTCCCCAGTTGTGGTGGGACACCTGTCAGAACCACCAATAAACAGTGACTGAGAATTTTAGGTCCTGTAATTCCAGCTTTAGAAAAGATGAGCTAAGGTAATGTAAAGAAGAGGATGAAACACTAAGATATCTGCTCCAGTATGAATTCTGAAACCAGAGGCACTTCAATAGCTCATTTTTATCAAGCTTCCTCACTCACGCCTGTTGAGGAAACAGCAATTTGAGTGCCTTTCCTGATTTGCACAAAGCAGTTTAATAAAGAGTAGGGGAACCCTTGCGAATGGGAGACTCTTATTTTATGCTGTACCCCTATATTGTACTGCATATGAAGTTGAATTATGATTTAATATTGGGCTCCTATTTACTATACAAGAAAACAGAACATGGTTCTGTTCATATGGTGAATGAATAAAATTCACTCAGATATACATATAATAATTGAATACAAAAAAATATGAGCTTATTAATGATACGTCATTATTCACCATTTTTCTATATTCCCATCTTTTCTCTTTTTAAATATATTCTTTTATTAAAATTATCATAATATAAAGTACAAATGAGAGGTACAAAAGTAACAGAGAAGTGGGGGAGAGAAAAGAAGGGGAAAAAGAAGTGTGGGATGAGGAGAAAAAAGGAAAAAAAGCATTTTATTCCAATTTTTTTCAGCACAGTAGGATAACATAAAATAAAATATAGCCTTTTTTAAACTTTCACATGTTTAATTAGCCATTTCTATAACAACAAACATTTCGAATCAGAAATCCCATGTTATGTTTTTCTTTCTTAAGCACAAATCCTAGTAGTTACTGAGTAGAAACAAAACTGGATATATGCTTTTCTTTAATTAAATTGGCCCCATTTCTATATTTCATTCAAAGTTTTGTTCTATAGATTCATTGTCATTTTTCAAGGCCAATTTGATACAAAATGGCTTTCATGCTATATATAAGCCCAAGCAAGCTAACTGATGCAATGAAATAAAATCCTGAGACACAATAGGATTGTACTGATCCTGCAAGAAAGAACTTTCTTATTCTTAAAGCTGCTCTTTGAGTCAAGTCAATGATGAGAGAAAACATTTAAGCTACTATGGAGCAGTTCATGTAACATCAAACCAATCTCAAAGTTCCTTAAGTGGAAGAAATAGATCAGTGAAATGCTTTATGGCATGTGCTCAAGGTTAATGGAAATTGATCTTTTGGATCACTATCACTGCTAACCAGTGTCATTTAGATAAATCTTAAGCCCATGTCACACTGAACCAACAGATGCAAAGAGGATGTAAAACGGACAAAAAACCTTACCATCCGTTCGAAAACGCGATGTACTCACTGCCTCTGTTTGGCTTCCTCTCTATCCGTCCAGCATCCGTTTATGGACGTTTCATCCGCTCCAAAAGTTTTGGGCTGCCTAAAACTTTTGCGCGGAAAATGTATCCAGTTCGTCCGTTCTGCATCCGCTATGCATCCGCTACGCATCCGTTACACATCCGCTATATCCGCTAGACATCCGCTACGCATCCGCGCAACTCCATCCGCCCGGAGGTAGGGAGGAAGCGGAACGGACGCAGAACGGATGCAGAACGGATACCTAGCGGATGCAGCATGGAAACAAAGCGTTTAAAACGGAAAAAACGTTCGCAGAGGGGACCTATCTCGGATATTGAGGATGCCTAGAGGATGCCTAGCGGAAATCCTATACTGCCTATAAAAAGGGGGAGCAACTCGCCTGCATCGCACTTTCAGAACAGCAGCCCAGCGGTGCAGACCTCTGCAGCCTTCATCTGCCTCTTCCTCTTCCACAGCATCCAGTCATGTCCACCGTGGATTGTAAAAAAGTCCTTTTGGCAGCCACCATCGTTCTGCAACAGTGCGAAGCCATCTGCAGGCTCTTTGAACACTACTGCGAGAAGAAAAGGACAAGCTGATGGTACAACAAGCTGATGGTGGCGCTCAGGAACGAAGACACTTGGGCATTCCAGAACTTCATGAGGATGCCTCCAGCCATGTTTGACGAAGTTGTGCAGCGGCTGACACCCAGGTTGACCAAGGCAAACACCAGCATCCGGCCCAGCCTGGAACCTGGGCTCAAGGTGGCACTCACTCTGCGCCACCTGGCCTCAGGGATCACATACACGAGCATGCAGTACGGCTGGAGGGTGCCACACAACACCATCAGCATTGTGGTCAGAGAAGTGGTGCAGGCCATCATCGAAGAATACAAGGAGGAGCTCCTCCAGTACCCCTCCACTGAAGAAGGATGGAAGAAAGTTGCAGAGCAGTGGTATCAGAGATGGAACTTCCCCCACACCGTTGGAGCCATTGATGGCAAGCACGTGGCCTGCAAAGCGCCAGCCAACTCAGGGTCCACTTATTACAACTACAAGGGCTTCTTTAGCATCATCCTCTTCGCCATGGTCGATGCTGACTACAAGTTCATGTACATCGATGCTTCAGGCAACGGCTCATCTTCAGATGCCCAGGTATACAACGCCAGTCACCTCAAGGAGGAGCTGGAAGGCAACCTCATCGTGGGCTTCCCAGATCCAGAACCCCTGCCCAACGACACACAAGATGTGCCCTACTTCATCGTGGGGGATGACGCCTTCTTCCTCACAACCTACCTCATGAAGCCCTACACCTCCAGACTCCTCACCCGTGAAGAGAGGATCTTCAACTACAGGCTGTCCAGGGCAAGGCGGGTGGTGGAGAACGCCTTTGGCATCCTGGCCAACAGATTCCAGGTACTTCTCACCACCATGCAGCATTGCCCAGAGACTGTGAGGAGGATCATGGAAGCTTGCTGCATCCTGCACAATCTCATGCGCATCCGCTACCCAGTCTTGCAGAACAGGCTCGTGGACCTCCAGCAAGGCAATGGGGACATGGAGCCTAGGGAATGGAGGCAAGGGCGAAACCTGATCGACACTGAGGATGTGCAAGGCCCCAACAGAGCCTCACGTGAAGCGAAGAAGCAGCGCAACCTCCTGAGACAATGGTGCAACTCCCCAGCTGGAGCAGTGGAGTGGCAAGACAGGATGGTAGATGCTTAATGGATGCTTCCTTCAGACTGTCTCATCACACGGATGAGATTGGGCCATGTATGTTTGGTTGGCCTACAATGAACAGGGCGTTTAATAAAGAGTTGTGTTTATGTTGACATGTGTGGATAATTATTACATTATTATTGATAATAAAGGGCTGTAGGTGTGGCACCTGGGAGGCTGGACCATACAGTCCCACTATGCTTGCACTGGAGGTTTATTTATTCCACTGCTATCCTAACCCATCCCACTGCTATATTAACCCATCCCACAAGCATGCAAAGGCTTAAACCATTTCTAAAAGTTTCCATCAAGACTTTATTAAAAAAAAGAAATGAAACAAGTGTGTGAATCATAAATAGACTTTATTAACAACAAGGTATAAAATAAAAATGAGTCTCTGGCACTCCTCTTGGTCGCTCAGTCTCAGGGGTGGAGGGTCCAGGTGCTGTGGAGGTGGCTGGTGCTGGAGTGCTTGTCATCAGCTCCTCCAGAAGCAGAAGCAGCAGAAGCCCCAGCCCCAGAAGAGCGAGCCCGTGCTGCAGAAGCCCCAGCAGAACCAGAGTGAGGGCCAGGGGGCGGGCTGGTAGCCCTGTCCCTCTTGCCAGGGCTGGCAGCAGATGGCTGAGGCTTGCTCTGCTTCCGCATGGTTGTGGGGTTGCTGGCTGGCAGGGAGGCTGGCAGGAACCAAGGCTGGCAGGAAGGCTGGCAGGGGAGGCTGGCACCAAGGCAGGCAGGAAGGCTGGCAGGGAGGCAGGCACCAAGGCTGGCAGGCAGGCTGGCAGGCAGGCACCAAGGCTGGCACCAAGGCAGGCACCAAGGCAGGCACCAAGACTTGCAGGGAGGCAGGCACCAAGACTGGCAGGCAGACATGAACCAAGGCTGGCAGGAAGGCTGGCAGGCAGGCACCAAGGCTGGCAGGCAGACATGAACCAAGGCTGGCAGGAAGGCAGGCAGCAAGGCTGGCAGCAAGGCTTGCAGGCAGGCTGGCAGTGAGGCTGGCAGCAAGGCTGGCAGGCAGACATGCAGGCAGGGCAGGCAAGGCAGTCTATGTGTCCGGCAGCAGGTCTTTCCTCTGAATGGCGACCTGCTTCCGAGCTGCTTCCGTTATATCTGCGGGGCTGACGCAATGCATCCTCCCCGCATGCGCAATTAACGTCAGGCATCCATTAAGCTTCCGCTGTGCATCCGCTAGGCTTCCGCTCTGCATCCGCTTCATCCGCTGTGCATCCACTCTGCATCCGCTCTTTCCGTTCCGCATCCGATTTGCTGAGGCCCCCCGGAAGCCCTGCGGATGTGCCATCCACTCCCATCCGCTTCCATCCGCTGGGCTTCCGTTCCACATCCGTTTTGCATCCGCCCTGCGTCCTCCCCGCGTCCGTGTTATCCGCTCCGGTTATGCAAATTTTTGCCCCTTTTGAGAGCAGATAACAATGGATGGAACATTTTGCTTGTCCGCTGTGTCCTTTTTGCATCCGTTGGCCAGTGTGACATGGGCTTTAGATGGTATGAACTGGTAGGCTAACCACTAAGCTAAATAAGGAGGTGAAATGATCCCAGAGTACTAGAAACTAATACACTCTGGAAAATTGCCTAACCTTTGACAATTATTTTCATGGACTTATGTATGGCAGCTAAAAAATCAACACGTGAATCCTCATTAGTGTTTCATTTAACAGTTATGGATATCAAAGAATAGTGCAAGTCATGCTTACTATTTTAAAACAGATGTCAGCAGTACATGTGTTCTTAATCAAATTAAATCCTATCTCAGAGGGATGAAAATTGGAAAATTGATAACTTGTCTTTCATGTTGTCAGATTCATAGAGCATTACTTCATAGGAAACTTATTCTGGTGGGAAAGAAGGAAAAGATCTGTTTGAGAAATGCCCACAGCAACCAAGTGAAATAAACTAATGTGATTATTTCTATAAGACACTTTTTTCTAAAACACTGTGATCAATGATTGTCATTTTGAACATCACCAACACTCAATAGAATTTTGTTTCAGACAACATGTTGCAAATAGATATGAAGATACCTTTGGATGACTAACTGGAAGCATATACTGATATACTCTCAAACAGTGACTTTGGGCAGGATATTAATAAAAATCAAGAATTTATAAAAGGGTCTCAGAGACCGTCAGGACCTTCCTTTGACAATCATTGTCCTAGATAATCAAAGTAGAAGAAATCCTGTGACATTCTATCCATTTTTGTTGGAATATTACTATTACTACTACTACTAACAACAACAACAACAACAACAACAACAACAATAATAATAATAATAATAATAATGTGAAGATCTTGTGGGACTTTCAAATATAGGCGGATCATCATTTAGAACACAACATGCCAGATATCACAGTTGTTGAAATCTGAAGCACACAATTTATCGATATCACTGTACCAGGAGACACCAGAGTCAAAGAAAAAGAACTAGAAAAAAAACTATAAAATATCACGACCTGGCCATCGAATACTTGATTATGTCATATGAAACATATGACAGTGATATCCACTGTCATCAAGGCACTTGGCATCATGACAAAGAATTTTTCAAAATACATCAAGAAATTACAGCTTCCTATAATAACACCAACAGAACTGCACAAAACTGCTACTCGGAACATTGTATATTTTAAGAAGATACTTGGTTGATACCTAGGATGCTGGCATCAATGTGTATCAACCACCAGTGCCAGTCAATAATATTTGTGATACATTTTTAAATGTTCAGTTGACTTTCATATTTAATGAGTAAAAGATAACAACAACAACAACAACAACAATAATAATAATAATTGGGATCTGCTCGCATAATCCGCCTATGCATCATGCAGTCCTAAACACTTGGGAAGTGTTTGACTAGTGATTTGTGATATGAAACCCAGCATAGTTACCTCATTTGATGTGTACACTGTTGTTTAACAACAACAACAGCAACAACAACAACAATTAATAATAATAATAATAATAATAATAATAATAATAATAATAATAATTGATTAGTTGTAAGGCCATGCAATGTACAAGGCAATAATTAGGCCACAAATAATAGAAAAAAGTAAAAGACAGAACTAAAAGAAAATATAAATCATGTTTCTATATCAACACTAAAATTGACCCAGTCTGTTTATTTGGTTTTAGTATCCAAGCAATTTCATAAGTTCACACAATAGTAACTGGGCCAGAAAAGATTGCCAATTTTTATTGTCCATTAACATGTGTGATAATGCTCTATTTGTTGAAGATCCAGAACATTCAAAAACAAACAACCATTAGAAGAAAACAAACTGTAAACAAAATGTATCCATTGTACATTTACCAATCAATGTAAACTATTTGCCATATTTAATTCACATTTCATTATACAGGTGTTCACATGAGGGTTCAATCAACACAACATCTATGCTATGGTTATCCTTTCCATCACAGAATAACACACACAATTGTTACAACAATGGATGTCCAGTGCTTCCATTGTGTTAGATCTGCAGTTCCAGAATGGGACTGCATAGCTACCTCCATGTCCACAAATGAAGTGCACAATTGAGTGTCTTCTTTGAACCTGAAGGACTATCACATATCTTACAAAAAGGAGTTTCTGCTGGAGTGATATAGCATTTCCAGACTGGTAAAGACACTCCCTTTAAAACAAAAGTTTATTTAGGTCTGGCAAATCACAACAACCTACTGTACATAACAACCATTCTCTCTTTACTAGATTAGATTTTAAAATACAAACTAAACCTGCTTCAGATCTTAATGAGCTTTTTTTGATGGTCATGTGACCACATTACATCATTTCATTTTAAAAAAGAAATTATATTCAGTGCAGTGCTTCATATATCAATTTTACTAGAGGGCTTCTAAAAGAATAACCAGATTTGTATAAAATGGGAGCCCCAAATGTCATTAATCTACATTTCTCTAAACTTTTTTCTGTCCATTCATTACCTGATAGTCTCAACACATCTTCCTAATGTTTGGCAATATGCAGTATTCATAAAACAAATCTCAATTTAATGAAATATGCTTGTAACTTGTGCTGCAGTTTTTTATGGGATATGGAATATTATTAATTGAAGTTACTAGAGTATTTTTGAAGGAGCAAAAATATTTACTCTCAATTCACACATCGTGCTGTGCTAATATGCACTGCACTAAGGCAAACTCCTGGGCTTATCTTGTGCCTTGTTTTTCCCCCCAGACATATTAAATGTGCCATTGGATGCACATTCATGCATAAATACATCCACATAAACCATAAAAGTCAGCTTTATTTTTTAAAGTGAAGGTTTGATTGTCTAAGGCAATATCCTGCACCTGTTCACTTTGAATCTTATTTTTCATGTTTCATAGCTCACCATATAAGAGGCCTCTTCCACTGAAGAAATGGAAAGGGGGAAATTATGCATATAAAGTATTATTTCATATCTTTTCATTTCTGTTGTTCTGGGCAATGTCTAAAGAAGAAGTTACATGAATGGAGTGCTAAATCATGGGCCAATCTCAGGTTGGAACCAGGAATCCCACACCCTTCATCCCCTAGAAATGAAGCAAAGAACCAAAGTGCAGAATACAGCAAAACCTAATCCTAAACAGGAAAACTGTTTTAAAGCCCTTCCTGTTAAAAAACAACAACCAGTATGCAGTTAAATGCCTGGGAACCCTTTTATCACCTAGAAAGTTATTTGAATCTTCAGTCCTGGTAGCTTGCAGGTCTTCAGACAAAATAACATCAAGCAGTCTGGAGGAAATTAGTTAATGAGCCAATCATCTATTCAAAGCTTTTATATTTTGCAAGGTTTCTAAAGTGTTAGGTCAACAGCATAAATGCATCAAAAGACCATACTTCAGCGCGTAGGCTAAGTACATGCTGCTCTCATTTGACCCCATCAAGATGAAATAGCCACACTGCCCTTCTAAGATTACAAAATGTGGGGGAAAGCCATTGGCTGGCCAGTCAACACAATGCTATGCTGTGGTTTCCAACTTTTGAATAAAATAATTAATTCTAATTAAGCTTTACGTGACTGCCTAATTTACAAATAAAGTCTGGAATCAAGTGATGGAGACAAGAGCAAAGAAGGACTCTGCTGTGCCTGCCAGGTCTCAAAAGTTTTACTACGAGGGCTTAAGGCTACATTACATGCGCCAAGCATGTTATTTTTTTTGGATGATGTTCAAGAAATTCTTCCAGAGGAATGAAAAGGCAGCCGTCAATTGGTTTCACTCCTTTTCATCAGACATTAACTGCTTTCTCATCAGACATTAACTGTCTTTCAGAAGAGTTAGGGCCGTTCCGGAAATCTCCAGGATGTGAAAGTACATCTGGCTTGAGAAGGTAACTTTTGAGGCAAACAACTGGACATACCTGAAGTGGCATGAAGGGACATAGAGTTGGGCTATGTTGCCAAGCACTTTTTCACATGCACAAAGCGCCAAACTGAATGGAGAGCAAGGTGGGAACTGGTTAATTACACAGGTTTTTATGAGCAATATAGATGAAATGTTTCATCATGCCATCTTCAATTGTGGATTTTCACCGCAGAACAATCACTGAAGGTTGATTCACAGAGAGATCAGAAAGACTTGTAAGACTATTTGTGTCTGTGTGTGCTTGTGCATTTTGAACCCTGGATAAATTTCTGCAGTTTTCTTGGCAAGAAGTGGTTTGCCATTGCCTTTTTTCCTGGGGCTGAAACTGAGGTGGAATTCAGCAGGTTCTGACCAGTTCTGGAAAACCAGTAGTGGAAATTTTGAGTAGTTCAGAGAATGGGCCAATACCACCTGATTGGATATTTTACAGTATCCTTCCCCTGCCATGCCCACCAAGCCATGCCCACTGAACCAGTAATAAAAAAAAATTGACTCCCACCACTGAGTTGAAAGGGAGGAACTGATCCAAGATCACGCAGCTGGCTTTGTACTTAAGGCAGGGCTAGAACTTCCAAGTATTAATCTGGTGCCTTAACCACTATACCAAACTGACATTCTTGCAATGCTATTAAACAAAAATAGCAATTCCTTTTCTGAATGATGGGTGTAACCTGCCTGAACTTTCATTCTGAAGCCGGATTTAATCACCATAATGACTGTGTCAGCAGTTATTTTCCTCACTTATTCCCAGTACTTGGTTCCTGTTTGTGGCAAATAAACACTTGTCCATTGCTTGTGTGACAGAGCAGAAGAAAATATCCTAATTAATATCCTATATTAGTTAATACCCTGCTAATTATTTGCAATATACCTTGTCAATATGTGATTATGTGTAAGCATGTAACTGCTGCAGGCAAACAAGTGACAATAATCTATGGACAAAGGGAATTATATTTTCTAATTGGAAGACTAAATTATCTAGTTCCATAAGACCTGAAGTTGTCTTTAAAATAAATCAGAAAGTTATGCACGCTATTTGTCTGAAGATTACTTGCCCAGCCAACTGGCTAGCTAACAACTCCTCTGCCAAAGCCTGTAGTTATGAAAGTGTCTGCCTATCAGTGTGACAAACTTCACCTGTCACTACTTGGCCTTCATTTTTATAAACAAACATGTAATTGAGGCTAAGAAATGTAACCCTCCACAACTATTGTGAACTTTATACACAAGGAGTTCTATATAAGGGTCTGTTTCAACATATTCTCTGGTCTTCTGCAGTGACCTTGTTCACTCTTTTCTCAGAACAATGACTTGGCTTTGGGCACTTTTCTTTTCCCAAACAAGGCATGCCGAGTAGAATGAGAAATTATCTTAATCCTAGAACTTGGGCTAGTTTTTAAAAATATTCATCCTTTGGGAAAAATGAAATCCTTTAAAAAGTAAGATTAACCCTGAAGTAAGCCACCATATGTCTTAACACTGCTGTTCTCTCTGCTCCCAATAGTCTCATGATTTAGTCCATAAAGGGCCACCCAGGTATCCCTCCTGGAGAGATGGCCTACAGTTGGAATCTTCCCCAGTGACCATGATTTGAAGGGGAAACTGAAGTATGAAATACTTTACCCTTTTCACCGAGTGAAACCATGTCAGAGTCCGAGCATCTAGTAGTCATCTTAGTGTCTATTAAAAGTAAAGACTGATGTTCTGCAGATTCTTCACTTAAATATGGCTTTAATGCGAGCATGTGTGTATGTGTGTGTGTATCAACATACACTTAGTTATACATACATACATAATGTTCTTTACACCTCTGGTCCTGGGTTCAACACTTAATTATGTTGAATTAATTGTTCTAAGTGGTTTTTATAGCATGTTTTCATCATTGGTTTTATTTTACGCTGCTGGTGTCAACTTGTGTGAAATGGGTGGCCATATAAAGTTGATACAATTCATTTAGTGCCCATTTGAAGTTACAATGGCACTAAAAAAAGTGACTTAGGACCATTTTTTCGCACTTATGACTATTGCTGCATCCTCATGATTACGTGATCAAAATTCAGATGCTTGGCAATTGGCATATATTTATGATGGTTGCAGTTTCCTGGGGTCATGTGATCTTCAACCTTCTGACAAGCAAAGTCAATGAGGAAACCAGGTTCATTTAACGCGTGTTACTAACTTAACTGCAGTGATTCACTTAACAACTGGGGCAAGAAAGATTATAAAATAGGGCAAAAATTCACTTAACAAATGTCTCACTTTGCAATCAAAATTTTGGCTCAATTGTTTTGTAAATCAAGGACTATCTGTAAAGCATCTGATGTGAAGAACCAATAGAACCAGTGGTTTGGACTGAATATAATTCCCAGACAAATAGTGTACACCATTCAAGACATGGCACATTTGACTCAATCAGGAACAGTCCATGAACTGAATTAAGAACCAGGAACAAAGCTAAAACATTTCTTTATAATTCTGATTGGGATCCAAATAAAATGGTTTGTATTGTGTGAAAATACCATTTCCCTGAAAATAAGACCTATCCCCAAAATAAGACCTAGCATGTTTTACATGTGTATCTAATATAAGCCCTACCCCCCCAAAAAAATAAATTAACCGTACTTAAGAACCTGTACAGCCAGCTACCCTCCCACTTCATCTGGTTGCTCGTGGTGCTGCAGCTACAAGGCAAGACAGGATGGTGGTGGAGCTGCCCATGCACTCTGGACCAGCTTACCTCAGGGCCCCTGCACCCCAGCCATCCACTCCCCAACAGCTGCCTCATGGTGACAGCATCAGCACCCATGTGCAGCAGGAGCTCATGTGACCTCCAGTCCACTTCTTCTGTTTGCTTGCGGCCCCAATGGAGTAGGAGGCCAAGTGGTATGTTGGTGCCGCAGCCACAAGGTGAGGCAAGTGTCAGGGTGGCGTGGCTGTGGGCCCAAGCTAAGCCTGTTCCCGATTGAGTCAAATGTACCATATCTTGCATGATGTACACTATTTGTCTTTTATATGCCTTTCAGCCTCTATTAGCCAGTGGCCATGTATGTATAATTTAGGATTAAAAGTTCATGTCAACCTAAATCCTATCAGTGAGAAGTGGCAACTGTCTGCTTTCGGGGAAAGCAGAAGTATTTACATCTCCATCACAAACAATATATTGCTACCACAAAAATCTGCATATGCTTAATAATTACATCTTGTAAATAGCAAATGTACGCAGGATGCATGGTTTTGGAGAATTAATTTACAAAATCCTAATTCAATGAATTAGAAAAGGAGTCATCCAGGGACTCCCTAGTGGAAGATCAGACAAGTCAGATCTTGTTGGCAGATCAGTGGGTAAGATAACATGTAATAAAACTACTTTCCCCCCCTTCCATTTAAGAAATGATTAATCCTGGAATCTCTAGAAGTGGAAGTGGGCATCTTTTTAGCATAAATCTCTGATAAATGTGGAAGAGAGAGAAAACATTACTCTTTCTAGGGAATTTACATCTTTCACTTATTGAATGTTACACAATTTATAGAATTTTTTTCTTTCTCTTATAGCAGACATCATCTGCTTGGTGGTGAACAGAATAGGTACACCTATTAAGGCAGCAGAGAGAAAGAAAAGTGTACTGAAATAGAAACCAGGGGTGGGATCCTACCAGTTCACACCTATTCGCTAGAACCGGTTGTTAACATTCTAAGCAGTTTGGAGAACCGGTTGTTAGAAGAAATTACTGGCCTAATCCTGTAAGGAAGGCAGGAAGGAAACATTCTGGTGTTGCTTACAGAAACTGCCTCTCCGTTAACCCTTATTACATTTCTGGCAGAACTGGACTTCCTGTCTCAGGAATGTCTCTGGAGTTGTTTTTTTTTCCTCCTTTGCTGGTACTTATGTGTGGAGTGACCATTCAAAGTTACAATGGCACTGAAAAAAGTGACATGACCATTTTTCACACTTACGGCTGTTGCAGCATCCCCACAGTCTTGAGAGGTTAGGCAAGGAGATGCGTGCCTCGATGTGAGTGATATTGAGTTGGCCACGCCCAGCCAGTCATATGACCCCCAAGCCATGTCCACCAACTAAGCCACACCCACAGAATCAGTTGTTAAAAAATTTGAATCCCACCCCGATAGAAACATTTACCAACTGATGATTTTCATAATCAAATGACCTCTGGCCACCAAATTTAAGTAAATGTTACCTTTCTTTGGGTTTAGTATATAGGCTATTTAGTATATATTAGTTGTATGAGATTATAAATATTCATTCTGTCTAAGAATATGTTATCTGTCAAAAGCCTTTCCCCTAAAACATGCAGTTTTGATAAATAAGTGACTAAAAAAGAATATACATCTATTCTTATTAATAGGGACAATGTGTTTGCCCTGCCAATTTTATCTGTTATTAGTTGATATTTCAAGTCTGCTGATCCATTTTATACTTTAATAGTAAATATCCTCCCCCCACCCCTTAATTTATTTTGGTGTTACTATAATTTAACAAACATTTATCTTCCTTTCTTTTGGTATGGAACATCACTTCAATTTCATTTGTAATACAACAGAGGAAAATACTAAAAGATTGCCTAGTGCCAAAGATACTTTTAAAAGCAAGCTAATCTTTGCTTCTCAAGATATACTGAAGTAAAACATGTTTTAAGTGGCATTTAATGTATTGTTGCTGAAAGTAAAATAATTTTTAAGCAGATGAAATAAGGGATGGAAGTTTTTTTTTTTTTTTTTCATGCTAACGAGACCTCAGTTACATCACTGTCTTTGGGGTAGGATTCTGCCAAAGCATTTATTTGAGGTCAGACTGCATATGCTTCTTGTAAAAGAAACAACAATTATTTAAACTTAAATCCCTAAGGAAGAAAAATATGCACTGTATGCATCCCTTCCAATGCCCTAATCAACAATGAGCGGTGGTCCGTGCTTATTATGAACTTAACTTTCTGAAACAGAACTTTTAATACAATGAATCTAACAAAAGCTTTTAATGCAATGAGTCAATCGACTGTTCTCCAAATGGTCAATTTGGAGAATGCAAAGGCTACTTTAAAGATGCTCAGGACAATGCAACAATTTCAAGTGGAAAATGGAATTTGTCTATCTGAATTCAGATAGACATGAGCAAATATACAGATTTTGTGATCTATTTGTTTTTTACATCTAAATCATTCAATTCTTCATCAATAGTTTAGCTTCTTCTTTTTCTTACAGAGTGTAAGTTAATCATAAAATACACAAAACTGGGAAAGGTTCTCACTTAATAAGCACAAGTTTGTGTGGGGTGGATGGGTGGGTAGGAATGTGTTTTCTCTATATTTTAGTGTACAGAATAGCAATAGCATTTAGATGTCTATGATGATTCTCAGTCATCCAGGTCATGGTGGTCCCAAATGTGCTTCTTGGATGAGAAACAAAAAATCTTCAAAGAAAGACCAGAAAGTCCAGTTGCCTCTTGAAAAAGCACCTTTGGGACAATAGCACTTAGATTTATATACTGCTTTACAGTGCTTTACTCTAAGTGGTTTACAGAGTCAGCATACTGATCCCAACAATCTTGGTCCTCATTTTTACCAACTTGGAAGGATAGAAGGCTGAGTCAACCTTAAACTGATGAGAATTGAACTGCTGGCAGTCAGCAGAATTAGCCTGCAATACTACATTCTAATCACTACACCATTGTGGCTCTTATTGTACTGGAAGTAAAGGTATGTCAAATAATATTGGGAGTGTAAAAGCAAAGAAGGGTCTTTTTATCATCTATTGTGGACATGTGATAAAGCAAAAAAAAAAAAGTCAGAGTATATTCATATTTTAATACAGAAAATTTTGAAAATGGAGATAAAAATAAAATCAGAACTTTTCATTTTGGGCCTAATGAAAAGAAAAAGAACCGGAGAAAACATTTGGAACCTTATAACTATATATGTTCACAGCAGTAAGACTATTGTATGCACAAAAATGGAAGGACACTTCAACCCCTACCATGGAAGAATCTGCAAAACCCAAAGTCAGAGTTTCATTCTTTTCCACATTGATGGAGTTGGCTGAAATGGCAAAACCGAATATAAGTATTTTTGTTTTCATATGGAGAACGCTTCTGAATTTCATGCTCGATGTAGACAAGAATGAAATTCGAACTTTGGGTTTTACAGATTAGACGGATATATCTTAATAGAAATGGCTTGTTTATACTGTTATGGAAAAGTAAAAAGTTGTGATTTGATGTTGATGCCTTATTTTACTGTAACAGAGAGACGGAAGTCAGTGCTTCTTTTTCCTATCTTTCCTCACTTCTCTTCCCTTTCCCTTCCCCCCTCACTGCTCTTCTATTTACTTTTGTATTTTGTATTTTATAATACTCTGTTAACTTAATAAAAATGCTTACACAAAAAAGGGAAGTAAATGCTGCAGCTTTTCCAAATATTCTTTAGTTTAAGGAAATAATAATTACAGTAGTTTGTAAGCTAAGTAAGGATTCCATTATGAATGTTAAGGTTAATGTAATATTATGTTTAACACCTACTTTGGCCAGTATATTGCAGTTCTTTCTGCTAAGTATTTTACCATAGCTATTGAACATACTGTATTGTTCAAGGTCACCAAGTCCTGACAATATTTAATTCTTAATTAAACCACTTTTCTATAGTGAAAATAAGACAAGATTCATCATCCTCTTTCTCTTTCCTTTTTAATCTGGTTGAATATTTTGATATAAGATAATTGCATGGGAAAGCCAGAATAAACAATTCAGCTCCAAGCAGATGATGAGTTATGTTTTGAATTGTAGATAATCTGGAATGTTTTATTCCTAATTTCATTTCATTAGTACTTGAGTCAGATATCTGCCAAAATCCATGTTCACAAAAATGATTCTATCAAGTACAAGTATTAGGGTTTTAGAATATATTGTTTTCATTATTTATCTTGGTGTTAAGTATATCCAGGAACGTTTCAGAACTGGTAATCTGAAATGTAGCCCTTGCTTGACATAAATACAAGGAAGTCTATAATTTCTTTGACTGTTTAGGAAAATACAAACGTGATCAAGAAGACTACAAGCTCCCCAGCAGTGCTTTGAACCACAAACAATGTTTGTGTTTAATTTAAATTTCAGAAAATAATTCTTTACCTGAAGGATTTGTGAAAGGCCAGTTGCCATTTTTGACAGTTTATTTGTTTGATTCACATCTCACCTTTCATTCAGGAGCATAAAGCAGAATACAGAGTTCTCTCCTCCTATTTTACTCTACAGCAACATCCTGGGAAGTAGGCTAAGTAGAGAGAGAGTGACTGGTCGAAAGTCATCCAGTGACATGTTATTTAGAAGGTTGGACTAGGAAATGCCCTCCCCTTACATCAACAGTCCCAACACTTTTAACCACATTATATAGCTTTACTCTATAACAGAGATACACTGGCACATGCACAACATGTGTTCAGCAACTTTAACGTTGATTTCCAATGGAAAGCCAAATGGATCACTGAACACCCAGTCATAGGAGGACATATAAATGACCCCACAAAAAAGTGCCAGGATTTGAACTATCACATCAGCAATGGACAGCCCTGAATAGGATTCTCATTTTACATGGTGTCTGCCAGGACTCTCTGTATAAATGGGGTATAGTATCCTCCCTTCAATGTGACTGTGGGATCCCATGTCAAACTATAGATCACATCATGACTGGCTCTAAGCTGAGGGCATATACCAGTCCAGTATTTGATTTTTTAAAATATAAACGATGCTGCACTTCAATGGCTAGATGGCTTTAGACATTGGTATTTGAACATAGATCTTTTTAATATTTGTATTTTATTGTGTTCTACTAAACTAATATGATATGTTAATATATATTGCTAGCCCCTGTATGATTGTTAACTAAATAAATAGCCAGAACTCTGTTCTACATAGTGGCTGACATACAGTATATTAATTGAAGACTTGGTTATACATCTCTGAGAAATTTACATTAGAATGGATTAGAAAAATATTTATATCTATCTATCTATATAATGAATTAATCAATATATAAATTGCTACACTGTGCAGCTAATATATTAAAACCTGAAACATAACCAATAGCATAAAAAGCAGCACAGAAGATAATGTTAAGGAGAGAAGAGATTGCACAATCCAGGGATCAAAATAATCGTACCTTGATTTTGTTTAGCAAAGGACAGACAGGAATTTTAGTGGGCTATCAAGACTGATGTCAGCCCTTCAATACAGATCAGGTCAACAAAGCAGGCACTCCCATGAATGCTATTTTATTTTTGTTGGGCACAACAACAGCATACTGAAAGTTTCTCTATACCCCATCTCCTACTAAACAAAATCAAGGTGAGGATATTTTTCTCAGGCTCCCTTCAATTTCTGGACTGTGTTATCACATCTTGAATTCCCACAATGGTTCCTTTCCAAAGTCAAATCTAAATTCCTTAGTAGTCCGTAACTACCTATGCTGCTGCATTCTAGACCAGTCAGTTCCAGATGACCTACACTCCAGGTAGATGCTTTGCAATAGTCCAATTGAGAGGCAACCAAGATAGGCTTGACTTTGATCTTGGAAAAGGTGAGAACAGTGCACAAGATATATTTATGCAAAATTCCTTTTCACCATGATTGCCATCTACAGTATTTTTAAATAATAGCCAAGGGTCCAAGATGACTCCTCAATTGTGTACTAATTCTGGTGGATGGAATGAAACTCTGTCCAGAATTAAAGATAGAAGGTTCTCAGATCTAATCCTTAAAACCTACAGACACTTGGTATTTCTAGACTGAAGTCCGTTCTTCCCCATCCATACCCTCACAGCCTCCACACACTGAGAAATAACCTTGACAGGATTATTTGATTGGCCAGGAATAGAGCTGCATAGTTGACTATCATGAGCATTGTCTCCAGGGAGTCCTTGACTACATAGGAGGGACATGGATCTAATACACAGATGGTTATGCATATAACTCCAAGGTCCCTGTCTATTTCTCAGGGTTAACAGGCTTAAACTCTTGCCAGATAACCAAGCCAGGCCATGCCTCAGACAATTTCAAAGGACCGTACAGCTAGAATCAAACTCAGAGCAGATTTAAGCAACTTTATCTAATACATGCCTTGAATAGACTTCCTTCTGCAGAGCTCTAAGCTCTCCCTAACCAGCAAACGCAAGTCACCTCAAACAGAACTGCTATCTGGTTACCTGTAGATGCAATTAAAGCAGAAAATAATTGGGTTTTGCTGCTTATCACGAGGCAAACCTTGATAAAAGATTTTACCAAGTTCAATCAGATTTATTATTTATTCTTCTCTAGCAATGCTTTAGGCATCTTTTCTACTATTTCATCTCGTGGAATTCCTGTGAAAACCAGAGGCTGTTTGGTGGAGTTCTCTGGGATACACACAAAGAAAGAGTCGATACCAATAAGAATATGACTTTTTAAGAAGAATACTAAGTTAGGCTGCTTATCTAAAAATTGATCTTTGCACAAACAAAAAAGGTCTGTTAATTTAGATTAGTTATAGTACTGAAAATACAGGACATTCCTTGGATCACAAAGTGATCAGATGCTCTGTTTTTTATATTCTGTGTCTTTTGTATGTAGCTTTGGTGAGTGAAACCAACACTAATAAAACAGTTAAGCCTGTACTTGAGCTTGTATTTCCATTAGAGAATTGGTCATAATGTATCCTGAAGTTTTTCAGGAGGAAAATGTATCCTTCTGTATTATATGCTTGAATGTAAATCTTTTAAATACCATATTTCTGTTTGCTTGACTACCTTATTTTTCTTTAATGCCTTTGTCATATGGATTGCAGATAGTTCTTTTCAGCTACAGCATAATGCAGATATAAATACATTGAACTGGAATAGTGAACGAGAACAGTTGGGATATCTACACAAATTGCTTTGCATGTATCTCCAAGGAGAATTCGCTACTGGGATAAAAAGAAACAATAAGTGATAGCTGCTTTCAGAGTGATATTCCAACACTAAAACAGACAAATTTAGTTTCATAATTTTACATCAATTTCTATACAAGAGTCTATTATCAGCTACCTGAAAGTGTAGCTACGTTAATTTGCTGTACTATAAAGAACAGTCTGGTCACTCTATAAAGATGAATAAGATTTAATGAACGTGCTAGTCTTTAAGATGTTGTAAGATTCTTTGAAGTTTCTAGCTAAATTACAGTACAGTGGGATAAAGGGATATCTATAATATGTTAAGAATGTGCACTAAATATATATGAAATCTATTGAGATAAGAATGATGTAGTATACCTAAGAAAAAAGACAACTTGGTTTGCATGGATTCAACCTAAATAGGCTATGAAAGTAATACAGAGAATCCAAATATATTCCAGTGCTTTTCTGTTTACCCATTCTAGCATAAGGTACCATGTTGCAGAACTATATATTTATGGAAACAGTTTCTGTTAAACTAGTAGGCAGTAAGGCAGGTGAAATTCATTTCAGAGAGGGATTTGTCTATGCCTCAGAATTAGAGTGTGACAGACTGAGGAATCAGGAATGGTTGTTTATGTTTCTTTCTAGTCTGTTTCAAAAACTCTGTAGACTTACAAAAGTATGCCCCTGTAAGTGCATCAAGGACATGTTCAATCTGAATTATTTAGTAAACTAGAACCTAAGGAAAGTACAGATTATGGATTACATAACATAATTGCACTGATTATGATTTTCCATTACTTTCATTTTTTCTGTCCTTTTATTTTTCTTGATATATTCATCCTAACCATTATATATAATTAACTAAATGGTCAATCTAACCCTCGCTGCCAGCCCAAAGAAAAAGGCAATCAGGCAACTATTACTTGATAGATAAAATAGTAGCAGATCTGTTGATTTTCTATTTATATTACAAAAAATTAGAATTATGGAAGCTGAATGTTAAATATCTAGGAAAAATTGGGCTAGCTGCTTTACTAACACTGATCATTATTATAGATAATTTATCAAAAGCTAACTTCATACAGAGCATTTGTAACACTGGGGAGTTTATTCTAGTATAGAGGTCCTCAACACCCAAGCTATAGGGCCATGGCCTATTCAGAAGTGGGCCACACAGGCAGCAGGTAAGTGCATGCACATACGTGAAACTTCCTTCTGTGAGTGGCAGCCATCTTGCATTCATGCGCAAAGCTCCCCTTGCACAAGCAGTAGTTTCTTGCACTCACACACAAAGCTCTCTACCTACCTACCACTCACAAGGTACTAATCCCCTCTCCGCCCCCCCTGCAGGCTGCAAAGTCAGACAGACTCTAGTATATAATGTAGCATAAAAAGAATATTTCAATATGTGTATAGATCACATAGTTCAAACATAATGGTCAATTTGGAGAATACAAAGCCTATTTTAAAGATGTTTAGGACAATGAAACCATTTCAAAGCATCCAAAATTATGTAAGTTTTGATGAAATAAATAGATAACAGAAAAGATGTTAGATATTAAATGCAGCTTTCAAATGTAATCTGAAACATATGTAAGATCAGAAAGATCCAAGTCATTTAATTTCATGATTTCACCATCACAACTTCTTCCCAATTCCACTTCATTACTGCATGCAGGTTTAATTCCTCTGAGCATAGAATATATCTTCAATTTTTAAAAAAACATACAGGAAGGTATATTCATTGCCTTCCATTTGCTGATAAATATTCAAAATATATTTGGCAGCCTAAAATGTTTGTTACTTCTAAATATTCTGAAAGAACCTCAGACTGGAGAAGCAGGAAATAATTCATGGCTGCATTTATTATACAAAACTTGAAATAATTAATTTTGACTATATGTACAGGTTTAAAAATCCCATAACTAAATTTTAGCAAAGTTGTCCTCTTATTTTTTTTCTCTTGGAATCGTATCAGGTCAGTTTGTACCTGTGTTTTATCAGCCCATCTTCAAGTCTAGCTTTCAGACATTGCCTAACCTAGCTTGTTCCTCTCCTCAACCTCCTGTTCAGCTCGCATCTGGATTGGGTTAACAAGTAATTGGAAATGAAGCCTCCTGATTTCCCGTTAAATGCTAGGCACAGAAAAAGAAATAACACTTGTTTTTCAGTGAGCTTTGACCATCATCCAAAATCCAGCGCAAACCAGAGCTGCCTGTGGTTTGATGGCAGCCACCCAACATTTCTGAACCCATTCTTGAGGGAAAGGAGCAAATCAGAAATAAAGACACAGGTTTGCCTTTTAAGAAATGTAAACAGGATTTTTAAATTACCCGCATTAAGCTGAGTAATTATTCTGTCATTGTAAATGTATGTTTTACATCTTCAGATATATAAGCCATTTCTTTAAAGCTCAAGAGGTTACTTTGCAAAAGAAACTTGTGCCTCTCAGCATTTTCAGATGCATGTGGTCCTATAAAAAATCAATACTGGTATGAAAAGAAATTAAAAAAAATTCTAGAGAGCAGACTCAAGAGCTGTACATTGTGCATAAGGAAGGGCTGCACCTGCAGGATACCTCTTTGCTTCAACCGGTGTAGCTCTGCTTATGAACTCTTGACCAGAAGTAAATGTATTGTGCACACACACACACACACAAAAAAAACATTGTGGCCAAAACTGTTTAACATAGTAATCTAAGACTATTACACATGATTTTAATTGACTATTTAAACCTACAATGCCATGCAACCACAGAATGAGGCATCTGTGGAAGTTTTATTGTAGTTTCCATAACAACCATCAGGAACGATCAGAAGCCATGAAAGTCAAAGGGCCCACCAGTTGAAGCAAAAGTTTCCAGCAGCTGAGCAGCACCTGCAAAGGCCACCTCTTTGACACACACACACAAAAAAAAAACATTAAAAAATGGCCTCCTGTCAATATCTTCTTGTGGAAACTAGCTTGAAAAAGAAGGGTGGGAGGACAGAGGAGAGGGCTGGGGAATTAGCCAAAGTAGGGGGTAATTGCCCTTTCAGTCTAAAACAGTTGTATAACTTGGAAACACTGGAGAGAGAGAGAGAGAGAGAGAGAGAGAGGGAGGGAGGGAGGGAGGGAGGGAGGGAGAGAGAGAGAGAGAGAGAGAGAGAGAGAGAGAGAGAGAGAGAGAGAGAGAGAGAGAGAGAGAGAGAGAGGACCTCCTACCATCAGTAGGAGTTTTAAGTATCCCTAGATTTAAAAAGCTCTGCTAATAAAACTGCTTTCTACCATAAGCCAGGTATCTCACATACCTTTGAAGACATATGTATAATTGTCTAGCTTTTCTCCTCTATGGATTTCTTTTTAACTGAAACTCCAGACAGTGCAGGATTTGTGGAGAATTAAGATGGGAAGGTAGAACATTATCCTATACTGAAATTTAATTTCTTCCCTTTCCTAATTGATCCAACTATGAATTTTCCCATTATGCTACTAACAAGATTGATGAGGTTATGAGGACTGAAAGTGAAGTATTAATTTGGCCTTCTCTCATTTAAACTGGGTTTGTGTACAAAGTTTGTCCATTGGGGATCGAAAACTGCAGTCCTGCAAAAGGTACTGTTCCTAGTTAGCAAAGTTGAGCATGGCTGTAGTTGAGAAGCTGTAGTTCTTCAGCACCAGTCTGATCTAGTGGTGAAGGCCTCAGGCAAGAACCAGGAGACTGTGAGTTCTAGTCAAGTCTTAGGCATTGAAACTAGCTGGGTGACTTTGAGCTAGTCAACTTTCTCTCAACCCAACCCTCAACAGGAGTATTTGTGGTAAAAAAAAGAAGAAGGAAAGAGCATTGTGCATGTTTGCCACTTTGAGTAATAAAGATGGAAAATAAAATCTGAAAGCTAACATTAACTATCACACTCCTATTATTCAGTAATTCTTCACTCATGGAAAAACTTGGGGAAAAAACAAATACAATCCAAAGAATAAATAAAAGGAACTGTAGAACTTCAAAGGAAAAAGAATTCGCGACCATCAATGAACTGAGGAAAACTTAGGACAGTTTGAGCTAGATAATTGCACATGGAAAGAATGATCTAGCATGTTCACAATATAAAATCAATCAAAACTAGCTTATTTTTATATACAATTGGTAAGGAATAGGAATTATTCTTTCTACTTATTGGATCAATTCAGCTGAAGCAGTTATTAAAAAACAAAGAGGAAGGGATAAAATCCAGGTATCTTACCAAAGGGAAGTTTGATTCCTATAAGGTGGCAAAATATGTTTGATATAATTATGACAACTCCAGTTATAAAATTTTACTGTAGAAAGATCATAAATAACCCAATTATATGATCCAAGTTTTGCTTTCAAGAGGAATTGAGTTTTAAGACCCAAGAGATTCCATGCTCAGATTAATATAGCTCAGGTGCTCGTATGTTATGAAACATAATGCTCCATTACATGAATTAATTTACAGCACAGTCTATTCATTTTAACACAGAGCTATGCACCATTAGACCTACTGAACTGCAGCTTCCTTTTGATTGTCTTCCAACTTCTGTTCAATTCACTTTCAAGAATATTTGATGCACAAGTAACTAAAGATAGTAATCTTTCACAGTGATTTAGTCCCACTATTAAATTAGTCCATAAGTAGAGGTGAGCATAATTTATTTGCTCATAAGTTAGAAGCTGTGAAGGGGAAAATTTACCTATCTGCTTTTCAGTGCAAATAGGACTAACCTCTTAAAATATAGTAAATTCAAACTCCTTTTTTTAATTGATTTCAATTCCCAGAATTTCCTAGCCAGCATGCAGATACACTCTGGATTAGGGTTTCTGACAGGTCCTTTTTACTTTAAAAAGGTAAACATGATATGGAAGAATTGGTCTTTTAATGTCATTTTGCTTTTAACAATTTATAATTTTGTGAAGCCATCCAGAGTCATCTTTTGGGTTGGGAGACCCAGAAATTGGTTAAATATATGCATATGTTTTATAAGTCTTTTATTGGATCTTTATTTTCAAAAAAAAGCAGCCACTGTAAAACAAAATGGGGATGAGAAAAAGATAGTTTGATCTTCTCCTTTTTGGCTATTTTCTCATCAAAAAGCCCCACCAAATATTTTGTTGGGTGATACAAAGAAAAACATGTTCCACAGCAGGGTCAGTAAAATTGATGTGATGGGGGTGGAAAAGGCTAAATTGGTGGCATGAAAATAAGTTCTCTCTGTTATGAAGGAAAGCATTGGAAAATGTATGTTTCATTCAATTTTACCTTTTTGGCTACAAATGTATTGTTTTTTCCTTCTTCTTCTCCCACATCTCACTTTGTTATAAATCTCTCTTCACTTATCTGTCATAATTTTACTGCTTAGTGAAAGATCTGTCAACTTGCCAATCAGGGAAAAGTATTAAAATAATAAATAAATAAATGTTGGCAACCAATTAAGAACCTCTGAAAATCATGTGGTCAGAAAGCAATCTTAGTCAAACTAAAATCATGGTGAATATATGTCATGATTGAGAGTCTTTCTTTGAATAGGAGGCACCATTTAAATTTTTTAATGGCAAGTGAATTCAATCTTCCTGCAAACACAGAAAATGAGAGAGGGTAAAACTCTTCATCCATTCATATATTTAGGCTGGAATTACATCAATAAATTCCAAATTGGAAGACTATAGCAGGTGAAATTGCCCTTTCCACTCAAGGTTATATAAAAAAGGATACTTCAGGGAGTTTTTGATGTAGAAAAACATATCATTGGATGATTCCACTTCTTCATATAACATAATATGACTTCAGGAGAATTAGTCCATGTGATTTCTCTCTTATATTTTAGGTCACATTCTGTAGAGCTGTGTCTATTCCTCACACAGTTTTTCAGTTTAATTAAATTAAATTAAATTAAATTAATTTAATTAATTAAATTAAAAATCCAAAATACTTTCTATGAGATTTAGATGGAAGAGACATCACAATATAGTTTTCCCCCACTGAAAAATTACAGTGAAAATTAGGGATTTCTTTTTAAGCAATGTGTTGTCCAACAAAACAGAACACTTTATGGACTGGCACATTCATTCACTATGGTAAGTCCACTAAAGACCGTTTCGCACTATTTCTCAGCTCAACAACTGTGCAACAAAAGTATGTATTTTAGTTTAGAAGCACAGGGGGAAAAAGCATACCATATATCAAAGAGACATATCATATATATCATAGAGACATATCATATTTGGGTAAGTACATATAATAGTTTTTGGAGTTTTCTTTACTAGTTTTGCTATTTAAAAAAAAAATCTTTTATAAACCAAGAAAGATTGATTCCTTGCTGGCAACACACTTTTGTAAAACTGTCATACAATATTATATTCATTATTTTGGAGAATGTCCCTCCAGGTACCAGATGTGACATTTTCCAGATATTATTTGGAGCTTGTATAACTCTTGAATAAGCCATTAAATAATGTTTGTTTCAGAAATTGGGATGTTAAATAATGAAATTGTAAGGAGTCATCATGAGACATGATATCATAGCCTAAAAATTCAACCCAAACAACCCATCTGGTCAGTTCTACTAATAGCACATCCTGGCCAATGGTCAATGTGTGTAATTTATAACAGTAGGTGACTGCTGGACTGTTCTTCAGAAACATGCCATGGTTTCATGCTGGACTTAAGCTTATGCCTTTACCAAAACCTTAGCTCAAACTTTCTCCTGATCACAAGGGGCTCAACTCAACAGGAGTTTTGCTGGCAGACCACACAACAAGTAAGTTTCTTACTAATTTCTTACAGTGCTCTTGACCTTTGACATTATGGCGACTGCATCTTCTAAAGCTAGTGATCTGTCAGAGGTGCCACAGTTGATCAAAGCAGGAAGCCTACTGTAGTGAATAATCACACAGTAAAGGCAATCCTATAACCTCCCTCTCCCACCACCCATGTTACACAAAAATTCAAATAAGCCCAACACGGCTCCTAAGAGATTTTTGCTGAAATGTGAGAGCTAATTAGCATTTATTTTTCTCTGTCCATATACATCAGTCACATTCGAAACATTATTACACAAGGTCAGGATATTTTAAATACTTACAATGAAAACTCTCTGAATCCCCAAAGCAAGTCTTTCTGTTTTCACTTTCCATGATAGAGGCACAGGTGAGTTCAGGAGGAACACCAATGGTTTCTGATGAATATGCATTGAAGCAATTGGATTCAAATGCAAAACAACCTGTAAGATATAAACAAATAACTCAAGACACTACAATTTCCACTTGATCCAATTGAGCAATAAATTAATAAGAATAAGCACTTCTGCTGTAGGGGCTTAATTACTTCAGGGGCCACCTAGTAACTTGAATATAGACTTGCTCACAGATTTGAAATATTTTTTTCTATTTTCTACAGAAAGAATGAGGCCAATCTCAAAGTCAACAGCACTTAAGGGTTACTTAACTGGTGAATGAAATGTCAAGACTAGCATCATTTGGCATGTGCTGAACTGAGGCTTATGTCTTTTCCAGGCAAGAAGATAGGAATAGAAGAATGGGGAAGAAGAAATACCTTCTTTGTGTCTTCCTCTCTCCAGTCCTCCTCCTCCTTTCAACAGTGGCAAGATTAGACATGCAAGTAAGGGAATGTGAAAAGCAACAGGATGGAAGTGAAGGATGTGCTATTCTCAAGGAGAAGCCCCTGAAAGTATCTTGCTAAATAAAATTGCACTATCCCTCATTGAATTTTCTAAGATATAGGCTGAGCTAGGCGGGGGTGGTGGTGGCATGAAGATGAGTAGTACATTTAAGAACACATTTAGCTCATGACCGAGTTAAAAATTAAACCTGACACTTCCAAATCATAGTTTTTACATCCTGGGTATAGTTTTAATCAAGGACCAGGGCTGACAAGAACATCCTTGTTTGAAATAACCCAACCTGCTAATTATAATGAGCAGCAATAGTAAAGACACTAACATCTTAGTTGCCCTTTGACCCAGCAAAATAGGACTTAAAAAGGGGGCATTGTCTTGTGTCATGCAAATATCAATAACATAATATGATGAAAAAGAAAGGAAAAGAACAAGCAATGCAGCATTCCGAAAACATTCCAGACTCTACATCAGGGGTCTTCAAACTTGACAGCTTTAAGACTTGTGGACTTCAACTCCCAGAATTTCTCCTCCAGTCATGTTAGCTCAGGAATTCCGGGAGTTGAAGTCCACAAGTCTTAAATTTGCCAAGTTTGAAGACCCTTGCTCTATAGAAATATTTCTCAACCTTGCTGGCTGTGGAATTCTGGGAGTTGAAATCCACGCAGCACAAAAGTGCCAGGGAAACAATGCCCTTTCAGTTTGCAACCATAGGTTGTACTAGTTGATTTTCAGATAGTTTCCTTGAATTTGCAGTCTTTGATATTCTAAATTCCTACAGAATGAAGAAGCACGTGGATCTTCTGACCCTGTTCAGGGCACAAGAGGAGGATATCAGCGTGGGCTGGCCGCTGGAAAGTCCGTAGAGAGGAAAGCTAGACATAACATAGAAAATTGTAAGAGGGGGGTTGCTAATTAAAAGAACCATCAGAAAAGAGATCTTTGCATCTGTGAATGCAATTGTCTGTGGCCCAATTGTGAAGGAGACAGGTTCAAGGGTACACAAATCTTCCATCCTAGCAATTATCATAAAAGCTCTCCCTGTTTGTAAATCAGGAGATACGTTTGTTTTGTTTTGGAAATTTGGTTCTCCTTATCAATGTTTGGAATAAAGGACATACTAACCCCCACATAGCGGCATGTTTCCTTTAAGGGCCTGTGCAAACAAGATTTATTATTATTATTCAACTTCCCTCTTAACTTTGTTAAAGAATTAAAGATATACCAAATAAAACAGGACACAATCAACAGATAAAATGAAAAGGCTAAGGACAAGGATAGATTTGAGAGTATGTAAGGCATAACACAATGTAATAAGTCAGGATTATGCCAATAAAGGCAAGATAATTAAAAGTCAGGGCCACTTTTAAGCAAAAATTGTGATAAAGTTGTACCGTGGACTATAATATTTCAAAATTTGGATAGAAAAATCTCATGTTTGTCTACCATTTAAATAGGCTTTCGCACATAGAAAAGTTATATGTCAAAGAAAAGATTAGAATTATTTTTCATAACTCTAGTTTTCTATACCCAGTCTGTTTTTTTTAATATAAGAAACATCAAATCACACAAATCCATCAATCTATATTCTGAAACTCTTTTCTCCCAGAAAGTTCATAATTCTTTTTTAAAAATCCATTTACCAGTACTTAATCAAAAGGTAAATGCAAGTTCAGCATTATGGCAATGCCTTTAGAAAGTTCTCTTTTTTTTTCCTAGAAAGGACACAAATTTATACAATTAAGAATTGCTTTCACAAATGTTCTACAAACACAGACAATATCAAGTTGGTAAAGACAGCAACAATTTTGGTCTCCCTGGAGATGCCAGGGTTGTGGAAGGATGAATATTACCACAGCAACCAAATTACAAAAACAGACTGAGGGCTCATGCCTATTATTCTGGCAGAGTAATTTATATTACAAAGAACTGACTAGGGCACAAATACTGGAAAATGATTAAGAAAACAATCAACAAACCCTATTAGCTTTATATAACTTTCGGCCTGAAATCCCACACAACACACATTCACACACACAGTGTCATTATAAAAGTAAATTCTAAGGTTTTGAAATGGTGAAGCACCTTGCTAGTGTGAATGACTCCAGTTTAATTCACAGCATAGATTTGTTTTTCAAAACAGCCATTACAAAACCATGCTAATAATGCAGAGTAAAATATATCAAATTACAATGGCCATATTGAGACAGCTGTTCAGAAAAGCATGGGAGACGAAAAAATGAGTTGTAAGTCTGAGATGTTTCTATCTTCAAATCACAAAATTCAAACATTATGTTTTGAGAGAACTCTTCACTAGCTGGATAAAAACTAGTCCATTGAATCTTTAAAGCAGCCTGCTTAATCTGTTGCTTTCCAGATGTGTTGGACCACAATTAATTCTAATAATCTCAACCGAAAGTGGTCACTCATGGAAATTGTACCTCAGTATACCAGGAACTCCAAATTACCTTGAAGAAAGCTGTTTAAGATGATTGTTACAGAATTATAAATCCAACTCTATCACATTTTTAAAAGAAAATTTAGAAAATGTATGTGTATGTGTCCAGCTTGTATAAGGGTGACTTTGGGCAGCATAAATCCACAGAACTCAAGGAGAAATCCAAAATTATAATTGGGACCACCAATGTCAACCAGAAGAAAGCAAAATTTGATGTACAGTAGCATATAGACAGGAGTCGTCCAACACTCATTCTACCTTAGGTTCAGCTATTCTCCTGGCTCACTTTGGTGGTACCACTAGAGTAGCATTTCTCAACTTTGGCAACTATAAAAGATGTGGACTTCAACTCCCAAAATTCTCCAACCAGCATAGAAGCTGAAGTTTACACTCATTAAAATTTCCAAAGTTGAGAAACACTTCCCTTGAGAGAGGACAAACTAAGTTGTATTGATAGATCTGTCTTGAATCATCTTCTGTGGATATTGCTAGAATTTCCCACCTGAGGCTGATATTAAACTCAACAGCATGAACAACACATTCTAATTCTCTGAGGCTGGATTTGGCCCAGTTTTTTTCTTCTTCAAATGCTGATCTCTAAAACAGGCTCCTTCAAGAAGATGCTAAATATTTCTAATGTTGTTTAGCTTTTGTTTTTATTGAACAAAGTTTAGAAGCACAACTGTTTGCTCATAAACTCCACACATAATATGTTTTGGGGTCTTACAGCCAGAGCAGAAGAAATAAGATTTAGACAAAAATCAAATGAGCAAGAACCTGATACAAAGCAATTAACAAAAGCATTCTGTTTTAGATAATGCACCAGATCCATATAATGTTTCCTACAACAGTAGCATTCAGCTATGTTCCACAATTAGGCAAAATTGTGGTTGGTAACGCAAAACCATGAATTTTGGCTGATGTTTTTAGGCCCTAACAAACCAAGACAAACAGATACCGTATATACAATTCATAATGTGGTTTGAGCATCTTGTGAAATACAAAACGTACAAAAACTTATTATGTGTTTGTCTGCATTATTAGTTCCTTGTTTTGCCAAACAGGAAAATAAGTGATTGTGAAGAGGTCAATCAGTATATCATTGAGAGCAAAAAATAAATAAAAATAAAAAATAAAAAATCCTGGCTTTGCTTCTTAATCCAAGGGCCCCATCAAACTGAAGATTTAATTCCCACTTGCTGAGGAAATCCAGCCAAGAGAGTTTTCCATCTATGCCATTTTGAGAAGGATGAGAAGGGGGAGGCAGGGGTGAAGAGAAGAAAGACCATGAATACTTTCGAAATAGCCATATTCAGTCGGTGGACGATTAAAGTAGGGCTCTACAAAAGTTTTGAATACATGTCATGTCCTGCATTCATCTCCTACTATACAATGGTCATAAATAATTTTTGTTCAATTATTTACATCTAGATGCTAATGATTTATTAACAATACATAAATCTTAAAATTGGTTCTGGGATCAAGTTACTGATTTTGTATATTTTGGGGCCGAAACAAGAACAGTATGAATCTCCCAGAATTACTGAATATCACAGAATTCTTTTCTCTAAATTCCATTCCTTGCCTTATTATTTCTTTAGACACCCAATCCTGTCATTCCATTCCCACCCACCCCACCAAAATGAAACTATCTTAAGAACATAATTTATCTCTCTCTACATTATCCAGAACATTCAAACCCCGTCAACCTAGTCAAATAACTGAAAAACCCAACCTGCTAACCATATTATGTCTTGAAGAAGGATAGAAAGTATAGCAGTTTAGAAAAGAATATACTATATAACAGTAAAGATATTCCTCCATATATGAAAGCTATAATGCACACACCTAACTTTTAACAGATGTTTACTAAGGAATAAATCCACATTTGGCAAGAGTTGATTAGACATATAAATTGCAGAATAACAAACTGAAAATGCATAGCAAGGAAATAGATAAAGAGGTGCCATTTCAGGCTCTTGAACATTTTGACTATGGAAAGTTGGGAGAGCTGTTATAAAACTAGTTTATTTTTGGTCTGCACATTCCCTAGATCTAAAAATATGTACTTTTTCTGATGGAATAGTTACAAGATAGCTTGAGGATGAAACCAAACTGTACACCACACTTCAAAGTTAAGTCTTTTTTCTGTTGCTGCTGTTATTTTCCTTAGAAGCAACAACATATCAGAACCAAAACAGTCTGAAAAACAACTGTCACCAATACAAACATATCATGATGAATTAAAATGAGTCTCTACTAACTCAATTAAATTTAAGATTGATTTATCTGGTGATTAAACATGTTGAATCATATCTCTCACTGATGATTTCAAACTTTCCATCTTCAAGCAAGTGTTCTGTTGTTGATAAACCCATGAAATCTACTATGGAAACCAAATGCATTTTTTAAAGTATACAACAGATTTTTGGACATATTGTACTTTCAGCACATTAGGAGCACCAGCTGCACCAAAACGAAAGAAAAAGACCTAGAAATCACCATTAAGCTCCAATCAAAGCATGAACATTAGGACCCATGATCAACATAAAATGCATCACCAAATGAGACAACAAATTCCAACCTTACGGATAGTGTATACTGATTTTAAAATGCCATAAAATTGAAATCTAAAATTTATGCATAAAGAAACCCAAATTTTGTATGTAATACAGATCTCTATATGATTTAGAAATGGTTTCAGTCTGAATTAAATTCTGTCAGATTCTTTCTCCTCCTCCTCCTCCTCCTCCTCCTCCTCCCCCCCCCTCCTCCTCATTTTGGGTGTCAAGGGAGACACAGTTGCGGCTCTTGCTCTTCTTGCTCTTCAATTATTGTTAATTCATGTTGTTAATGTGGCTTTTTGATGGTGTCACTGCCAGATTAACTTTTAAAATATGAAGTCATTCTAAGCCTCAAAATATATTCCCACAATTTTGTAAATCATTTTTCCAGTGAAAAGATCAAAGACTTTTTCCAGGAAAAGGCATACAATAAATATTGTTGCAGTACTTTGCATGTAGAAACTTTAATATATTTTTAGAAAATATGTATAATAAAGTTTAAATTAGAAAATAGTTGAAATAAAATTTAACTTTTAAGATCTGTCTCATTTGGGTAGGAATAATCTTCCAGAGTTGTTGAGCTTTATCTAATTGCCACAAAATAAGAAAGAATGACCCAATCTGCTCAGTACTTTTTCACAATCTTTAGAGAATGGACTGTCTATTTTGCAATCAGGACTGAGTAATATTTCAATCTTATACAATTATCTTTACTATTTAGAATGAATAAAATATTCTTGCACTGAAATCCCCATTGTTGCATATATATTACTATATATAATTTTTGACTTGTTTGATTTCTAAGTCATACTTCACTAGCAATTTATAAATAATGCCCAATAGATGTTATATGCTACAAGGTTTTCACTTCCACTTATATCTCTAAGTACTTTTCCTTTTTTCTAAAATCCTTTTAGTATATAGAATAGAATAGAATAGAATAGAATAGAATAGAATAGAATAGAATAGAATAGAATAGAATAGAACAGAACAGAATTCTACTGGCCAAGTGTGATTGGACACACAAGAAATTTGTCTTGGTGCAAATGCTCTCAGTATACATAAAAGAAAAGATACATTTCTCAAGGATCAAGAATCATAAGGTACAACACTTAATGATAGTCACAGAGTACAATAAGCAATCAAATCATTCTCGGAAACAGTCAATATAAATCAAAAGGATACAAGCGACAAAGTTACAGTCATACAGTCACAAGTGAGATGGATGATAAGGAGTGATGAGAAGATTAATAGTAATAGTAGTGCAGACTTTGTAATAGTTGAACAGGGTTGAGGGAATTATTTGTTTAGCAGAGTGATGGCTTTTGGGAAAAAACTGTTCTTGTGTCTTGTTGTTCTGATGTGCAGTGCTCTACAGTGTCATTTTGAGGGTAGAAGTTGAAACAATTTGTATCCAGGATGTGAGGGATCTGTAAATATTTTCACAGCCCTCTTTTTGACTCGTGCAATATACAGATCCTCGACTGAAGGCAGGTGGCTAGTAATTTGTTTTTTCTGCAGTCCTAATTATCCTCTGAAGTCTGTGTCTGTCCTGTTGGGTTGCAGAACCAAACCAGACAGTTGTAGAGGTGCAGATGACAGACTCAATCATTCCTCTGTGAAACTGGATCAGCAGCTCCTTGGGCAGTTTGAGTTTTCTGAATTAGCGCAGAAACATTATTTGATGTGCTTTTTTGATGATGTTTTGATGTTAGATGTCCATTTTAGGTCATGTGATATAGTAGAACCTAGAAATTTGAAGGTCTCTACTGTTGATACTATGTTGTCTCATATTGTAAGAGGTGGTATGGGAGGGTTTCTCCTAAAGTCTACCACCATTTCTACGGTTTTGAGTGTGTTCAGTTCCAGATTGTTCCGGTCACACCACGAGGCAAGTTGTACAGGCTCCTGTCTGTATGCGGATTTGTCATTGTCTCGAATGAGACCAATCACTGTTGTGTCATCAGCAAACTTCAGTATTTTAACAGACGGATCGTTTGAGATGTAGTCATTGGTATACAGGGAGAACAGAAGTGAAGATAGCACACAACGGGGGGGGGGGCTGTGCTAATTGTATCGGTATCAGATGTGATTCTACCTAGCTTCACCTGCTGCTTCCTGTCTGTTAGGAATTATTTTGCTGGTTATTTGAACATAATCAGGTGAACTAGACAATTTTGAAGTATAAAAAAAACAAAAGATTATAATTTCATTTTATGTCAAATCTTACAATCAAAATGAATTACTGTCTCTGCACTGAGCAAATTTCTTAAATACAAGATTTTGTATGTATGGCTAGGCCAACCACATACTTGTTTGCCTCATCAATATATTCTTAGTGAATTTAAAATGACTCTACATTTTAAAGAACAATATTTGGGAGGGGGAAAGGTAAATTTCAGATAAAGACAGCAAAGCCACTTCTCAGTTAGAAACTCACTTGGTTAGTGAGCATTCACGAATACCCTAATAAAAATTTGTTTTCTGACAAATACTTCAGACGAATTTCATGTATCTGACAAATCCTTCAATGGGAAACTGATTAAGTTCTAATCAGTTTCAGGCAACAGCTGAACAACTTGGAGGGTTCTTTTCAACTAATTAAGATCACAGAGCTGAGCTTGTTAATTTGCTCAGCTAGCTAACAGTTTAAAAAAAATAGCACTTTTAAGGACCACTGTGCTGCACAGAAAAGCAGCACAGGAAGACATAGCTTCTTTAAGCAATCCCTCTGCCCTGTGAGGAGGCAAAAAAGGGAGGGATTGGTCAGGCACAGGACACTGTACAAGAGATCTTATCTGAATGAGATGGTGGCAACCATTGATCTCAGAAGTCTGTGTCTCTCCCTCAGCCATGTCTTCCCTCAGAGGCCATCTTGCTTAATGACCAAGTCTTTGGAATACTAATCAAGGAGAGGATGTAATTCATAGGTGACTTGAAGCCATTAACTATTTCTCTGCCTAACTTGATTCATCAAGATGTTGTAAGAATAAAAAAAGAGTGAAGGTGTGCATCCAAAGAAAGGATGGTACATCTAAATGTATTAATAAGATAGCTCTCATCAAAGAAATCTCAGCCTGCAGGATTGCAGAGCTAACCTTGAAGGTATGCCAGAATAGTTAGGTAAACAACCACTGGGCTTGAGAAAGAAGACAGGGTGAAACTTAAGATAACTCCACCTTGATTCTCTTTGGTATAGGAGAGAGCAAAGGCCATCTCTATCAGGCTTTCAAGATTGTGTTATTATATCCTATGGCATTGTTTTTCAACCTTGGCATATTTAAGATGTCTGAACTTCAAGTCAAAGAATTCCCCAGCCAATATGGAATAATCCCAGCTAATGCAAGGCCTTCATTTGCAGGAAAACAATTTAAATGCTATTGTTCTAAACAGAGAATACCTTTCTCAGTGATCCCATCTTGAGTTAGCTGTAAAGAAAGACTTCTTTCTTAAAACATGTTATGTAAATTAAAGTTTTAGGACTGTTCAGAAGCAAAACACCCAAGGAGCTGACATAAATGTACCTCTGCTACTGGCAATAGTTGCAAACACTGTAAAACATTTATTCATGTTTGCTACAAAAAGTTTTCCATTTGCACTGAATTCTAACATGATTTGCACAACGTATTTCTCTTATCTGGATCTATTAATTGGATCAGCACTTAGAAATAAACAGTTAAAAACACATAAACCCTAGACCAAATCTATATTAAAACCTACAGTATATATTGTAAAATGGCACACAATTGATAAGTTAGGAATAATTGAGTCAATTTCTGGGTTTCTTTGCTTTGGAAGATTTATGTTTTCATTCGTATCAGCAAGGCAAGACTGAGAAAATAGGGGACAGATTGAGACTTCTGCCTATGCAGAAAAGGCAGAAGTGGGGAAGAAGGGAGGCAGATAGTATTTATAATGGAGTAGTTAGATATCTTTGATTCTGGAATTGATCTTATTAGTATGCACGGAAACATGAACATCTTCTGATTATTATAGATATATCGCAGTATCTTATATAGGAAACATACCATACATATACACATAATATGCATGTATCGGATCATATAATGAATGCTGTATTTTAAAAGTAAGTAACTAAAATCAGCATCTGAAGTTATGCACTTTCTATTAAGTTATTTTAACAATGGGAAGAAACAGTATTGTCTGTTTATGTCCCAAAATGCCTGTGTCCCCTTGCTGCTCCCCAGGTAGGAATACTTCAGTTCATTAGAACTGGGGATAAATATTTATCTTCCTACTTATTCCTTTGGTTCTCATTCAACATTCAGGGAGCGCTGCCTTGCTTTTCAAAAACATAAATGTCTTTGCATTCAAGATGGCTATTCACAATTTTAGAATCCTACCCCTGTTTCTGGGTTTCTGGAAAAGTACTGGTTGCAATGTTGTCAGTGTATGCACACATATTTGTATAATATCACAAATATTTGTGGGTGAGAATACTTTAGCCAGTCACAAGCTGTTGCTGTCTGCATTTTTCTGATCACAGTGCCAGCTGTACACAGTTGTGACTGGATGGGACAGTGAATTTCCCAGGCCATCCTGAAAGCTTTCTTAGTTTGCCAGCAACTTTCTTTTGGGATTAAATAATAAACACAAGGAAAGAAGAAGGATCACCACCTGCTGGACAGCTCTTGGTGTTCTATAGTAAGACCCTATAACTTGCAATCTTAACTGAGGATTTAAGGAGAGCATATAGAGCCACTAATTCACAATATTTCTTTCCTCTTTTTTTCCTCTTCCATTTGGCAATTTACCATCTGGATGCAATCTCAAAGTGAAAACAACAGGATTGGTGGGAATAGGTAAATTTAACAGCTTTTTGATCATTGGTCACTAGCTTTTCAGTACAGCCCGTGTATGATCCAAAGCACATGGGTAGACTCATTAACTTCTACCAGAATAGTTCAGCAATTGGGAGTTAGATTGCAGCTTTAGTTCGCTGTTGTTAGCAACTGCAACATTAATAGAGTAAAGACACTGGGTGTATAAAACCAATAATTTAAACTAAAGCTATCAAAGCCATTTATTACTACCTTTATTGTCAGAATACAACATGTGTGCAATGAGATTGGCTGAGCCTCCCTTCATGCAACCCCCTCCAACACAACTCACAATTCATATTTCTTCTGCATTTGCAAAACAGATATGGATTTATGTGTCTAAAGTAAAATGCAATCACCTGTAAAAAAACTTTGGCTTTACCAAATGATTGCATAAAACTCAAAACAATCCACATCTCTCAATTCACTGCACAGAAGGGAAATATAAGGGTTGCACTATCCATGGGAGGCAAAAAAAAGACCTGTTTCTTATTCAACAGGAGAATGTTAAAAGTCTCATAGACAAACAATGCCAATTATCCCATGGAGACGAGAAGCTGTTGTCTAAAAATTAACCCATGAGCCCTGGCCATTTTGCTTTTGCTGATTTTTCAGTAACAAACTTGTCTTTTCCAGTAACCTTACCTTGTCTTGATTAATCCATTAACAATAGAAAATGGAGACTGCTAACCAAACACAAAAAACAATTAACGTGCATGGGAAGCATAATTGTACTTCTGAGATATAAAGGTAGTCCTTGATTTACAACAGTTCATTTAGTCACTGTTCAAAATTACAACAGCACTGGAAAAAATGACTTATGATTGTTTTTTACACTTATGACCATTTCAGCATCCCCATGGTCACATGATCAAAATTCAGACAACTTGGCAACTGGTTCGTATTTATGACAATTGCAGTGACCCGGGGTCATGTGATTACTCTTTGCAACTTTCTGACAAGCAAAGTCAACCGGGAAGACAACTTCACTTAACAACTGTGTTACTAATTTAACTGCTGCAGTGATTCACTGAACAACTGGGACAAGAAAGGTCATAAAGTGGAGCAAAGCTCACATAATAAAGGTCTTGCTTAGTAACAGAATTTTGGGGCTCCATTGTGGATATAAGTCAAGGACTACCTGTATATTCTTGTATCACTGTATCTTCAGCGGAAGATCTGTGAGCAAAGCTGCAATGTTCACCTCACCACTTTTTGAAATGAAAACTCTATTTCATTTATATCTAAGCATTTTTAAGTGCTGCTGGAGATCCAAGAGCAATTGCATAAGCATGGTTTACTTGTCCAGGCACGACTCAAACAATCCATCAAAGTTAAAAGAAAAGAAAAGAAAAAGGAACAGCAGACATCATTCTATTGGAGAGAAAGCCTTTGTGAAATCAATTAAGGGAGCTTCACCTATCATAAATTTGGCAGGGGACAGAATTATCTGTTGCTCCAGCAATCTTGAACACGCATTTTCCCCTTCCCTAAAATAGGGCTGGGCATGGTCAGCAGTGACACTCCGGCCTGTAGGGCCGTGAGTTTTGATATTCTTAATAGCTTAAGCTATTCACATGTTTGAAATATGTTTAACTCTTTCATAAAACAAACCATAGTCTTCTGTGAATTCAAGTTTATATGCACCTATTTATAAATATGTCTCAACAATTGCTGAAGCAAAACAGCCAAGGCAAGACAGATCTATTTATTAAACTGCTTAAACTCCATAGCCCTCAACCCTCTGAACAGCTGTGGTGAAAGCAAACTCTGCTGAAAATAATTGGTTCTTATCTCGTTAAGACTAACTATGATTACACTAACATTTATTTCTCTTGAAAATAAGTTCATTATGAATTATGGCTCCACAGTTTCTTCTTCTGAAAGTTCTGGTGATGAGACTTCAAAAGAATTTCAAAAGTGATGACCGGTGATTTCTGAAGTAGTTTAGAAAATAATCCCAAAGATAAATCCGTCCAGAATAAATAAATTAAATAATTGCTGGATAAACAAGAAACATCATCAACAACAACACTGAATCCACACTGAATAAATCAGGTTGGCTGTGCAGGCAAGTTTTATTAATTAGATTGGAAATAAGGCTTTAGAAGTTCATCTGTAGCACACACTTGCAAATCAAATCAAAACAAATTAATTGACATAATTAACAGATACAATAGTTATGACAGCTATCTGTAAAATTAATGATTCTGAATGAAATTAGAAAATACTTCTCACTACAGTCAGTGAGTCGGTGAGTAAAATAATGGAATGGCAAATCTCACAGAAGTATTATCAAATCAAATATCTTGGCTGCTTTTTCACGAGCTTTTACAGCAAAAAAAAATAGTTTGATACAATAATACATTATTGGGGGGAAAAACAATAGGACAATAAAAGGATATATCTAATTAAAAATTTTGTGCACTTGTATGAATTGGTAAAACTAACTGGCCACTTGGTATGTGAGTGTGAGGTGAGCATCCCTTAAAAAGTAATAACTGTAAAATTTATCAGAGCAACCCTCAAATTTGGAGACAATTGAGAAGATCAGAGTATGCCTTGGGGCATCATAAAAAAGACATTGTATGAGAAATAAGCAAGAATTTCTACCTCCCTGGATCCACAAAGGCAAAATCTCTGCAAATAAGAAATCCCATGAATTCTTCCCATCAGTTGAATTGATGGGAGGACATCAAGGTGAACTCTGGAAAAGGCCATCTATATTACCATAGGGTTAGATTGCATCTGACTTCTGTATCAATCATACTGATTTATGCTTGCAGGTTGCTTGCTGTTATCGAACATCTGGAGGTACAATTCAAGGACCCCGGTGATGTCATTTTGAAGATCAATGTCCCAGATTCTCTTTTACTACTGATTTGGCTTTCTCCAGGGTTAATTGACCTAAGTGTTCAGCAGATGGGCCAAGATTGCACAATTCTTTTATGCAGATATATTATACGGTGCTCATGAGATTGGTAGCTGTCTGAAAACAGCAGAGGCATCATGTCTGTAGGGTCAAATGTAACTCTAAATCCTGAGATTGGAATCCTTATACTTATTAGCTTCGAACATTAAAACTGCATTGGGAATCCATTTTGGAGCACCCAAGTCCGAAGGAAATGCAACCTGAATGGCTTCAAAATGCCTTAGGCTTGTATATGGGCCAAGCTGAATTCCAAATAATGAACAACAAATTGCCACAAAGGGAGGAAAATAACCAACAACCAACACCAGGGGAAAGTGTGTCTCAAATACCTTATCTGTTAACTTTTTAACTTTGATTTATTACTTTTAACTAGTAATTGTAACCTTGTTCTTAAACTGGTTTTAATTGTGTTTTAAATAACATTTTTTATATAATGATATGATGTTGTTTGTTAAACTATGCAGAGTCACCTAGATGAGATGAAAAGTGTGAATTAGAGAGAAATAAGTGGAGAGAGGGGAGAAAGGGAGGGAGGGAGAGCGAGAGAAAGTTTTTGTTTTGTCGCCAATAACTTACTGAATTGTCTTTAAAAAATAACCAGTCTTGGTGTACTATCATTTAATTCCTTACAGACAGTTTTGGACTCAAGCTCTATTTGAGAAACCAAAGCAGAAAATGTGTCCAAGTAGAGGATAAGAAGAAGAAATAAACTTCAATCATAATGTTGCTCCACAGGAAACACCCATTTGATAAACACGGGTTCATAATTTGGGAACACTTTATCAAGTGCCATCAGAGTTTGACAAATCCTCTGCAAAGTTTGTCTTGCTCCCTTCTCATACCAATTATAGCATTTCACAAATGTCTCGAATAGATAAAGAGCTAGATTTATTTAATCTTTAGAAATTGAATTTTCTCCAGATGAACATTATCGCAGATATCAAAAGCTTCAACATGTTTATCTCCCTGGGAATTTTTATGCCTTCAAATGAAAATCTTTCAAATCATGAGACAGGAGAGGCAGTCTCTATTGCAGTCTGCCATGCTTTTAGCTATTATAAACAGAAGCTACTCAAATCATCTGCCTTGTTTCTCTGTGCAGCATTGCCAGCTTCTGTCCTAAAAGAAAATCTTATTTATTCAACAAGAAGAATGTCACATTCTGACATAAGTTGCCTTTTCAATGGCTGTTGTTATCAACTCGTTATTTGCTTTTAGCTAATTTGTGTGCTGTTGAATAAGCAGGCTCCAAGTTTTGAGGGCCTTCCTGAGTAAACTATTTTTGTTGCTGTTCTACACAACCAGTAGTACAATTTGCATCCTACACAGGTGTCAGCTACCGGACAGGCCCCAAAAGCGTGGATGCTGATGAACTATCAGTTTGCCCCAGGTAATCAAACAAGGGAAGTGTTACAAGGGCAGGAGACTAAGTTAGTGGTCTGTTCTAATCAGCACATGGTTGCCGCCATTTTATTCTCTGCAATATTACCACAGCACAGCAATAGACAAATCTGATAGTGATTTGACAGTATTTTAGTCAGTGTCCTCTCTTCATCTATTAGAGGGGTGTCAAACTGGCAGCCTCCTACATTCTGATGATGCATGACTTATGATATCCTCACTCTTTCAGGGAAGTCTGAAAATTATGGGAGCCATATGAGCAGAGGTACAAATGGCATACATAACATAGTTTTCTTTAGTTCTGTCCATTACATTTTTAATCGCTTCCCCAACTGTAGTGAAGTTTAATGCATTTACGCTGAATTGCACTGTCTGTGGAAATTAAAGGCCAGGTCACACTGGCTGACGGATGCAAAACGTATGTAAAAAGGACACAGCGGAGGAGCAAATTTTCCATCCAGTGTTCTCCGCTCTCAAAAGTGCCCCAAATTTGCATAAACAGAGCGGATAACAACAGAAAGGAACAGACGTGGGGAGGATGTAGCGAGGATGTAAAGTGGATGTTCGTAGGAAGCCTAGCGGATGGAAGCGGATGACACATCCGCAGGGCTTCCGGGGGAGAACAGCGAAGCGGACGCGTAGTGGAAGGAGCGGATGCGTTGCAAATGCATAGCGGATGACGCGGATGCATCAGAGACGCCTAGAGGATGCATAGCGGATGCATAGCGGATGCAAAGCGTTCACTGCGCATGTGGGGAGGATGAATTATGTAAGCTCTGCAGATATAAAAGGAGGCAGCTCGCAAGCAGTCAGCATTCAGAGGAAAGACCTGCTGCCAGACACATCTTGAGAGAACACCATGGGGAAGAAGAGGAAGCCTGTGCCTACTCCCGCCAGCCCTGGCAAGAAGGACAGAACCACCATCCCACCCACTGGCGCTGACTCTGAAGCTGCTGGTGGTGCTGGTGGTGTTGGTGGTACTTCTGGTGCTCCTGGTTTTGCTGGTGCTTCTCCTGCTGGTGCTTCTGGTGCTTCTCCTGCTGCTGCTGCTAGTGGTGCTTCTCCTGCTGGTGCTGCTGCTGGTGCTTCTCCTGCTGGTGCTTCTCTTGCTGGCGCTGCTGGTGCTTCTCCTGCTGGTGCTGGTGCTTCTCCTGCTGCTGCTGCTGCTTCTCCTACTGCTGCTGCTGTGGTGGACCAGCCCCAAGGCCCTCAAAGCCCTGCTGCTGAAGGCCCTGAAGCCCCTGCCAGAGGGAGGAAGAGGCAAGGCAAGGAGAAGGGGGAAAGGAAACAGTACTCCATTTCCAAAGACCATGAGGAGGAGGTGCTGGAATGGCTGAGGAAGAACGAGTACCTGTAGAGGAAGAGCCACAGGTTCTATCGCGACACCAAGCAGAAGCAGGCAGCGTGGAGAGAGAAGGCAGAGAGCCTGGGCTACACTTCAGATGTACTCCGGGGGTGGTGGAAGCACATGCACACCTAGTATGGCAAGCTGCACCTGAAGAAATCCGGGCAGGCCGCTGTCAAGCTCACTGACCGGGAGACCTATGTCATGGCCAGGTGCAGCTTCCTGGAGGGTGAGATCCACCACCGAGGAGCAGCCCCTCTGTCAACCCTCTCCCTCAGACAGCCCACAGAAAGCCACTCCTCTTCCAGCCAGGAGACAGCTACAGTGTCCAGGCAGGTGTCTGGACAGCAGACCCCCCCGACAGCTGCACTCCCCGTGCCAGAGGATGTGGAGGATCCCCTGTCTCAGATGGAGCAAGAAGTGGCAGCCACCAGAGACCAACCCACACCCACCCCCAGCTACACCTCCACAGAAAGCAGGCAGAGAGGCAGACTGGAGGGCCAGAGCCACACTGTCCTCTTGGAGATCAGGGACACAATAAAAGCCAGATCTCCTCTCCCAGCTGGATCACAGCTCTTCTGCACCACCCTCCAGGCCCAGCTGAACCTGCTCCTACCCACTCCAGGTCTGCTCCACCTCCCCAGGCGATGTCACAGCCCTTCCACGGATTTCAGCAGCCCCTTGCCTACCAAGCCTACCACTACCAGGACTTCCCACAGCAGAGGCAGCCAGCCCTTCCCAGTCCAGACCCAGGTTCCTCGGACCCACAGATGCCACAGATGCCTCAACTGACCCAGCTGCAGACCAGACAGTCCCACTACACACCTCCTTCCTCCACCCCATAGCCAAGCCCTTCCTCAGAACATCTGTCATCAGTCTTGGGCCTCACATCCCAGGTACTTGAGGAAGGGCCTCTCAACCTCACAGGACTGAGTCAGCTCTCTGAGAGCTTCCTGCACACACCATCTCCTGTTGTACTCTCGGGGCCAGGCACCCCAATGGCGCCTCAGACCAGCACTCCAGCAACATCCACCTCCACAGTCCCTGGCCCCTTTACATCTGAGACCATGGGCACACCTCAGAGTGACTGAGAAAAGTGCCAGAGACTGAGTTGTTACCTGTTCACCTTATCTTTGCTTAAAGACACTTTACTTGGGTCATTTTGCTTTTTAATAAAGTCATACAGTTTGTTATTAATAAAGGTTATCTTTGCTTCACACACTTGGTTCATTTTTTTTACTTAATAAAGTGTTGGGGAAAACTTTGAAAAAAGGGTTAAGCCTTTGTATGCTTGTGGAATGGGTAAGGATAGCTGTGGGATGGGTAAGGATAGCTCTGGGATGGGTAAGGATAGCTGTGGGATGGGTAAGGATAGCTGTGGGATGGATAGCTGTGGGATGGGTAAGGATAATTGTGGGATAAGGATAGTTGTGGGATAGATAAACCTCCAGTGCAAGCATAGTGGGACTGTATGGTCCACCCTCCCAGCTGCCACACATATGGCCCTTTATTATCAATAACAATTTAATCATTGATCAACACATTTCAACATAAACAAAACTCTTTATTAATGCCCTATTCATTGTAAGGCCACTCAACATACATGGCACAATCTCATCAGTGTGATGAGACAGGCTGAAGGAAGCATCCATTAACCATCTATCATCCTGTCTTGCCACTCCACTGCTCCAGCTGGGGAGTTGCACCAGTGTTTCAGGAGGTTGCGCTGCTTCTTCCCTCCATGTGAAGCTCTGTTGGGGCCTTGTACATAAACAGTGTCTATCAGGTTTAGTCCTTGCCTCCATTCACCAGGTTCCATGTCCCCATTGCCTTGTTGGCGGTCCACAAGCCTGTTCTGCAACACTGGGTAGCAGGTGCGCATGAGATCGTGCAGGATGCAGCAAGCTTCCACGATGCTCCTCACGGTCTGTGGGTGATGCTGCATGGTGGTGAGAAGTACCTGGAACCTGTTGGCCAGGATGCCAAAGGCGTTCTCCACACCCGTCTTGCCCTGGACAGCTTGTAGTTGAAGATCCTCTCTTCATGGGTGAGGCATCTGGAAGTGTAGGGCTTCATGAGGTAGGTTCTGAGGAAGAAGGCGTCATCCCCCACGATGAAGTAGGGCACATTTTGCGTGTCGTTGGGCAGGGGGTCTGGATCTGGGAAGACCACAATGAGGTTGCATTCCAGCCCCTCCTTGAGGTGACTGGCGTTGTATACCTGGGCATCTGAAGATGAGCCGTTGCCTGAAGCATCGATGTACATGAACTTGTAGTTAGCATCGACCATGGCAAAGAGGATGATGCTGAAGAAGCCCTTGTAGTTGAAATAATTGGACCCTGAGTTGGCTGGAGCTTTGCAGGCCACGTGCTTCCCATCTATGGCTCCAATGGTGTGGGGAAAGTTCCACCTCTGATACCACTGCTCTGCAACTTTCCTCCAGCCTTGTTCAGTGGTGGGACACTGGAGGAGCTCCTCCACATATTCTTCGATGATGGCCTGCACCACTTCTCTGACCACAATGCTGATGGTGTTGTATGGCACCCTCCAGGCATACTGCATGTTTCTGTATGTGGTTCCAGAGGCCACAGAACCACTGTATGTGGTTCCAGAGGCACAGAGTCAGTGCCACCTTCAGTCCAGGGTCCAGGCTGGGACAGAAGTTGGTGTTTGCCTTGGCCAACCTGAGTCTCAGACGCTCCACAACTTCGTCAAACATGGCTGGTGGCATCCTCATAAAGTGCTGGAATGCACGAGGGTCTTCATTCCTCAGCTCCACCATCAGCTTGTCATAGAGTCCAAACTCCATTCTTCTCCCGATCCATCCTCGGACCCATACAGCTCTTGAATGTCTCCTTCTTCTCCTTGCGTAGAAAAGGTGAAACAGTCTGAACAGGACTTGGTTCTGGTGTTGAATGATGGCGGCTACCAAAAGGAGTGTGTGATGATCCATGGTGGAGATCAATGGATGATGTGGAAGAGCAAGAGCAAGGCTGAAGAGGTCTGCACACCACAGCTGCTGGACTGATACTGAGATCCAGGTGATTTCCTCCCCCTTTTTATTGGGAATGTTGGTTTTCCGCTAGGTGTCCTTCCACATCCTCTAGACATCCTCCAGACATCCTAAATATCCGAGATACGTCCCATGTAGAAACGTTTTGTCCATTTTAATGCTTTATATCTGAGCCGCATCCGCTTTCATCCTATGTCCATGCTACTAACGCTGTGTGGACGTTCCGCGTACCTTTCGCTTCCTCCCTGTTTCCGCTTTCCGCTGGAGCGGATGTGAGTTGCGCGGATGGCCAGAGGATGCCGAGAGGATAGATCGGACGTGTAACGGACGACAATGGACATAGAACGTTGTTGCCCATATGTGTCATGGATGTACATCGTACGCGGCGGAAAGTTCATTCGCTCAAAAAGTTTTGTGCAGCTCAAAACTTTTTGAGCGGATGGAATAGCAGAAGACGGATGTTTGACGGATAGAGCGTATGAAAGACATACGCAGCGAGTACACAACGGATGCATCGCGTTTTCCAACGGATGGTAAGCTTTTTTGTCCATTTTACATCCTCTTTGCATCCATTGGTACAGTGTGACATGGGCTTATGGAAGATTTAAAGGGTATAACAGAGGAAGAAATATGAAGAATGATTTTTAAAAAATCAGTTCTAAACTCTGTGAACTTTGATGAGCTATTAAAAAAGTTAGCCACAATTCGAATTTGTAATAATTGACTGATTCAAAGACTGAAGGAGCTAGGTAATATTTTAAAAAGATGAGAAGCAGTCACTTATGTAACTGAGTTGCACAATAAAATTAAGAAATAGGTATGTATTTAGGTATGTATGTATGTATGTAGCCTTTAATATTTTTATCAATAACTTCAAAAGGCAAACATATCCAACACACTTTCTTCCTATATCAAACATAGCTACAGAAATAAATGATTCCACCTGTGGCTTTTTTAGTCTGCAGTTATGGATTCACTTATCTGGGAATGAATGAACTCAGAGAGATTTTATTTTACTCCCCGGGTAGATATGTGTAGCTTTGCACTATTTTTTCTTAAATTAGCTAAATTTCAATATTGTTTTTCAAAGCACAATTTCAAAATGAAGGAAAACAGGCAATGTTTAACGGAAGCACAAGTTGCCATCTCAATAGTCTGGCAGCATGTTTCTGATGCATTGGAAATGCCTGAAATTCAACCCCTTTTCACAACATTTGAACAAATACTTCTTGATAATAATCTAAAATGCGGACATAAAAAAATCTTTACTGACTTCATTAGAAGGCTTGGTGCTTGGAAGAAGTTGTGATTACATAGCAGAGGCTAGTTTTCTTCATGTTCTAAGAAGATATCAGAAAGCATAGATATTACATGTTGTATATCTATGAGAATTAGGAAAGCAGAAGAATGTTTAATGCATGAAGACTGTGAAGGATTTGCTGGAAGAAAACAATTGTGCCATCTCTCAGCATATAAAACATGTAAATTTAACAGAAACTGTAATGGGCTAAGTTTAAGGAACCAAACAAGAACTAATGTAACCTGCAATATGGAACCTGCAATGTTGAATCTAATTTAAAAAAAACCTTGAATATTTTCGATAAGGACGTGGAAAACTGGCTTGTCTTACTTTTCCATGTTAGTCAGGGTACAAATCAAAAATAAAAATAAAAAGTGCTATTTATCCTCCAAGATGCTGAAAGCATTGTACAGTCAACATATAAATCCTGACCTTTGCCAGATGCATGTATCACGAGGGACAAAGTAAGACTGTTCTTGGTACAAATTGAAGGGGACTACAAAACGTGGGCTTTTTTGTGTAGAAGCAAAAATAAATAAAAAGGTTAATGATAACCTTTGCTCTGCTTTGTTTCCAGGCTTCTGGAACATAAGGGAAAAGCTGGTTTAAACTTGTTTATACTCTTACAATTTCCCCTGTTGTCATGAAGTCTTTTCCTAACTTCCTGCTCGTTTTCTCAGGGGCCATCATGAAAGGTACAGGAACCTAGTTTTTTATAAAGAAGCAGGAAGCAAAGGAAAAACTGAAGGCATGGAATGAGCCATAAAACACTGTCAGAAAGACAGGAAGGATGGATTACTTGGGAAGCTTTCAGAGACCTATCTTAGACAATGATTCTGAAATATAGTAGCTCCCTCAGATCAGATAACAGAGCTGAGCATTCATAATCTGTGTCACAATAGTGGAAAAAAAGAGGACTTAACTATACTAGACTCAGATTTGCTTCAAAATTCAAAATATTTAGAGTGGAACTAGGTCGGGTTTCCATGACACAGTAACCTCTACGTAGGTTAAATTCCAACTTTGCAGCATTCCAGGAGATCAGCAAGATCAGGAAAGGCTCGGTTTTCTACAATGCAAATCACTACAATTCCCACAGATCTGGTCTGCGTCTCAGCCCATCCTAAAGATCTGTGGTGACAAATGCTTCTGTGAGAGTGCAGTCCTGCAAGCAACATCTATTACTTCTGGGTGTGGATTAGGCAGGCCGAATGTTTCATACCAAAAATTCAATTCTAAACAGATTTCCTGGAAAGCACATTGGCTCGGAAGCAGTGGACCTATTGCGCAGTTCATTGACTGACATGGATGCTAGTCATAATTCTGAAGAATTACTCTCTCCTTCCTTCTTCCCCACATTCCTATTCATTCCTATTATCTATGTGATAATGCCAGCATATCTTAAATTAAATCTTTGTACTTTGCTATTTCCTCAGCCATATACTAATAGCAATAGCATTTAGAGTACGATACCACCCCACAGGTTGAGAATTCAATCCTAGGTAGCAAATGTTTCTCTATTCTCTAGTGCACACAAAAATCTGCTGTGAACACACAAAAATCTGCTGCAAACTCCATGTATGTTATCAGGAAGAGAATCCAGCCAGTAAATACTCAGCTACATCTAGTTCCCCTGACTTTACCCCATTAAAAAAAGGGAAGTGCTTTCCAGCACTCTCTGAGCAAGTTATAGTGTAAGCATTGTATTCATATTGCCCACAACAATCTGGGTCCTCATTTTACCAACCTCGGAAGGATGGAAGGCTGAATCAATTTTACGGCAGGCTCGAACTCTAGATTGTTGGCAGAGTTACGCTGCAGTTCTGCACTTTAACCATTGCGCCACCAGGGCTCCTACTATAACACGATAATAGTTGTGTTGTCTTCTTAGGAAAAGTTGTTTGAAGCCTCCCCTCTCCAAAGTAAAGCAACCTTATCAATCTAGTCCACTAAAGTTGGTCTCCAGCTTATAACTCAGAATTATGAACCAAACCAATAAAATGCTGTGCTGGATTATGAGAGTTGAAGTCCAAGACAGTTAGAAGACAACATATTGAGAAGATAGTGATATTTTTAAGGCCAAGATACAGAATGATTTTCTCCATACCTCTCTTTCATGGTGACCAGAATCTTCTGCTTTCCTAACATTGAGGATGTGAACTTCTTGTGGCAATCCAGCAGTTCCTTTGCTTGCACAGCCGGATAAGACAGTAAAACTTTCTAACAAGGCTTGGACTGGATGTGAACTGTTAACCTGAGACAATAGACAGCCACTTCTAGGCACAGGACCTATAGAATATATAGAAAGGAAGATTAACTTGAGGTAAAAGGCTGTAGCAAACCTAAATCAGAGCAAAGTCTAAGTTATCTCACCAGCTGCTTGGTCTAACCTTCTGCTATCACATGAATTATATAAAGTGCCAAGTTAATAGCATACCAATTGCAAATGGAATGAAAGGGATTAAGATGGTTATAAGAGGAAATGCTATGCATACTTCTTATTCACTGAAATTTATTGAAGGGTTCAGTGCCCTCTTTTCTGACTAAGGATGTAATCATACCTATCTTATCTTGAGAATATGAACTGTTGAAAGCAATGAAACCAAACTTTAAATAAGCCAGTTTAGGACTAGGATATAACCCAAAGTGCTTTCTTCGAAGTAAAACTATGGTATTCATCTATCTTAATTTTTCCTCAAGAAGTAAACATCAAAGTGAAAAACTGTGGAATTACACCACAGCCCTAAACTGATGAAGAGTGTATGACTGGAATTTATATAGGTTTATAGACTCATACTCACTTGTGTTACTTTGGACTGTGTCCAAATCTTATAACTATAGCCTTCTACAATGTGTTCTTCCAAGGTAGCTAATTAGTCACTCAATTATTCCTGGAAACAAACCAGCAACTATGGGGTTCCTACAGTCCTAGTGTTACATGGCAATAACAGGTTATCCCTGTTAGTATACTGTGTATTATGCAACAGTTGCTGGATAGTCTTCAAAGGCAATCCTCTGCAGCCAGGTGCTAGGTGACAAGGGTTTGTATGACTGTAGCCAATGTCTATTGTTAAATAAATGGCACCATCCCAAGCATAAGTACCATACTAACATAATAAAGTAATATTCGAAAACATGCTGCACTTAGAATAGACAGGCAAAACGAAGATATTTAAGGAGAATACCGTAAAAGAAAAACAAGTGTCCTTACTATATGTTCACTGCACTTTTTCTCAACTTTCCAAACCATCTACAAGGCACCAGAATAAAGTCATATAGTTTGAAGAGACAGTCAATAGTTAATTTCTTTGTCCATTGTTTGGACAGCAGCTAGTTTTTCTATACTTTTCTATGGTTGACGAATTTACAAAGGTTAATTATTACTGCATTATTTAATGCAACCATATACTTTGAAGGCACATTTATTCTTTCTCATGTTTTTACACATTGCCATGGGCACTATTCTCAGAAATGGTCTTTTCAAAATCTCACACATCAAGAAATATGAAAATGAAACAGTTTCTCTTAGATTTATATGCAGATGACAGGAATGAAATTTCACTACAAATCCTATGCTCCAGCAATGAGCAGAGACACCCTCTTGCTACAATAAATGTTTACAAACTGCCTTACTCAGCTTGGTATGTATTTATCCTTTCACTGAAGACATTTTGTTCTCTCAAATGTCACTTAGCTCAACCAAGAGATAAAACTGATTAAAAAAACCTTAAAGTCTCGATAGGTAGGATTTATCCCCAGGGGTGGGCTTCAAAAATTTTAGCAACAGGTTCTCTGCCCAGTTGCTGGGTGGACATGGCCTAGTCAGCCTCCTGCACCATAGCAAGAGGAGGCGTTTTTGCCCTGCCCAGGCTCTGGAGGCTTTCCTCAAGCTTCCGGGAGGGCGAAAACAACCTCCCTGGGCTCCGGAGGCTTTCTGGAAGCTGGAAATGGGCCCACTTCCGCCCTTCCCGAGCTTCCAAGAGGCCTGTTTTTCACCCTCCCCGAGCCTCTGCATGTGCCCTTCACTTACCTGCATCCAAAACGGGCTGTGTGGTGACTCCTAGGAGGAGAGGAGTGGGATGGGTGGGGCCAGCCAGGAGTGAGATTTGGGGGTTCTCTGAACTGCACCAAATCTTAGCTGGGGGCTCTCTTGAACCCCTGTGAACCCCCATCAGCCCACCCCTATTTATCCTGCATCTCAAAGGCACATTCCTTCATTTCTCCATCATAATGGCCTGACTTGCAAGCATCTGGACTCAACTATGGCTTGTCCAACGTGCATCTGAATGGAACAAAATTAGGCACTTTATGTCCAATACTGTAGTTCTGGAAAAGGACTCTGGGGACCTTCTTTGCAGCAGTCCCTAGGGCAAAAATCCTCTGAGTCCTTAGAGCAAAGGTCATTTTTGGAGTCCACTCTGCTTGCCACTCCATCTTAATAACAAATGGTTCAGGGTGTTATTAAATAAACAAGACAAGATTCCTAGTAAGCTCAAAGGGAGAATGTTAAGATGTTGCTAATGACAAAGATGTTGGAAGGGCAAGTTTTCTCAAGCAACTGGGGTCATAAGGCCGAGGGAAAGATACTCTTCTCCTATATAGTCCAAAAAATGCACTGAAAAAAAACTTTCTCCCATAGATATGAATGGCTGCCATTCATTCTCTTGCCAAGTCTAGATTTTAATATAATTTTTTCTGTTTTTAAAAGCACTTGGCTAGCCTGTTGTTTGATTATTGGTCTCCTGGTTACACTGACCTCTCTTTTTCTTCTTAAAATTGCACTATTTACAGCAGAATTGTACTGATGACTCTTCAGAGTTCATTTTCTAATAAGTGCACAAAGAAGTCAGCCATAATGGGGCATGATTTTCATTTATTTGTAATAATTGTTTTATTTTTTATGTTTTGCGTCCTCTACCATAAGCCCACCACCACAGTACTCTCTTGGGAATGGAAAATTATGATTTAAATCTTCCAACTAAAGCCCATGTCACACTGCCCAACGGATGCAAAAAGGACACAACAGACGAGCAAAATGTTCCATCCGTTGTTATCCGCTCTCAAAAGGGGCAAAAATTTGCATAACCGGAGCAGATAAAACGGACGCGGGGAGGACGCAGGGCGGATGCAAAGCGGATGCGGAACAGAAGCCTAGCAGATGGAAGCAGATGGAAACGGATGGCACATCCACAGGGCTTCCGGGGGACCTCAGCAAAGCGGACGCGGAACGGATACAGCGGATGCACAGTGGATGCACAGTGGATGAAGCGGATGCACAGCGGATGCACAGCGGAAGCCTAGCGGATGCCGAGCATTAATTGCGCATGCGGGGAGGATGCATTGCGTCAGCCCTGCAGATATAATGGAAGCAGCTCGGAAGCAGGTCACCATTCAGAGGAAAGACCTGCTTCCAGACACATTGACTGCCTTGCCTGTCCTGCCTGCATGTCTGCCTGCCAGCCTTGCTGCCAGCCTTGCTGCCAGCCTGCCTGCCAGCCTTGCTGCCTGCCTTCCTGCCAGCCTTGGTTCATGTCTGCCTGCCAGCCTTGGTGCCTGCCTGCCTGCCAGCCTTCCTGCCAGCCTTGGTTCCTGCCAGCCTCCCTGCCAGCCTCCCTGCCAGCCTTGGTTCCTGCCAGCCTCCCTGCCAGCCAGCAACCCCACAACCATGCGGAAGCACAGCAAGCCTCAGCCATCTGCTGCCAGCCCTGGCAAGAGGGACAGGGCTACCATCCCGCCCCCTGGCCCTCACTCTGGTTCTGCTGGGGCTTCTGCAGCACGGGCTCGCTCTTCTGGGGCTGGGGCTTCTGCTGCTTCTGCTTCTGGAGGAGCTGATGACAAGCACTCCAGCACCAGCCACCTCCACAGCACCTGGACCCTTCACCCCTGAGACTGAGCGACCAAGAGGAGTGCCAGAGACTCATTTTTGTTTTATAGCTTGTTGTTAATAAAGTCTATTTTTGATTCACACACTTGCTTCATTTCTTTTTTTTCATAAAGTCTTGCTGGAAACTTTTAGAAATGGTTTTAGCCTTTGCATGCTTGTGGGATGGGTTAAGATAGCAGTGGGATGGGCAGGGATACCTTTGGGATGGGTAATGGCTGTGGGATACATAAACCTCCAGTGCAAGCATAGTGGGACAGGATGGTCCATCCACCCCCCCAGGTGCCACACCTATGGCCCTTTATTATCAGTAATAATGTAATAATTATCCACACATGTCAACATAGACACAACTCTTGATTAAACGCCCTGTTCATCGTAGGCCAACCAAACATACATGGCCCAATCTCATCCATGTGATGAGACAGGCTGAAGGAAGCACCCATTAATCATCTATCATCCTGTCTTGCCACTCCACTGCTCCAGCTGGGGAGTTGCACCAGTGTCTCAGGAGGTTGCGCTGCTTCTTCACTTCATGTGAGGCTCTGTTGGGGCCTTGCACATCCTCAGTGTCGATCAGGTTTTGCCCTTCCTCCATTCCCCAGGCTCCATGTTCCCATTGCCTTGTTGGAAGTCCACAAGCCTGTTCTGCAACACTGGGTATCGGGTGCGCATGAGATTGTGCAGGATGCAGCAAGCTTCCATGATCCTCCTCACGGTCTCTGGGCAATGCTGCATGATGGTGAGAAGTACCTGGAACCTGTTGGCCAGGATGCCAAAGGCATTCTCCACCACCCACCTTGCCCTGGATAGCCTGTAGTTGAAGATCCTCTCTTCACGGGTGAGGAGTCTGGAAGTGTAGGGCTTCATGAGGTAGGTTGTGAGGGAGAAGGCGTCATCCCCCACAATGAAGTAGGGCACATCTTGTGTGTCGTTGGGCAGGGGTTCTGGATCTGGGAAGCCCACAATGAGGTTGCATTCCAGCTCCTCCTTGAGGTGACTGGCGTTGTATACCTGGGCATCTGAAGATGAGCCGTTGCCTGAAGCATCGATGTACATGAACTTGTAGTCAGCATCAACCATGGCAAAGAGGATGATGCTGAAGAAGCCCTTGTAGTTGAAATAAGTGGACCCTGAGTTGGCTGGAGCTTTGCAGGCCACGTGCTTCCCATCTATGGCTCCAACGGTGTGTGGAAAGTTCCACTTCTGATACCACTGCTCTGCAACTTTCTTCCAGCCTTCTTCAGTGGAGGGGTACTGGAGGAGCTCCTCCTTGTATTCTTCGACGATGGCCTGCACCACTTCTCTGACCACAATGCTGATGGCGTTAGATGGCACCCTCCAGCCGTACTGCATGCTCCTGTAGGAGGTCCCTGAGGCCAGGTGGCGCAGAGTGAGTGCCACCTTGAGCCCAGGTTCCAGGCTGTTGCAGAACGATGGTGGCTGCCGAAAGGACTTTGTTACAATCCACGGTGGACATGACTGGATGCTGTGGAAGAGGAAGAGCCAGGTAAAGACTGCAGAGGTCTGCACCACTGGGCTGCTGTTCTGAAAGTGAGATGCAGATGAGTTGCTCCCCCTTTTTATAGGAAATATAGATTTTCTGCTAGGCATCCTCTAGACATCCTTAATATCCGAGATAGGTCCCCTCTGCGAATGTTTTTTCCGTTTTAAACGCTTTGTTTCCGTGCTGCATCCACTTGGCATCCGTTCTGCATCCGTTCTGCGTCCGTTCCGCTTCCTCCCTACGTCCGGGCGGATGGAGTTGCGCGGATGCGTAGCGGATGCCTAGCAGATATAGCGGATGTGTAACGGATGCGTAGCGGATGCCTAGCGGATGCGTAGCGGATGCAGAACGGACGAACTGGATACATTTTCCGCGCAAAAGTTTTGGGCAGCCCAAAACTTTCGTAGCGGATGAAACGTCAATAAATGGATGCTGGACGGATAGAGAGGAAGCAAAATGGAGGCAGTGAGTACATCGTGTTTTCCAACGGATGGCAAGCTTTTTTGTCCGTTTTACATCCTCTCTGCATCCGTTGGTTCAGTGTGACATGGGCTTAAGTTCCAGGAGGGTGAAGAAGATGAACTATCTGGAAAAGGGACCAACTATATTACTTGTCCTCAGTAAAAACAGGACTTTATGTGCCCTTTGGAGTGCGTAAGAAATTATACTGGCAGAACTCAGAGACACACTGTGCTCATATTTCACTATGACATCAGCAAGGCCTATTTCCTGGTTCTCTGCTTTTTGAAGATGGAGTTTTATTTGTCTGGCAATGTATTTTCTGTGACCTTCTTCTTCCTGAGAAATCTGCCTGATGTCAGTTTTTGTCATCGCAGCACTAGAGAAATACTTTTGGCTGTAATTAAATACTTTTTTTCAAACAATCCCATGATTGTGATCTAAATGTTTTCTATAAGACACTACAAATGTATCTTCATTTTATGGCATTCTTCAAAAAAAAAAAGCACCTAAACCTTTGTTATTTTCTTTTATTATTGCATTCTATGATGATCATTTTATCTGAAGGTTAACAGAGAAAAAGTAACGACGAAAATCTAGTTTCTTAATTAATTAATTTAGAGGAAATTCCCTCTATATTTGAATTCAAAACAAAGCATGCATAATTTTGTCCAAATCGACAGTAATCCATTGTTAATGGCTTTCTTGTACCAGATGTATTTCTGGTATTTTGAGAGGGGAAGGAGGTTGGATTGGGCATAAAAAAAAGTTGCAGATACACACAAGCATATTTTAAACAATAGGAGTTAAAGAAAGGGAAATACTTTTGAAAGAGAAGCCTATCTGATTAGCTGTACAGTGGTACCTCAGTACTCAACTGCTTTGAACCTCATCGAATTTGGAATTCAACTCATTTCGACGAGAAAATTTGTCCTGGTACTTAGCTACCTTTGGTAAACTTGCAGGATTCATTTTTTTTCTCACCATGTCCATGTATATGTCTGCACTAGACTGTGTTATTTCACTGTGTCATATAACATACGTTGGTATATGCATAACTTTTTATTTAATTATTTATTTTGTCGTGTTTATATAGTGTAGACCCTGAGAGCTGTATGCAACGAAATTTCATTTTTAGGTATGCCAATTAGTGACAATAAAGTAAAGGCCATGTCCCACTGCACTTACAGATGCAAAGAGGATGTAAAACGTTAAAAAAAGCTTGCCATCCGTTGGAAAACACAATGCATCCGTTGTGTACTCATTGCATACGTGTTTCATATGCTCTATCCGTCGAGCATTCGTCCACTGCGATTTCATCCACGCAAGAAGTTTTGAGCTGCACAAAACTTTGTGAATGGATGAACTTTCTGCCGTGTACGATGTAAATCCGCGACATACAAGCAACAAACGTTCTATGTCCGTTTATCATCCGTTAAGTGTCCGCTGTATCCTCTTTGCATCCTCTGGGCATCCTCGCAACTCACATCCGCTGCAGCTGAAAACGGAAAGAGGGAGGAAACAAAAGGTACATGGAACGTCTACACAGCGTTAGTAGCACGGAAATAAAAAGGATGTGCAGTGAACAGTTTGCATCTGATATACATCCGCGTAGCATCCCCTTTCTTTCCTTTAGGCATACGTGATGCATCTGCTTCATCCACTATGCGTCCGCTTCGCAATTATCCCCCGGAACCCCTTCGGAGGTGTCATCCCCTTCCATCCACTTTCATCCGCTAGGCTTCCTATGAACATCCGTTTAACATCCCTGCTACATACTACCCACATCCATTCTTTTCTGTTCTTTTCCGTTCTGTTTATGCAAATTTTCACCACTTTTTGGAGCCAATGACAACGGATGGAGCCACCCCTGAAATTTTGCTCATCCGCTGTGTCCTTTATGCATACGTTTTGCGTCCATTGGCCAGTGGGACCGGGCCTTTATTCTAAGTCTAAGTGATAGCTTTTGCCCTGTGTATATCTCCTGAGGTCATTTTGTGTATTTTTGGCCTTTTTTCTCATCAAACAGGCGAAGTTTTTATTTTATTTAATCTAACTGCTTATTAATCTTTAAATTTATTTCTCATATAATGATATACAACCTTATCTTTTTACATATTGCCTTAAAAATGTGCATTATCCTTGGTTTGGGAACACATTAAATTTATTTACATTATTCCTCACAGGAAAAATTTATTTGGTATTCATCATTTTTGGTACCCATCACACCTCATCATTTTGGTACTCACCATGCCTCCCGGAACCAATTAACAACAAATACCAAGGTACCACTATATTATCCCGCACCATTTTTATCCAGGATTTTCCACATCAACTATCAATATTAATATCAATTAAGTTAGTTTTAAATTTTGAAATATAACAAGGAGAAAACTAACACAGTTATGAAGTGGGGAAGGGAGAGGGTGATGGGTTAAAGACTCTTCCCCTTGTCATTGCATTTCAGTTGAAAATCACTATCTTCCATTAGATGAGGTTCACACTTTATAGGCAGATGCCATAGGTGAGTCATTACTAAGCTATGCTACTCATGAATGGCTCTAACTGCAGGAGTAGGAATTATATCTTCCAAACTAAACTATACTTTGTTTTTCACTTTCTACTGAAGTTATTTTTGTTATACTTTTTTTTTCCACTTATCCCTCTGGAATTGCCATAGTCTTGGTTATCTATAAATATTTGTGTGAGTCTGTGCTAGGAAAAGAAAAACAATGGCCTTCCAAGCAGTTGTTGAGCAACACATAGGAAACTGACCCACAACAGCCCAGATTGTCCATTATGTTAAAAATGGAAGTTTTACCACACTAATCGGATACAGGTTTTCTATTTCTGAAATCTAGACCATGAATTTGGTACATCAATTATTTGGTGGATTGGTTCAGCATAGCTGACTGAACGCCCTAATTGTTCTTACAAGTTTACGTTTGTGAAAGCCAATGCTATATAATTGCAGGCTGACCACCTAGGACTATGGTCTATGACTCATCTTCCCCAACTAACTGAATCCAGAATCAAAATAAATTCTGATATAGCAGCTTCCTTGTCCGTGCCAAACCCTGTACCAACTGCTATGCAGAGCAGGCCAATATTTAACTTGAAGACCACATTCTGGTCTTTTTCCCCTCATAAACCATGCATAGCCACTGACATCTGCTTCTACATATACAAACCAATTCACCATTCATAAAAATCCCCCCTTGATGTTGATTACACATAATTGTTTCTCTTATTTCCTTGCTGAACAAAATGTGTATCTGTGGGTCAAAGAACTGAAATTTCCACTTTCTTGATATTTATCCATCCATTTCAATGTGGTGAGAGGACTTTCTCTGCTGTCCTCAAGAATGCTGAAAAAGCTCAGCTCTAATGTTAAAAACAACAACAATCATCCTGGCAACTTCAGTTCAAGGGGAACAAACTGGAAAAAGAAATCGTTTTATTATTTCCCAGAAACAACTCAAATTTATTTCCTCTCCAAAGTTGTGTGATCCTAAACAAAACACCAACCTCTCAGACTCACATCTAGAATTTATTCAATATAAATTCAGCACCTTGATTTCCCATATCACTAGTCCCCTAATGTTTACTGTGTGCCAAGCTGCAATAAAATTATGAAGTTGTTGAGAAAAGGAAGACTTTTGAAGCCTTGAGGCTTCCTTTATCATTCTAATGTTTGACAATCTAATATACTTCAGTTCCACAGAGAAAATTATTTGAGGCTATCAACTGAAAAAGCATGACCAAATCCCACAAACTGCACAAATAGGCACCGCTACTTCCAGAGCATGCTTCCCCTCCTAGATTTGCATCCTCCCCAACTAAAATCAGAAATGTCAAACCTGAGCCTCGTGAAAATTGCAATATCTAGGTTGGTATTTGAAGACTCTTATGTTGTAAAATATTTCTAGGTAACTTTATCTGTTATTCTTGGCAGGCTCGCACAGTTTTGGCGAGGCTCGTGCTTATCAAAGTTAATTAGTTTGCAGCAGCTTTTTAACCGGGGATTCATAAGAATCATTAAAAGGTTTCTGTTCCCTTTGGTTCATGTTTGTGTTATTGGAAAAGTGTTTGGGTCAGAACACATACACACAAACATATTAAAAGGGACAAAACTGAATGCAAACGTTTCCTCTGTCGAATCATGAGTGACTAGGGAACAGTGCTTTTCCGCATTTCTTAGCTGAGGGAGCCAGCATTGTTCAAAGACAATTCTGTGGTCATGTGGCCAGCATGATTATTCACCGAGGCACATGGAACTGTTATTTTCTCACCAAAGTGGGACCTATTTATCTACTCACATTTGCATACTGTGGGTTGGCAGCAGCTGAGGCAAGTAATGGGAGCTCACACTGTCACACAGCACTCGGTTCTCAAACCTGGGCTGTCAGCTCTTCAGCTGACAAGCTCAGCATCTTTAATTTTTAAGCCATCATGCCCCCCCCAATAAAACTAAAAGTAAGAAATAAACTGTCTTCAAATCCCTCTTCAACCCTACTCAGGGAAAACTAACTCCAGGGCTCTCTAGTTATTAGATCACAAGGCACTATCTATACAAAGTGACAAATTCAAACAATACCCTTATTTCAAGTACTATTAGTAGTATATTTCTGTCCAAATGTAACATAGCTTCAAGATAAGAAAAATAACCCACTAAAATTAATGGCATTGGAATTTTTCCTGTTTTCTTGTTTCATTAAATATATTAAACACATTGTGGAACTCAGACCAGAAAAAGTGGCTTGTATTAGAATAATAACTGCAAGAGTTTCAGCATCAGGAATTATTACTTCCAAAATATTTGCATGAACAGAAGCATCTGAGGAAAAATAAGCACATTTAAGATGAGAAATAATGATTGATTAAAGGGAACAAAGGCTCTGAAAAGGTTGGAGATAATCCGGTACAGAAGACCAACAGGGTGAGTTTATCCTCAAGATCAAATACAATTAGGATCAATCAGATTTTCTTGCCTATTACCTTTCCTGATGTCTTTGACTGCAATTTCAGTCTTCCCAACTCATATCCTAATTGAGAGAGGAAGTTGTAATTTGCCTATTTGAAGACAGAACTGATGATCTATTCTACACTGTTAATGATTTCATTTATTCTAAGTTCTTCCAATAAGATAAAGGTTTTGAAACAAAGGAAAACTTAATATGGAAAATTATGCTTGATGTTTCTATGATAAAAAAAGAGAGGGATGTGAGTTAGGCAAGCACCCAACTTTCAGTTCCTCAAAACACTCTAGCAGCCTAGAATTCATCCGCAACCTGTCACAGGGAGATTTACTTCTTGAAAATATTAGGTAGCCAGGAACATCATTTTCCATAGAGACCTTTTATTTCACCAGAAAGATTCAGAGAGAAGCATCCCTGTGACCCATCTTGAGAGAAATATATGGCTGTTATAAAAATGGCCCAAACTTGTTAGTTGAAAGCAATTTCTGGCAATCTTCCCCTTGACCAAAGAAGCAGATTTGTAGTACTACAATATGAGCTGACACAGAGTATAATTTATGTAAAAATGCCAAAAGGAAATTTTTCTTAACAGGAGAGTAAGCAACACATGAAGAAGTCCTCATTATTAGGCAGTAAACTATTTCAAACAGAACTATAGAGTGAAAGATTCTTCTGATTAAAAAAGAATACATGTTGTCAATTTGAGAATATCAGGACTGAGAAAGTGAGTGCCTTCCAGATGTTTTGAGATTTTAACCCAGCCAACTAATCAGAGACATTTGGGGTTCTTATCCCCAATACCATATTGCCTATCCCCGCAGAATATTAACCACTGCAATTATACAATACTATAAATGATTAGTAGTAGCTACTCGTTCTATGTGTTATTACTCAAAAGTAAGATGTATTTTCTTAAGAATTTACTCCTAACTTTATGATCACCAGGCGGCAATCCCGGCTGTTTTGTTCGGAAAAACACGAGGTAGACCAGGTTCCAACAACAACAAGTCTTTATTCTTAAATAGTCAGTGAACGGAACATTTGGCTGAAACCGCGGCAGCCTTTTATACAGGCTAGCCTGCCGGCTTGTAGCCAATGGCAGCTGTTTGAATTTGCCGCCTTTTTCAGTTGATTTGGTTTGGTTCCTAGTGAACCAATCCAATGCTTACTTTAGTTAACCAATCAGGTTTGCATGTTTTGGAGTAACCCAATTTACATATAGAACACCCCTCCCCTCTTAGTTCAGTCCTACGTGGTGACGTAGTCGCGCAGGTAGGCGGGGCTTCTCCTGACTCGACTGGACTTGCGCAGTTCATTTTTGGCGGAGACTTCGACCGGTTCGGATGGGGCTGCTGTGTCGTCCGTCCCTCTCTCTGGAACCGTCTGGAAGGGTGAGTCAACCATTCTACTGCCGTCTGAGTTTCTTAGGCCGGCGGTTTTGCCGCTCCCTCCCGTTTCCTCCAGGCAGGTCGAGCTGGCCTGGCTGTCCCCTTCCGATGGGCTCTTCCCGCAAGTCTCTTCAAACAGTGAGTCTTTCATTTGCTCTTTTTGTTTGTTAATCTCTTCGGGTTTTGTTTGTAACGGTTCTTTATTTATTTCTCGCATACCCCCCCCTCACCTTGGTTTGCCATTCACCGTTTTTTTTAACGTATGGGTGTATGTCTGTATTTCGTTCTATGTTTCGGGAACGGAGCTGATCTATGTGCCGCTTCCATTCCCTGCCGTCGTCAATTGTTAACCGGTAGGATTTGGGGCCTCTTATTTGCGTGATTTGTCCTGGTAGCCATACAGGGTCCCCGGTGAAGTTTTTAGCGTGAACCAAATCACCTATTTCAAATTTTCTAAATCGTGTAGAGGAGTCGGGAGGGTTTTCTGGCGTAAAATTTGGGTGCAACCTATCAAGGTGTGGTCTTAATTTCCTCCCCATGAGTAATTCTGCTGGGGATTTGTTGGTCGTGGTACTGGGTGTTATGTGTTGGAGTGTGAGCAATCGGTTTATTTTCTGTTGGACATCTCCGGTGTCCATTCTTTCTAACCCCTCTTTGGTAAACCGGACCATTCTCTCAGCCCTGCCGTTTGCAGCCGGGTGAGCCGGCGCGGTCAGGGCATGTCTTATACCTAGGGAGGCTAGGTATTGCTCGAATTGTAGGCTGGTTAGCTGTGGCCCATTATCTGATACGAGGACGTCCGGTAGACCATGGGTGGCAAAAAGGTTGTCTAGTTGTTTAATTACAGTTTCTGTTGTCGTTGATGGCATGATTTTTACTTCTAGCCAATTAGAATAGGCATCAACGACAATCAGGAATGTATGCCCCTTGGTAGGACCTGCAAAATCAATGTGGATTCTTGACCAAGGGCCTCACGGGGTTTCCCAGTCTCTAATGGGTGCTTTAGGCGGGGACGGTCTAATTGCCTGGCATTTGTTGCACGAGCTTACCCAATATTCTATGTCCCTATCAATACCCGGCCACCAAACATAACTTCTAGCAAGGCTTTTCATTTTTACAATTCCCGGGTGCCCTTCATGTAACATCCTAAGTACCCTGGGTTGTAGTTTGTTAGGGATGACTACCCGATCGCCCCACAATAAACACCCTTTTTGAATAGAAAGTTCAGTCTGTCTGGTCCGGAAAGGTTTAAAGTTTTCAGTTTTTTGGTTTTCCGGCCAGCCTTTACCTACCCAGCTAAGAACGCGGGCAATCAATGAGTCTTTCCCGGTGGCTCTGGCGACATCATACGCTGATATGGGTAGATCGGGGCAAGTCTCTATTTGTAATGCTGTCATCGCTGGTGCCGGGTCTTCCTCGGTTTCTGGTAAGGGTGCTCTGCTCAAAGCGTCTGCATGGGAAATTTGTTTCCCTGGTCAATGTGTCAGAGTGTAGGAATAGGCTGCTAGGAACTCTGACCATCTGGTCATTCTCGAAGAAAGGATATTTGGTGTTGGCTTGTTTCCCGCCAAAATTCCCATTAGCGGTTTGTGGTCTGTTATAATTTGAAAAGTCCGCCCATAGAGGTACTCGTTGAAACGTTTCACTCCAGCGACAATTGCGAGAGCTTCTCTGTCAAGTTGGCTGTAATTTCTCTCGGTTTTAGACAGGGTCCTTAAGTAATATGCGACGGGTGCCTCTCTGCCATCAGGCAGTTGGTGGCTCAGGATGGCACCGACTCCGAATGGCGAAGCGTCGCAGGTTACCCTCAATGGCAGTGTGTTGCTAAATTGGATGAGAACGTTTGTTGATGTTAGCAATTTTTTAATTTTTTGGAAGGAATTCTTCTCTCTATAACCCCAAGTCCAAATTGCTTTCTTGTCCAATAAATGGTGTAATGGTTCTGCTATTGTGGCTTTATTTGGTAGGAATACATTATAAAAATTTATCAGTCCAAGAAATGCTTGTAGTTCGGTTTTGTTTCTTGGTTCTGGCGCTTCATTGATAGCTTTAATTTTTTTGTCTGTAGAGTGTATACCCTCTCCGTCTATTAAATAGCCCAGGAATTCGACGCTATTTTTTTTTAGGCAACACTTTTCTTTTTTTACTTTGAGGCCAGAATCTCTAAATTTAGTGAGTACTTTTTTAAGTCTGTCTTTAAGTTGAGCTTCATCTTTGGCTGAGATGAGGACGTCGTCAAAATATGGTACGACTCCTTGTATGCCATTTAGGAGGCGCTCCATTAGACTCTGGAATACGCCTGGTGCTACACTCACTCCAAATTGGAGTCTGTTACACTTAAAAGCGCCCTTGTGGGTAACTATAGTCTGTGCTTCAGCTGTCTCTGGGTCCACTGGGAGCTGTTGATAAGCTTGCGCTAGGTCGAGTTTAGCAAAAAAAAATTCCTTTTCCCAGGGAGTGTAGTAAATGTTGGACTACTGGCACCGGGTATGCGCTCTGTTGCAATGCGTGGTTCAGGGTAGCCTTATAGTCACCACAGATTCTAACGGACCCGTCTGGTTTAATAGGTGTAACTATAGGCGTTTCCCATTTGGCATGGTCCACAGGTTCTAGTACCCCTTGGGCTATTAATTTGTCTCGCTGTTCCTCTATCTTTGCCTTTAGTGCAAAAGGAACTCGCCTGGCTTTTAGTCTCCGCGGTGTTATTTGGGGGTTTAGACTAAAGGAAATAGGATTTCCCAAATACTTGCCAAGTGAGTCGTCAAACACGTCCTGGAATTCCTGGATGAGGTCTTCTTCCTAGCCGGTTGTGGTTACTCGGTCTATTCCGGTCATCCCGATGCCCAATGGTGCGAACCACTCAATACCCAGGAGGCTTGGTCTGTCTCGGTCGACTATGGTCAGCGGTAGCACTTTAACATACTGTTTGTATGCGACTCGGAAATGTCCCATGCCGACTACAGGGATTTGGTTTCCCTGGTAGTCTTTGAGGGTTAGTTGCTGCTTCTGAAGTTCCTTGGATTCGATACCTGGGACTAGTTGTTTTATGGTGTCCCAAGATACCATTGAAAGGAAAGATCCCGAGTCCACTTCCATCTTGCAAGGCTTTCCTTCAATATTTACAATGACTTTAACTTTCTTCCCGCTTTCCGTCTGAGCGCTTTCTATAGCGACAGTTTGGTGTGTATTGGCTCGCTTCTCTTGTTGCCACTTTCTCTCAGTTCATTTTGGCTCAGCTTGTGTTGGGGAATTTCTGCGTCTCGTTGGGCTGTAGCTTTTTTTTGTTCCTGCAGACTTTCTCGATATGCCCTCGTTTTTGCAATGTCTGCAGATGGCATCGAGAAATCTGCATTCGGCTCGGGAATGGTTTCCTCCACAGCCAGCACATTCCCGCCAATTCCTTCTTTTGCGCTCTTTTTTGTTCGCAAATAAACGGTGGACCTCGTCGTCTTCTTCGCTCAACTCAGTTATTTCGCCATACTCTTCATAGTGGGTGGTGGTGGTAGACTGTTTTTTGTCTTTGGTTGGGTTTGTTTCTTCGTTGTGTGTGTTCATCTTCCTCATTGTGACAGCCGATTTTTTCGCGGCTTCAGCGGCTGTGGCTTCCGCGATGGCTTCGGTTACGGTGATGTTGGGCTTGTTGAGTAATTTACTCTGTGTGATCGAGTCTCTTAAACCCAACACTACGCGATCCCTCATTGCTTCGTCAATGTTCAGGAAATCGCACTCACCCCCTATTTGTCTAAGGGCAGCAACAAAATCGGCGACGGTCTCTCCTTCTCTCTGGTCTCTGCAGTAAAATTTGTGTCGCTTTATTAAATTAGACACCATCAGGGCGTAGTGGGCTTTCAGAATTCGTTGTAGTTCTGGCCACGTCAGTTGTTTGACATCTCGGGGCTTTGCCAGAGCCTTTGCCATCTTGAAAACTGTAGGTCTGCAGTGTGTTAAGAACACAGCCCTCTTACGCTGCTCTGAGATTCCTTCCATCTCATTACTCTCCAAGTACATTTGGAAACGGTCTGCATAGGACTCCCAATCTTCTTCGTTGGGATTGAAGGGTGCGGGCGGTGCGTTGTTTCCAGGCATTTTCGTCGCTGTCTGGACTTCTTCTCACCACGTGCAGGTCTCACGTTTAGGACGATCCCACCTTCGTTGCCAGTGTTTTGTTCGGAAAAACACGAGGTAGACCGGGTTCCAACAACAACAAGTCTTTATTCTTAAATAGTCAGTGAACGGAACATTTGGCTGAAACCGCGGCAGCCTTTTATACAGGCTAGCCTGCCGGCTTGTAGCCAATGGCAGCTGTTTGAATTTGCCGCCTTTTTCAGTTGATTTGGATTGGTTCCTAGTGAACCAATCCAATGCTTACTTTAGTTAACCAATCAGGTTTGCATGTTTTGGAGTAACCCAATTTACATATAGAACACCGGCTATGAACTTTAAACATGTAACCCAAAAAGAAAAAAACATCAGTGCCTTAATTCCACATCTGCTTTTGTATAGCCCATGTGACACAACCCAAGATACAACACATGCAGCAAGTAAACAAAATAAACAAAGGAATATTTGAGAGCGAGCAGATGTTGCAAGCAACCTGCCAAGGCACTATTCTGATTTGCGCTGTTTATTGTATTTCCGCTGATTTATGAAAAGGCTGCGGAGTCTCAGGTTCCATGATACTATTAGACTAAAACACCTACATTTCTCTCAAGAGCACCGTGAAGTGGAAGATCTTTTTTGCTGCCTCATCACTCCTTGCTTTTAAGAAAGCAACAAATACCATTTGCCCCCAGCTCCTTGCACACAGATGTTTCTCCTGGCTTTTTACAAGTGTTTTCATTTGTAAATGATAGTGCTGATGTGCTTTTATTGGTTTTTTGTTGTTGTTGTTGTTAATAAATGTTATTCCTGTTTGTGTTAAATGCCTGTAAGCCATTTTACCATCTTTTTTATACTTAAATGAAGTGGAAGCATAACTGCGCTTGTGTTGACAACAGATAGCATGGCATAAAGCAGGGGTCTGCAACCTGTAGCTCTGGAGCCACATTCGGCTCTTTCAGCCTTCTGTTGCAGCTCCCTGTTGGCTGATCCCACCAATGGCTGGTCCCTCCCCTTCCCATCAATTCTCGCCTGTCCTGAGAAGAGTGATGGCGGGGGATGGAGACTCGCTCCATATTCCAGACCAGGAGGTAACTGGGTGGGAGTGAGTGACATGGAGTTGGCCACACCCACCCAGTCACACTGGTTGTTAAATTATTGGCTCCCAGCATTTTCTCTTCTGTGGGAAATGGGTCCAAACGACTCTTTGAATGTTTAAAGTTGCAGACCCTTGGCATAGAGCTATCTCTGAAAGGGGGAAATTAAAATATTCAGCCTTGGTTTCAGGGCAGGGGAGAAGAGTTGAGTGGGTAACTTTTAAAAGTAAAACATATAAATGAAATCTTTGGGATTTAGCAACTGTTTTATTTGAAAACTAATTTGCATATTAAAAATCAGATGACATATTAGGTAAAGAAGTTCCTTCAAATTAAGCAGCACTCTAAAACCATTACATTAGGGCTGAATTAATACCTGAAGGGCATTAACAGCTTTGCCTAAGGGAAGGCACTTCTGAGAAATTAAGTTATTCCAACCTTGGAGGTCCCTTCCCCCATGCACTAATAGGCAGAATTATATAAACCTCCCTGATTTCTATCCAAATCACTTTTAAATTGGAGCAGCAAGCAGATGTGTTCTTGCTAGTTTATGGATAGTTTTTTCTGATTTTGCCCTACTTTCAACTTTATCAGCTCCACACAATTTCCTTATCTTTTGCTTTCCTCCTGACATGTATCTGAAGCCAACAGCCATGACCTGTGCATTTCATATTTTTGCAAATGGAAGGCTTTAGATTACTCTGCAATGCAGCATCTATTTATCTTTAAGTATTTTTTTAGTATTTATTTATTTGTCAATCGCTTACAAGATACAGGTATAAGAATAAATATAGTTTTGAATACATGAGATAGATACTTATAAGAAAAATAAAAGACAATAGGACAGGGACCGTAGGCATGATTGGTACGCTTACGCATGTCCCCTACAGGCCTCTTAGGAAGGGGGTGAGGTCAATAGGAGACAGTCTAAGGTTAAAGTTTTGGGGTTTGGGGAAGAAGCCACAGAGTCAGGTAGAGTATTCCAGACATTGACCACTCTGTTTCTGAAGTCGTATTTCCTGCAATCAAGTTTGGTGCGGTTAACCTTGAGTTTGTATCTATTGTGTGCTCTTGTATTGTTATGATTGAAGCTGAAGTATTCATTTGCAGGTAGGACATTGCAATGTATGATTTTATATCCTATATTTAGATCGGACCGGCATAGTTTTTTTCTAGGTCTAGAGTTTCAAGTCTGGTGGCATAAGGTATTCTACAATGAATAGAGGAGCAGAGAATTCTTCTTGTGAAATATTTCTGGACTTTTTCAATTGTGTTAATATCAGATACATGATATAGGTTCCAGACTGATGAGCTGTATTCAAGTATAGGTCTAGCAAATGTTTTGTATGCTCTAGTTAGTAATGTGATATTACCAGAGAAGAAGCTATGTAGGATTAGATTAACAACTCTTAATGCCTTTTTGGATATGTAGTTACCGTGGGCTCTAGCATTTAGATCATTTGAGATGAATACTCCAAAGTCCTTGGCAAAGTTTGGATCTTCAACAAGGTCTTGACTATTTAGCTTGTATTTTATTTTCTGATTTATTTATTTTTTTGCCAATATGTAAGACAGAGCATTTATTTGTTGAGATTTGAAGTTGCCATTTGATTGACCATTCTAACATACAGTCAAGGTCTTTTTGGAGGGTAGTAGTATTCTCTGGTTTGTTGAATAGCTTTACATCAGCGAAGAGAAAGCAGTTGCTCTTAATATTATCACAGAGGTCATTTATGTAGAGTATGAAGAGAGTTGGTCCTAAAACACTGCCTTGAGGGACACCACTGTTGACAGATACAGAATTTGATAGGATGCTCCCAATTTTGACCATCTGTTGTCTGTTTGACAGGAATGTCCAGTGATGCAGGTGTCCAGAAAAACCATAAGATTTTAGTTTTAGGAGTAGTTTGTCATGTACCACTGAATCAAAGGCTTCACAGAAGTCTGTGTAGATTGCGTCTATTGCTTTGCCTTGATTGACTTGTGTAGTCCGTATGTTTTTGTAGTGTAAGAGTTGCAGATTACAGGATAGTTTTTTTTCTGAAACCAAAGTGTTTATTAGAGAGTAGGTTATTTGTCTCTAAGTAGAGGATAATGGATTGGTTAATAATTCATTCCATGATAAAAATGAAAGAGAGAGGAGGAGACCCCAAAATATGTTTTTTTTTAAATCTAGAAAATGAAGAGATCCATAATATCGATAGAGAACAATTATGATTTTATAATAGACATTTTTTAAAAAAAAAACTTTCCCTGCTTTGTATCCCCACCTCCAAGGACAACCAATACATATATCTTAGTTTTGAACCTTCACAGCCACAAAGGATAGGAAGTTGAACAGAAAACAATAGATGGAAGTGTTCTGTTTAAGTAACAATGGCTGGAATTTCAGCCTGGACAGTAACAAGGGGTGAAATTATCAGTTAGATATTAGGACAAGAGAGAATACAGCAGAAAAAAATCCACAAATCCCCAGCAAAACCTATAAACTCAACTCTGGGTTATGTGCATAAATAAGTGTACTGAATGTTTTAAAAAATGAATTTTAAAAGAATATAACTAAAATATCTCAGCCCAATGCATGGTAATGTTGTTTATTGCAGTGCAGAAAATTGAATCATAATAAACCATTTGGTAAGTTGAAGACAATAAAAAAGGAAACATTAGACATTACAGAAGTAAGCAGCATGAGCCCAGGATTGAACTGTATTTATTTTTATACTAAATTGTGTAAGGAATTCATAAATCAACAAACAAAACTGTCACACACAAAAGTAAACACATACTGGGCCTCAATCTCTACATGGTTACAGAAACAAATATACGTCTGTGCATTTCTTATCCTGGAAATGGAAAAAACACCTGTGAGACATGCAACTCCTTTGTTCTTTCCATACTGTGGTTCCTGTTATACTCTCCAAATACATTAACATACAACTCTGAAAATCAGAACTGGAAAATTAAATATTAAGCATCATTAGAGCTGTGTCATTGGATATAATAATTGCTCTCCTGTATGGCTTATTGATCTAGTAAAAGCAGGGCTGTTTCAGGTCCATCGTTAAGATTAAATCACTTTACAGAAATGTAGAGATATGCCTTTTCTGTGACTGTCCTGCTATGCAAATATAGTCTACCCTTCAAATACAATATTGCCCCAAGTCCTGACTCTGTTATCTTTTCAGAAAGTATTTAAATGATGACTTTTGCAGCAGGGCAATTTATGACCCCTGCATTGATATTAAGATATTAATTACATATATATGATATTAATATACATATACTTATACCTGTTCTCTAATACTTTCTTGACAAATAAAATAAGTAAAAATAAAAAAATAAAAACATCATGTCTCCACTAGGCTCTAATGCTGGGAGAGGTGGAAGGAAAGAGAAGAGGAGGAGAACCAGCAGCCAAGATGAATGGAGTCTGATACAATGGCCATGGTTGTAATGTTGGAAGACATAAAAGACCAGATTAGGAACATATATTTCCATGGAGAAAATCTCTGTGGTCATTAGGGGGTGAAAATGACTTGATGAACATATCTATCTATCCATGCATCCATCCATCCATCCCAGTACTGCTGTCTTTTTTCTATTGTTTTTTATTAGTTTTCTGCTTTGGCAACAGTGGGCTGAGGCAATGTCAAGACAGCCATGGAAAAGACAATATATATCCATACCAATGCTAATATCCAGCATCTACCCCTAATGCAAGATCAAAACAAGTTTTTTTTTTTACTGAAATAAATGTTGTGCCTCATAAAAAGCATCAACGTGAAGGCTTTTTTTTGCACATGTGTAATTTCCCACACAATTAGATTTTAAGCATAACAGAAAAGATTTCCATCTTCAACCAAAACCAACATTTGTAACCACAAGAGCCACGGTGGCAGTAGTTAGGATGCAGTATTGCAAGCTAACTCTGCCCACAGCCAGAGGTTTGGATCCTGCCTGGTTCAAGTGACTCAGCTTTCCATCCTTCCAAGGTTGGTAAAACGAGGACCCAGATTGTTGGGGGAAATGTACTGACATTTGTAAACCTTTCAAGGAATGCTGTAAAACACTAAGAAGTGGCGTCTAAGTCTAAGTGCTATTGCTATTTACAACATCAACTTTTTATATGTTTCACTGTTATAAGGATTTCTGACATGAAAAATACAAAGGGCTTTAAATAAGCTTTAAACATCTTAAGGTTCTGAACCAGAACTGCAGATATCACAATCTGACAATTGCTTCCAAGCATACCCAAGCAAAAGACACTTCCATGCAGCCAATGAGAGTTTCATACTGTATCTACCTATATGCCATCTTTCAATATCCTCATATACCTTCTGCTCTTCATCCTCTTGAGATAGCAATAGCACTTCGACTTATATACCACTTCATAGTTTTTTTTACAGTACTCTCTAAGTGGTTTACAGAGTCAGCATACTGACCCCAACAATATGGGTCCTAATTTTATCAACCTCAGAAGGATGGAAGCCTGAGTCAACCTTGAGCTGCTCAGAATTGAACTCCTGGAGTGAGCAGTGAACTATCTTGCAGTACTGCATTCTAACCCCTGAGCGACCACGGATCTATAATGTGATGAACAGCTCTACCATAACTGGACAAGTATGGAGTGCAGACATTATCCAGCTCTCTTACAAACCATATTTCATTTGTTACTTCACTAAAAGAAATTCGGCGGGGTGGGGGGAGGCAAGACAACAGATAATATTTTACATGGATGGATGTCAACAAGTATGAGGGGGATAGAGAACATCAAGAAACCTTGATTTGTGAAGAGAGAGGAGAAATTCCAGGAGTCAGGAGGTTGAAAAAGAAGGAATTGCTGCCAATAAGCAAGTGCTTAGTCGACAACCTCAGAGGAAATGCTGCAAAAATATCTACACTGCATTTCCTCCGTAGTAGCGGTTCAACTAATTATTGTAAATTGTGAAGACAATAGCCTCAGCTTGCACACATCTAGAGAAGTATCATGGAGAACACAGGAGTGTAGTATCTTTCTCAGACACATGTAATTTTTTTCATATGAAAGGGGCTGTAGAATCATTACCAGCTCTTCACTCCACTTCATAAGTTACAGAGAACTTGTAACTTTCCTGTATAAACTTTCTCATTCGCTATAAAAATAGCCACGTGAGATCCTAGAGTCAACATGCTACTTCAAAAAAAACTTCCATATTCAGCTAAAGGCTGAATTTCTTTAACGGACGCCCTAAAAATATTTTATAGATATTAACCAATATAATTATATAAAAGATGGGCTTTATCTCAAGAGTATAAACCAATGTTGCTTTGGTTTCTTCAAAAAAAGTATTTGCCAAACGTTAACCCCTCCCATCATCCATAGCAGTTTTCCTACACTAATTAAATTATCAAGCAGTTCTCAAAACATGTTCATAAAAGTACAATTTGGACTCCTCAAAGATATATGGTCACATTGCTATACTTCTTTTTTACATTTGCTTCCATTAAATTCAGATGTTTTGTGAACTTCAAATGAAGGTCCCTTCCAACTCTGTTATTCTATGAAGATGTTCTGTTCCATTCTTCTGCAATTTAGAATTTCTTCCCCAGTTCTAGCTATTAAAAAACAAAAACAAAACACGAGCTACATTATGGTGCTGGAGAAGGAAGGATGTAAAAGGCTGAATTTTCAATCATGTGTGGAAACACAAACACACTCAGATTTCCCTGAATACAAATTGGAGGCTGTATTTAAAGTCTTTGCTTTGTTCCAAGCATCCAGATTTTACTGGCTACAATCCAGCCATAGTTGAATAGGAAGACATACATACTTCCAAAGACAGTAGCAGGGATAGATATTCGGAGAGGGAAGTACACGGACCTATTCATATTTATTGAGGAAAGTGGTCGGACTGTGTAATAAATTCAGCATGAGTTACAACACAAAGTAGCCTTCAAGTTACAAACACAATCGAGCCCAACATTTCTGTTGTTAAGTAAGACATTAAGTTGTGCCCCATTTTACTACCCTTCATTAATTCATTGCATTAATGAAATGAGTGACTTACAACCGTTGCAGCATCCCCAGAATCACATGATCAAAATTCAGGAACTTAGCAATTAGAATATATTTACGGCAGTGGTAGCATCCCATGGTCAAGCAATCACCATCTGCAACCTTCCCAACCATCTTCCAACAAGTTACATCAATGGAAGAAGCTTATGTTGCTCACCAACTGGGATGAGTCACCTACCTGCAATGAGATGCTTAACAACCCTGGCAAAAAAAAAAAAGACTGTAAAATCAGGCACAACTCACTTAACAACTGCTTTGCTTAGCAATGGAAATTCTGGTTCCAGTTGTGATTGTAAATTAACAACTACCAGTAGTAGATACTGCTCACACAAGATCTAAAGTCTATCTTCTGAAACAATGTTGAAGCATGCAAGGGCCCATATTTATATATGATCTGAATGTGCACCTGATTCAGAGAAATAAGTCTTCCACATTTGGAGGTGTCCTTTTTTGTTCTTATAATTTTAAATAAATTAAAGTCATCCATAATCCTAATCTAATGATTTTTCATTTCTACCTTGTAAATTTATTTGGCAGCAAATTTTTACAGGAATCGTACTCAGCACTCACCATGTCAGTAGAAGCCATCATCTTGTAACAGAAATATTAAAATATGCATCCAAGCTTGATCTTTTTCAATTAAAAGATTAATGTGACTGGACTATGATTGGATACCACAACAGAACAACAGCCTAAAATACTGAACATAGAACCCATCTTAAGGGAAGTATTTGGGAAATGTTGTGGAGATTCTATAAGTGAGCATAACATTATGGTACTCTAGATATTGTTGACTTGAAACTTTCTGCTTCCCCAACACTGAAAAAGTCAGAAACATTTTGAGGAGCATTTTGAGGAGCCCATCCTACACAACAATTACTATTAAGAGTCTTAAGAGACTGGGCTGCTGATAGTTACCTGACTAAACAGCTGTTAGTCCAAAACAGCTTTAGTCATGCACGTTCCGTATGGACTCAGGCCAATTTCAAAGTTGTTCAATTCTCCACTATTCCATAGGGAATTATAATATTTCCATGAGAAGATTCACACAGGCAATTTCCTGGGTATCATATCCCCACTGTACAAAACATATATTTGTTTGACATCACTAAAGAAATCTTTCATATGAGGAATATATGCACGCGTAAGCACATAAACAGAGGAATATGCCAACAGTTGCTTGAAAATGAGATGGGTGGCATATAAATTTAATAAATAAATAAAAGTACTTGAAATTGCATGGAAAAATCCCTACCGTGTGTGATATTTGGGCTGATTTTTTTGCATTCTATGCTCAACAAAATGGCAAATAGAGAACTTAGGTGTTAGTTAAGATATCATGAGTCTTACAGAAACAATATTTTACAGTTCTTTCTTTTTTCCCCTGGTACCTAAAACTCTTGATCATTTTATTAACAAAGAAATGTTCTACAAATTACACAGCTCCAATTTTCAATCACTTCAGAAATATGCATGAGGTGTGTAAACCATTTAGAGATTGGAAGTGTAGCCAAATGAAGTAGTTACTAAAGCCAACCTAATGTAACACATTAGGGTTTAAAGCCAGATTTAGCCAGATTTAGAACACCACCACCCCCAATAGCCAAAGTGACTTGATAATGGTTAACTTCATTCTCATTGCAGTCAATATTCTAAGTCAAGAATCTGGACTCAGTTAAATGTTTTGTTTTCCTCCACATATAACATCTTGCATAATGGTCGGAAGGTCATTTTCTAAAATTCACTTACGTTATCCCTGGACTTCAGTTTAAATATATTTATCAACATAAAAAAGATGGCAAATCAAAAGTAGCACACAGAGCCATCTCTCCAGGCACACCAGCAATCACCCATTGCTCTTCTGGGTTACGGAGCGCATATGCGCACCAGCCAGCTGGTCTTCGTGTGCATGGAGTGCTGGAAACCGGAAGAGCAGCTCCCCAGTACACACGCGCGCACCAGGAAGCTCAGCTTCTGGTTTCTGGTGCACACATGCGCACTGGCCAGCTGGTCTTCACAGATGCATGTGCACCAGAAACCAAAAGACCAGGTGGGCAGTGCGCATGTGCGTGCTGAAAACTGGAAGCTCAGCTTCCCGGCACGTGCATGCGTGCTGGGAAGCTGCTCTTTTGGTTTCTGGTGGTCTTCCCCCCTACATGTGTACACAGTCCCATTTTGGCACCACTGGTCTATAGATACAAAAGGGCAAAATGCTGACAAATAATAGCCAAAAAGGGGTGGGAGGGCAGTTTAAATCCACAGCTGTATTTTCCATTTACAATAGAAGAACCATGACAGAATGAACATAAATGATCTTAGGTTACCATGGCAATATTACTTGCCCACACAACTCAACACCACATTTTAATCCTTGGGGATATTGTGTGTTTTAAGTGTCTGAGCACAACAAATGTTGGCCCACATTCCCAGCAAAGCCACAAATAGTCTGAAGGTCAGCAATAAGCAAGGGTTGCTTTCAATTAAAAAGCCTGTTATGCTGGAAGATTGCCAGAAAATATATAGCTTAGCATAGTACATTCAAAAACCAGAACAGAATGCACATTTTCCATCTTGACCTGGTTAGCATTCAGCTATGCTTACTTTAGGGGAAGGGAAGAAGAAAAGGAAAGAACATTTGGTTTGGTGGCCTTTATACAGATGGGGTTGTGACAAGCAAGGATTATACTGAATAGAATCAGAAACTATTTTACCTAATAGTTAATTAAAATGCATTTTCTGAAGGACCTAAGGTTCTATCATTTTTCAGTACCAACTAAGTTATCTATTTCTTCAATGATTTCCAAAGTATAGCTCTTCCATCAGCCATAATCTATCTTCTCGGCAGAGGTGCAATGGTGGAATTCAAAAATTTTTACTACCGGTTCTGTGGACATGGTTTGGTGGGCATAGCTTGGTGGGTGTAGTTTGGTGGGCGTGACAGGGGAAGAAATCCCCATTCCCTCTCCACTAACCTGCTTTCCAGCTCCATTCTCCTATGCAGGGCAACAAAAGAAGACCCAGCTGATCAACTGCGACTCAGGAGGTCGGGCCAATCAGAGATGGTATTTGCCAATTCTCTGACTTACTCAAAATTTGCGCTACCGGTTCTCCAGAATTGGTCAGAACCTGCTGAATACCAACCACCTCTGGCAAGATTGAGAAACCCTGATGGTATTCAGCCATTAAGCAGACGGAATTAAGAGATCAAGCAATATTAATCCCAGATTCTTGAATAATCATCATTTTAGCCATTGTCTATCTACCTCAGCACTTCCCAGAGGTGGTATTCAGCAGGTTCTGACCAGTTCTGGAGAACCAGGAGTGGAAATTTTGAGTAGTTCTGAGAACTGGCAAATACCGCCACTGACTGACCCCGCCTCCATCTATTCTCTGCCTCCCAAATCCCAGCTGATTGGCTGGGTTTTCTTTTGTTACCTTGCACTGGAGAACAGAGCTGGAAAGCAGGTTAGTGGGATGGGGAGGGAATGGGATTTTGCAGTAACCTTCCTCCAGGAGCAGGAAGGGAATGGAGATTTTACTGTATCTTTCCACAGCCATGCCCATGCCACGCCCACCAAGCCCTGCCCACAGAACCAGTAGTAATTTTTTTTTAAAAATCCCACCACTGCTTCTTGGCACATGTTTCAACCAGTTGCACTAAACAATTGCATTTTCCACTTCTTGTGAACAACAACTACTACCTGGAATGAGGAAGGTAATCCAGTTTGGTCTAGTGGTGAAGGCACCAGGCTAGAAACCAGGGAGCCTGTGAGTTCAAGTTCCACCTTAGCCATGTAAGCCAGCTGGGTGACTTTGGGCCAGTCACTCTCTCTCAGCCCAACCCATCTCACAGGATTGTTGTTGTGGAGGAAATATGAGGAAGAGGTTGTGCTGAATATGTTTGCTGCCTTGAGTTATTTATAAAAAGTGAATAAAGAAAATAAAAATAATCCTTAGAAAATTTTAAAAAACCTAATTTTATTCCAGTAAAGAAAGGTGATAAGTGTTTCTCCATCCTGGGAACTTTCAGAAATATGGGCTTCAACTCCCAGAATTCCATGGCTGGTTGGGGATTTCTGGGAATTAAAGTCCAAACTTTTTAAAGTTAAGGTTGGAATACCTGATTTAAGGGTTTTTGTTAGTGAGCTTATATTTATATGATGCCCAAAACATATACAGTACGTTATTCTCTCTCAAGAGGTAACTGGGAAATTTGCTAGGAGGACAATTGTATGAGGTTTTTATTACAGGTAAATATCCATCTGGGATAGTCATTTTTAGGAACGTGGGATAGAAATCTCTTCTTAACCACCACTATTTTCTAGGTCTCAGGAGATGTGTATTTAAAAAACACAGATATGGTTGTTTAGAACAGCATGTGGCCTACACAGAGTTGCTTAACATTAAAAAAATAGACACTTCTATTCCCTGTCTTCCAGATGCAATTTGTTTTGACGTTGACATCTCTCATTTTTGCAACAAAAACAGAAGACTGTTCCCATGGTACTATACTTTGCCACGCTCAATAAAATAAGCCTCATGTAGGAATTGAATCTGAACTATAGATACCTAATTATAGAAAACAGATGTTAACTACAGAATTAATTTAAACATTTGTCAGGCTTTTAAATCTGATTGGTTCTGTTACCGCAGATGCACAAAAGCTGGATCTTTCTCGACAAAAGCTTTCCTAATAAGATTCTATTTAGTTTGCTTGCTCAAAGAAAAAAAATGCTGGTTAAACTTTTACACACACACAACTTTTGCCTTTTGTCAGAGGGACCACCTGGTGCAATAAGCTCATGATTTGTGAGGCAAAACTAATTCCAAAATGAAAATGACTTTTCCTTAGGAAACTAGTTCAAAGGTTTTTTATTTAAAAGGCTCAAATTAAAATCCTGGTTACAGGTAGTTCTCAACTTACAACAATTTGTTTAGTGACTGTTTGAAATTACAACAGCACTGAAAAAGTTACATGACTGGTCCTTACACTTATGACTGTCATGGCATCCCCATAGTCATGTGATCAAAATTCATGATGTATTTATGGTGATTGCAGCATCCTGAGATCATGTGATCACCATTTGCAACCTTCTCAGTCAACTTCCAACAAACAAAATCAATGGGGTAAGCAGGATCTGCTTAATGACTGCCTGGTTCACTTTATAGCCAGCCCAAAAGGGAACTAAAAGATCCAAGCACTTCTCCACCAACAATCAGCACCCAGATCAGCATAGATTAACTCCAAGGTTAAACATCAGATCAACAATCAAGTAAACAATACCAAACAAGAGACTGCCAAAGAAAGCAGCCGCAAACAGCCTAATCAAAGAATTTCTAAGGCCACCTCCACCAACACTGACAGGCGAGCCACTGGAATATACTGTCAACTGGCAGCAAAGAGCACTCCTTACTACCAGTAACACTGATGAAGTTAGGTTAGTAAAATGTCTGTAGGAAGACAAGCAAGCTCAAAGAGTCCCTCACTTAACAGTTGCAGTGATTTGTTTAACAACCATGGCAATCGCCTTGCTTAGCAATGGAAATTCTCATCTTTATTGCAAAATGATGTCTGGAAAGTACCAGATTGGAGAAATCTATTCTAGAGTAACCCATTGCCAAAGTCCCATATAGACATTTTATTACTTACTGCTCGCTATGGAAGTTATATTCCAATTTGTTTTGAAATACTGACACTGCCTGTACGAAGAATGAATAACCCAATTGTCATGTTAATATCGAGCTCCAAATAAAACTGGAGAGTAAGAAAATAATTAATGACTTCAGCTACTTAGTACAGATCAGACTATATAACTTACTGTACAAGATGAATTAATCTCCTATTTAGCATTTTGGGGGCTGAAATCTTCAAATGTTGTGAAGCCAACTCTGGAATCATGGACATCATTCAAAGTTTCTTATAGTAGTCCACTGAAACAGTGGTGGGATTCCAAAATTTTTTACTACCGGTTCTGTGGGCGTAGCTTGGTGGGCACGGCGTGGCTCGATGGGTGTTACAGGAGAAGGTTACTGCAAAATCCCATTCCCTCCCCACCCCACTAACCTGCTTTCCAGCTCCGTACTCCTGTGCAGGGCAACAAAAGAAGACCCAGCCAATCAGCTGGGACTCAAGAGGCAGACAATAGATGGGGGTGGGGCCAGTCAGAGGTAATATTTGCCGGTTCTCCAAACTACTCAAAATTTCCGCTAACGGTTCTCTAGAACTAGTCAAAACCTGCTGAATACCCACCTCTGCACTGAACCTTTGGTAAAGACCCCCATGCATCAGAACAGTTTTCGTGTGGCTATTTGATGACTATAACACTGAAATTTAACAGTACCCTTCTACAATTCAGTAGGTTGACCCTACTTGCTCAAGTTCAGATTTCCACTCCTAGGCTTACTACTGTTAAACTTGTAGCAGCTACTGAAATCACTTCTAAAAGGACTCAAAGGAAAAGATCCTCCACTCCTTTCTATATACACTTAGTCTGAAGATCTAGGCTTAGTCTGAAGGTCTAAGTCTAACCTTTCTGAAGTTAATCAAGATAAACTGAAAAGCTGGGTGGCAATCTCAATTCTGCTGCTTTGTATTCCATGTGGGAGATACGAGGGATAAAAATGAATCTAACTTCCTCCAATCCAATATTCTAGAGATGACAAATGTCCACAGTTCCTTTGACATTTGCACTCCAGAGGTGGTATTCAGCAGGTTCTGACCAGTTCTGGAGAACTGGGAGCTGAAATTTTGAGTATTTCGGAAAACCAGCAAATACCACCTCTGACTGGCCCAGCTCCCATCTATACTCTGCCTCCCGAGTCCCAGCTGATCAGCTGGGTCTTCTTGTTGCCCTGCACAGGTGAACAGAGCTGGAAAGCAGGTTAGTGGGTGGGGAGGGAATGGGATTTTGGAGTAACCTTCCCCCTGGAGTGGGTGGGAATGGAGATTTTACAGTATCTTTCCCCTGGATACTGCCACGTCACACCCACAGAACCAGTAGTAAAATTTTTGAGTCCGTCTATATCTGCAGAGTGCTATGTTAATCCTGGCCACAAACTCAAACCATAATGGCTATTTTCCCACCTGTAAGCTGATTTTCTAAAAGCAGAGATAGGGGGACTGGTCTTCATCCTACAGTAATGAAGGAAACCTCACTAAGGCAAGAAAGTTGGCAATCACTCCTAACTGGCTCAGTTATAGATTTACTGTTTTAATAGCCCGGGCAGAAAAGTTTTCATTGGAATCGAAAGCCATTGCGGGAAGATCCTATATACAGACAGTGCATACATAGGTAGTCCATTTCATGAACTTCATTCATTTAATGAAGTTACAACATTACTGAAAAATATGGACAGGTTTTCACACTTATAACCATTGCAGCATTTCTACGATCACATGACCAAATTCGGGAGCTTGGCAACTGACATGTATTTACGACAGTTGCACGGGTCTGTTGGTAACCTTCCCAGCGGGCATTCAACAGGCAATGTCAATCAAAGCAAGCCAGATTTGCTTAACGACCACGGTTCCCTTAACCGCAAAAGGATTCTCTTAACAGTTTAAGCAAAACAGATCGTAAAATGGATCCAAACTCACTGAACCAAATGCCTTGCTTAGCGACGGAAATTGTGGGCTCAATTGTAGTTGACAGTCAAGGACTATTCGTAAAGAGATCCATTTGTTCAGCAGTGGGATCCTACCTGTTCCACTACTGTTTCAGTGATTCTGTGCGCACAGCTTTCCACATACCAGTTGCAGAGATGATATTCAGCAAGTTCCAACCAGTTCTGGAAAATCGGTAGCGGAAATTTTGAGTAGTTTGGAATACCACCTCTGGATGGCCCTGCCCCCATTTATTCTCTGCCTGTCAAGTCCCAGCTGATCGGCTGAGTCTTCTTTTGTTGCCCTGCACAGGAGAATGGAGCTGGAAAGCAGGTTAGTGGGGTGGGGAGGGAATGGGATTTTGCAGTAACCTTCCCCCTGGAGTTGGGTGGGAATGGATATTTTACAATATCCTTCCCCTGCCATGCCCACCAAGCCACACCTACCAAGCCAACCCACAGAACCAGGAGTAAAAAAATTTGAATCCCACCACTGATCAGCTGCGACCTGCAGTGCCAATCTGCTGAAAGGATAAAGAAGAGAAAAGCATAGGGGCAGGTAGGAGGACCGAGTCTAAGCTTTTCTCTTCTTTCTCCTCTCAGCTGATCCCAGGAGACTTTTTGTCCTTCTCTCAGCTGATTGTAGGAGGCATTTTTTTATTACCTGTTGACCAAACTGGTAGGAATTTTTGCTACCGGTTCAGCTGAACTGGGCCAAACCGGCAGCATACCACCTTTGCAAAGGTTGCATGCCTATATGCTTTACATGGTAAATTCTATATTTACAAAGTGTCCTGAATACGTAAAGCAATCACCAGGTGCATGATCAGAACGATACCCACCTTCCAAACCATCCTAGAATTCGCACAACAGTGCAATTCTCATAATTCATGAAGATACTAACAGAACAGCTCTATATTATGTTCCCCCCTCCAAAAACAGTGTTTTTTCACAAACAAAAAGGAAATCCTAAGTATGAAAAGCACAGCTTTGCTTGTAATTATCTCTCAAAGATTCTCCTGGGGATTGGTACTGAAATCATGCAAATAAATTTTTCCTGTTTGGGGATGCGACTGCCTCCAACAAAAACTAGTTTTTCAAACTTATCAAGGAAGTCAGATCTTTGGAAAACAAGCCATGTAAAAGAATAAACTAACACATTTTCTTTCCATCTCCCTGGGTTTTTGTTTTCTTTAGAAATCACTGTAATATCAATTTCAGTTCTCACTGTTGCTCTGACCTTCTTAGCAATTACGTGCATAGGGATGAAATATATGCCCCTTTTTATACCCCATTTTGATTAAAATACCTCTTTTAAAATGTAATTTCCATTTTGCTTAAGTTTCTATTGCATCCACATTTATAGAATGTTTCTACAGTATATATTAAATTACAAAAAAATATACAGGCAGTCTTCGGCTTACAGCAGTTCATTTAGTGACTGTTCAAAGTTACAACGGCAATGAAAACTGACTTATGACTGTTTTTCACACTCATGACTGTTGTTGTATCCCCATAGTCATGTGATCAAAATTCAGACACTCAACAACTGATTCATATTTTTGATTGCAGTGCCATGGGATCAACATATGGGATCTTCTGACAAGTCAATGGGGAAACCAGATTCACTTAACCATGTTGTTAACAATTGCAGTGATTCGCTTAATAAATGTGGCAAGAATGATCATAAAACGGGACAAAACTCACTTAACAAATATCTTGCTTCGTCACAGAAATTTTGGACTCAATTGTGGTCGTAAGTCGAAACTATCTGTAAAGGCCTGGTCCCATTGGCCGACGGACGCAAAGCGTATGCATAAAGGAAACAGTGGACGAGCAAAATTTCAGGGGTGGCTCCATCCGTTGTCATCCTCTCCAAAAAGTAGTGAAAATTTGCATAAACAGAATGGAAAAGAACGGAAAAGAACAGACGTGGGTAGTATGTAGTGGGGATGTTAAACGGATGTTCATAGGAAGCCTAGCGGATGACAGCGGATGAAGCGGATGCATCACGGACGCCTATAGAAAACAAAGGGGATGCCGCGCGGATGTATATCGGATGCAAAGCGTTCACTGCGCATGCGGGGAGTATGAATTGTGTCAGCTCTGCGGATATAAAAAGATGCAGCACGCACTCAGTCAGCATATAGGGGAAAGACGTGCTGCCACATACATCTTGCAGGAACACCATGGTTCGTCAGTCAGGCAAGAAGAGGAAGTCCGTGCCTACTCATTCAATACCTGGCAAGGTGAAGAAGGGGAAAACCAGCATCCCACCCCCTGGCACTGACTCTGAAGCTGCTGCTGCTGATGTGGTGGACTAGCCCCAAGGCCCTCAAAGCCCTGCTGCTGAAGGCCCTGCTGCTCAAGCCCCTGAAGGCCCTGCTGCTCAAGCCCCTGCCGGAGGGAGGAAGAGGCAAGGGGAGCAGAAGGGAGAGAGGAAACAGTACACCGTTTCCGAGGAGCATGAGGATGAGGTGCTGGAATGGCTGAGGGAGAACGAGTACCTCTGGAGAAAGGGCCACAGACTGTATCGGGACACCAAGAAGAAGCAGGCAGCTTGGAGAGACAAGGCAGAGAGCCTGGGCTACAGTGCAGAAGTACTCCTTGGATGGTGGAAGCACATGCACACCTGGTATGGCAAGCTACACCTCAAGAAATCCGGGCAGGCCGCTGTCAAGCTCACTGACTGGGAGATGTACGTCATAGCCAAGTGCAGTTTTCTGCAGGGTGAGATCTGCCACTGAGGAGCAGCCCCTCTGAGACCCCTCTCCCTCAGACAGCCCACAGACAGCCAGTCCTCTTCAAGCCAGGAGCAAGCTACCCTGTCCAGGCAGGTGTCTTCAGACGCCCCCCCAGCAGAGACCCCCCTGACAGCTGCACTCCCCATGCCGGTGGACTTGGAGGATCCCGTGAAGGATGATGCCCTCCTATCACAAATGAAGGAAGAAGCAGCAGCCACCAGAGGCCAACCCACCCCCACCCCCAGCTCCAGAGGATGCAGGCAGAGAGGCAGACTGGAGGGCCAGGACCACAGTGTGCTGTTGGAGATCAGGGACACAATGAAGACCAGCACAGAACTTCTCTCTCAGCTGGTCCACTTGGACAGAGCATCCTTGGGCCGGAACATCTTCATCATCTATGTGAGCCAGACCCTGAGGGAACTGCCCAAGGCCAGGTACCAGGTAATGAAGCAGAAGATCACAGCACTTCTGCACAATCCTCAAGGCCCAGCTGAAGCTGCTCCTACCCAGTCCAGGTCTATTCCTCCACCCCAGGTCACAGCCCTTCCACGGCTTTCAACAGCCCCTCACCTACCAAGGCTACGACTACCAGGACTTCCCACAGGAGAAGCAGAACTTCCCAGTCCAGGCTCAGGTTCATCGGACGCCACAGACACTACTCTTCACCCAGCTGCAGACCAGACAGCACCACTACACTCCTCCTTCCTCCACCCCACAGCCAAGCCCGTCAATGGACAATCTGTCATCAGTATTGGGCCTGACATCTCAAGTCCTTGATGAAGGGCCTCTCAACCTCACGGGACTGAGTCAGCTCTTGGATAGCTTCTTGAACACACCACCATCTATTGAACCTTCGGGGCCAAGCACCCCAATGGTGCCTCAGACCAGCACTCAAGCCACAGCCACCTCCACAGTCCCTGCCCGCTTAACGGCTGAGACCATGGACATGACTCAGAGTGACTGAGAATAGTGTCAGAGACTGAGTTGTTTACTTGTTCACTTTATCTTTGCTTAAGACACTTTACTTGGTTCATTTTGCTTATTTAATAAAGTCATAAAGTTTACCTAAGAAAGTTTATCTTTGCTTAAGACACTTAATACAGTTTACTTGGTTCATTTTGTTTATTTAATAAAGTCATAAAGTTTACCTAAGAAAGTTAATAAAGGTTATCCTTGCTTAAGACACTTAGTTTACTTGGTTCATTTTTTTTACTTAATAAAGTGTTGGTGAAAACTTTGAAAAAATGGTTAAGCCTTTGCATGCTTGTGGGAGTGATAAACCTCCAGTGTAGCCATAGTGCGACTGTATGGTCCACCATCCCAGCGATCCAGATGATTTTCTGCCCCTTTTTATAGAAAATATCAGATGTCTGCTAGGTGTCCTTCTACATACTCTAGACATACTGCAGACATCCTAAATATTTGAGATACATCCCAGATACAAATGTTTTGTCCGTCTATTTCCATGCTACTAACGCTGTGTAGACGTTCTGTGTACCTTTTTTTTCCTCCCTCTTTCCGTTTTCAGCTGCAGCGGATGTGAGTTGAGGGGATGGCCAGAGGATGCAGAGAGGATACAGCGGACGTTGAATGGATGATAACGGACATAGAACGTTTGTTGCCTGGAAATGTTGCGGATGTACATCGTACATGGCGGAAAGTTCATCCGTTCACAAAGTTTTGTGCAGCTCAAAACTTCTTGCGCGGATGAAATTGCAGTGGACGGATGCTCAACGGATAGAGCGTATGAAACATGTATGCAGTGAGTACACAACAGATGCATAGCATTTTCCAACGGATGGCAAGCTTTTTTTAACGTTTTACATCCTCTTTGCATCCTTGATGAGTAAGTGCAGTGGGACCTGGCCTTTAGTTCAAGAACGGTTCACTTAATAATTTGTTAATTCAGTGACCAGTGGTTCTTATTTAATTAGCTGAGGATCTTGTGAATATTTTCAAAATAATTCCAAACGTATTGTTTAAACAAGTAGAATCAGTTGGTAACGAAACAAAAAGAAACTTTTGAAAATATTTCTTGTTCAGTCTCTGTTCTTCATCACATAAGAAAAGAAACTCTGCTTCAGTTAAATGGCAGCATATCTCTTTTGCAAAATACAAATAATTAGAAAGAAAGCCCAGAATGGAGTAATTTTGAAGCTATCTATTAATTTTACTTAAGGCTACAACCTATCAAAGAGTTAAATCACACATCAAATAATAAAATAAACCCCAACAATAAAACATTAAAATAAGCTATCTTCATAAACAAAAAAATGAATATCTATGCATTGCTGGTTAGAAAATGATATTTCTTCCAGTATTTTCTTTAATGAGTATGTTGTTATATCTACTTTCTTAAGCTACAAAATAAGAAACAATTAGCTATTTTCCCATCCATTCATCCTGTAAATTTACATCAGAAACAGAAAAACTTAAGAAAATTTGACCAATAGTTCCTAACTCCTCTTCTTTGCCCCACTGTTGGAAAAATATACAAACAATTATTGTATGTGTAAAAAGACCATTTTTGAAGATCAAGAACAGAATAATTGTGAAAGATTGTAAACAGTCTCCCCAAAGGAACTAGGAAACAAGGAAGCAGAGCCCGTTTGCCAGACATAGCAGCCAATCTGTTGGAGAGAGACAGGCTGAGCCAGAGGAGGTATCAAACTGGGAATTAGTCTGGAATCCCTACATGGGCACAAGAAGGCAAAGTCTGACCTCTGTTTGAAAACCATTGAACTTTATCTAGTGTTTACCCAAATGTAAACTATCAGTCCTGTGTATAGGTTTGAGCAATAAATTAGCAAATTGAACTCTGGCCTACCTTAAAGGGATGATATTAGAGCAAACCATGCATGATCCACATAGGCTTGATTTTTATGCTTCCCAGATTGTATATTTTTTTTTGCCTAAGTCCCTGTTAGGACAAACTTGTTCAGAACTGCCAAGACTGATAAAGCTGACTCCTGCTAGGCCTCTTTCAAAGCTTTTGCAAAAATGAAAGAAACTAGTTCAAAGTACTGGAAAATATAAATTATGCTTTACGTGATGCATGTTAATCCAATTATCCTAGAGTTCCCAAATTAAGATATGAAGAAACATCTTGTCTTTGTTATCAAGTCACTTTACTACTTCCTAGGGATTCAGAATATCCAGCTTTTTCCCACAGGACATCTCAAATAGAAAAGGATGATAACTTTGATAAAATTGCTGAACATTTTTATATCAAACTATTGCCTGCTTAAATTTAATAATAGAATGGAAGACAATTAATTAGTATTTTATGCAATTATTTCCGAAAGGGTTTTTGAAAAATTGTAGTCCAGTTCTAGGCACACCTTCTCAGAAGTAAGTCCTTCAAAGTTTGGTACAGCCAACTGCTATTTTACAGGTAGTCTCACAACTGAGCTCAAAATTTCTGTTGTTAAGTGAGACATTTGTTTTTTGCCCCATACAATTTTTCTTGCCACAGTTGTTAAGTGAATCACTGCAGTTAAGTTAGTCACATGGTTATTAAGTGAATTTAGCTTCTCAATTGACTTTGCTTGTCAGAAGGTCGCAAAAGATGATCACATGACCTGAGGACACTGCAACCGTCATAAATATGAGTCAGTTGCCAAGAGTCCAAATTTTGATCACATGATCATGAGGATGTGCAAAGGTCATAGATATGAAAAACAATCAAGACATTTTTCAGTGCTATTATAATTTTGAATGGTTATTAAATGAACTGTAAGTCTAGGACTAGGGATTCAATTCTTTTTTTACCAGTGGTTCTGTGGGTGTGGCTTGGTGGGCATGGCTTGGCTTGGTGCGTGTGGCTTGGTGGGTGTGGCAGGGGAAGGATACTGTAATATCTCCATTCCTACCCCACTCCAGGGGAAGGATACTGCAAAATCTCTGTTCCCCCCTCCCCACTCCTCGGAGGAAGGTTACCTACCACCAGTTCTCTGAACTACTTAAAATTTCTGCTATCGGTTCTCCAGAACTGGTGAGAACCTGCTGAATACCACCTCTGAGGTCTACCTGTACATCTGTTTCCCTACATGCACTCTCTTTCTGTTGTGGTTCTTCCAGATTAATTCTTCAAATATTAGTCCCTTATTGTACATGTTGCATCCCCCAGAAGAATTATCAATTATCCATAAAAGAGTGAAGCCCATGACTAAAAACCCTAATTCAATGGAGCTATTTTTAAAGAAAAAGGTTATCATAATAAAACATTGCAAGTAATGTGTCCTATGAACGTTTCCAAGATTTTAAATGAGATGCTTTTTATATAGCTACCAGATAAAACTTGACCTTGTCATGAATTAATTTATATAGGTATGGTTTCATCTCTCTCCATTTTATGATCTTTCAGCATACATCAAAACATCTTGCAGAAGGTAATTTCAGACTCTGTTAACTAAATAACTCAGCAATGGTGGTTGCATTACATTTAAACCTGTTTTTCTGGAACGCATAGCTCTGTAGAAGATGACCTTAGCAATTGAGATTCCAGATTTGGGGACAAGTCTTTAGAACATGTATTTTAGAATAACAAGAACGAATATTTTGTTATAACGATTGCAATGGCTCAACTTTCTTTAGCCCAGCAATAGTTCAATATTGCAGTCAATTAATCTTAACCTATAATTGAGCAGTCTGCTGTTTTTTTACTAAACCTTTTTTTGCTAAAAAGTTTCACATTATAAATCCCACAAGTCATAACAGTTCTCTATTTGTACTACCAAACATAACTGAACATAATCTATTTCTTAACAAGAGTGCATCATTGTTGTAAATAATCCTTATACTGAAAATACTTTTATACATCATTACTAAAGCTTTCAAAGTTTCTTTTTAAAGGACTTTTCTATTATGCAGTCTTGGTGCAATCTCCTGCATAGAGGATCAAATGGGGAATCCTGCTGACGTTTTTTTCCTTTTTCCTCCCCCTCCCCCTCTTTTTTTTTTTAAAAAAAGATTAAGCTAAACAGAACAAGGAACAAGAAAAATGAAACCACACAAAAGTATACACTAACAAGAAAAAACAACAAGAAAACACAAATTGAGAGTATGAATAACATACTGATAATTGTATAGTTAGCTACAAAAATGGTAAAATCATTATTTCATATTTCTACACATCCTATTTTCCAGTAATATTTCTATACAAAAGACTTGTGTGTACTGGTTGCTATAACTAAAAAAATAACTGTGACCAAATCTAATTAAGAGAATACTTAACTCACCAGCTCCCCAACCAGTTGATAATACACCAACTAAGCCTTTCTTATCTTAATAATGGCATGAATGCATTTGATTTGATTTGATTTTGATGGTGTCTGACTCCAAGTGACTCTGGGCAGTTCACAAAGAACAACAACATAAAAACCAAAAGAAAATAAGAATGCAATAAAAATTGTTCAAAAAGAATTGCAAGGTAATTATAGAAAGGCAATTTGGACCTCATACCAAATGTTACAATGCTTCAAGCAGATGGATCCATCCACCTTATTCCAAGGCCTGGAAAAACAGCTAAATTTTGAAGGCATTCTTGAACACTATCAGGATGGTAGCCAGGTAGATCTCAAAGGGGGACTTAATTCCAGAGGGCATGCAGTGCTAAAAGTATGGAATATTTTGTAGGTCCAAAATGATGGCACTGTTTATTCAAGGGAATTCAATCCATGCCTCCTATCAGATCATGTCAGCCAGATGACATGATAAACCTGATATTCCATAAACCATGATAAACATGATATTCCATAAACCATGGAATACAGAGGACACCCAAATCACGTTAATGTGGTTAAGTGAGTCCTTTATTCACTATGAACAGAAACAGGCATAAATAGAGATGAATTATAAGCAAAGCCCTTTTTCACAGCGTGCGCAAAGTAAGAGAACTACTTGCATGACATTGTTGAGGTTTAACATTCCATAAGATTACCACAGAGATTACAAGTCTGGTTGTTTTTAAAATCTACTTAATTTGACATCCATTGAGTTCCATAAATGAATTTTAGAAGCAGTACAAGTTAAAGAGGATGATAAAAAAAATGTATACAAGAGGAAAAAAGGGGCCTAGTACAGGTAATAGTATCAACATTATTCCCCAAATCTGGTCACATACTAATTTTACTGATGAAGCTCTTCTTTTTATTGGTTCACTCAACCATTTTGAACCTGATATGATTACAAGGGCACTGCAATAATTCTACTTCTTTTTACAGCTGTTCCAAAAAAAAAAACCCTGACTTGTATTGAACTCATGGAATGGTTGCCTGGAGGATATGATATAAAGAATATAGAGGATATTTCATTGGGGGGGGGGGGACTCTAAAGATGGAGATAAAATAAGATTCTGTTCAGATCATGTCTAAGATACATCTAGCCAGGCACAATTCTCATAGTTTCTACTTATGGAGAATAACATCACATGTAGGTCCTAGAGCCATATATTTTTTTTTTGTTATTCATAAACAGGATTCAATCACAAATATTGAATAACCATGCTCTGCGTTTAATCGTGTAAGAAAGGAAGGTGCTTACAAAGCAGAGACCTTCTCCTGATAATATCACATGGTGAAGTTCTGGGAAATGCTAGAGAGAAACAATCATTTGAACAACAGGTAAAATTTGCCAGAAAATTTTAATTTAGAAATACAAACACCAAAAGGGAGTAATGATAATGTTTCTGCTTCAGTCCTCCTTTGCTTGCTTCTCGGAACTCAGCAAAGAGAAATTATCTTGAGATGCAATATCTTGGCCCATTGTAGTCATGAGTAGCTACAAGATTCTAGAACTCTGTCATTAGAGTATTGACTCCTATTCTTTCCAGGCTTGAACGCACTACCACAAACAAAAAAACTGCAAATTAGAAAAGGGATACTGCAGCAAATACTATGTTGAGTCTTGGGTGCCTTTGAATGAGGATCTTCTGGACATGTACATCTACAAACAACTCCTTTGGCACCCAGCGGCTTGTCTCTCCAGCTGCATACATTTTGCTTTTTTTAAAAAAAAAAAAGTTTAAAAATTGAATGAGAAATCGGAACACTGCAGAGAACAAGCACAAATGTCTAGCACCAGCTTTATTCCCAGTAATTCCCTTGGATGTCTTGCATGCACCATTTGTTTCTTTCGATACCATGAACAATGGGGTCCTTAGTCCAGAGGTCCCCAATCTTTCCAGCTTTCTGGACCAATGGGAGAGGGTGGGATAGGATGGTTCCATGCAACAGGCTAGCAAGCACACACACATGCAGCTCCATTTGTGTGAATGATAGGCACATGGGCCTGCCACTCGCACAAATGGAGCCTGCACATATGTGCTTGCCTGCTGCTTGTGCAAGTGTGGGTGCATCTGTGCACACTGCTTCTGCGGCCCAGTTCCAAACAGCTCATGGCCCAGTATGAGCCACGGCCCAGGGATTGGGAATCCCTGCCTTCGGCTTTAAGAGGAGCTTTTAAAGTCCAGTGCTTTTACTGCTTATCTATTAAGGGGAGAGAAGGAGAGAGAAATGGAAGAAAGCATCCCATAATGTCACATATAGTAAGTAGCATCCTCAAAGGTCATGCCATGATAAATAGGTGGTCTATAGCCAACCTCTCTCATCATGGCAACCATTTTATGGAAGTACCTATGATACACATTCAAAACGTTAAATGTGCTTACAAGTTGAGAAAGCTGCCTTGCATTAAGCACAAAGTTCCAAGTTGTATATCAGAAGGACCTTTAACAGAATTAAATGCAGAGATCCTGCTTTCTAGACAGTTCGTTGCTCTAAAAACACATGTACGGTAGATATAAACTGAGCAAAATTTATTCCTTGGCGCACTAAATATTTGTGTAATGTTTGTTTGCAACATTTCAACCAAATGAAGAAACCAGAAAATCTTCTTGTATGTCTTTTTATATGCATGAGACCGAACAACTTCAATTAAATGGCACAGGGCTCTGAATCATTTCATTAGGATTCTTCTCTTTTGAATCATATACATGAAACCAAAATTCGTCTGAGATTCTTGTTTGGATTTACTTGCATGGTTGGTTTTCACACAGGCCTCCTAAGCAGCTCTGGTTAACCCGAGAGGGGGATTAATGCGATAAGCCTGCCTTATTCAAACTGATAGGGATGCACTGGGTGTGCTTAGATTTAGGATTTGAAGGTATACTTGTGGATTCCAATTAAGCTGTAAAGCTTAGAGAGCCAGTGCAAAGCCATTGTATACTTATTTGCCTATCCTGTAAGTCACAGTGGATAAAATGGGACAAGGATACATACTAACAGAACTGAAAAAATAAGATGGCAGAGTAAAACAGGCCAGTATTACCAATAATGAAAACATTGTTCTGCTAATCATATGTAAATGAATACATTGTTATAATTTATGATCTAATGTTTTGTTTAAAGATGATATTGACTGGTCATTTTCTCAATGTGCTGGTCATTTTCTCAAGTATATGTCAGTCATTTCTTCCTAAGCCTCTGAATCCTTTCTGGAATATATCAATATTGCAAAGGTTGTCAGCAGAAATGTAATTATTGTAATTGACAAGCCATATAATAAAAATATTTTGAATTTTACTAACCATGTCAAAACTGATGGATGGCTCTGGAAGGTTCTGCCAAAATTATTTTATTTTATTGGCTCCTGGTTTTTCTCAGGTCAAGTCCTTGAGAACGAATGGTTATAAATGAGAGATTTCAAAAGAGAGAACCAGTTTATAGTCACAACTACAATTACAGCTGCAAAAATTAAATCAAGGGAAAAGAACTATTTTTGGCATTAACTCAAAAGACAACTGATGTTGAGGAGTGACCAATTCAATAAAGAATAAATGCATGCACCTTGTTAACAATAGAAAATATCAAGAATGAACAAGAACAAACATACACACACAGTTCACAATTTTTTGCTACTTTAAGTTCGTACCCAACAAGATGATTTCCAATGAAATGGTTTAAATTGAAGGGGAAAATATCCTACCTAGAAAATCCACTAATAATTGCTCAGATCACTCTTAGCAGAGACCTTTATTCACAAACAGTCAGTAAATTCCATTCAGTGCCTTTATTGAGAAGCTTAAGATTAGCGTGAAGCGAGATCGCTTTCATACTTCAGCAAAGAGCAATTTTTAGCATTCCTATCTGTCGAGCAAGTGTTGAGGCACAAATCTATTAATTCAAATACAGAAAATCACATGGCATTTGCAATTAGAGGGTTCATAGAGTTCTCTCATTGCTCATTATGATAGAGAAACAGATCACACGGAAAAGGCTCATTAAAATGGCAACATCTGTAGATGTGAGAAAAGTGCTTTGCTACAAACCCCAACATCTCATCTGGATTAGCTTTCTGCTTCAACTCAGATTGCATTTACTTGGCTCCAGAGCATATTTCAATGTTTCTCCCCCTCCCCGATCTAAAGTCCCAGTATAGTTTGACACAAATTGTATGTAATTTAAAAAAAAAAAAAAAAACACCAGATAACTCAGTCCCTGAAAACCGTCCAACATCTCTCTGAGCTTCCCTTTCTAATGTTGAAATGGAAAAATGTTTGTCTATTTAATGAGTCAATTGTCTTTGTGGAGGCAATTTAAGGAAAAAAGGAAACTTTTCTCTAGGAGACTGGTCTAAAGCAAAGCTTCTACAACACTTTCATGATTTAAAGAATTCCAGAAGTGCAATCATTGCCCATCTAGAAAGAGCAAGATTTAGGAAAACTAGATTTAAGGAATAATCCAGATCCTGATGACAATGGAAAATTGCCATTAACCTGAAAGAAATCGAGACAGCTTCATTGCAGAATCTTTTGCCACAAATAATATAGCTGCTTCTATTTTTCATGTACAGGTAGACCTCGATTTACGACAATTGGGACTTTCCATTTTTTAAGCAAGAAGATGTGTGAGTTGTGTCCAAATCTGTAAGCGTTATCTGTGTTCTGACCCAAACCCTTTTCCAATAACACAAACATGAACCAAAGGGAACAGAAACCTTTTAATGATTCTTATGAATCCCCAGTTAAAAAGGCTGCTGAAAAGTAATTAACTTTGATCAGCACAAGCCTCACCAAAACTGTGCGACTGCCAAGAATCACAGATAAGAAATATTTCACAACACAAGAGTCTTCATATACCAACTTAAAATCCTGCAGTGTCCACGAGGCTGGTGTTTCAAAACGTCTTTGCTTCCTGCAAAAAACGTTCGCTTCATAGCTGGCTTTTATCTTCTTGAAGGAGGGGCCATTACCTTGCAGTCTTACTCCCAAGTCGCCCGTGCTGCTGCAACTGCTCTTTCCCGCGAGCAACCCTCGGGAACAGGCTCCTCGGGAACCTCCTCATTGCTACTGCCAGCCCCCACAATCTCTGAAGGCAGCAGTCCACTCCCTAATAGTCCTGTCCCCTCATCTGAGTCCTTGCTCTGCTCAGCCATCCGCACCTGTTGCCGGCTAACCATTACAATCTGCCATAGTTGTTAAGTGAATCATCTGGTTCTTAAGGAAATATGTTTTCCCCTTTAACTTTTCTTGTCAGAAGTTGTTTGGGAAAGTAACAAGTGAGGATCGTATTATTCTGGGATACTAACATCGGAATATTGGTGCCTGAATTTTGATCATGTGACCATGGGGGTGCTATAACAATTGAAAGTGTGAGGACAAGTCTTAAGTCACTTTTTTCAGTGCCACTGCAACACTGGACAGTGCAGGTAGTCCTCGATTTACAACTGTTCATTTAGTAACCATTCAAAGTTACAACAACTGAAAAAGGTGACTTGTGACTATCTTTCACACTTAAGACTGTTGCAGCACCCACGTGGTCACATTTACATTCAGATGTTTGGCAACTGACTCATATTTATGACGGTTGCAATGTCCCAGGATCACGTGATCCCCCTTTTGCAACCTTCTGACGAGCAAAGTCAGTGGGGAAGCCAGATTTTCTTAACAACCGTGTGACTAATTTACCAATTGCAGTGATTTGCTTAACAAATGTGGCAAGGAAAATTGTAAAATGGGGCAAAACTCACAAATTTCTCGCTGAGCAACATAGATTTTGGGCTCAACTGTGGTCCTCCTAAGTCGAGGACTAGCTGTACTAAATCAATGTTGCAAATCGAGGATTGCCCTGTAGAGTAAAAATGAATGAACAACGGCACACTGTTTATCAAAGGATTGGGTGGCCTGGATGGAGTGTGTGCAATCCCCACAGCTGACATTTCTAGAATGTAGTCAGAAATCAGAGATAATAGCTTTTTTCCTACTGTTGGTACAAATACTTTTTCACAGCCGTGAACTGCTGACAGAATATTGTAACACAAATGGAATATTCCACTTAGAAAGTGATTAACAAACAGCATGGGGGCATGAATGCTTAAAGGACTGGTGTGATGATTGTACATACCTAAATAAATGACAGCTTGTTAAATACTGGCTTGTGTGTAGGGAATATGCATACCTATCCATTCCTGCTGCAGACAATCCAGCTGTTTAAGTTACACATGAAATAGTGTAAAAAAATAAAACCCCCAGTGTTTTGCTTCGAAATGAAGCATCTGCTGTTGGAAAAACAATTGCTGTCCTGATGTGCTCATTAAAAAATGCTATTGAACTCCCACAGTTCTTGCAAACAATAAACTTTTCCACTGGAATATATTTGTATGTGCCAACACTGTTGTCTAATGCTACTCAAGGTTTTGATTATATAGATAAAAGGCATGAAGTGCACAGATGCCAGATGCTTTTTCTTCTAAAATAAGCTTTTGGGTGAGTTTTCTTTTACAGATATTAATTTTTAAAACTTTCAGTGCACATATTTATGACATTTTTTCAATAATAAAACATACACTATGTGGCTACTACTAGTTTGATTTATTTGAAGGCATTTTTTTCTGCCACAGAAAATCTTGCCTTATCAAATGTTCGATCTTCAAATATTGTTTCATCATAATTCCTACTGAGAATCAGTTCAGGCATTAGGATAGAAACTAGAAGACCATGAGTCCAATGTGTCTAGTGCCATGGTGGCACAGAAGTGAGAATGCAGTACTGCAGGCTAATTCTGCTGGCTGCCAACTGCCAGCAATTCGGCAGTTCAATTTTTACTGGCTCAAGGTTGACTCAGCCTTCCATCCTTCCGAGGACGGTAAACTGAGGACCCAGGATTGTTGGGGGAAATATGCTGAATCTGTAAACTGCTTGGAGAGGGCTATAAAACACTTTGAAGCGGTGTATAAGTCCTATTGCTATTGATGGTTGGTTTTCCTGAATACCAGGCTGGTTTTAAAACCAACACCTGGTTTTATCATATGTAAAAAACACATTTACAAACCATTCAAAAGAGATTTTTTTAAAAAACCCAAGAAGGAAACAAGAAGATCAGAGCAATGCTCTCCTGCAGCCAAATGCACACACAGATAAGCAGGAATTAACACCAGACAAACAATCAAGTAGAAAACAATACCCTTATCAAGGAACTATCAAGGAGGCCACCACACTCTCATCAACACTTGCAGCACAAGCTACTGTACCTAAACAATGAGCAAACCCCATTGTCCTTAGCAATTTGACACAATCTGCAGCACATCTCTTGCATTTTCAAAAGCCTCCAAAAACTAATTTTAGGAAGTGAGGCCCCTAATCATAAAAAATATATTTTGTTCTGATGTGATAATTCTGCATTTTTTATTTGTTATGTATAACGGCATTCTTCTTTGAAGAAAAAAAATGCAGCAAAGTCTACCCCTTCTTTAGACACAAAATTCTTTACCCAAGGTCCACAGCAGAAAATGCCAATCATCAAAAAGATTTGAAGCACTAGAGCATTATTTTTTATACAAAATGAGAATTTATGTATTCCATAAAAGAAACGGGAACATTAAATTTGAGGGGAAGGATAACCTGCTCTCCATTTCTGAAAGTTGAAGCCTTTGTTCTTAATAATATGGATTACTTAAGCAGACAAGGCAAAGTGTTCTTCTACGCAACACATATCTTAGTTTCTTTCAGTTTCTCTTGATTTGGGATTTGGCTTAAGCATTATTATTGTAAAGAAATAGTATTCATGATTTATTTCATACTTTTCATTCTTAAGCTAGCTACTTCAGTAGATAGCAGGGATAAAAACAAACAAGACTAAAACAATTTTTTTGGACAACCATCTATAGTGCAATTGTGCTGTAACTCTCAGCCACGACAGGTTTACAAATTCTTGCCTCCAAGAATTTGTTTCTCCAAGCGCCAGTATTTTTTTTTTACATACCACTGTTTTGATTTGTGACAAATAGCTATGTTTATTTACTCCCAACAGAGTGCATTCTGTTTGGATAAAATTAAGAAACTATTTGATGGTATTGCAATAAAGGATTATGGATCTTATCTCCCAGCCTTGGTTCCAACTATTGTATCCATGTATTCATAACTATGTTTTAACTTATACCTATTATCTTGTAAGCAATTGACAAACCAAATAAAATAAAAATAAAATAGTTAAGTATTCTAGAATAATAAATCTGTTTTCCAGTTCAGGGCTATTTGAAAGCAAAGTGAGAGAATGCATAAGAAGCAATCTGAACCCTTCTTGGAGCATTAAACGTGTTCACAGGCTTCACACTGCATTGTAATGTAAACATCTTCCTTTACATTGCATTGTATATCACGCTTACTGTAAGCATATGTATCTTATTTATATAAGGGTTTGTTGCAAAATAAAATCATTACAACATCAAGGCATCATGCAGGGTAACCAAACAGAGTTCGTACTGGCCATATGCCTTCAGTCAAGTTTAGCGCTGGAGAAAGTCCCAGAAGGTTTAAAACTCATTCTTCAAAGAGTATCATTTTCCATGTATCTGATGTAGAAAGAGGTCAGATTGTAATGTTCTCTATTCCTCCCAAGCCAGATGGTCACTATTTCCATAATGAGGACATCCCAGATTTAGAGCAAGTCATGCATCTACTATCCATTCTCCTCTACTACATCATCTGCCCTGGACCATTTCTCTGATGACTATTCCTGCCCTCGATATGTTTGAGCCAGAACAGAACAATCTAAGCATCTTTATACTGGTTGACATTAATATATTTTTTAGAATGCCATCAATTAAGATGTCTGCATGAAGTTTACTGCAGGTGGTAGGGATCTGATCCAAATATATATTATTGTAGCTTTGGACAACACTAAACGCAAACGTCTTTGTGTCTGAATTATGTGCCTGTTTCATTTTCTCTCAGCACTGAGGCTCAGGACTCGTGCTCTTATGACCTCAACAGATGGACTCTACATGGGGCTGCCCTTGAAGGCCACTTGGAAACTGCAGCTAGTCTGGAATTCAGCAGTATGGGCTCTACTGGAAATGTCATGGTATGATCGTATGACATCACTGCTCCATGAACTGCATTGGTTGCCAGTCAGTTCCCAGACACAATTCAAGGTGATGACAAAGCTCTTTGCATAAGGCCAACTTAGTTCAGGGACTGCAATCTTTGGCATAGGGATTGCCTATCTGAGATGGTTCCTGCCTATTTTATAAGTTCAGACAGTGTGCCAGGTTTCCTTAATGTCATCTATTCGAATCTTGGAAGCATACGTTTTCTGTTGAAGCCCCTGCTCCCTGAAAAACTATCCCCCTATATACAGAGGTGGGCTTCAAATTGTTTAGCAAGGGGCTCTCTGCCCACATGTTCACTCAATGCCACTTCCACCCAGTCACATGACCCTCCCTAGTCACGCCTACCCAGGTTTTGTTGCTCCTGGTGTGGACATCTCTCTCCTCCCACCTTCACTCTTTTTCTCCTCTACTAATATGCCACGCAGAGTTGCCATCTGATGGGAAATCACTCCAAATCAAAGCTTTGCTATGATTGGTGAATGGTTCTGACAATAGCGAGACCCACAGTAAATTTTTTTCTATGTTGCTCAGGATTGCCCTAAAGGTAGAATAGAGTTGAATAGAGACATAGCTGTAGGATTTTCTACTACCTTGATTCCTTTTATCAAAAAGCTAGATAGACTGAAATATATAAAATATCTAACTAGGCCTTTGCGTAAAGTTGCTCTGAGCAGTTAAATGAATTCTTTGTGAAGAATTTCTCCCTGAAATGCTGCGGTGAGCCTGCTTTCTGGATGGCCTGGTGCAGCTGCTTTCCCAGGTGATCAGTGTGTAGGTCTCAGTTTATGTCTGCGTCTGCACAAACACTTCTACTGCAACCGCTGGCAAAGTGAAGGAGTTGTGCGATGAACTGAGAAAGCCTTTGACACAACTGCCTCAACGTTTTGAGAACGGATTGTACCCTTGTGCCAACACGCAGCAAAGCACCCTTTCACAGGAGATCTGCCCTGTCTAGCAATTCAGGACAGAAACTGCTTAATTTGTGATCCACAGAAATATGACAGAGAACAGCCAAGAATATCTGTGTTTGGCTTTGTCCTTCCATTTATTTTTGAACAGACACACAGATTATTTTTAAAGAGAGACAGGTTTGTAAACAAACTAAAATATTTTGCTTTATTTTCCTCATCCGCACTGGAGCTGTATTCTTATTTTCCATTACAACAGAGGGATCTTTTGAAGAGCTTTATCCAAGAGGTGTGATTTTCATAATTTTGCTCTACGAAGACAAGGACTGCTAAATTGGGGAACTCCACAGCCAAAACTGTCTACAGAGAGCATTCTCTGCCATGTCTTACATAACAAAACCTCAACAAACATTTCCTGAAGAGAATTCAGCATAAAAAAGCTCACACCAAAAAATCCAATCAATAGGTAGACAAACTTCATTTTTTTCAATACAGAGAAGTAATTTTCAAGCACTTTTTTCCAGATCAAGCCATTCTTACTCTTTGAATGGCATGCAGTGACATACTCTTGAAAGGTAGGACGGGGGCAAAAATAAATCAGCCTTAATGTAGATTTAGTAACTTTTCCCTTTTGTTGTATTAAAATGAAATGTTAGGATCCTGAGAATCATAATCAGGCACTCTTGGGCATCAGACTGTGCATTTGGTTGTATACTAATATAAGTTTCTTAATGTTACTTTCTGTTATTCAGTAATTGCTGGATATAAGGAGAAATTTCCTGACAGAACAATTAATCAGTGGGTAGACTTGTCTCCAGAAGTTGTGGTTGCTCCAACAGTGGAAGTTTTTAAGAAGAGATTGGACAACAATTTGTCTGAAATGGTATTGGGTTACTTGACTTAGCTAGCAGTCAGACTAGATGACCTCCAAGGTTCCTTCCAACTCTGTTATTCTGTTATTTCAAATCATATGTATAATTATGTGCCTTTAGCCAGTGTAACAAACGATTAACAAAATATTTCACAGTAATTCTTTCAAAAGCAATTTTTCAAACTAAGTGCTCATTACATAAGGTACACTAAAGTCCAAATAAAATTAATTTCTCTTACCTGGAAATGCTAAACATCCAATCATCAAAGCAAATGTTGGAAGGATACAATAGGAAGTCATTTTTGCCACACCCCAAGTTCTGCAATTATCTCCTTTCAGTCGAGCTTTGTATCAGCGCTGATCTTAGAAAAGGATTAATGGGGATTCTTTGAAAGTTTTCCAGCCTTTTAATGACCTGCAAAAATGTTCAAAAGCCAATTTTAGAACATTGCTTAAGCAGACATTATTTTCCGTTACCTTTCCACAAAAACAAAGTTAGCCAACATATTTTTTTAAAAAAATCTTATTTTATAAAACATCAGAGAGAGCAAGAGATTGTCTTGTCAAAAACTTACGTTTTCTCTAGCTTCAAGGTATAAGTCAGGGGTGTCCAAACTTGACAATTTTAAGACTTGGGGACTTCAACTCCCAGAATTCCTCAGCCAGCTTTTGATTTTAAAATTAACAAGGTTGAACAACCCTGCTGTAAGTCAAAACCTACTACACTTCTGTGTTCCTGATTCAATGTAATACCACTAATGAGAAGGTAAGGAAACTGATCAGGAACTGGTAAGGAGGATGATTATAGAATTGCTTTCCTTTTAATAACATGTTACTATGCTGCATTTAATATTTATACTTAGATGTCTAAATTATAAATGACCTTTATTGGTTCAAAAATTCAACCGGAACACTATAATTATTATTTTATTCTTTTGAGTAGCTTATATAAATTAAAGTAAATTACAATATTTTAAAGCATCTGTGTTGTAAATAGGGTGGCTTCCCTCACTTTGTGGCCTGCTGAGATGAACTTGACTTCCATGCCCAGAAGCAGTACTCAATGATCTTATTTTTGTGTGTGAGATTTTACCTGTACTGGTTTTGAAAGATGGTGAATTAAAACATTGCCTATTAAATATCAGAGTACTTCCAAAATCCTATATGACAGGGGTCCCTAGTCTCTAGTCCATGGATCAGTACTGGCCTATAGCCTATTAAGAACCAGGTCACACAGGGCGAGGTGAAAGGTAAGTGAGTGAACGAAGCTTCATGTCTATTTGCAGCCACTGACCAATGCCATCATCACTGCCTCAACTATAACTCAGATCATCAGACGTGAGATTCTCATAGGAGCGTGAATCCTGCTGTAAACTGTGCATGAGAAGGATTTAGTTTGCACAATCCTCCCCCCCACCCTTCAGCCTATGGAAAAATTGTGTTCCACAAAACCAATCCCTGGTTCCAAAAAGGTGGGGGACCACTGCTGTAAGGTTCAGCAGATATCTGAATCCACCAATTTTCTTGATGCTCCTTTCATATTTTATATATATTTTATATTCCCATTTTGTAGGACATTGTCAGTTGAGAAGCACCAGAAGCACACATTAAGTTTCAGTTAAGTTGATTTATTACTCATGCTTATACACAAGAATCTAACTAATAGTCAGCATTAAATTAATGCTAGGTTAGAGTTAATGGAATTCAAGATGAATTGGACTTCGATTACTTGTGGCAACGTAACGACTCCAGGCTGATTCCTCTCTTAACTCTGCCTCCATGCAGCCATCCCTTCCCACTTGTGACTACATGACTGTAACTTTGTCACTTATATCCTTATGATTTATATCAACTGTTTCCTAGTGTGATTTGATTGCTTATTGTACCCTATGACTATCATTAAGTGTTGTACCTAATGATTATTGACTCTTGATGAAAGTACTGTATCTTTTCTTTTATGTACACTGAGAGCATTTGTACCAAGACAAATTCCTTGTATGTCCAATCACACTTGGCCAATAAAGAATTCCATTCTATGTTCTACCTGCTCTTCTCCTACAAGCATGTCATAAAGATCCTTATCTCCAATCCAAAATATTCCAACAGAATAGGATAGCGCCCTTATAAATCTAACCAAATCAATCAAGTAATAAATGCAGGCATCAGAAAGAGCAATTTTGTTAGGATAGGGGTAAATCTGTCTCTTCCAAAATCTGGTGACCCGATGCAAAAAAACAAATACATTATGTGATTTTCTTCTTTTAATTGAGCCAAATAATTCCCCTTGTTTTGACTTGCCCCATCAAATGACAACAGAACATCCCTGTCGTAGTCTTTAAAAAAAGGCAACCTTTAAAATCTTCATTCTGGTTTGTGTTTGGATGTTTTTGTTGTCAGTGACTTTAGTTTCTTTCTCGATAATATCTATTGGCATTCACTTGTACTGTACAGGTAATCCTCAACTTATAATAGTTCATTTAGTGACCATTCACAATTACAACGGCACTGAAAAAAAGTGGCTTAAGACCACTTTTCACACTTATGACAGATACTAGACAAGTGACTGACATTTATGATGGCTGCTGTGTCCCGGGATCATGTGATAACCTTTTGCAACCTTCTGAGAAGCAAAGTCTATGGGGAAACCAGATTCACTTAACAACCGTGTTACTCATTTAACAACCGCAGGGATTCACTTAACCACTGTGGCAAGAAAAGTCATAACATGGGGCAAAACTCATTTAACAATTTCTCCCTTAACAACATGAATTTTGGGCTCAATTGTGGTCATAAGTTGAGGACCACCTTTAGTTTGTTATTTTATTTTAACAAACTTCAATAAAGTTTTTATTTTATTGCCTTCAATAAATCGATGAACGCTAAGTGCTAAATGGCTGAAACATACCTAACGCTGAGGCAAAAGGAAGACTCAGAGAAATCCAGAGATTTCAAACAGAATGCTAAATGCAAGTATGGTGACATGCACACTTGACATTTCAACACATTCCCCAACACACTTACACACACACACACACACACACACACACAAACATATGGAACACTTTCAAGGCAAGAAAAGACAAGCTTTCTCCCTGATACGTTCACCGTGGTTCTAAGTTCTTCTTCTCCTCCCTTCTACACACACACATACACACAAATTAAAGCCATCATTCTGTCCATATGTAGTAGAAGAACATTTTGCTTTTGACTTTAGAACAAAATAATACGTTCTTCACAATGCATACCAAGCCTAACCACAGATTTACTGGAAGTTCATCGATGGGTTTCCAAAAGTAAAAACATGTGAGGTATATGAGGCTGAATATGCTTTTTTTTCCTTCAGAAAAGTAAACTCCTTTTCAAAACAGGAAGGCCGCATTTATTCTCCTAACTGAATCAGAATCAAACCTAGAAAATTGATTTTTCGCTGCCCTAAAATCATATTTGAATGAAGATTGGTAAGTAAATGTTTTAAGAACACACACACAGGAAAATAAATACAGGTAGTCCTCTATTTACAATCATGTATTTAGGGACCATTCAAAGTTACAATGGCACTAAAAAAAAAAATGACTTGTGACCATTTTTCACACAACTGTTGCAGCATCTCCATGGTCATGTGATTTACCTTCAGGCCTGACAACTGACAGCTTGACAACTGTCTCATGCTTATGATGTTTGCAGTGGCCTGCAGTCATGTGATCCCCTTTTGCGAACTTCTGACAAGCAAAGTCAACAGGGAAACCAGGTTCACTTAATGACCATGATACTTATTTATTTAATTTATATTGCCACCTATTCGCCCATGGCAACTCGAGGCAGCTTACACAACGTAAAACCATATTTAAAAAAAAAACAAAAACAGTAAAAATTAACAAAAAGAATCAAATAAATTGGTAAAGTGCAATAGAACAAAATTTGGAAAAACAAAAAACACACACAAAAAACAATAAATTGAAAACCAACTCCCACCCACCCTTCCTCAATGACAGCAGATCACACTAGCCACCTGGTGGGCTCCATCCCTCTCTGAATTCCCAAGGCCCACTGGCAAAATCAGTGCCTTTCAGAAGAGTATTAGTGAGGGGGGTCATTCTAATCTCTGGAGGAATGATGTTCCAGAGAGACAGAGCCACCATGGAGAAGGCCCTTCTTCTGGGTCCCATCAGGTGTATCTCCCTCAGAGGTGGGACCCACAACATTCCCTGCCTCTTCGCTCTAGTGGATTGGGTGGATGTGACTGGCAAAAGATGTTTCCTTAGATAACCCGGACCCAAGCCATGAAGGGCTTTAAAGGTGACAACCAGCACCCTGAATTGCACCTGGAAGCAAATCAGCAACCAATGCAGCTCCTGCAGGAAAGGTGACACATGTGCACTCTGGGGTCTGCACAAAACCATGCAGGCCGCTGCATTTTGCACCATTTTGCACTTATGCAGTGATTGACTTAACAAATGTGGCAAAAAAAGTCGTAAAATGGGGCAAAACTCACTTAACTAATTTGTCATTTAGCAACATAAATTTTAGGCTGAATTGCAGTTATTAAGTCAACGACTACCTCTATCGTTTTGATGCAGTGTATGGAGCTGGAAGGTGGAATGATGAGAACGATGCTAAGCCACCAGTCAAAAGAGGGCATCTCAGGGAAACTTGATTTTGATGATTAGAGGAAATAAGAAGAAAAGGGAAAGAGAACATTGGAAATTAGTCTGGCTGGCTAAGATTGAAAAAGAACATTGGGAACAACATTGAGAAAGGCAGTGGATTGACTATTGTGGTTCTAGGAAATGATGGTGGTAGAGGGGAAATTGTGATTTGTATATCACAAAAGAAGCAAGGTGTGAATAAGTATTTCATAATGGTAGGCATCAGGATAGTTAGGTTAGTGCTGGAGCAAGACAGATGGAAGATTCTGACATAGTGCCAGAGAAATACTCAGGATATGCCAACACATGAGTTCCCCGCTGTGATTTTTGGAGGCAATCTCTGGACTCCTTCACCCCAAGTCAGAACCTGGGGAGACGGAGAGGACTGTGCTTCCTGGGATGGTAGTTCTTGGGGCAGTAATTGAGGAAATTGGATGGTTGGAGGGACTTCCCTTCCCAAGAATAAGAACCTCTAAGGTGAGGTTCTTCGGATAGCAAAGATCTGATGAGAGCAAGTCTGAAGAAGTTACAGTGTAAGAAAACTGGGGTTAAGAATGTGGTTTATCCAATAGAAGTAGCTAAGCAGTAAACCGCAAAATGGGAAAGACGATACAACAGTTAAGTATGCTTTTGGGAGCTTGAGTCTAGGAACAGCAGGTGGAGAGCAGAGTATACCAGAGTTGCAAAGGGCATAGGAAACGATGGTGGGTACACGGGGAAGCTTTTATGGGGAAGAGAAATTGGAGATTTGGGATCAAGCCCCTGTTCTGGCCCCTCAGTCTCTTCCCAGGGGTCCTAGATGTCATCTAGATATGAAGTTAGATTCCAGGCAGCCAAGAAGTACTGCTGATTGTACCACTTGCCCTGATGCCTAACACTTTCCCTACCCAAACTGCTAGACCTCATCACTGATCTGCTAGAGGATTCCCCCTGGCATTAGGTGGTGAGGAACCTCCAAGCCATGGGAATGAGATTTACTTGTGTTTTCATGGCCTCCATGACAACCATAGGCTTGCGTCAAGTCATCACAGGCCCAGAGTACAATGGGAGGGAGCACAATTAATCTACCCTTTACTTTGGAGCAGCTGGAACTTGTTTGGAAGGAGGATAGGATGGTAACATAACTCACTCCCTTTTGAGAAATGGTGAGTCAGAAAAACTTCCCCTGGGCTTCTGTGATCATTTTGCTAGGCACTTGTGGACAGATTTGTTCATATCTGTTGTGAATTCGAGATCTGCTGGACATAATCCAATGAGACAATAAGTGTGATGTCTTGAGAGGTTATCTGAGACAGGATTCTCTATGGAATGAGCTCCACCAGCGTGAGATGGATCCTTGGCTCTCTTCCCTGGTTTGAACTGCTAGGGAGGGGACTGAGTTTAGGAACTGGTGAGTGGCTTCTTTGAGGAAGAAGTACTCTTTCTGGCCCTGGAAGAGAGATGGTACACCTTTCTTCAAGAGACCCTTTCTCAAACCCAATTATTTCAGGCAACCACTGCCCTAACCTTTCTTTACTGGGGAAAAGTTATAGAAAAGGTGACAGGCATCCCTGAATGAAATGAATGAACTGGATGTCTCCCAATCAGGCCCAGACCTGATGTCAGATCAGAAATGATACTGGTTACTCTTATGATCCAATGGGATCCTTGTCTTGCCTATTCTCTCAGCAGCATTCAACTATTACCTATCAACGGAGGAATGATGCTTCTACACGGAGTGTAAAATTAGAGCAGTTTTGCTCTTTCCAGAGTAAGAGATTCAACTGGCACATTTGGGGAAGGGCCTCTCTCCTAATTGTTTCAATAGTTATTTAAAATCACTGGGCGAGACAATCAGGTTGGGGTGATTTATCGTCAACAAGGTAATGATACCTGGTTAGACATTTCTACCGAGGTTGATCAGGAGATGTGATGGAAGTCTTGATGTGCTGCCCGTGGGAGACAGATGAGATGGAACAAGCTTAATATGAATCCCGGTTTTTTTTTTTGTCAAAATTTCCTTGGTTCCAGAGCAGTTCCATCTTTAGCTTAGGAAAGAGAGAATACCTCTTCCCCAAAGAAACAGGAATCCAATTGGAGTTTTTCTTGGATTTAAAATTCCTGCTAGATTGGCAGATGGAGGGCCGGAGACCTTGCATGCTTTCTAGTCATATATTGATTTCTGAGTACATTTTCTGGCAATAGTGTATCATGCCTTTTTCATCTTATATTTGTTTTACATGGGATTGCCTTAAGACAAGTCAAAAGCTATACCGGCACAGAATGCAGCAGTTCACCTACTGCTGTCTTGTTCCTGTTTCAGCAGAGTAACAAATATTGTGTAACACAGTAACTGATAGCAAAAGCTTCACTGGCCATCAGTTGTCTTCTGGATCCAATTCAAGATGCTGTTCATTACTTACAAAGCCCCTTATGGCTTTGGTCCTCACTACCTTTGGGACCAAGGGGAATCTGCTCATTGCCTGCACATTGCAGGCAGGTTGGCAGTTGAGGATATCTCCCCAGGAGGTTAACTGGGTATAGCTCTGGTTGCAGAGCTTCTCAGCCATAACCCTGCCCCTCTGAGAGAGTATGTCCTGTAGGCTTGGAATGACTCCTTGCAATACTATCAGGCTGGCTTTTTGGAGCAGAAGATCCCATATAAGCAGAAGAGACTACATAACTGGGGATAGTTCTTGTGATGATGAGGAATGGCAGTAGTAGGATTTGATTTTTGTGTTATTTATTGTTGTGGTTTTACTGTGTAGTTTTATGCGTTTGACAAGGTGGCTTACAAATACATGGAATACGCAATAAAGAAATAAAAATAGTTCTCAAGCTATTTAATAAGTTATTAGTCCTCATCCTCATGTAAAGTCATGAGCGTGTACCAGTGGTGGGATTCAAAGATTGTTACCACTGGTTCGGTGGGCGTGGCTTGGTGGGCACGCTTTGCACACATGCACATGCTTTGTGTGTGTGCACCAAACATCCACTTTGCACAGGTGCAGCGGTGTTCCAACTTACCTTCTGTAACCTGCACTCTGTCGCTTCAGCAGCTGCCGCGCAACACTCTGCTGTGCCACGCAAAGCAACTGCTCTTCAAAAGCAGGGAATAAAGGTGAGTACGGAGCTCATGCGGGAGGGTGGGCCCTGTCAGTCTTCAAGATCTTCTGCTATTGCTTTGCATCTTTTCGACTGCCATAAGTAACGGGGGGTGGAAAAGAGAGGTAGGAATAGTTGGGAAAGTGATCTGGAGGAGTTACATTTGTCTGATGTATAAATGGAAGGGGGGAGCATAGAGTTAGGTTTCTATTTCTCGCTTAGCTTTCTTCTCTCTGCGCAACTGCAACCCGTTATCAAACTATGCCAAGGTCAATGGACAGAGGCCTCATCATCACCTGAAGATGCCCACATGATCATATCCACAACTTCTAATTGGAAGTGTCATTTGAACTATTGGGGGTGGGAACATTTCCATCACTTTCTATATGTGAATTGCGCGCCTAAATTCTCAGATTCAGAATTCTTTGGTTGCTACCACTTCACTTTCAGTAAAAGATATCTTTTCTCTAAACTAAAGAGTCTAAGTATTTCTTTCCTGGATTTTGAATGGAGCTCCGCCTGACATTATTCTGAATCTCACCCCACCTGCCCACCCGGAGAGAATACCCAATTTTCTTCTGAGGGGGCCTGGACATCATGTCATCTTCAAATAGTGACCAGGAGGATCTGGGAGCCATTGGAGGCCAAGATTCTTTGCTGGTGCAGGAAGCCCAATTGCTAGCAGAGCTCAGTCTGGAAGAGGATCCAGCTGTGAGGCCCAGATGGTCAGTGGGAGTTGGTTGGAAAGATCCGGAGAAGGACCCCCCCCCTGGGGTCACAACTACCCGCCGGCGTGGAAAAGAGGAGCCTTGGCAAGAGAAGGAAAAGAGGGAACTCTTGCTGGATCAAGCCAGGAAACTCCTGAATGAAGCCTTTGAACAACCTCAAGCTCCACAAAGGTATGAAGGGGGACGGGAAGCAGCCCCAGCCAGAGGAAGCAGAGCAACTCCCTCTCCCATAAATCAACCCGATCCAGCAGCAGCCCCGGGGCCTTCGGCGGGAGGTGTGATTCCTAGAAGGCGTAGAGCTCCTAGGCTGCCTCCGTTAGAAGTAAAATACAGAGGGGATCCCAAAGCCTTGGGATTTTTCTTAGCTCAAGTATGGAGCCATATGGAGGAGTATGGGGAGGATTTTCCCTCAGAAGCAGCCAAAGTGAGGTGTGTTACCAGGGCTCTGGAGGGAATAGCGGCAGAGTGGATGGTGACTTTGCATAATGATAATGCTCCTCAGTTGCTGAATTATAACCTATTTATGGCTGCACTGCGGCCTAGGTTTGAGGACCCACTGGCAGAGCGCAAGGCCCGAATTAGGATGAAAACCATAAGACAGGGGCGGAGGTCTGTGGCTGATTACACTCAAGAATTTAGGCAGTTAGTTGGCCATTTCCGAGGCTGGCCCCAAGAAGCCCTGATAGAACTGTTTAAAGATGGTTTAAATGAAGATGTGTACCAGAGATGCACTGCTAGAAGAGACCCCAATGACTTGCAGATGTGGTACCTGTTGGCAGAAGAAGTGGAAATTGATTTAATCCGAAGTAAACGGCGGGGAGGTTATGGGTGGAGCAACTTTTCCCCCTCGCGCTCTCAAGAGGCTCCTAAACCTCAGAAGGGAGGAGTGGCGGCAAGACCCAACCCCTCGGCCTGCTTTCGATGCAGGAAAGAAGGTCACCGGGCTGTGAACTGCAGAGTCAAGTTGGAGCCAAAGGGGGTGCCAAAGGAAGGAAAGAAACCTGAAAAATCCCCAGCGAAGCCTCGCAAAACAGCACTAAAGTCGAAAGAGACAGCAGAGGTCGCCCGTCCCGCAGGAGAGGAATCAGAAGCCCCAGTGACCCCTGAGGAGGAGGATTCTGACTCGGAAGACGACTTCCTGGTAAGTCCAAGTGTGGGCCCTATGACCATTCCGGTGAAGTTGAGGGTACCCAATTCAGGGGTCGAAGGGGAAATGCTAGCCCTGTTAGATTCTGGGTGCACCAGGTGTATAATAAACACGGATGTAGTGAAAAAAATGGGCCTAAAGTTAAAACCTTTGAAGATGCCCATTTCCTTTTGCCAACTAGATGGATCAGTGGCTGGAGGTTGCCCTGCACGTTTTGTCACGGAACCTATAGAAATGGTCATGGGAGAGCATGATGAAACCCTGCGTTTTATTGTGGTCCCTGGGATGGAGCAACCATTAATACTGGGATTGCCCTGGCTCCGGAAATGGAACCCCCAGGTTAACTGGAGAAAGGGGTTGTTGCGCATACGCACAAAGCAGCGACCGGGAGGAGGGGCCAGATCTCAGCCGAAGCCTGGGGGCCTAATTGAAATAGCTTCCACAAGTACTGAGCCCGTAAAAGATGAGGAGAAAATTCCTAAAGAGTATTGGGATTTAAAAGAAGTGTTCAGTGAGAAGGCCTCGGATGAGCTTCCGTCTCACCGACCAACAGACTGTGCTATTGAGATTTTGCCTGGGGTGAAGCTCCCGAAACCAAAGTTGTACTCAATGACCCCACAGGAATTGGAAGAGCTAAGATTGTTTATTGATAAAAATTTGGAACGTGGTTTCATTCAACCTGCTAGACCCCGGGTAGCGGCCCCAGTGTTGTTCCATGAAAAGAAAGAGGGTTCCAAACGCTTGGTGGTGGATTACAGAAATTTGAACGCTATTTCTGTGGAAAACGTGTACCCCCTTCCTTTGATGAAGGACATGTTGGCCCATTTAGCGAAGGGAAAGATGTTCACGAAGTTGGATTTGAGAGAAGCATACTACCGGATTCGAATTAAGGAAGGGGATGAGTGGAAGACCGCTTTTAACTGCCCGATGGGATGTTTCCAATTCAACGTTCTTCCTTTTGGTTTACAAGGGGCCCCAGCTGTATTCATGCAAATGATCAATCAAGTGTTACATGAACATTTATACAGGGGGGTTTTGGTTTATCTTGATGATATCCTTATCTACACAGAGACCCTGGATGAACATGTGAAGTTAGCGCGGTCGGTTTTACAGAAACTGTGTGCCACTAAGTTGTATGCTAAATTGTCAAAGTGTGAATTCCACCAAGACAAAATTGACTATTTGGGATATCGCATTTCATCCGAAGGCATAGAGATGGATCCAGAGAAGGTGCGTGCCTTTCTGGAGTGGGCTCCACCACGCACCAGAAAACAACTTCAAAGCTTTTTGGGAATTGCAAATTTTTATCGGCAATTCATCCCGACGTTTGCTAAGATAGCAATGCCCATCACAAATCTCTTGAAAACAAAAGGGGAGGTGAAGCCGAGACCAGGAAAGCCGCTGGAGTGGTCCATGGAGTGCCAAGCCGCTTTTGAAAAGCTAAAACGACTGTTTGCTGCAGAACCAGTGCTGAAACACCCGGATATGGACACTCCTTTCGTGATTCAAGCTGATGCAAGTGATGTAGCTATTGGAGCGGTATTACTTCAAATCAACGAGAAAGGGACCTTACAGCCTTGTGTGTATACCTCCTGTAAACTGTCTGAAACAGAGAGAAGATGGGCCGTCTGGGAGAAAGAAGCTTTTGCAGTTCGTTGGGCCTTGCTGACCTGGAGACATTTCTTGGAAGGAGCAAAACACCCGTTTGAGGTATGGACTGATCATAAGAATCTGGAAGCCTTAAAAACACCCCGGAAGCTGTCCCCTAAACAAGTTTGCTGGGCCCAGTACTTCAAGCGATTCAATTTCTCATTGAAGTACATTCCAGGCGGGAAGAACTTCATGGTGTATGCTCTCTCTAGACTACCTCAATATAATAGTATGCATCAGGAGGTGATAAGCCCAATTGTCTCAGCCAAACACCTAGCTGCCCCAGTGGTCACCAGAGCCCAAAGGAAGAACCAAGAAGTGGTTTTATCGAATGACCTTACCGAACAATTAAAAGAAGCTTTAAAACTGGACGAATGGTTCCTGGCTCATTCAAGTGACTATACAATTAGAGATGGTTTGGCTTGGGTGGGGGCCAAGTTGTATGTGCCACAGGTACTGAGAAGCCAAATACTACAACAGGCTCATGATTCTAAAGCAGCTGGCCATTTCGGATTTGTGAAGACCTTACATCTGGTTAAGCGGCAATTCTGGTGGCCTACTTTAAAGAAGGACATTGAAGCTTATGTAGCTAGCTGTCCGATTTGTGCTTCGGCAAAAAGACCTCCTGGTAAGCCAGTAGGATTGTTACAAAATGTAGCTAGACCAACGACTCCTTGGAAGGAAATCTCTATGGACTTTATAGTAGAATTACCCGAAAGTGGTGGAAACACGGTCATCTGGGTAGTGACTGATTTGTTTTCCAAACAAGTACATTGCATACCTTGTTCTAAGATTCCCTCTGCTAAGACGCTGGCTAAACTATTTATATCACATATCTATAGGTTACATGGCGTTCCGGAACGCATAATCTCTGACAGAGGGGTCCAATTTACCTCAAATTTTTGGAAAGAGTTCCTGAAGTTAATAGGCTCCTCCCAGGGGCTAAGCTCTGTCCACCACCCCCAAACCAATGAGGCCTGTGAGAGGACTAACTCAGTGTTAGAACAATATCTCAGATGTTACATAAATTATCAACAAGATAACTGGTCCGAATTACTACCATTTGCCGAAGTGGCATACAACAACTTCGTATACAGCAGTACTGGATTTACTCCATTTAAAGTGGCTTCGGGACAAGATTTCGTTCCCATACCTGAACTTCCTCGTGAAAAGCCCAACATCCATTCGTTGGATGAATGGATAACTCAACTCCAACTTAACTGGCCAGTAACACGCAAAGCATTAGATGAGGCCCATCAAGCTCATAAGAAATTTGCAGACAAGAAAAGATCCTCACAGAAAGAATATAAAGTGGGCGAAAAGGTTTTCCTGTCTACCAGATACCTGCAAACCACTCAAAAGTCAAAAAAGCTTGGTCCTAAATACGTTGGTCCATTCACAATTGAACGGATTATAAAACCTGTAACGGTCCAGCTGAACTTACCCAAAACTCTTCGACGAATTCATCCATTTTTCCATGTTAGTTTGCTAAAACCTGAGCATACTTCTGACCTAAGGCCCATCCAGACTGACTCTCCCATACCAATATTGATTGAAGGCGAACAACATTTTGAACATTTTGATTCTCGCAAATGGAGGGGTCGACTCCAGTATCTTGTAGCCTGGAAACATTTCCCTTCTTCACAAGCCGAATGGGTTAATGAAACCGATGTTAAAGCCCCTAAGTTGATCAAAGCATTTCGTTCCAAGTATCCTGATAAGCCTTAGGAGTGTATTGTTTTGAAATTGTTTAATGATTAATAATTGTCTTTATATTCTCTCCTCTCTCTCTCTTCTAGGACTTCTAGGACTGATGATTTCCCTTTTTCTAGGAGGGCCTAATGTCAGTCTTCAAGATCTTCTGCTATTGCTTTGCATCTTTTCGACTGCCATAAGTAACGGGGGGTGGAAAAGAGAGGTAGGAATAGTTGGGGAAGTGAGCTGGAGGAGTTACATTCGTCTGATGTATAAATGGAAGGGGGGAGGATAAAATAGAGTTAGGTTTCTATTTCTCGCTTAGCTTTCTTCTCTCTGCGCAACTGCAACCCATTATCAAACTATGCCAAGGTCAACGGACAGAGGCCTCATCATCACCTGAAGATGCCCACATGATCATATCCACAACTTCTAATTGGAAGTGTCATTTGAACTATTGGGGGTGGGAACATTTCCATCACTTTCTATATGTGAATTGCGTGCCTAAATTCTCAGATTCAGAATTCTTTGGTTGCTACCACTTCACTTTCAATAAAAGATATCTTTTCTCTAAACTAAAGAGTCTAAGTATTTCTTTCCTGGATTTTGAATGGAGCTCCGCCTGACAGGCCCAACAGCAGAGTGGCAGAGAGAATAGGTTTGATCTCCAATGCTCATCGGCGCTACTGTCTCGGCAGAACTGAGCTGAACTGGTAGAATACCACTACTGGCTTGTACATTTCAAAGAAATATATCAAGAAGAGGAACTCTTTATTTAAGTCAGCCACCAAGGACCTGGATCATACAGCAGGGATTCAATGATGTCAGTAGAAGGACCCCAGCATAATTGCCAAAGGAATGCTCTTAAAATATATTCAAGGGGCAACATTAAAATGATTTATTAAAATATATACAGCATATCATTATGATTAATGGATTGTTATAAAGTTGTGTTTCCCATTTTTATTCCCTCTGCCTCCTCATCTATGGCTCAGTAACTTTTATATTTATCTCTCCTATTTGCAAAAGATAACCCCCTGAAAAACATTAAGGCAACTTTGCAATTGGCCACCTTGCAAATGACATCTTTTTGTTATTAGTAATGAACAAAAAATAGACAAAGTCTGCAGAAAAATGAAAACAGCCTTCCCAGAACATATTTCTAAAGAGCCTTTTAAAATTAAAACCAGCCCAACAGCTAAATCATATTACAGTTTTTAAATTCAGAAGGGCATTAACCTTGGCCCATTTTAATGCTCTTCTTAACCAAGTCCTGAAAAGGATTTTTTTTAAAAAAAAATCCATATACAGATGAATTATGCCATGTGTTCCCAATACCATCAAATCAGCATCTTATGTGCTCCTTCATTATTCATTTTATATGGACACTTGTCTCTTTCTTATTACATCACTGCTATTAAGAGCCATGGTGATACAGTGGTTCAAATGCAATATTGCAAGCTAATTCTATCGACTGTCAGCAGTTCGATTCTGATCGGCTCAAGGTTAACTCAACCTTCCATCCTTCTTAAAGTCCATAAAATGAGGACCTAAATTGTTGGGAGCAATATGCTGACCCTGTAAATCAGTTAGAGTGCTGTAAAGCTTTAGAGCATGTTGAGTTAATTCCCCGTTAGGAGAATGAGTGCACACAGGGAGACGAAGTGAGAGTGGTGAGGAATAACACACAACCAGCGCACAGATACACTGTACAGTAAAATGTAGGTTTTTACTTCCAGTAAACGGTTAAGTAAAGTCCAACAAGCAGTCTAAGTCATACATGGTTAAAGCAATCAGTTTTTCAGTCCAGAGATAATCCAAATATCAAAGTCCAGTATCATAAACAGTTCAGTAACAGACTTACATCAAATTCAAGAAGAACTATGATCAGCAACAGTCAACAGGGAAAAAATTCAGGAACCAAAAACAGTGAACATCAGAACATCAACCAACTAGCAACTAGCAACAACAGGACTAATAACCCAGGTTTCTGGCTACATCTTGTGGCCATTTGAGGAACCACACCCAATTACAATTTTAGCATTCCCTTCAAGAGACAGTATTAAATGTCTATCATGGTTTATATATTTCCAACCCAACTGTTAGGTGACTATCAATTCCTAACAGAGCAGTATATAAGTCTAAGTGCTATTGCTATTAACAGATTGCCCTGCACATATAGATTTATTTAAAACACCTATTCTCTGATAAGAACTCACCTATCCCTCCAAGCTTGGAAATGATTGAGTGCTTTCTCTTTATAACATATAAATCCACCTGTGTTATTTTCATTATTTTTCTTTGTTATGTTATATTGGACTTTCGTTATTTACAATATTCTCCCTCCCTAATAAAGTTAATCTAAAATTAAGTACCAGGGCAGAAAATCCACTAGGGAGATACTGTGAAAAACTTTCCAACCCACTTTATAGTTTTCAGTGTGAACATTTAATTGTTCAGGGGTCAACTTGCAACATAGAATCAATCTATGCTTGAAGAGTAGACAAGCATTTCTTCTTTGGTCTTCAATTTTCAAAAGGCTACTCTTATCTTACTCCAAATCCAGCACTGATTTTCAGAGAGAGCAAGAAAGAAAGAATGCCGACTCTATAGCTAAATGATTAACTATATAGCTGTACAAGTTATCTGCTGTTACATTGATGTAGTGAACCAAACACCTCCAATCTTCACATCAGAAATCACCATTTGGTAAACAAGAGTCAGAGAGCAAAGAGCTTCAAAGATGAGGAGAAGAAACAACAACTGAAAATCTCTTGGCTCAAATCCCAAAGATTTAAACCTTATGATTAGATATCTAGGCAAATATAAGATAGTCCTCAGCTTATGATCATAACTGAGCCAAGAATTGGTCCCATGCCATGAAGGGTTTTAAGAGTTAAAATCAGCATCTTGAATTTACATTCAACTTATTTTCTGGCAGAATCATGGTAGGTTAATTGTATTTGTTCTCATCACACTTTTATGTTTGCTATATGCAGAATAATTATACGACATACAATCATCAATGCAGAGGAATGTAGTGTGACAAATTGCAGTTCTTGCATTAGTCTCTTGGCCTAACCGCAAAATCTGTCTATAAATCTGTCTATTGGACCAATTTCTCTGTTAAGAGATCTCTGCTTTCTCCTTAAGTCTGCAATGAAAAGAGAAAAAAGAGGGTTTAGCGTGAACACAGTTGTCCCCATCTAATTTTCTTTGTCTATTTGTCATGAAACCCTCAACAGGTTATCTAAGAGCGAATGCAGCCCTATCCTGGTTTGTTTCACTGCTACCCCAAAATTCAAGAATTTCTCTTATGGCAAAATCAAGATTCTTCTCACATTTTAAAGACATATTAATGAAACAAGATTTTCACAAAGTGGAATCTATTACAAGAAATGCATAAAGTAGATTTTTCAGATGACATAAGTAACCCAACAAACATTTGAGAGAAACCCAAGAAATAGCTAATTTATAATTTATTATCAAACCAACCTTCACAGCTTCTTAGCAGGGCAAATGGCCAGCTATTCTTCAGACCATGAATAAAGCCATCAGAAACATGAAAGTTGACACCCGTGTCAATTTTGGAAAACAATGAACAGACGAGAAGAATAACTAGCTACAGAAGTTCTGAACAGAACTCCTTGAATAGGAAAATTGTAACCAGGGCTTAGATCACTCTTTCCTTAAGGTCAATGTATAATCCAGCAATGCTCTTCTTTGTGGGGCAGGAAGCCCTTCTGGGAGATGGGGGGCATAAAGAAAGGAGTGGTTATGGGAGATAATGCTCTTCTGACACTCATTATCAAAGGGCACAACTTTGCCACCACTTGGCATCAATAGGCTTTTACCATGAATGCCTTTCAGATGCGGCCAATAAACTACCGTCAAGAATAAAAATGCAGCTCACATATGGTGACACCCTACTCCCACGTTTCTGACCTGATCTCACGCAATTGCATTTCTGAAAAAAGTTCCTGTTTGCTTCCATGGTTCTCTTAATAATTGGTGTTTTTTTTTTAATCTCTAGAAAGTCTAAGTCCAGGCATTTTGCAAAGAAATTCTAAATTGCTAAGAGTGCAACCCACAATTGATTGCAATGACATCTGTGCTCCCATTCAAGACATAATGCAAGATTGGGATAGAAAGCAGAGTTTTCATATGTTCAGTTCTTTGTATTTGCAGAACGTAGCCATGCAGTGCTCTAAAAATTGTCTTCTCTCTGCAGCCAGAAAGGTCAGTGCCTACATCAGGTGTTATCCTGGCTAAAAGAGGCCAAAAAGAAGCCAGCCTTTCTTCTGAATCCAAGGTCCACCAAATGGAACTCAGGACAGAGTTAAGGCACATATTATTATTATTCAGAGTCATTGGAAATAGTATGCCTAATCCCCATTCAAAGTTTGACCTTTATTAGTTTCCCTCCCATGTTTTTAAACCATTACAATTTGTGCTCAGAATGAAGGCATTTGTTTCGAATGGGATGAGTATCTAATGCCAGCATTCTTTTAAGCATTACACATTTCTTACAAAAGTTTTTCTTGTGGTAGTTGTTGCTGCCGTTGCTTCAGAAAACATGCTTTCTATTTTGATCTTTAATTTTTAACAATTACAGAGTAGTTCTATATGAAACCTAATGTCTTTAAAGAATTGTTAAAACACAAAGCCCGGTACCACCCAAGCCCATCACCAGCAAAGAAGAAAGAAAACACTAAATATACTAGAATGTTTTGTTTAGGTTGTTTTTAATGGAATTAAGTCAATTTGTATTTCCCAGACTGATACAAAAATCAGAAAACAATTTTTGTGTTTTACTTTCTCTCAGCTTTGTGATAGTTTTCAGTTCAAACTCTGGCAAGTCAATTGTCAGATAATCAGAAGAAAACAACCTGGTATTAAGAACTGGGTGAAAACCAGGTCTCCCATCTGAAAGAAAATGTTTCTCCAACAATACGGCCATCCACCAATAGGAAGGCCCAGCATGTTTTATCGGCATGAAATCAAATTAAGCCCCTCCCCCCAAATTAAGGCCTATATTAAACATGTGAAATGGGGGGGAAATGGCGGGGGGGTTGCCATTAGAAAGTCCTTTTGTTGCATACCAGGTCTGGTGCTGCCTGCGTTGACTTTGGCATTGGTGGGGCACTTCGTATCGTGACCTTCCTCCACCATTGCTTTCTCTTCTCCCTTACTGCTGCACCATTTAGAGCAACGACGCGGCATTTGGCGCAGCCACGCACAGCCAGCCAGGGCTCCTCCCTGTAACCAGAGCCCGGCTAAGACACTTGGCTTCAGGCGCTCCTGTTGCCACCTTCCCTTCGCTTTCAAAGGAAAAGCCAATTATTTTCACCTTACTACCGGTACAACAAAGCCTCCCCTGCCCAAGAGGGCAGCCCAACCCCATGTGGAGAGGCGAATCTCCCGGGGCTGCAGTGCAGGATCAGCCCACTCCGGAAGAAGCACCCAGCCGCCATCCCTACCTGGCACTGGGCAGAACGCGAATAGCTTCGCCTGGGGCGCCCAGCGCAGCTGACAGGTGGGTCCTCCTGCCCGGCAGCAGAGTTCTCACCAAGGCAGTGAGCATCTCCCTGCTGGACCCTCTGCTCATCCCGCCAGGGCTGAGCCAGAGCCATGCGGGCTGGACAGAACCAGGAAAGCAAGCCACGGGTGTGCACCCGCCTGCCAAGCAAAAGAGCCAGGCTGACCTGAGCTTGGCTTCCTTTCCAAGTCCCTACAGCATGAACCCAAAGGGAAGAGGCCGCCCGAGGCAGTGATAGCACCCCCCCATCCATGGACAGGGAGGCAAGGCGACTCGTCCTCCTCTTCCGAGCTGAGCCCCGCCGAGTCAGTGCCTCTGCGTTTGGAGCTGCCGCCGCATTTGGAAATGCACGGGGATGGGATGGGCAAGGGGTGGAAAGGATGGGCAGCTTCGGGCTCTCCCCGCTGGCCAGGGAAGCAGCGCTGCCATCACCTCGCATCCCTGTCTGTGGACTGGTGGGCGCTTATCACTGCCTCGGGCGGCCTCTCCCGGTAGCCCCTTCAGGTTCGCTCTGGAGGGACATGGGAAGGAAGCGAAGCTCAGGTCGGCCCGGCTCTTTTGCTTGGCAGGTGGGCGCACACACACGGCTCGCTTTCCTGGCTTTGCCCAGCCCGTATGGCTCTGGCGCAGCCCTGGCGGAATGAGCAGAGGGTCCGGTGGGGAGGTGCTCGCTGCCTTGATGAGAGCTCTGCCGCCGGGAAGGAGGGCCCGCCTGTCAGCTGAGCTGGGCGCCCCAGGTGAAGCTCTTCATGCTCTGCCCAGCACCAGGCAGGGATGGCGGCTGGGCACTTCTCCAGGGGTGGGCCAATCCAGCGCTGTGGCCCCAGGAGATTTGCCTCCCCACGTGGGGTTGGGCTGCCCTCTTGGGCAGGGGAGACTTTGTTGTGGTTAGGGCATCGTTTTTAAAATAATTGGCTTTACCTTCGAAGGCAAAGGGAAGGCGGCGACAGGAGCGCCTGAAGCCGAGTGTCTCCACCAGGCTCCGGTTGCAAGGGAGGAGCCCTGGCTGGCTGCACATGGCTGCGCCAAACACCACGGCATTGCTCTAAATGCCGCAGCAGCAAGGGGGAAGGAAAAGCAACGGTGGCGGAAGGTCTCCTGATACAAAGTGATCCATCAACACTGAAGTCAACATCCAAGCCGTTGCCGCCCACCCAGCCGAGGTTGCAAGGGGAGGAATTAAGTCACCCCCGAAAAGATGGCCTAGCCATTTTTTCGTGAATCAAAAAAAAAAATAAGGCTCAGCCTTATTTTGTGAGAAACACAGTACCAACGCCCATTCTGTGCCTTTAAAAAACTAAAGTGCAACTGGGAAAGTCCACAAAACTGATAAGGGGAACATAATGTCTCAGCAATTCAATATTTGGCTCACTTTATTTTATTCAATTGCAATGTGGATCTGATGTCACCAATGTTGGCATTCAGAGTTATGAAACCACTTACGTGATTAATCTATGCTCAGAAAATGATGATTCCAGAGTATATGGAGAAATGTTTACAGATTTTTGTCATTTTTAAAAATACTAGCAGGAACTGTAAAATAGCTGAGTGAAATATTTCTAAAGAAGCAGTGTTTTTTCCAACATGAAACTCTTAAGTGCATAATGTTCTTTAGTCTGTCTCTGTATTGTATTCTTAGTTCTTTCTGCTGACAGAAGAAGCAAAGAAGCCAAATAATGTGACTATTGGTTATTACTAAATAATTCCAAACCAATAACGGTCTTCCTTTCAGACTGAGCTTGATCACCAAAATCATAAAAAAGAAACTTTTATAAACTCTTGGGAAACAGGCTGAACTTTACAAGACCAAGAACATTTCATTTCTATGAAGCTAAAATAGTTCTCAATTTTACTAGCAAAATCCCAAGGAGAGAATTGCAGTGAGGGCTGAGAATTACTCAGTTTCAGCAACATTTAATAAGACGTTTCCACAAATCTCAGCTAAAGGCTATGGGAACTGGAGGAGTGCCAAAACTGGATGTGTTATGTCACTCCCAGATCTGCCTTCTTCCACTCTCACATGATTTTTGAAACTTTTTTCTTTTTAAAGGTAACACACTGCTGTGTGTTCTGTCAAATTACAGGAAGCCGCAAAATACACAATAATTATACCCTAAGAAAAAATAGAGGCTTTTCTTTTTCCTCCCTGCAGCAACCCAAATTCATCCTGTTCTGTAATAGATACCACATCTAGTCAGCCACTCCAAGGACAGTTTGTAAATTTGTATTTCTGCCTCATAGCATCTCTTTTGTACAAAGAGATCCCCGGTTCAACCTCTGGTATCTCTCAGTAGAGGAAAGAGAGAAAAAAAATGTTTTAATCAATCCAGGGACAATGGTTAGTATCGATATAACTCGGCAGAATTAATCTAGCTATTCTTGGACCAAGATAACTAACCTTATGCCTCTACCCCAATGTTCCTCAACCTTGGCATCTTTCAGATAGGTGCACTTCCATTCCCAGAATTCTTCTATAGCCTTCAGCTGAGATTTGTGGAATTCTGGGAATTAGTCCACACATCTGAAAGCTGCCAAAGTTGAGGAATGCTTCCCCTCTCTAAAAGAAGTAGGAAAGATTGAAGGGCCTAGAGAAGTTAAAAGGCAGAAAAGTTACCAATTCAATTTCTGCAAATGGATATTTGTGAGAGTCTCCAACAACACGTTCTCAAAAATCACAATATGGCCCAAATATTAAAATTGCCCACCCAAGTCTAAATGGAGGAACACCCTAAGATCATATAAACTATCCTGCTACATTCCTAAAGTTGATAAGAGTTGGAAAAGCTGGCCTGAAATGTTTGGTTAATAGCAGGAGCCTTCAATTTATTCAGAACAGGAAATATGCCTTGCCTAAATTTGCATCATGGGATTCCTACCAGATGCTTTTACGTCAGCAATGCTCTCAATGGGTGTGATGTAGTTTAGCTCAGGCTGTGAGGCATTTGGGGGTTCCAAAAAGATGATTTAATACAATATTAACATCTAACCCAAAGGTGCTTTTGAGGGGGATAAGCGTGTTGAAAAAGCACCTTTGGGACAACCATGACTTAGATGACTGAGAATCTCCGTAGACATTAACATCTAGCTCAGTACAACAGTCGAGGGAAATACATTTCTAGAGTAATGTTTGATGCTGTTTTACTTCACAACACTAGCACAACTTTACAGTGCCTAATGAAATATTCTCTTAGGAATAAAATTCCATTCATATTACTATTTAAAACTAGAGCAGACAAAATTTCCACACCACCAGACAACACACACACAGGAACATCAATATCCTCTTTAGTGTCCTGCCATTGGCTTAGTTCATTTAAATTTGTAACACTAATTTTCTGAACTTGTTAGCTTGCATTATTTAATAATAGAAGTAGCCTCCCACAACCTTCTGTTTTATTCCACTATATTTCTCCATAGTCTTTTGATTTAGAGATGTACAGATATGACTCTGTAGAAACTATACAGTGAAGGTTAGCAAAAATGTATACCAAAGCATGCTCTAAACCTGGGAAATAAAGAAAACATTACAAAGAAACTCAGATTATTCTGTCCTATCTCCATGAAGTATTTGAAAAGGGAGGAAGAAAACATTGATTCTGTTACTTACCCTAAATCAATAAAATATGTTTACAAATGAACTTTTAAAGTCAGTTTCCTGGCCTACCTTAAAGGGTTGATATAATATTCAGCATAACCTTAAAATTCTGAATGTGCTTATTAGTTTTTTTTAAAAAGACCCCATTTTAAGCCTTCAACAATGATGCATCTTGTAAAGATAGAAAAAGTATATTGAATAAAAGTTAAAGTAGATAAGAGACAGAAATCCTTAATTAAATTACCTCTTGTATATTTTAACAATTAATCTAGATATGGATAAGTGTAAAGACAACAGTGGAAGAAAATTAATCCTTCTTTGCAATGCTTTTTTTTCCAAGTTTGAGTCATCCAATAAGTGAGGGTGTCTGTTTAGCAAACATTTACAAAAAAGATAGCACAATTTTTTGTTAACATATCACCAAGCTTGGTATTTGCAATATGTGTTTACACTGCCAAGAAGTCAGTCATCTTCAGGTTTGAAATAAATTCTTGAGTATTGTCTTAATATGATTATGCACATATGTACATATTTCTTGCAGGATGGATTTGTTCATTGATTTGTATCTAGTGTAGGGAATAAGATTCCTGGTTTTGGCATATCATAACACATGCTAAATTGTCTTTATTCTTCTTTCAGTTTGGCTCAAATCAAGATAATGGATATGCAATCAGAATCCCAGCAAGGGATTTTATATTCATGACAAAAACAGTAACCACCCACATGATATATTTTACCATGTTTATTTAGCTAGGTAAAAAGGTCTTATCTAAGTCACTGTTTCATAACCTTTGATGCAATTAATTTCCAGAGATAATAAAAGCTCCTAATACTGTCTAAATAAAGTTTCTATGGGAAACTCCCCATCAGAGAAACAAGCCAGCTTAATCTTTTCCAGATTGGCCTCTCCTTCTGTTTTCATTCCCTATTTACAATTTTGCAAATTCGCACCCAAAAAGTTGTCCACAAACAAGGAGAAGGCCTGCAGACAGATTTTGAATATTAATTTTTGCAGCACTAGGTTAAAAATCAGAAAGCTTGCTATGTTACACTGATGTCAATTAGCATCTTTTTGTTCCAAACGCATCTCCAGAAGAATGAAAGCTAACTTTCTGGCATGAAGAAAAAAAAATAATGCTAAAACAATCAGCTGAGCAACTTCCCATAAAAGATTAAAAACGCCCATCGGAATTATAGAAAAAATTCTCCCACACATGTAGAAAAGGCTTTTAAGTGCAACATGTCTAAAACAATGAGTCAAAAGGAACTTCCTCTACAAGAAGAGTAAGCCTTTCTCCCAATTGTGCCTCACAAGCCTAAAAGTGAAGCACTTGCTTTTATAAGAGTTGATACTCTAATGATCAATCAACTTTGCCATAGTCAATCATGAAAAAGATGTAAGCCAAGACAAAGACTTCTGGGGCTGGGCCAACCTTCTCTGACCTGAAGTTCTCTAGCATAGTAGCTTTACTATTCTCCATCAAACAGATGTTCAGCACATCTGGAAGGCACCAGATGGGGGGAACTGACCCTATTTTAGATCAGAGGCAAGAATGTACTCAAAGCTGATCTGGACAAGAAATGTTCTTCCTTTTTTTCATACAGATCAGGTTTTGCATGCTTTTAAGAAAACCGGTTGTCGATATTCTAGAAAATATTCCAGAAAACAATACAGTGAAAAATGAATGTTAAACTATTAGTAGAAAAAGGAATGTTGTGTGTGTGTGTATGTATGTATGTGTATACATACATATATATATATACATATATACATATATACATATATACATATATACATACATATACATACATACATACATACATATATATATATATATTTGTTTTTTTAAGTTTTCGCGGGTACTTATATGAATGCAGTTCAGCTTCTTTCGGGTATTATCCCATGTCATTGTAATGCTTTTAAAGTTGTAGCAATGTTTCAGCAGAATCTCATCTGCCATCATCAGGCTTCTGTAT